>CM053766.1:106610080-106789418 GCA_028658305.1 Pachyuromys duprasi
CATTCGCCATTACAAGATGGCACTGATATCCTGTGTCCCAAACCGATAAACAAGAAAGCTGCGCATGTGCGAAGGAAATTTCCACTCATTGTGCTCTGCCTCTCCCGTGGCGTCACCCCGCCTGATGAGTTGCAGCCAATCAGAGGCTGACACATCCTAAGCGGAGGATAGTTTTCTATATAAGGGCTGGGTTTCTGCCACTCAGGGTCTCCATCTCTACTCGTTGTAAGCTTATGCTCTCCCTCTCAAGATGCATTAAAGCTTTACTGCAGAAGGATCCTATGTGTGCCGCGTCGTTCTTGCTGGCGAGACGGTAATGCGCGCAACAACAAAGAGTCGAGATGGGGAGAGGAGCAAGTATCCATCTTGGCCAGGCAGCCCCTAGTGGAGAGTTCAGAGGAAGGCGGTACCAGCAGGAAGAACGCCTGTCAGTCACCCACCCATGTGGGAAAGGTGACTCCCCAAGAGGGAATGGCTTGTTGATAGACGTCTCCTAGGAGCCCAGATGCTGGTGCAGTGTTGGCCTTGGCTCCAGCTGAGGCCTCTCAGGGACTGCAATGCCTCTCCCTTCTGTTAACATTTCTGTTCCAGCTGATTGTCTGAACTGAGTCTGTAATCCTATTGACTGCTCAAATATGCAAGTGTGGCATGGAGATAAACAGTCGCTAAGAAGCTGATATACAGCTTAAAGATAGTTCTAGAAGAAGCTGCCAGGCAAATTTATAAGGGAATTGACAAAGACAGGAAAAAACATATAAACACATCTGTCAAACACACACGAACACTCAGCAGAGACTATTTCCATCTCACCAATCGCAGTCTCAAAGAGGAAGCACACACACCTCTGCTAGCACTCTCCTTTTTAAGGGCTCCTGTAGCCCAGGTTCATTTTGGGGGTCTCATTATTTCTGCTCTGGGGTGGGTGTGTGAGCAGAAAGGCAAGGAAATCCAATGAAAGAAATTCTAGAAAATCTTCTCAAATACCCCATTGAATAGCAGAACTAAGAGACAGCCTCTGCCTTGGTGAAAACCTTTTAGATGAAACCTCTTTGAATGCCGTTGAGATGCCTTAACCATTGATGTCTTGAAGGCTGCTCTGTGCTTCAGCGTCCCCTGGTGGGCATCTGAGGTATTGTTGCCTTAAATTACATATTCCAGCTTGGAAATGTGTAAAAGCATTCATTGCTGCTGCTACAAAAATTAAAAACAACAAACAAACAAACAAATAGATGAATGAATAAAAAAAACTTAGATAAGCCCAGTGGTGGGTGGGTGGCTTATGTTTTTTGAGACAGGGTCTCCTAAAGCTCAGACTGGCATATACTCTCTATATAGACAAATACTGGCCTTAAACTTCTCGCCAAAACAATCATTTATGTTTGTTTTATGTGTATGAGTGTTTGGCCAGCATATATGCCACCATGCATGCAATATCCATGGAAGGCAGAAGAGGGTATCAGAGCCCCTAGGACTAGAGTTACAGACAGCTGTGAGTTACCATGTGGGTGTTGGGAACTGAACTTGGTTCCTCAGAAAGAGCAGCCAGTGATCTTAACGGATGAACCATCTCTGCAGCAACTTGGCTGGTTTTTCAGTCTTCTTCTTTCGAAGGGTTCAAAGATTATATGATGTTCTTGTTTCTTCCTTTCTCTTTATGGTTTTAGGATACTTCCAGATTGCTTCCTGGAATGCACTTAATTTCACCTCTCTTT
The DNA here is from genome assembly GCA_028658305.1 of Pachyuromys duprasi. Classification (NCBI taxonomy): domain Eukaryota; kingdom Metazoa; phylum Chordata; class Mammalia; order Rodentia; family Muridae; genus Pachyuromys; species Pachyuromys duprasi. Next base: position 106,611,793 of record CM053766.1, read on the forward strand.
CATTTCTTAATTTTTAAAAAGTTTTGCAGAGCTTGGTGGCACACACCTGTAATCCTAGTGCTCTGGGAGGCAGAGGCAGGCGGATCTCTCTGAGTTCAAAGCCAGCCTGGTCTTCAAAGTGAGTCCAGGACAACCAAGACTACACAGAGAAACACTGCCTCAAAAAAAAGTTCTATGCACTTATTTTATGTGTGTGCATGTTTTACCTGCATGTATGTATGTGCCTCATGTGAGCATCTGGTGCCCTCCGGTTGGAAGAGGATGTTGGGTCTCCTAGGACTGGGATTACTGATGGTCTTGAGCTGCCATGTGGGTGCTGGGAGTCAAACTGCAAGAGCAACAAGGGCTCCAAGCTGCTGAGTCCTCTCTCTAGCCTGTTTGTTATTGTTTAAATAACTCTTACGATTTACAGGGCTGCAGCTTGGGCTCAGAGGTTAAGCGCAGTGGCTGCTCTTCCAGAGGACCCAGGTTCAATTCCCAGTACCCACATGGCAGCTCACACATGTCTGTAACTCCAGTTCCAGGCACTGACACCCTCAACAGAGATGTACATGTAGGCAGAATACCGATGCACACTAAAAAAGAAATTACATCAGAGCCAGGTGAACTATGGTGGTGCACGCCTTTATTCCCAACACTTGAGAGGCAGAGAAAAGTGGATTTCTGTGAGTTCAAGGCCAGCCTGGTCTACAGACTGAGTTCCAGGACAGCAAAGGCTACAAAGAAAAGTCCTGTTTCAAAAAACCCTATCTGTCTACGTGTGTGGGGGCGGGGGAGGCAGGGTGTGTCAGCACATGGGGGATTTTAACTGGTAAATATAAAAAGGGACCCGAGGATCTGGCAAGTGGTAGAGAGAGCTTCCCAGCATATGCAAGCCCAGGATCCCCTCACCAGCACAAGAAAACAACAGTAGACTAACACTGGGGCTGAGGATGTTGTAGTGAGAATTCTGGAACTTTGGTTTCTCTTTTGTTGTTTTTGTTTTGTTTCTCTGTGTAGCCATAGCTGTCCTGGAACCCACTCTGTACATAGGCTGGCTTTGAACTCACAAAGATCTGCCTGCCTCTGCTTCCCAAGTGCCAAGATTAAAGGCATGTGCCATCACTGCCTGGCTTGACTTTTTAAAAAACACTGAAATATTTATAATATTCTCATAGAATGTGTTTTCATTTTAATCCTAGGTGTGGGATACAGGGCTGCTTCAGACTGTCCACAGTAGCTGTCGATGATTTGCCTCCTGCTCTAGCATAGGCGTGGTTTTGCCAGCTGCAGATAGTTTCTGCAATTGTGTGACATTTGGAATTCTGGGAACTTTTTAGAGGATATATAAATGCTAGTACCTTACTAGATGGGGTTGGTGGTTGTTGATCATTCTGAGTGGTTGTTTGCAGTTTGCTAGTAATTGTGCTCAGAGAAGAAACAGGAAGAAATTAGATTCAGGAATGTCTCTCTCTCTCTCCCCCTATCCTTCTTTCTTTCCTATCTAGTGATAGGGGGAGAAACTGGGGTGATAAAGGGTGGGGAAAAAAAGAACCCACAAAGTAGTAAAGACCAGCTGCAAAGAAGAATAAGAAAAAATTAGATTTAGATCTTTCTCTTTCCTATATCCTTCTTTCTCTATCTAGTGATGGGGGTGGGGAACTCCAGGGATAAGGGGTGGGAAAAAGAACCTACAAAGTACCAAAAAGCAGCTACAGGATATAGCTAAATTGGTAGAATGCTTGTGTAGCATGCACACAAAAACATTGAAAATTAAGAAAGGGTTCAATTATCAGAACACCACATAACTGGAGCATGGTGGCCTGTAATCCTATCACTCAAGAGGTAAACGCAAGAGCATCTGGAGCTCAGGCTACATAGTGTCTGAAGCCAGCCTGAATTTGAGATGCTGTCAAAGATAATGAGCCAAATATGGTGGCACACTTTTAATGTTACCAGTCTAGAGGCAGATGCAGGTGATCCTTGTGTGTTCGAGGCTAGCTTGGTCTACAGATGGAGTTCCAGGACAGCCAGGGCTGCAGAGTGAGACCTTATCTCAAAAGGCAAAATTAAAAAGAAATTAATGAAGCCATGTGTGTGGTGATGCATGTCTTTAATCCCAGCACTCAGGAGACAGGGGCAGGCGGACTTCTGTGAGTTCAAGGCACACCTGGTCTTGGGATGAGTTCCAGGACGACCAGGGTTACACACTGAGACCCTCTCTCAAAAAAACTAAATACATACATAAATGAGATGTTTATTTGGGTATGATGGTACTTCACAAAACCCAAAGTGATCTTATTTCCTATTTCTTCTGTCTAAAAATTTGTACCTTTGTATTAACAATTCTCTATTTCTTCCCTCTTGACCTCTGGCTAGCCTCAAGTGACCATAGTCAGTTTTCTTCTGACTTCACCTTTTTGGATTCCACATGAGTGGGTTCATGCGCTGTTTGTCACCCTATGCTTTAATGATTGCATTTGACATCATATTCTTCCAATTCAACTTGGTACTAGAAAATGACTCAATTCTTCCTTCAAGGCTGAAAAAGTTCTCCATTGTATAGTTTTGCCACACCCTCTTCATTCAGTGATAGACACATGTCCAGTCCACATATTGGCTATAGTCAAGAATGCCACCTTGGTAGCTTCCTGGTTTCCCTAGTATCTCCCCTAACCTAGACTCCACACGTGGCGATCATTCACAAGTACAGCATTGTTAGCTTCTGTTTAAATTTGTAATGTGCCTGCCTGGTTCCCTTAGGGCCCTCATAAAATCCCCAGGGTCATGTTCTACTTCAGCTAAATGTAATTTCCCACAATTCCCTATAGCTCACAGGTTGTTTTTCATCTGTCTTACTCAAGCTTTGGCTGAGTCTCTGCTAAATTAGAAACATAACTCTTGAGGTAATTTGAATGAGAATGGCCCTTCTACTCACATATTTGAGAAGGGTTTCCAGTTGGTGGAACTGCTTAGGAAGGATTGGGGTGTGGCCTCATTGGAAGAGGTGTGTCACTGGGGGCCAGCTTTGAGGTTTTCATTAAGCCCACGCCTGTTCTCTCTCCCTCCCTCATGGTTGCGGATCAGATGTTAGCTCAGCACCATGCTGCCCACTATGGTGTTCATGGGTTCACCTTCTGAAACCAGAAGACCCAATAAACTCTTTCTTCTCTAAAATACTAAGACAATTCTCTTCTCAGTTTATTAAAACCATTCATGTCATTGGGCATCTGGTCACCTCTTATCTTGCCCCTCCAGGCCCCAACATGGCTGCCATGCCTGGGGGAAGCAGAAGAGCAGCTGGCAGCCCAGCCTCGTGCATAACCACCATCCTTGATGTCACCCGTGGCTCCTGTGGAAAAGAGCTGAGAAACAGACTGAGTTGGGGTCCACAGCCACAGCTGTGGCTCAGCTGCATGGCACGCAGTGAGCCAACACTCTCAATAGCACCTTCAGAAAGCTCACAGCCTTCCCAGCCTGTCCAACAGCGCCTCCACCTCTCCTGCCAGATCCCCTGCACATGGGACCCTGCTCCTATGAGATCAAGCAGCACTTGAATTCAGAGCGACTTATTCCACTTTGAGGGCTTCAGCAAGGTCCTGAAACAGTTCAAACACTACTAAGGTCCCTACCCTGAGAAGTCATAGGCTATAGCCATGTTTTGTTTTTGAAACAGGATTTCTTTGTGTAGCCCTAGCTGCCCTGAAACCCACTCTGTAGACCAGGCTGGCTTCAAACTCAGAGTTCCACCTTTCTCTGCCTCCTGAGTGCTGGGATTAAAGGCACACACTATCATGCCCAGTTTATGGTCCTGCTCTCACCCTTTACCAGCTGACTGCTGGATCATAATATTCTACCTGGGACTGTGAATAAAAAGGGGACCCTTCTTCCCAGTAAGTGTTGAATTAAAGAATTTACTTAAACTGGGCATGGTGGTGTACATCTGTTAATCCCAGCATTTAGGGAGGCAGATGCAGTTGGATCTCTGTGGCTTTGAGGCCAGCCTGGTCTACAGAGTGAGTCCAGGACAGCCAGGGCTACACAGATAAAACCTATCTGGAAAAACCAAAAATAAAGTCAGTATGAGGTCTGAAGGGGTTAGTCAGTGGTTAAGAGCATGGGCTCTTCTCCCAAAAGATGAGGATTCATTCCCAACACTTAAATGGCAGCTCACAACTGTCAGTAACTTCAGTTCCAGTATTTTTATCCTCCAAGAGCACCAGATCATCAGGTGCAGCTGCACTCATGTTGACCTGCCCAATTTCATACATAGTGACAGTTCCAAAAGGAAGTCAGCCAAAAGGAAGGCTGGACAAGCACTCCAGTGGGTAGTGCTTACAGGGCACACATGCAGCCTGGAGTTCCGTCAGCAGTACATAGATGGAACGTAGTGACTTGCTTAATCTCAGTGGTTTCTTAATCCCAGAAATCCTAGTAAGGGCAGGAGGAACAAAAGAACCAAAGTGAATGTATCAGAGGATGAGAAATATGGAACTCATTGGTGGGGCTAGCACCAGGTACTTAACCAAAGAAAAACAGTAACATGTTTTCATAGTAGTTTTCTTCATGCCTAGTAACTCAAGTTGCCTTCCAACTGTTAAAACATAGAATACTATGTAACAGAAGTATACAGCCACTCAAAAGCTGTACTCTTTATGACATTCTAGAAAACCAGTGGTTCTAAATCTTCCTAATACTGACACCTCTCCATCTTTGTCTTGAAAAGACCAAGGGAAAGACACTGGAACACCCCCAAAAGGACCACCCAACATGTGCACATAGAACACACAAAAAGGACACAAACATATGAAGCTGTTTAATTAGGTCGCTAACAATTTAGAACACCAGTTTGTGAGGATACATCCCATTTGTCAGGGAAAACTGAGATCGAAGGTAGCCCTGCAGCTGAGGAACAGCTTTGATCTTTGGCAAAATCTGCGAGTCCACAGTTTTCTGATCAGCCTTGCGCTGCTCTGTAACCTCGTATTTCTAAACAGAGAAAAAGGAAACATTAAGAACCAAGACTCCCTATAAAGTCCTACTTCTCAGGGACTGGAGAAGCTGGGCATAGAGCCCCAACAACATGGGGGAAGACCTCACCTCCTTCTCTGTGTCAAAGATCTCGCCCTCCTGGTGCCTAGGCTTTCGCAGCTGCTTCTTCTTGAAGTAAGCGTCAGTCAGGTGTTTGGGGATTTTAACTTTGCTGATATCAACTTTTGTAGAGGTGGCAATAACAAACTTCTGGTGTGTTCTGCGCAGAGGAACTCTGTTGAGAGCAAGAGGTCCTGAGGGAATAATAAAATAAGTTTGAAAAATAATCAACATCGAACAGGTAAGATTTGGTCTGGGCATGGGGGTGCATGCCCTTAATTTCAGCAGCAGAGGGAGAGGAAGGCATAGCTTTCTGAATCTGAAGTCAGACTGGTCTCCCCAGTAGACAACAGAAATAGTTAACTGAAGTATGAGGCTAGGGAGCTAAAGATGATTTAATGGTTACTCTTGAAGGAGAGCCTTAATTAGATTCTCAGTACCTATAGAAGGCTCACAACTGTCTAATCTGGAGAAAAAAAAAGGCCACCGTCTTGAAGATCTGTCTATCCAGGGCCTTCCAAGGGACCCACATGACAAGAGGACCATCTTTTACACAGGCTGACTGAAATTACAGGGTATGCTTGTTTGTGACCATTCACTTTCTCTCCTAACCAGTCTTTGAACCATTTACTCTATTCCTGTCTTTGAGATCCACCCGCCACCATTCTGCTCTCTATACAGGGTGTATAGAGTGCAAATTCCTTTCTTCTTGTTCTATGTAGGTCCTAGGTAGGGATCAAACTCAGGCTCTCAAGCACATTTACCCAATAAGCCATCATGTCAGTACAAGAACATATTCTTGCTCTAATTAAACCCTTGACTAATATAGAAAATAAATGAACAGGACTATTGAGACAAGCCAGGAAGGCCCGAGTTGTCTTACTTCCACACAGGCTTTGAGGTATGTGTGGGGTGGAGATCTAAATTTCAGGGCATGGGGAATGCTGTGAATTTGAGGTTACACAAATCATAGCGCAAGTGATAGGAACCTGCAATCCCAGCACTCAGGCAGGATTAAGAGAAGAGGTCAAGGTTATCCTGGGCTCCATAACATGTCAATACCAAAAAGACCAAGGATTTTCTTACCAGTCACAAGTAGCAAGCCACTGCCCAGCTGTTTCAGGAAAACCACTCTCTGGAAGTCAACAGAAAATGACATTTAACAATTGAATCCTGACTTCATATACTAAGGGGTTAAGAGCTTAAACAGAGTATTTATAGTAGGTGAAAAGCAGAATGCACTAGGCAAGGGAGGACTAGGCTGTTGAGTGACAGGGCTGCTTCAGAACACACAAACCACAGAAGTCAAGGCTATCAGAGTCCCCGAAGGACAGTGCTCACCTTGCCCCTGTGGCGCCCGGTGAGGATGATCAGGACAGTCCCAGGAGTGATGCTGGCACGCAGCTTTCGCACATGCTGACTGAAGGGCTTTTTGCCATGGCTCAGCAGCTTCCGAGGCACGTCTTCAGTAGGATAATACCTAGGCTGGAGAGAGTACATGCACCACACATAAGCAGGGCAGAGTTCCGCAGTTCCAAAAAGTTAAGCCTCATCAACAACATGGCAAAGAACCTCTCCATTACTGGCATGCAGATAGCCACTCTAATCCAACCTCTTCAAACTTTTTGGCTTGTTTTGCTTTTCTGAGACAAGATTTCTCTGTGTAGCCCTGACTGTTCTGAACTCACTCTGTAGATCAAGTTGGCCTCGAATATAGGAGATCTGCCTGCCTCTGCCTCCTGAGTGCTGGGATTAAGTGTCACTATGCATGCAAATGTGTATGTGCTATTATTAACCCTCTGCAGTTGGAGGTACAGGTAGCTGTGAACAGGTGCTGAGAACAGAACTCAAGCCCTTCCCAAGAATATCATGGGCCCCTAACCACTGAGCCATCTCTTCAAAACTATGTCTCATATAGTTGCGGAGGAGGCAGGACAATAGGGGATTTCATGCCCAGTGCAGGCAGGCTGCCTGAGATGCCACAAGCAGTTGAGGGAGACACATGGCATATTTTTTCATCAAATCTGTCAAATCTCTTCCACCTCAGCATCAGAAACAACAAGCATTTATCCAAAAAGGAAAACAACCGGCACAAAACTAGACACCCGAACTACAAATCTGTTAAATGTGTCTCTCTCTCCACTTGCACTGCTAGCAAAAAGCCAGAACCCTAGGGTGCTAGTCTTACACTAAGCTACACCCCAACCCAGACAACTCATTCCCAACTATACCAGACAGCCTTTCAGACAAACCTCAACCCTAACCCTGAGAAAAGACAACCTACCAAAAGCTAACAACAATTTTAAGTGTCATGAATCCTTCCTCTTCCAGCAATCTGGCATAATCCTTCATAGGCACTGATATACCCACATGTCAACAACACTCAAGTTTTGCTTGAGGTTCAATTCCCACTCCCTCCAGCCTTACCATTTTCCGAAGCTTCACCACCCGGGTGCCACCATTCTTGTCACCACCTACTGGCTTTGTAACAGTAGCAAGGACCTTCTCCTTTTTCTTCTTCTTTTCAACCTACAAGGACAAACCCATCACGGAGTCTGGTAGACAACCTTAACCACAGGAATTGAGGCATTGTGGCTGGCCGTTCCCTCCTTTCCTACCTTGGACTTTGCGGCGGAGTATTTCCTCTTGTACATTGCCTTTCTGGAATACATAGCAGACCGGGAGTACCTGCCAATTCCTCTAACCAGGACAGGGTTTCGGCTGCAATGGGGCTTCCCCTTCTTGGGCTTTTTAACCTTAGGGTCACCCTTTTTGGCTGCGCCAGCAGCCGGGGTGCCAGCAGCAGCATCACCGCCAGCCTTTTTGGCTGCAGGTTTCTTCTCCTTTGTGTCAGGCTTCTCCGCTTTTTCACCCGCCATCTAGTGGTACAAAAAAATAGAATAAAAACACAGGCATTTCATCAGCCACCTGTTAACAAGCCAGTATCAAAATTACTGCCTGCAACACACCTTCCTCCCAAAGGCCACGTCAACTGTACAGTACTGTTAGCTTGCTAAAAACTCAGTGGCTCATTCTATTCTTCCGTTCTGTGAATCAGGACACCTAAGAGAACTTTTTGTAGAGCCCAGAACCGGAAGGCCCTGCTTTAAGGCTTTTCCCTCACTCCCTTAAGTGTGCGACCCACTTCAGTGCCAGCAGCCTACAGGCAGAGGCCAGGCAATGGTTCGGGGCCGCGGGTTATTCTAGCACGGGACACTATGAGAGGCCCAGGGCAACGGGCCTACCATAAATCCAAACCCGTGCAGTTGCACTGAACTTCCAAGCCCACTCTCTCTGCGTTCGCCCTGGGGTCCCAAAGGTACCTAGTCCCCAACTCGGCTGAGGCGGCTAGCTGGCTGTCCGGACGACTTCCGGGGGAGCCGGGAAAGCAGTTCTTCGCTTCAGCCGCAAAGCACAACGTGGCCGAAGGAAGCTCGGCGGAGAGTTCTGGAACCCCGACCCCGTGGTCGCACGCTGCCGCACAGACCCTCTAACCCTCCCCAGGCTACGGCGGCCGGCAGGGCCCAGAGACCGTCTCCAACACTACGCTCACTCTTCGCCCTCCGCCAACCCAAGCCAACAGAAATGAAGCTCCTGTGAGACCTGGCGAGTGACCCCGACCATAGCCGGCCCTGGGCGGTGAACCTCGGACGTCCCCCGCCTTCGGATGGACAAGGATTGGAGTCCTGAGAACGCCTCCCTCACAGAGGCCTGCCATTCCTACCTTGCAAGACGGGAAAGAGGACTAAGGTCCTGTCTTCCGGTCTATAAGCAATGACGGGAGGTGTCCGAAATCACTTCCTTCCTGTGTGGGACATCATGGGAAATGTAGTTTTTATTAGTCTAGGACAAATGTAACTAGTTATGACTAGAGAACGTTTTTTTCTTAAGAGGTAAGGGCAGATGAGAAGGTTCCGAGCCTAAAGGCTCTTCCTCATAAAATAATAATCATAGTTTGATCCTAGCGACCCACGTGATGAAAGGCGAGAACACTTGACAGAGTTGTCCTCTGATCTCCATGAGCGCACACATACAAAATGATAATTAAAAAAAAGTTAAAAGGCAGACGGTGTTTAATCCCAGCGCTGGTGAGGCAGAGGCAGGTGGATCTCTGTGGGTTCAAGGCCAGCCTAGTTTATGGAACTACTTCTAGGATAGCCAATGCTACATACACACACACACACACACACACACACTTACACAACCCAAAAATCCTTGTCTTGAAAAGCCAAAATAAATAATAATAAATAAATAAAAATTAAAATAAGTTTTTGTTCATATTAAAAATTAAACTAAGATACTAGTCTTTGAAAAACAACACAGTATATGTGACAATTCCTTATTTTTTAATTACATTTTTATTTATTTTATATGAGTATGTGGGGGTGGGAATGGGCACATGCCACAGCACATAGGTAGAGGTCAGAGGCCACTATGGGGAAGTCAACTCTCTTCTTCTACCACGTGAGTCCTAGGGATTGAACTCTGCTCATCACAAGAGAACTTAGGTCATCACACAGGCCCCACTTTCAATACTTTTTTTCTGCTTCACAGTGCTTAGAACAACAGGTTCTGTTGTCTCTAAGCCCTGGTGAACTAAGGTGAAAAAACAGTGATAAGATGCCTCTCAAGGCCTCATGACACTGAAGACCAACCACAGAGAATGGGGAGCTATGAAGACACGTGCCTTGGAATCCAATCTGAGGGCCTGGAGTGATGGCTCAGCAGTTAAAAGTACTGACAGCTCTTTCAGAGGCCCCGGACACTATTCTCAGCACCCACATGGCAGCTCACAACTGTCTATGACTCCAGTTCCAGGGAATCGGCACCCTCACACAGACATGCATGCAAGCAAGACACCAATGCACATAAAAAAAGCAATAAGGGGCTGAAGAGATGGCTCAGTGGTTAACAGCACCGTCTGCTTTTCCAAAGGACCTGGGGTTCAATTCCCAGCACCCACATGGCAGCTCACAACTGTTTGTAACTCTAATTCTAAGAAATTTGAAACCCTCACACCAATGCACATAAATAAAATGAATTATTTTTTTAAAAAGCAATAAATAAATTATTATATAAAAAGAAAAAACAATCTAATCTGAGCCAGGCAAGGTGGTGCACACATGTAATCCCAGCACTGGGGAGGCAGAGGCAGGCGGATCTCTGTGAGTTTGAGGCCAGCCTGATCTACAAAGTGAGTCTAGGACAGCCAAAACTACAGAGAAACCCTGTCTCAGAACACACACACACACAATATCCAAGCTGATTCTGTGTCTCTCCCCCAATCTCTTTTTGGTTTTCAAAACAGTGTGTCTCAGTTTTCTTGTATCTGTTGAGGCTTGCTTTACCACCAAGCATATGCTTGCTTTGTAACCAAGTATATGGTCAATTTTGGAGAAGTTTCTATGAGGTGTTGAGAAAGAGATATATTTTTTTTGTGTTGAAATGAAATGTTCTGTAGGTATCTTTTAGATCCTTTTGATTCATGGTGTCTGTTAGTTTCATTATTTCTTTGTTTAGTTTCTGGCTTGATGACCTGTCTATTGGTGAGAGCTGGGTTGGGTATTGAAGTCTCCCACTACTAATGTGTGTGAGTCAATGTGTGATTTAAGCTTTACTAATGTTTCTTTTAAGAATGTGGATGTTGGGGGCTGAAGAGGTGGCTGAGAGGTTAAGAGCACTGCCTGCTAGGTCCTGAGTTCAATTCCTAGCAACTGCATGGTGGCTCACAACCATCTATAATGAGATCTGGTGCCCTCTTCTGATGTGCAAATGTACACGCAGACAGAACATTGTATAATAAACAAACAAACAAATAAATAAACAAGAACGTGTCATCTGGTTGTAGTGGCACATGCCTGTAATCCCAGCACTCAGGGAGGCAGAGGCAGGTGGATTGCTGTGAGTTTAAGGCTGTCCTGGTCTACAAAGTGAGTCCAGGACAGCCAAGGCTACACAGAGAAAGCCTGTCTCAAAAAAACAAAAAAACAAAACAACAAAAAACACCCCCCCCCCCAAAATAGAATGTGAGTGCTAGGGCTAGAAAGATGACTCACTGGTTAAGAGCCCTGGCTATCCTCCCAAAGAACCTGTGTTCAATTTCCAGCACCCACATGGCAACTCACAACTGTCTGTAACAGATTCTCTGGTTCCATGGAATCTGCTACCCTCACACAGACATACAGGCAAAATACCAATGCACATAAAAACAAACAAACAAACAAATAAATAAAAGAATGTGTGTGCCCTTGCATTTAGGGCATAGATTTTCAGAACTGAGACATTGTCTTGGTGGATCTTTCCTTTGATAAGTATGAAATATCCTTCTCTATCTCTTTTGATTAGTTTTGGTTGAAAGTTTATTTTATTAGATATTAGAATGGCTACTCCAGCCTGATTCTTTGGTTTGTTTGCTTGGAAAACCTTTATCCAGCACTTTACTCTGAGGTAGTGTCTGTCTTCTGCTGCTGTGGTGTGTTTCTTATAAGCAGCGGAATGATGGGTCCTCTTTCGCAGCCACTGTTAGCTTGTCTTTTTATTGTGGGAATTGGGTCCATTGATGTTGAGAGATATTAATGACCAATGATTGTTAATTCTTGTTATTTTGATGTTTGTGGTGGTGGTGGTGTGTGTATGTGTGTGTGTTTCCCTTCTTTCGGTTTTACTGGTGTGGGGTTACTTATTTTCTTGGGCATAGTTAACATCTTTGGATTAGAGTTTTTCTTCTAGTATCTTCTGTAGGGCTGGATTTGTGGATAGATATTGGTTTTCTGTTTGTTTGTTTGTTTGTTTGTTTGTTTTAGTTTTTTGAGACAGGGTTTCTCTGTAGCCTTGGTTGTCCTGGACTTACTTTGTAGGTAAGGCTGGCCTTGAACTCACAGAGATCCACCTGCCTCTGCCTGCCTGCGGCCTGGGACTAAAGGCATGGGCCACCACACCTGGCTGATAGACACTGTTTAAATTTGGTTTTGTTATGGACTATCTTGTTTTCTACATCTATACAGTTTGAAAGTTTGGCTGGGTATAGTAGTCTGGGCTGACATCTGTGATCTCTTCATTTAGAGTCTCTGTTGAGAAGTCATTGTACTTTCTGATAGGTCTACCTTTATATGTTACTTGGCTTTTTTCCCCTTGCTGCTTTTAATAGTTTTTATTTGTTCTGTATATTTAGTGTTTTGATTATTATGTGGTGGAAGGCATTTTCTTTTCTGTTTCAATCTACTTGGTATTCTGTAAGCTTTTCTATGTTTATAGGGATCTCCTTCTTTAGCTTGGGGAAGTTTCCTTCTATGCTTTTGTTGAAAATATTTTCTCGGCCTTCGAGCTGGGAATCTTCTTCTATTCCTATTATTCTATTCCTATTGATCTTTTTGTAATGTCCCAGATTTCTTGGATGGGTTGTGTCAAAACCTTTTAGATTTAACATTTTCTTTGACCGACGTATCTATTTCTTCAACTGTATCTTCTGTGCCTGAGATTCTCTCTCCCATTTCTTGTATTCTGTCAGTGATGTTTGTGTCTGAGGTTACTGTTCTCTTCCCTAGGTTCTCCAGGATTGTCTCAGTATGTGTTATCTTTATTGCTTCTATTTCATTTTCAGGTCTCGAACAGTTTTATGCATTTCCTTCACTTGTTTGATTCTTTCTTTAAGGGATTTATTCATTTCTACTTCAAAGGCCTATGTCATCTTTTTGTTTTGTTTTGTTTTTGAGAAAGGGTTGTGTGTGTGTGTATGTGTGTGTGGCCCTGGCTGTCCTGGAACTTGCTTTGTAGACCAGGCTAACCTCAAACTCACAGAGATCCGTTGGCCTCTGATTCCCAAATGCTGGGATTAAAGGCCTGTGCCACCATGCCTGCTAAGGTGTGGATTAAAAATAGGGTTGGATTTAAAATCATCTTTTTGTGTTTTGGCTGTGTTAAGATATTCAGGGCTTGTTGAAGTACGATAGCTGGGCCCTAGTGGTGCCATGTTTCCCTGGCTAATGTGTTCTTATGATGGCCCTTACCCGTCTGGTTGCCCCTGGTTTTGGCATGATGTTCCTGATATTCGCAGGACTCCTCTGGAGGCAGAGCCATGAGCCTGACAATGGAGCTCAGGGAACACAGTGCAGTTTATCTCTTCAGGCTGTGTCCGAAGGTGGACCAGACGTGCAGGGGACTGGCAGGGAGAGGTCTAATCTGGATGTTCCTGGGATCCCAGCAGGACTCCATGGGGAGGCAGTAGTGGGGTTTGTGACTGTGTAGCTCACCTCTGCTGGCTGCGCCGAAGGTGGCAACAGAGTCTTTCTGTGTAGATCAGGCTGGGCTTGAATGCACAGGGATCTGCTTGCCTTTGCCTGGCAAGCACTGGGATCAAAAGCATGTTGTACCATGCCCAGCTCCAATCTGATTATCAATTATGGCATTTTATGGCAGTTGAGAGTCATTCACTGTCCAGATACAGTCTCAAGGAGACGCTTCAACACGTGTTTTTGTTTTTGAGTCTGGGAATGTTAGCACTTTCTAAAAAAATCTATTATTTAGCTAAGCTAGTTTGTGTGTGTGTGTGTGTGTGTGTGTGTGTGTGATGTATGCAGGTGTATGTGAGCATGTAGGGAGCCAATGCATGAATGTGTGGAATCCAGGAGAATGTCCTGCTCTGGCACTTTCTGCCTTATTTGCTCAAGACAGGGTTTCTTTCTGAACCTGAAGCTCATTATAATTTGGAGCATGTTACCAGGAGCCAGAGAGCTCCAGGGAGCCTCCTGTGGTTTATGACTGCTGAGGTTCCAAACTCAGATAGGTCCTCATGCTTGTTTTTCTCCACTAGGACCTCTCCCTAGCTCCTTAGCATGGGTATTCATTCAGTTTTCAGAGGAAAGCATTTCTGTTGCTGCAGAAAATGTCACAATGAAATACCCAAGTTGCTGGCTTGAGCACCTACAAAGCTGGGACAACAGTTTCGGTCAGCGGTTTGTGCTAGAACAGTTGTCTAGTGTCTCAAGACCTGCTGTTCCTTTTTTTTTTTTCTGCACAGAAAAGGAAGGAAGGAAGGAAGGAAGAAAGAAAGGAATAGAAGTCTGACAATGCAGATTTCACATATCTTGTCGCCTGAAGGAAAAGCATAGCTGAGCTCCCTCTTGTGTTTGGATGTGAGATTGCAGAATTCGTGATTGTAAGTTAAAAATTCCGTTTTCTAAGTTTTGAAACAGGGTCTCATTGTGTATCCCTGGTTGTTTTAGATCTCTCTGTATGGACCATGTTGGCCCTAAATTCCCAGATATCCTCCTGCCTCTGCCTCCTGAGTGCTGGGATTAAGCATGTGAACCCTCACACCCAGTAAATAGCTGTTTTCACTTTTAAAAAATATTTGTCTACTTTATCATATGTGCAACTGTCTCAAATACTAATACTAATAATGACAAATTTAGTATGTTATACATTTTGGGTATATGTGGGAATTTATGTTTATTATATGCGTCACAAATTTTGGGTGTGTGTGCACGGGGAATGTGTGTTTATATAGATATTGAGAAAACTGTGGCAGTGAATACAACAGCCATTAATACTGGTGGAGAGAGCCAGGAGCTCATGGCATACACCTATAATCCCAGCACTTGGGAAGCAGAGGCAGGCAGATCTCTGTGAGTTCGAGGCCAGACTGGTTTAAAAAGCAAGTTCTGGGACAACCAGGACTACACAGAGAGACCCTGTTTTGAAAAATAAAATAAAATAAAGAAACCCTGGTAGAAAGTTGGCCCTAGTGTTGGGAGGCTCAGAGGTTTAAGACCAGCCTGGCTGTGGCTAGTGAAATGGCTTAGCGGTAAGAGCACTGGCTGCTTTCCGGAGCTGAGTTCAATTCCCAGCAACCACATAGTAGCTCACAACCATCTGTAATGGAATCTGGTTTCCTCTTCTGGTGGGCTTGAAAACAGAGTACTTGTATGCATAAGATTAATTAAATCTTAAAAAAAGAGACTGGGTATACAGGCTGGGTACACAGTAAGTCCAAGGCTGACCTGGGCAACATAGTGAGACCTTGTCTCAAAAAGTAAAAGGAAGGAGAAAGGCTGAAGAGATGGCTCAGAGATTAAGAACACTGGTTGTTCTTCCAAAGGTCTCTGAGTTCAACCATATGGTGGCTCATGATGGTCAATAATGAGATCTGGTGTCCTATTCTGGCATGCAGACATACATGCAGGCAGAATTCTGTATAAATAATAAATAGGTCTTCAAAAAAAAAAAAAGTAAAAGGAAGGAGGCTGGCCATGGTGGCAGACATCTTTAACCCCAGTACTCTGTAGGTAGAGGCAGGCGGATCTGCTGATCTCTGGGAGTTCAGTAGAGCCTGGTCTACATAGTGGGAGCCTGTCTCAAAAAACAAGGTAAAGAGATAATGCAGTATTTGCTGCTCCTGTAGAGGACCCAAACTCTGTAATCTCAAAGGATATGATGCTCTCCTCTGACCTCTGAGGGTACACACACACCCCACACAGCATACACTCACACATGCATGCATAAATAAAAATAAATATAAAAGGGAGGGAGGGTAGAATTGGAGAGGGATGGGGAGTGGGGGAGGGGGCTACAGCTGGGGTACAAAGTAAATAAACTGTAATTAATATTAAAAAACTTAATAAAAATAAATATAAAAAGGGTAAACCATAGTGATGGAATATGTCCTCTCACATATGAAGTTCTGAATCTCTGGGTTTCATCCCAAGTAGTACTGGTCAGGGATGGGATAGGAATTGCACTTCATTTGCAGATAATGGAAAATGGGAACTGGAGAGATGGCTCAACAATGAAGATCACTAGCTGCTCTTGCAGAGGACCCAGGTTTGGTTGCTAGCACACCAACATGGCTGCTCACAACGATCTTTAATTCTAGTTCTAGGGGATCTGATTCCCTCTTCCAGTTTCTCTGGGCACCAGGCATGCATGTGGTGTACATACACGCTTGCGTACAAAACACTCATGTGTATACAGTAAAATGTACTTTTTGAAATAAAATAATTTAAAAAGGGAGTGTAGGAGTAAAAAAAGAAAAAAATGAAAAATGACCTTTTTTGGCTCTTAAACTGTGTTATGTTTTTTTTATATTGTGCAGGTGTGTGTGCATGCATGTGTGTGTAAAGCGGAACATGTATGGCCGTCAGAGGACAACTCACAAGAGTTGACGCTCTCCTTTTACTTTGTGGGTCCTGGGGATTGAACTTGACAGTAAGCATCTCTTTTATCTACTGAGCCATCTCATCTTGCTGGTCCGTGGTTTTTGTTGTTTGTTTTTAGATTCACTTGTTTATTTTTATGTGTGTTTTTAAAAAATATTTTATTTATTTTTATGTGCATTGGTGTTTTGCCTGCACGTATGTTTGTGTGAAGGTTCCAGATTCTCTGGAACTGGATTTGCAGACAGCTGTGATCTGCTATGTTAGTGCTGGAGAATTGAACCCAGTTCCTCTGGAAGAGCAGCAAATGCCCTTAACCATTGAGTCATCTCTCCAACCCCATGTGTTTTTGAGTATGTGTATATATAAAATAGACAGAGAGAAAGGGAGACAGAGGTGACTAGATAGATGATAGAGATAGATAAGATACAGATAAATGAATAGATAGATAATAAGAAGACATAGATAATTATATATAGATGAATAGACAGTTGATAGTAGATAATAGGCAGATGTGTATATATATAGTTATGAGTATAGATATAAACAGATATAGATATATAGAGGTACATATACATATAGATAGGTACCACCTGTGTGCAGAAGCCCAAAGAATCCAGGAGAGAGTGTTGTGTCCCCTGGGACTGAAGTTACAGACAGTTGTAACTCACTATATGGATTCTTGGAGCCAAACCCAGGTCTTCTGAAAGGGCAGTGTATTAGTCAGGGTTCTCTAGATTACAGGACTTTAGAATGAATCTATATGTCTGTCTAGCATCTATCTATCTATCTATCTATCTATCTATCTATCTATCTATCTATCTATCTATCTATCTATCTATCTATGGGGGATTTATTAGAATGCCTTACAGGCTGTAGTCAAGTTAATCTAATGATAGATGCATATGAATGAAAGGTACAAAAATCTAGTTAGTTGTTCAGTCCACTACACTGAATGCCTCAACTGGTCTTCAGTATATGCCAGAATCTTGAAGAAGTAAGCTCTAATGCCAGTGAAGGAGTGGACTTGCTAACAAGGTGAGAGCAAGCAGGCAGGAACAAGAGCTTCCTTCTTCTATGCAGGTCACCAACAGAAGGTGTGGTCCCTGTGTCTTCCCACCCCTAAGATCTGGATCAGAGATGGATCATCCCACTTCAAATGATCGAACAAAGCACAAGCCCCTCACAGGCGTGCCCTGCCATTTTTAGGTTTTAGTTAATTACAGATATGGTCAAGTTGACAACCAAGAATAGGCATCAAAGACAGGAAGTGCTTTTAACCTTGGGCCCATCTCTCCAGCCCATGATTTTTAACTTTTGAGACAGGATCTTGTTATGTAGTCTTAGCTAGATTGGTGCTTATTGGATAGCCCAGGCTGGCCAGTAATCTTCCTTTCTGCTCTATCCCTGAGTGTTGAGATCTCAGGCATGTGCTGCTTAAAATAATCATTTTCTTTCCTTTCTTCCTTCCTTCCTTCCTTCCTTCCTTCCTTCCTTCCTTCCTTCTTGTTTGTGTGTTTTTGAGACAAGGTTCTTCTGTTTTTCCTTGAATGCCCTGGAAATCACTCTATAGACCAAGCTGGCCTCAAACTTCCAAGTATTAGGATTAAAGGCATGTGCCATCACTGCCTGGCTAAAAAAATTTCTTGTGGGACATGGTAGCACATACCTGTAATCCCAATAGGGAGGCAGAGACAGGTGGATCTCTGTGAGTTCGAGGCCAGCCTGGTTTACAAAGTGAGTCCAGGACAGCCAAGGCTACACACAAAATTTTTTTCTTAAAATGTTTTATTACATTTATATGTATATATATTCATTCATTCATTCATTTGTGTGTATGTGTGTGTGACAGAGTATGTTTGTGTGTGTGTTGTGCATTCATGCCAGGCACATGTGGCAGTCAAAGGACAATTTGCAGGAGTCAGCTTGACCATGTTAATGGCTCCCAATAAAATATCTTTATATGAATATATCTGAACTTGTTATAAACCAGTCACTGTGTTAGGCTGATGGCACCCATTGTGGAAGGAGACAATGACCTTGTCACTCAAGGAGCTTGTGGTCTGAGGGAAGACACAGCAAGTTTGGCCCCAGTGACGCTGAAGTGTGTTAGGGGCTGATAGAAGCATGGGCAAGCATTGTCGAGGCCACAGGAAGAGGTTTTTACTTATTTTTGGAAGTGGTTAAGGCGTGTGTCCAGAGTGTTAGCCCTATTTAGGTTGGAGCTTAGTATTGCCTAACATTTAGTTTTCTAGCTGGTCAAAGGTTTAAAGACTATTTCAGAGCCAGGCAGTGGTGCACGAAGACCAGGCTGGCTTCAAACTCATAGAGATTTACTTAACCCTGCCTTCCCGAATGCTGAGATCAAAAGGGTGTGTGATCATTGCCTGGCTATGGCTATAAATCTATCTATTTATGTATTTTGAGACAGGGTTTCTCTGTGTAGCCCTGGCTATCCTAGACTCACTCTGTAGACCAGGCTGTCCTCAAACTCACAGAGATCCGCCGGCAACTGCCTCCCCGAGTGCTGGGATTACAGGTGTGCGCCACTGTGCCTGGCTAAATCTGTCTGTCTATCTATCTATCCATCCATCCATCCATCCATCCATCCATCCATCCATCCATCTATCTATCTATCTATAGAATATCCCACTGAGTTTGGTGATGCATGCCTACAGTCCTAGAAACTTGGAAGGCGGAGGCAGGAGCGGTGCCTGTGAGTTTAGGGCCACCCTAGTGGATTTCAGGTTACTCTGTATGACTGTGGTCCTTGTGACCCAACAGAGATCCTGCCACTTTAAAAGTAAATACATTTTTAAGCACGAAAAGACTATTACAGACCAAAGAATGAAGAAGTAAGCTTTGAAAAGCAGCGATGCTAGAAACAGGAGGAATGATGATGACTTTGGCAACTATTGGGTTTTGTGACGGTACTGGCATTAACCATACGTGGAGGGGTCTGGTACAAATGGAAAGATTCCAGCTTAACGCTCAAGGCTGCTCAAGGCCTTGAGCTTCCTTCTCAGAACAAGAGTGATAGAATTCATGGGATGCAAAAAACCTAACCTGTGATTGATATAAAATAAATAAATTTATAAAAAAAATAAAAAATAAAAAAAATTTTTCACTAAAAAAAAAAAGTGATAGAATTCCATTTGTGTTCTAGATAGTTCTTGATAGAGCACACAGCATCATACAACTTAGAGTGTTTTCCACATTCAGATAGATCTCTGGGAGAAAACTGACATGAGGTCTTTGGCTGGCCTGTGACATCCAGCTAAGCAGATGCAGGACTTAATTGTCTGGTGACCCTTGCTCTCAGTTTCCTGATGGAGTGTTGACTCTGAGGACAGCTGTCTTTGGACCGGGAAGATGGGGGAGGTTTCTTCTCCCAGAGGAAGTTGCCTCCAGTCTGAGGTTAGAGGCAGAAACCTAGGTCCTTATGAAAGGGGATAGAGAAAACCCTTCAGGGGGAGGAAGTAGATGATTTCACAGCATGTGGGGGTGGGGACTGACATCACTCAGGAGGAGTGTCATAGAGAATGAAGTGAGTAGTAGGGAGAGGAGGGATTGGGGAAATGAGCTGGAATTAGGCCATGTATTTGTTCTGAAAAATTGAACTGTACCCTAAAAGCAGTGAGCAGCTATTGAAGGATTCAGTGTGAAGAGTATTGTAGCTTTGCCCTAGATCAGACTATGTACTCCTCAGCGTTCATGAGGGACCCCAGCAGAACACGTGAACCTGTCTGTAAAATTGTGCAGCCGAACCTAGACACAGCTCCCATACATTTTGATTCTTCTCTAGACAATGTATAGTGTCTGACCCAATGACTATAGTTGTCCTACTATATTGTTTAGGGAACAGTAACAAACCAGGGCTGGAGCTATAGCTCAGTGGTAGAACACTTGACTGGCATGTGAGAGACTCTGGGTTCCGTCCTCAACATCACAGTGGAAGGCTGACTTTATTCAAGCATAGGGAATGTGCATCTATAATTACAGTGCTCCTTGGGAGGCAGAGACAGGAGGATCAGAAGTTCAAGGCTAGCGTGGCTATATATTGAGTATGAGGTTAACTATTCTGGCCTACATGAGACCTTGTTTCAAAAGCAAGCAAGCAAGAAAATAAGAAAGAATGAAGAACAGAAGAGAAAAGAAAAGAAGAGAAGAAGAAAGGACACCCGGGTTTTGACTAAAGGATTAAGAATGGCACACTTGTAGGTCTAAGAGTCAAAGTATTAAAGTTAGCCTGTGGCCTGGATTTAGATGGGTGAGTAACTGCCTGAATAGTTCTTCTGAGTATGTTATAAATTAATTGTCATTAAAGTTAATTATTTTTTCTGTCTCAATCAGCATTGCTTATAGTCCAGGCTAGCTTTGAACTATTATATAGCCAAGAATGTCATGGAACTCCTGATCCTCTGCTCCCACCTTCTGAATGCTGTGACCTCTGGAATGTGCACTGTTGTGTCTGGCTTTAAGTGTGTGTTTGTGTAGGGGGAGAGAGTGTAGTACGTGTATGTGTATGTGTGTGTGTGAGAGAGAGAGAGATGCAAATGCATGTAATATATGTGAATTTGAGGCATGTTTGTGTGAATGTGTATGTGGGATTGTTTGATGTTTGTGTGAGTGTATGTAATGTGTGTGAATGTGAGTGTGAATGTGTGTAATGTATGTGTGTGTTTGTGAGTGCTTATGTGTAGACAGAACATCACAAATGAAGAGGTCAAAGGACAATTTTCAGAAATCGGCTCTCACCTTCCACCAGGAATCTCTATTTCCCTGAGTACAAGCCAAATCTACAGATAGTCTATAGGACTGAATCCCAAGATTACCCTCTCCTCCCTTTACCAAAATATCCATCCATCCATCTATCCATCCATCCATCCATCTATCTATCTACACAGACAGGGTTTCTCTGTGTAAAGTCCCTGGCTGTCTTGGACTCACTTTGTAGACCAGGCTGGCCTCGAACTCACAGAGATCCACCTGCCTCTGCCTTCTGAGTTCTGGAATTAAAGGTATGTGCCAACACTCCCAGCTCTTTCTATCTTTTAAGACAAGGTCTTTCTATGTAGTACTGGCTGCTTAGAACTCTTTCTTTAGATAGACCAAGCTGGCCTTGAACTCACAGAGATCCTCTTGCCTCTGCCTCCTTTCCTGAGTGCTGGAATTAAAGGCTTTTCTGCCATGCCTGGTCATTCCCTTTATTTTAAAATAGTGGATATTGGATTTAAGGTCTCATATACAAGGCAAATATTCTACCATTGGCTATATTCTCAGTCTCTACCTCCACCCACTTTTTTGTTTGTTTGTTTGTTTGTTTGAGACAGGTCTCTCTACATAGCTCTGACTGTCCTGGAATTCACTACAAAGACCAGTCTGGTCTTGAACTCTCAGAAATATATCTGCCTCTGCCTCCTGAATGCTGGGATTAAAGGTGTTTGCTATCATGCCTGACTCTCTCTTTTCCTAAACTCAGCTCCTTGTGTTCCTTCACTGTCTTTTCGCTTTACACAGAGACCTTTCCATTGTTATCCAAGTACAGGAGACCTTTGTCTCAGGATCTTTGCAGTAGCCTATACAGGAACTTTAATTCAGAACATTGCTGCTCTGGCAAGAGATCATATCCAAATATCTTCTAGGTCTGTGTGATCCAGCTGGAATATAAACACACTTTTAATCCAAGAGACAGAGGGAAGCACATATGAGTTCAAGGACAGCCTGGTACAGAGCAAGTTTCAGGTAAAGAAAAGCTTAGGTCCAGGCATGGTGGCATATGCCTTTAATCCCAAACAATAAAGGTAAAGTTAGTTTGTAGAAGGAAGTACCCATGTTTGAAGGTGACATCTAATTGAGTGGCAGAAAAAGTGAAAGATTTGATAGAATAAGATACGTCCAGCTCTCATGAGAATAGAGAGGAAAGGGAAGCTACTTAAGGAGCATCATAGAGTATGAGAGAGAGGAGGCAGTTTTACTGGGACTGTAATAGAGAGGTTGCACAGAAAGAAAAAGCTAGACTTAGGTGAAGATAGAGTGAGCCAGAGAATGAGGAAGAGCCAGGAGATTAGAACAAATTGCTGCAGTTAGTTTGAGGCCAAGCAGAGCAATTCAGGGGCTGAGAGAGAAGCCAGATTGAATAAGTCAGCTGGGAGAGGAGTTTGAGCCAGAACAGCTGAATTGAACCAGCCAGCCCAGAGCTCAGTAAAAATAAGAAAGGGTGAGCCTATTAAGCAGTAAGCCACAGAGGCTGAAAATGTTCTATGTCTAGGTTAGATTGTAAGGAGATTAGAAGCATCAAGATCTAGGCGTAGGTTAGTAGACAGAATTGATAATCCTATGAGAGAACAATTGGAACAGGAAAATACAAGTTTCTTTTACAGTAGCCTGTAAAATTATCCCCTTCTAAATTATCCCCACAGATTGTTCCTTTACAGACAAGTGTCCAACTGTCATTTCAGTGAAGCCTATGCTAACTACCGCTTAAAATGGTCATACAGGGGCAGCAAGATGGCTCAATAAATAGAGGTGCTTTCCGCACAGAACTGTTGATCTGAGTTATTTCTCTGGATTTGACTCTGAGGAAAGTGTTCTCTGAGCTACACACATTCATGCTGAGATACGTATATGCCCAGATGCCCACCCCCCCAATTAATAATAATAAGTGAAATGTAAGAAAGGATCATAGGCAGGCATGGAATGTGCCTTTAATTCCAGTACTCAGGAGGTGGAGGCAGGTGAATTTCTGAGTTTGAGGCCAGCCTGGTCTACAGAGTGATTTCTAGGGCTACTCAGAGAAACCCTATCTCGAAAAAAATCAAAATAAAAAAAAAGTGATCATGCTGTTAGCTCCTCCTACTTTTCCAGTTTTGCTTTCTGTTTTCCACAGCCAATTGCAGTCTGAAGCTATTAATTGAAAAAGTTCCAGAAATAATTCACCAATTATTATTTTTTAAAACTTTATTTGCCTGTGTGTTGCAGGTGCATGCAGGTGCTCATTGGGCCAGAAGAGGGAGTCTGATCCCCTGGAGCTAAAGTTAAGACAGCTGTGAACCGCCAAGCAGGTGCTAGGAATTGAATCCTAGTCCTCTGCAGAAGCAGCTAGCTCTCTTATCTGCTTATCCAATTCATCAGTTTTATACTTTCACCTTTCATTACGATGCAGCTATTCAAGCAAACCTCATCTATTTAACAAAGTCTCGCCCCCTTTACATTGTATTGTACTGCTACTAACAATTTGGACATTTGAAAAGGCAGTTATGCAGTCCTTCTTTTAAGTAAAAAGGTCAAATTTCTTAAATTAGAAAAAAAATTGCTTGCCATGATTGCTAATCCCATATGGGTGAAACTGCAAAAAGGAAGAAATTTGTGCTAATTTTATTTCAAACTGTAAAAGCTATGGCCATCGTGCGTAGATTGTTTCTTAAAAACAAACAAAACAAAATTAACGGGAGAGGCTGGAGAGATGGCTCAGCAGTTAAGAACACTATTTTTGCAGAGGTCTTGGGTTTGGTTCCCAGATCCCGTCACCCACATGGAAGCTCACAACTGCCTGTAACTCCAGTTCCAGGGACTGTTGCCCTCTTCTGACCTCCGCGGGCATTAGGCACACACGCAGTGCACATACTTACATGAAAGACGAGCACTAACACACTAAGATTAAAAATATTAAGAAGTACTAATTTTTTTTTTTTTTTGGACAGGGTCTCTCTACATAGCTGCTCTAGAACTCACTATATAGACCTGGCTGGCCTCGAACTACTCAAGAGTGATCCACCTGCCTCTGCCGCCATAGTGCTGGGGTTAAAGGTGTGGGCTACCTTGCTCGGCAAAACGAATAAATCAGAAAACATTACATGTATTTGTATGGCTATGTGCACGTGATTGCAGTGCCCGTTGAGTACGGAGGATCCCCTAGGGCTGGTTACAAGAGGTTCTGGACCTCCCCATATAGGTGTTGGAAACCGAACTCGGGTCCTCCTCAAGGGCAGCGATTGTTACTGACCCCTGAGCCGCCTCCCCATCCGTGCTTATGTGTTTGTTTATTTTCACGTTTGCGCCGGCACTGGACGGGCGTACGGTATACTCGCACAGATGTGCGGCATCACACACATCACAGTTCAGAAGAGGAATCTCTTACGCGCACAGTTGTGTCACCATTCGGGTTGAGAAGAGGAAGACTCCGTGCATTGCTCAGGGCCTGCCAAAGCGGAAGCAGGAAGTGGTTGTGGCGGCGCGCGTGATGACGTCACACCGGCGCCGGTGGCAAGGGGCGGGAGGAAGGCGGAGCGAGCCGGGTGGTGGGGCGGCCGCGCAGTGTCCGGGATCCAGGCCTGGCCAGGGTTGTGCGCGCGGCCGGCCGGCTCTGCCCGCACTGGTGTCGGCTCCCGATTGGGGCCTCGCTCGGCCTCCCCCATGTGACGGCGCCCCGCGGAGCCTGAGCGAGCAGCGGGTCCGTGCGGAGCCGGAGGCGGGAGGAACATGACATCGCGGAGGTGAGCCGCCCGCAGGGGCCCGCCGCGGCCTGGGTCCCTGCCGCCTCGGCACTGCGCGGCCGCCGGGGAGTACACCCAGTCTCCCGGTCTGTCCGGCGGCCTAGCCGCCCTACCGCCCCGCCCCCGGTCCCCCATTCATTTCCTGCCGCCCCGAGTTCCTGCTCCCGCGGCCCGGGACGCCCGTGGAGACACCCGCGGCCCGGCTGGCCGCCGCATTCCTGACCCATTGCCTCATGAGCGTCGCCTCCCGGGGATTCCGAAATAACCCCGCGCGCTCGGGGAGGCGCCTGGGCCACCGCGGGGCCTTCACGCGGGACCCTTTCAGGTGCCCGCTTTCCGCGTCCTCGCCCCCAGGTGCCAGAAGGGGGAAAACTGACGCTGTGTGCAGCCGCTGGGAGTGTACTCTCCCCGCTGATCTTCGCTTTGAAAGGTGGGAGGGAAGGGAACCTTATCTAGCCGTGGAATTCTTTCCTCGGAGTACGTTCCTGTTTTAACGGGTGTGGAAATTGAGGCTTCCAAGTAATGCTCCTGACAGGACACGGTTTGAAGCTAAGGTCAGGAGGAAGATTAGTGAGTTAATGGGCTCCGTTGAAACTTCAGGGTAACAAGACTCAATTGCTGACATTGAATTTGCTCTTACTGGTACCGCTGTAATATGAGGTCAGTGGTGGTCTCCCGGCTAAACATGATGAGCAAATTGAGTTTTCAGAGTTAAGTACGTTGTCGTGTTACCCTTCTAAGTGGTGAAGACAGAATCTCGAAGTTAATTACCATGCTGCCATTATTGTTCTGTAACTGTCGCTAATTATTTGTAAGCTATAATTTTGCTGCTAAACACTAGTGTGACCTCTGGTTTTTAAATAAGGATGGTGTTGTTTTGTACCTCTCCTAGAACACTCTCACACACGTCCCATTGTCCTTTTTCATGACGCTTCAGTTTTATGGCCATCAACTGAAACATTTGGAAAAATGGTTTCAAGCTGTCGGCATGTACTCGAACAAGGGTCCTTTCAAAATATTAACTCCTCAAAAATACACCTGAGTGGTATTCCTTTACGGTTCAGGAACCAAAAGTGAAGAAAAACAAAAGCAATTGAAAACTTGTAGGAAATGAGTGACTGGGACAGGTCTCTTGGCATGTGCTTGTAGATCCGGGTAATACCTCACTCCATTTCAACAGAACAGTTTATAGCCTCAAATGTTCCAATTCTTCAGGGAGCTTTTAAATAAAACAGTTGTCCATTCTTTAATCTGTCAAATAGTCATTGAGCCCTTTGTCCCTTTTGTCTGCTTTTCCAGACTAGTAAGGATCTGCTGTTTTAGAAGACAAAATGCCAGCACTGGGGTGGGGAGCGGGCTGAGGAGTAATGACCCTACTTTGTCTATCTTCTTAGTGGAGATGCAGGGCAGTGTGGGCACGGCTTCAGCAACAAGGGGTTGGGATGACAGTTTAGAATAGAGTCCTCTCTTTTCTTCAGTCCTGGTACTTCGTGCACCTGTTACAGAGAAGGCAGTGCTTCCTGAAGACTCACATTATGGAACCCAACGCACAGAAAGTGGCCATTGTGTATTTTTATGGAATGAGGTTGATGGACTGAGACAGGGTCTCTTACTGTGTTGCCCGGGTTAGCCTCCAGCTTGCGTTCTCTTTGCCTTAACCTCCTAAGTGCCAGCATTGCATGCTAGTTCATTGTAGGAGCTTGTGTTATTTAGTTTTAAAATCAGCTTTATTGAGATAAGTTACATCTAATTCCGTGTACAATTTGATAAATCTTGACTTCTCTGTACCCTTGAGAGACCCATCACAGCAGTCAAGACAATGAGCATATCCACCACTCCTGGTGAGGTTTCCTCTGCTCACTCTTCCCAGTCCTTTGTTCTCCCTCAACCACTGCTGATATCAGGATTAGTTTCCATTTCTTAGAATTTTATGTTAATGGCACTAGACAAATATGGACTCTTTTTGAGAGAAGAGTCCTGAATTTTTTATTTTGGAAGGTCGGTCCTTCCTTTCTTTCTTAGCATGTATTTATTCATTGTGTGTGGGTCCATGTCATAGTATACATTTGTATGCCAGAGGACAACATGTGGAAATTGGCCCTCTCTACCATACAGGTTCTAGGGATTGACGTCAGGTTGTCAGGCTTGATAACAGGTGCTACCACCCCTGGCCTAACATATGTATTCTGAGCTCCATCCCGTATTGTGTGTCTGAGAGTGTATTGCTTGTTACTGCATAGTTGTGCAGCATTCCATTGTAGGGCTGCTTCCTTATTTACCCTTTTGATGAACCTTTGGCTTTTTCCAGAATTTGTCACTCACATGTGATGCTCTGACTGTTCTTGCAAAGGCATCAGCATGGTTTCATCTCTCTTCAGTAGCCATCTACAAGTCGAATGGTTGAGTTTACTACTATTTACAGACACTTGCAGCCTGTTTCCAAAAGTGCTTTCACTGTTTGCTTTCCAGCCATACTCTGTGAGAGATGCATACAGGGCATTCATGTCTTTGTCAAAGTTGGTACAGTGTCCTTTTAATCTGGGCCATTTTTGTGGAATGATATGTGTCCTTACAGTTCTGATTTTTTAAAGGTTACTTTTATTCTGCATGTATGGTTGTTTTGCAGGCATGTGCAGCATAGACATGCCCCCCTCAGAGAGGCCAGTAGTTTATTATTATGTGAAGTGTGGGTACCTGCTACTTCTCCATGTGGCTGTCCAGGTGCCCCAGCACTGCTGCTGGGGAGCCTCTCTACAGGTAGAACCTGCTCTGTTGTTGAACAACTCTTGGACTTGTAGTTAAAGGTGGTTTTAAGTTGCCTCACATGAATGCTGGGAACCAAACTTGGGTCTTCTACAAGAGCAGCAAATATTCTTAACTGCTGAGCAGTTTCCCAACCCCATGATCTCGTTTATTGACTCTTTTGAAAAAAGTTTGTGTCTGTGTGTGTGTGTGTGTGTGAGAGAGAGAGAGGGGGAGACAGAGAGCTGAGGATATGTGCTCACATGTGGAAGTCATAAAACAGTTGCATTTTAAGGATGGAACTTGGGTTGGCAGGCAAGTACATTTACATATTGAGCCATCTTGTTGGCCTGAGGATCTGAGAACACACTGAGTTTTGATGGGGATTCAGGGAAGGTCTTTTTGAGGAAGTGATTATAGGAACTGACACTTGAATAGCAAGCACCATATTGATGTTTGTTTTACTTAATTATCACAGTGAACTTTTTTTTGAGATGGAGTCTCACTATGACACATTAGGTGGCCTAGAACTTGCTGTGCAGAACAGGCTGACCTTGAGTACACAGAGATCCTCCTGCCTCTACCTCATGAGTGCTGGGATTTAAAGTGTGGGCTACCACCTCTCGTCCTAAACTAGTTCATTTTGGTTAGTATCTGTAGGCTTTACATTTTTATGAGCATTCAGTAACCAGCATGTTGGCATATGTAGCTTGTTGGGATCTCTACCTTGAAGATAGGTAAACTAAGACATGGAATAATTCCTTGACTGGTCCTGGGGAATCCAGCTGAGAGAATAATGAATTTAGATGTTAAAACTGCTTTATGCCCTATGATGCCCTCACCCAGCTGACAGAACTGCCTGTCTTCTCAAGTCTTCCTTCAGCCGGCTTTTGTTCCTCCAAAATATACGTGCTATGAGTTGGGCTGGGGGTGGAATGTTGAGCTGTCATCCGACTGGAGGGTTCTGGTTTGTCATGGCAGGTCAAGTACATTTTGTCCCAGGTGCTGTCTGGCAGCCACATTAGTTTATCTCCTGGGGGAGTAAGTAAACTTGTGCTGCTGAAAACCAGCAGTCCCTGTGCTTCTCCAGTGCATCTCACTGTCTCTTTTCATGTTGTGGTCCCACAAAAAGCCAAGGTTTGGACTGGAGTTGCCCAAGGGCACAGGCTGTACCAGTTGCTTTCCATTCTTGATCATGCTCAATGTGCGCACTGTTAGGAGATGCACATGATCTTGGAAAGGCAGAGCCAACTCATGTTTATCATTGCCACTAGCAGGCCCTGGTGGAGACATAGTTAGGCAGCTACAGAACAATCTGGCACGGAGCTGATTGTTCTTTGCTTTAGGAAACATATGCAGCACTTGCCATCTCAGGCTGACATTTTTAGGGGAAGGACAAACACTGCTGTTTGGCAGGTATCAGGGATGTTTTGGGTTGTACCAGGGCTTGAGACCTCTCAAGTGGGTTCAGATGTTCTGAGTTACAGTTCAGTTCGTTGTGACTTTGGGAGTGTTGTGTGTGTTTAGCAAAGCTGTTGTGGTACTTGGAAAGGGACTGCGGAATGTGCATCTTTGCAAAGAGCATTGAATTTATGGAGACTGATTTCTTTACCAGCACTAGATGAGTTGGATAAAACTAATACCAAGTTGAGATCTGCAGTTGATCAGTGTGTGATGTACCATGTAGAATACCTTTGTTTGAACACATTGTGATGTACACATATGTGCGGTTGTGTATGCTTATATGTACCTAGGTAATATGTGTGTTTATCTGTAAGAGATTGGTATTGGCTCAGGACCCCCAAGAACAAGTTCTCAGAACAAAGGAGATTTATTTGCCCCAGAGGGACTGAGGGCAGAAATAAAACAAAGACAGGAGAGAGAGGAAGACAGAGAAGGGAAGGGAGCAAGAATGGGGGCAGGGGTATTTGTCTCAGGGGACTGCCTCTGGATAAAGAGGAGACAGGTGTGACCCATAGGCAGTTTATAAAGGTAAAAGGGGAAACCCCATGTAAGGATAAGGTGTTTAAATTTAATTGGGCATGTTAATTGGGTGAGGCAAAGGGGTCTTTTGATTGCTGGACTACAATACTTTGATGGCTGGACTTTGGTAGTCAGCCTCAGGAGGAGGAAGTGGCCAAATAAGGGAGTATGCTTTGGTCCCTGGCTTTGAGAATATAATCTAAAGTGTTTTTGTTGTTGTTTTTTTTTGTTTTTTAGCAAGGCAGCGGGAATAGGGAGAAGGACAAGGCCTTCCAGAGCCAAATTTGCCCTTTACTGTATATACATAGTCTTTTAATTAATTGGTTTAGAGACAGGGTGTCTCTATGCAGCTCAGGCTGGTCTCAAACTTAGAACCATCCTGCCTTAGCATTACAGGCATGTGCCACCACACTCTAGTGTTTGTAGTGCTGGGCTTGGACGCAGAGCCTTAGCATCCTAGGCAAATACTATCACCAGCCTGCACCCTCAGATCTACAGAGTCAGCCTTAACCTGAAGCAGGAGGATTGCTGTGCAATTGAGGCCAGCCTGGGTATAGGAAGACTTAAGAACAAAACCAGAAATAAATGCAATAATAAGTCTTTTTTTTTTTTTTTGAGACAGGTTTTCTCTTGTTGTAGCCCTGGCTGTCCTAGAATCACCCTATAGACCAGGCTGTCCTTGAACTCACAGAGGTCCACTTACTTCTGTCTGTCTCCCTGAGTGCTAGGCTTAAAGTTGTGTGCTACCTCATTATCACCCGGCAACAAGTTTTTCTTAATGCATCAGCCCCGAAAATGAAGCATCAGTGTATCCACTGAGGAGTTTACTTGTTCATCGATGGGTCTCATGTAGCTAAGGATGTCTTTGAACTCATGATCCTCCTGCCTGTACCTTTGTAGTGCTGGGATTTTAGGTGTATTCCACGATGCCTGCCTTATTTATTTAAGCCAGGGTCTCTCAGAACCTGCGCGTACTGGGTCTCAGGGTCCTCCCGCTTCAGCCTCCTGAGTGTTGTGATTGCAGGCTCTATTCCTGGTTCATACAGCTTCTATGCTTGGAACTGAGTGTTCTAGTGGAAACAGTGCTATAAAAGTTCTGAGGGGGAAGTTCCCAGGGTGTTTGAGCAGGAGGTAGCATGTACAGGGCCTGTGGGACTTGGGGGTACATGTGGGGTAGGGATTAGACCGTACAGAAATCCTTTTTTTTTTTTTTTTAATTTTTTTCTTTCTTGTGCTGGGGATAGATCCGAGGGCTTCATGCATGCTCAGCCTCAGCTCTGCCACTGAGCTACACTCCGAGCCTTGGGGGGAATGCTAAGGTCTTCAGTATCATGTGTATCTCAGAGCAGTGAAAAACCATAGAAGGATGTGATGGGGAGTGGCATCGGTTGATCTGTTTAAAAATATCTTTCTGGCTCCTGGGAAGGCAGGCTCACAGGAGGGGGTTCAGAGAGATCAGACAGAGCAAGGCTTTGAAGTGGGGTGAAACACTCTGTGGAAAAAGGCTTCTGGAGTCCATTTTCTTTCTTTTTTTTTTTTTTTTATTGCCTTGTCATCAGAGTGGAGATGCTGACCAGTAAGATGCCAGAAGACAGTGAATTTGGACAGAGCATCTGCTACCCCAGAAGAGCTGCTCTCACGACTTTTTTTTGTATGTCTTGCTTAGATCCCCCCCCCTCCATGACTACCTTTTTTCATGACTTAGCCTTTCCTGCATTCACGCACACAGAATTAGGGAAGAGGATTGTTCTTATTGTCTGCACAGAGTACCAAGCTGTAGTACTCCCCCTGCAAGACATGTGATTTTTCTTGGGACCTGAGGTGAGACGGGTAAGACAGGGTAGGACATTTGCTGCAAGTACCTGAAAGGAGGCTGTGGACCTCCAACTTTGATCCCCTCTTCACTGCAGCTTCTCATCCTGTGTCCCTGGGGCAGGAAATACTCAGAGAGCACGTGTCAGCACTGTCATGTTGCCTGTTGTTCCATCAGCATTTGTTTTATTAAATTTTATCTATTACTGTTGTGTGGTGATGCAGAGCTTTAATCCCAGCACTGGGAGGTAGAGGCAAGCTCCAGGACAACCAGGACCACGTAGACCTCGTCTCAAAAAAATTTTTTTTTTTCACTTGACACAGTTCCTAGCTACAAACAGCAGGGCCCTGGGTTTTAATTAATTAATTAGTGCAGTGCTGAGGATTGAATCTGGGACCTCCTCGTATTAGGCAAGTGCTCTACCACTGACCTATATGCCTGGATTTAAATACAAGATTTAGATTCTCTCTGAAGTCTCTTAAAATAGTTTTGATTTGTATACTTAAAAACTTTGTATTTTAAAAATGTTTGAGGCACAGTCTCATACAGCTCAAGCTGGCCACAGCCTCTCTCTGTGACTGTGGATGACATTGAACTTCTCATTTACCGGTCTCCACCCTGGGCGTGTAGACTTGTACTCTCATGCCAGGTCTTGTTTGTTCATTGTTTGGAGACAGGGTCTCCTGTTACCCCGGCTGGCCTCTGACACTTGCTGTGTAGTAGAACTGGCCTTGAAACTATGGTCCTGAGAGCTGGCTTTCACCTGGCTTCGGTATAACTCTTACAGGATTATGCCTTTTATTTCTTCAAGCCTTCCCAGAAGAGGGCTTCTGGGTTGTAGGTTCTAAAGCTAGTAAACTCAGACGCTGGCTTGAGACTCCTTTGAGACTTCTTGAGACTTCTGCTGGGGATGCTCTGTGCGAGCGCATCAAACCCCAGCAGCTCTTGAGTGTTTGCATGGTCAGTAAGTGTCATTCACTTCATAGATGAACTCAAATGGAGTCATTCTGTGTGCCTTTCTTAGACACAGCTCCATGGCAGTGCTGGTGTGGCCAGTTTGTGGGCTTAGTCCCTACTGTGGTAAATTCTGCTAGGTACAAGGTAGGAGGGAGAGCTGTTGGAGACTTTTGTTTGTTTGTTTCAGTACCTAATGTTTGAAGTACTTGAGCTAGAGTCTTTGGTGGTCCCAGCTTATAATCACAGCACTTGGGTGGTAGAGGCAGGAGGATCAGGGGTTTGAGATTGCCCAGCTTGGGCTACATGAAATCCTGCTTCAAAACAAAACAATAACAACAAAAACAGAAACAGTCCCCCAGAACAAAAAACAAATGCTGGGCCTTGTAGAAGGCTGCACACACCTGCCCAACTGAATTCAGCCCTGCCTCCACTGTGGAGGAGAGCATTGACTTTCAGAGTTGTCCTTTGACTTCCATAGCACACTGTGGCATGCAGCTATACTCACGCACACACATTGTACACATAATAAATCAGATACTGCTGCTACTACTACTACTACTACTACTAAATCAGATACTAAAAATAAACAAAAAACTTTTTAAGTGCATAGAGCCCTGGAGGCCAGTCCTGGTAATACACATTCTTCTTAATCCCATCTGCTTTCTCCATCTTCCCAACCAAATTTTCAGCAGCTGGTTTCATCCATTTTGCTTCTCACTAGTCAGCATGCTGCTGACCACAGAACTATTTTATTATCAGTATATTTGAGAAAAAGGCTTTGGTCATCAGAAATGCTTTTTGAAAAATTAGCTAAGAGTGGGGTTGAAGGTATATTCAGGCTCAAGAGGATGGCTTATAGCATGGAAACTTCGATTAGTAAAGATCTATTTAAAATACCATAGGGACAGCCCCAGAGCCACACAGAAGCGAAGTGTCTGGAAAGACGGTGGAGCTGATACGACACACTAAACGACTTGTGGGAAACGGTCATAATTACCCATGAAAGCTCTGTCCCTCAGGGCATCCACAGTAACAACAACGGGAGACTAACGCTTATTAAACATGGCCTCTGTTGGGCCTCCGCACTAAATACTGGTTCCTATAGTTTCCCTGAAGACAGCACTCTCATCTGCTCACTCTTAATAACAGGGCGAGCAAATTATAAGTTGTAAATGAAATACTGCAGTTTATTTAATAGAAGGGTAAGGAAAGGGCCTCCTGCCTTATCACCTGCTTCTAATACTGCTCAGGGGCAAAAGGATGTTTACTGGACCTCACCTGAGTGCCTCCCACACCTACCTCTGTGACCCTAGTGGATGCCTAGGGAAGAGAGGAGACAGATAGCTAGGGTGAGGACCCATGCAGTCCTGAGTTAGAAATAAGTAGCAGACTAATGCTTAAATTTGCTTTCAGGCTGCATGTGGTTGTTTACTGTACTATTAGCAGTTTGGAGGCTAAGGCAGGAAGATTGCCAGTTGGAGACCAGCCTGAGTTACATAGTGAGACGGTGTCTCAAAAAATTAAAAAACAAAATGGCAACAATAAAACCAAAGAACAACAGAAACACCTCTTTTTTTTTTTTTTTTTTTACGATATGGGATCTCACTGTGTAGCCCTGGCTGTCCTGGAACTCACTTTGTAGACTAGGCTGGCCTCAAAAAAAGTTATTTTTATAGTGTTTTAAAAGTATACAAATCTAAGCTGGGCACAGTGGCACATGCCTGTGATCCCAGCATTCAGGGAGGCAGAGGCAGGCAGATCTCTGTGAGTTCAAGGCCAGCCTGGTCTACAAAGCAAGTCTAGAACAGCCAAGGGTATACAGAGAAACCCTGCCTTGGAAAACAAACAAATAAATGAATAAAATAACTTAAAAGTTACAGTTTATATTATAATGTAGAAGTTTTTAAAATGTATTTTTTTGGAATTTAATTGTGAGCTTAAAGTTTTCTTTTTAATTATGTGTGTGTAAGAGCAGCACATATGCTTAATGGCTGAACCCTCTCTCCAGCCCTCGCTAGTGTTAATGTTTTAATCTCATTTTGTTTTATCATTTCTTCTCTTTCTCTCACCCTCTGTGTGTGCATATCTGCAGATATAAAGTATTGTAATAATTTTCTGAACATTCAGGGTAAGTTACATAGCTCATAACTATTACTGAAAATACTTAAGAATATATTTTCATTTTTTTCCTGTTTACTCTGTTGCTCACTACTTAAGCAAGCTTTCTACCACTTATCTGCCTCATTCCTTTGAAATAGTTAAAACTTTTTGTTTATATGTGTGTGTTCTACATGTAGGTGTGTACACATTTGTACAGGTGCCTTGGGAGGCCAGAAGAGGACATTGGTTCCCCTGGAATTGGAGTGACAGATGGCTGTGAGCTGCCTGATATGGGTGCAGAGAACTGAACTCCAGCAAGTACTCTAACTATGGAGCTGTTTCTCTAGCCCCTCCACCAACCTTTGTGAAAATAGTTTTCATTGGCCTGAATGTGTATATGTTCTTAGAACAGCATCTCTCTGTAGCCCAGCCTTACTCAAGCTATGGGCATTTCCATCTTTGCCTTCTGAGAGCTAGGGTTAGAAGAACTCACAACCATGCGTGGTTTGAAATTTTAGTAAGCTTTACAAAATTTTATTTATTTTTGTGTGTATGGGTGATCTCTCTGCCTGTATGTCTGTATGCTGTTGTGTCTGAGGAAGCCAGAAGAGGGCATTGGAGCCCCTGGGACTAGTGTCACAGGCAGTTATGTTGGCTCCAAATTTTATTTTATTCTGTTTTTTAAAAATAATCTATTTGCAGCAGGGCGTGGCAGCACACACCTCTTATCCCAGCACTCTGGGAGGCAGAGGCAGGTGGATCCCTGTGAGTTCAAGGCCAACCTGGTCTACAAAGTGAGGTCAGGACAGCTAAGGCTACACAGAAAAACCCTGTCTCCAAACAAACAACCAAAACCAAAACAAAACCAAAAAGGCACAAAAAGCCCATTATTTATTTTTTTCATATGCACTTTTGTTTTGCCTGCATGTATGTTTGTGTGAAGGTGTCAGATGCCCTGGGACTAGAGTTACAGACAATTGTGAGCTGCCATGTGGGTGTTGGGAATTGAACCTGGGTCCTTGGAAGAGCAGCCAATGTTCTTAACTGCTGATCCATCTTTCTAGCCTGGCTCCAAATTTTAATTGGAGACAGGATCTCACCATGTTTCTCAGGCTGGCCTAGAACAGTTTATGAAGCCCAGGCTGGTTTTGACTGTTTATGTTGCCCAGGCTGACCTTTAACTTTATGTAGCTCAGACTGGTCTTGAACTTGCAGTCCTCTTGCCTCAGCCTCCTAATAGCTGGGGATTACAGGAATGTGTCATGTGCTCATTTTCAGCTGTCTTTTTTTTTTTTTTTAATGCTGTATAGCCTTAGCTGTTTGGGAATAAACAAGCCATGGAATTATTACTGCTTTTATACACATTGAAATATGTCTTTACCAGTTAAATTGCACCGTGAGAAAATCTGGTACCTGGAGAACCAGCTTAGTGGTTAAGAGCACTTGCTGCTCTTGAAGAGGACCAAAGTTGGATTCTCAAATCCCAGCATGCATTGGTGGTTAACAACCATCTGTAACTCCAGTCCCAGGTGATCGACATCCTCTTCTGGTTTCTCTGGGCACTGCAGGCAAAAGACCCCATACATAAAATAAAAATAATAAACCAATGAACTAGTCCTCCAAACAAAAACAACTCAAACTCCAGAACTGCATTCTTTCCTCTCCTTTCTTGCCTGAGTGTTTAGACCCAGAAGAATAATCCAGTATTTCAGCCTTATTTTGTATATTTTATGTTTATAAAAACACAACTCATGTTAAATGAAAATGTATATTTTTAAACTACATGTTTTTCTTGGCTTTATGGAAGGGAATTCTAAAATATGTAATTTTATTATTGAATGTGCTTAGTAGAAATAATGGCTTACTTTTCATAGTTTAAGGTCAAAAGTGAAGTTTTTCTCCTATGTCTGTACTGATCTTTGGAGAGCCGTTATGACGCTGGGTCTTTTCTGTTCTGTTGAGCAAGGTAGACCTTCCCAGTTATGTCAGAGGAACTTTGCCTTTGTCAGGGTGGCTGTTTGGTGCTTTTTACCATGTGGTCCATTTCAGCTGCTTGTTGTGTGGAAAGAACCTTGGCCCTGTTGTTTTAAGTTTGTATTGGTTACCAGTATACACCGCTTTACAAAGCTGGGCTTGGGACAAAACTGGGTCAAGTTCTGTTAGGATGCTGGTGCAGCAGCAGCAAAGAAACGCTCTCTCCACCAGCGATGCTAATGAAAATATGAAATTTGATATTCTTAGTGAGAGAGGCTTTGGAACAAGCTTTTACCTTAGGCGGAGTCCTTAGATAGTCACTTTCTAAATCTGTGTTTTAAGAAAGGATCTCATGTAGCCCAGCCTGGCCTTAGACATTTTATGTAGCTGAGGTTGGCTCTGAATTCCTCCTGATCTTTCTTCCTTCACATCCCAGGGTTGCCATCACACCTGGCTGAGTGTTCAAATTCTGGTTTCTGCAGGAGCCTGTAGATGGGGACTTGCTTTGTCAGCTGCATGCAGTAGAATCAATATCCATTCTCTGCCATTAGGTGGAACTGCTGGCTCCATTGAATATTGCACTTCTAGCACTGAGACAGGAAGACTGGGGCCACAGGGCCTTCTAGGCTACAAAGTGAGGTTCTGACTTCAGAATACCTTGCTGTGTGCTAGCCCTTAGCTAGGATCACGTTGCTTTAGCTAGGATCACGTTGCTGAGTGCTAGCTCTTTGCAGGAGTTTGGAATCCATCAAAAAGAAGACACATCTTCAGTCCTCTGCCCCCATGGAGTTACCAGTCCAGCCTTGAGTATGGCAGCTGTGGAGATCTGGACTAGGCACTGAGCCTTGCATCACCCAGGGGAAGTTGGGGCTCATTGAGAAGAGTATCTGACTGGAGCTGCAGAGGAAAAGCATGTTCAGAGGCCACACAGGTCAGGGACATGATAGAACTTACCAGCGCACAAGAGGCAATAGGACCCCATTAAAACCTGTGACTTACTGTGTTCTATTTACAAATTTTTTATTACTTTTATTTATTTTAAAATTTTGCTTTCTTATTTTATGAGCAAGAGAAAGGGAGTGTGTTTGTCTGTCCCTGGGTATGGTTAGAAGACAGCATTCAAGAGATGGCTCTCTCCCTTCACCATGTTGGTTCCATGTGGATTGCCAGGATTGCTTTAACCTCTGAGCTGTCTCACTGGCCTTATTTATTTACTTATTTGTGTGTGTGTACATGTTTGGAGGAGGGCACATGGGTGCCAGGACACACATGTGAAAGTTTGAGGACAAATTGTGGGAAATCTGTTTTCTCCTTGTACTATGTGGGTTCTAGGGATGGTCAGTTGTGAGGGCAAGAGCCTTTACCCACTGAGTCATCTTGCTGGCCTGTGAGTGTTTTCTTCGCACTAAAATCAGTGTTTGCTTCTGATGTGGAGTTTCTGATCTGGCCTGTGTACAATACTGTCCTTACATTAACTCACTCCCATTGCATGACAGCTCGCTCAGGTTCAACTCTAAGCATGGCAGGACAGTTAGAACCCACAATGGGAAATCTGGCAAATCTAACTCATCAGGAGGAACTTCTGTAGGAAAAAATAGCCAAAGAAGAGGGGACAAAAGCAAGGAGATACCTGCCACACTTGTAGCTAAGGATTAATTCCTGGTTATATCACAGGCTCCTACACATTAGTAAGAAGAAACTTCAAAAGGGGAGAAAAGTCCCAGCACTTGGAGTGAGGAAAGAGGTTCAAGATTCAAGGTCATCTTCAGCTATATATAGAGTTCAGAGCTCGCTTGCTTGAGGCCCTGTCTCAAAAAAATGAAAAGACAGACACAGAATTGTAAGAGAAGCTGACAACTCAGAAAGGAAATTGGCAGGCTGGAAACATGATAAGGTGTCAGAGATGCAAATTGAGGTGGAACCACTTTCCACTGGTCAGAGGCAGAGACAGCTTGATAATTTATGCAGTGTTGGAAAATGAGATGGATGGAGTTTCATGTGGAGGGTCTGCCTTTTCAGAGTAGTTGGCAGTTTTTGTCACCATAGAAGTTAGGGGCTGGGGATACAGCTCAGTGTTCAGCACATGCCAGGCTTGTTCAGTCCAGTACCACCCATGTCCTCACACAAAAGAATTCTTAAAGCAGGGGCCAGTGGCATGTGCTGTGCTATTGGAAGACGGAGGTAGGGGGATCTTTGAGCTCAGTGTTGCCTGGCATTAGAACAGCCCTTTCTCAAGACAAAACAAAACTGAACAATTACTTGTATACATTAAAACACATTATTTATAAATTATTTATTATTACTGTGGAGAGGAGCATCTCCATGCCAGCATGTGCATGGAGATCAGAGGGTTGTTTTACAGAGCTTTACATGGGTTCTGGGGCTCAAACTTACCAGGCTTGAATGGCAAGCAAGCACTGTTCCTTCTGAGCCATCATACTGGTTGTTTTAATTTCTAAGAATCTAATTTATATACATGAATGTGTCCAAAGATGAGTGTAGCATTATCATGGGGCAAGCCTCCTTCTCCGTTCTTTCTTCTCTCCCTCCCTCCCTTTCGGAGGTGAGATGTGGCATTGTAGCTCTGGCTAGCTTGGCACTTGCTATGTAGACAAGGCTGCATTTTCTTATTCTGCCTCATGAATGCTGTGATTGTACATGTGCACTACCATGCTTGGTTTTCCTTTTGGTTCTCTGAGACAATCTTGCTTTGTTGCCCAGGCTGGCCTCTGTCTCAAAGCGCCACCTGCCTCAGCCTCCTGAACACTGATATGAGTAACCACAAGCAACCGCATAAACCTCTTATATCAAAAGGTTGACTGTGGTGGCACATTTGTATGGGAGAATATTGTATACTCATGAAAAAGAATGTGCCCCTATAGGGCTTTCAAATTTTAAGTTAAAAAGTTGGGCTCCCACCTGAGTGTGCAGTGCTCGGTTTCTTGAAGGTTGCAGGAAGCATGTCCAACATGTGTGCACACATTCTTATCTTGCATGAACATGGAGATGTACGTGCACAGACTGCTTAAGACCCTGAAACCCAATTAAAAGTACTTACTTGTATGTATGTGTAGGGTCCAAAGCACAGCTTTCAGGAGTGGGTTCTTGGTCCCCCTTGGGGGTCTGATCTTCAGACTTGGTGGCAAGTGTTTCTTCCTGCTGAGCCACCTTCCAGCCCTGATTGTAGTTACTTCTAACGAGTTCAACTGAGTGTCTAAAGAAAGCTGGGTTTTGAGACTTATCTCCTCCTTTCCTCCTTGCTCTCTTTATTTTTCTTCTTGAGACAGGGTCACACTATGACACCCTTGCTGGCCTGGAACTCAGAGAGCCACCTGCCTCTGCCTTCCAAGTGTTGGGTTAATGGCTTGTGCCACCATGCTCAGCCATCTCCTCCCTTCTCTTGTGGTATTGGGGATTGTACTCAGGGGCTTGTGCATGCATGGCACTACCATGTACTACCACTGATACATACTGATACAATACATAATGCATTACCATTAATACGTACTGATACAGTACATACATGCATTACCACTGATACATACTGGTACAATACATATATGCATTACCACTGATCCACTACCTGAGCTCCTTCTACATTTTATTTTGGACAGAGTCTCACTGTGTTGCTCAGGCTAGCTTTGAACTCACTTGGAAGCCTTGAACTTGGGATCTGAGTAGCAGAGGTATAATCTTACACCACCAGACCTACCTAGTTCCTGCTTATCTGAACTGCCACAAATGAAAGCATGTTTGTCTTATTAAAATCCCCAAAGATACTGAGTCTCAGGGGCAGGGGCTGTGGCTGGTTTAGTAGTCGGTAGAGAGCTTGGGTTTGTGTGAGGCCAAGGGCTCAGTTTTCAGCATCATGTACACAAATAAAAAAGCTGCCAGCTGTGGCCTGCCTATAACTGAAACTCCTCAGGAGGCTAAGGCAGTGAGGCGTGCTCGAGCCAAGAGTTCAGGGACAGCTTGGCAATGAGGCATAGTTTCAAAAAATAAAAAATAAAAAGAGGAGTGGATAAAAGCAGATTCTAAACTGTCTGTCTTTATGAGCACAGAGATCTGAGTTCAACTCCCCATTCCCATGTTAAAACAAGTTGGGTGGGGGCTGCAGAACTGCTCTGTGTCGAGTTCTGGCTGCTCTTGCAGAAGGCTTGAGTTATTTCCCAGTGGAACATGGGAACTCACATGGCACGTCACAACTTTCTTTAACTTTAGTCACAGGGGATCCATCCCCCTCTTCTGACCTTCACTGACACCAGGCACGGACATAGTACACATATACACCTGTAAGCAAAAAACTCATAAAATAAAAATAAATACATCTAAAAAAAAAGCTGGAAGTGGTGACATGTGCTTGGAATAGCATTGAGGTACAGATTCCTAGAGCTTAATGGCAGGCCAATTGCTAACCTTGTTAGTATAACCTGGGCTGGTGAGAGCTCTTATGTCAAAAGAAAGAAAGTGGAGAGTGTCCAAGGAACAACCTTTATATGTGCATTATGTACATACATATACACACCCTAGAGCCATAACGTATCCTGGTGAGTTGAGGAATTGGGATTGAATAGGGATGCACATGAATTTTTTCCAGCAGCAGTTAATAGTATTTGAGGATATAAACCAGGAGGTTTATAACAGAAGTCTCACTGCATCAGTGTACCACTGGCTGGCTCAAACTTGCAGAGATCGCCTGGTCAATGATAGATTTGAGAATCTCTTTTCAATCTTTAGATTTTTCTTCTTTTGCTGTGTAGTGTATACATATGTGTGCAGTGTGCAGGTGCCTGTGGAGGTTAGACGTTGACATCAGATGTATTCTGTATCGCTCTTCACTTTATTTTTATTTTGTATTTTTTTGTTTGTTTCAAGAAAGGGGTTCTCTGTAGCCCTGGCTGTCCTGGACTCACTCTGTAGACCAGGCTGGCCTGGAACTCAGAGATCTGCTTGCCTCTGCCTCTCTCGTGCTGGGATTAAAGATGTATGCCACAACTGCACAGCTGTCCTCACTTTATTTTTGAGAGGGAGTTTCTTAGTGAATCTACGGCCCACATAAAAGTGGAAGAACCATCCCCACAAGTTATTGGTTGGTGTGCATGGCCAGCAAGCTCTTAGGGTCCTTCTGTCCTCACTGCTCCAGTACTAGGATTATACCCTTCCCCTTATTTACCTGAGTATTGGGATCTTAACTCAGAGCCCATGCTTACATGGCAGGCACTTCACTAAGCCATTTCTCCAGTCCTGATGTACTGGCAAACACCCCCACACATCAAAATACAAGTAAGTCTTAAGAAAAAAAAAAAAGACCCTGATGATTGTAGGCTAAGAGTAATTTTTCAAACACCATAAGATTTTTGTTTTTAAAATAGAAGAGAGGACAGGGGACAGTACAGGCCAGCAGGTAAATTGTGAGTCCCAGCTGGATAACTAATTGCACAGTGAAGCTACTGCTGAGCCTGCCATGTTCATCTTAGGAGGACGAAGATGGGCCCAGACTCGAGATCGAGTCTGGGATTGCTTCACTGTCCACACAGAGGAGGCATTTCCCCTTTTAATTAGCCTGATAAATTGGGACCTAGAGATATAGCCTAGTGGTTAAGAACACTTGTTGCTCTTCTAGAGGACCTGGGTTCAATTCCCAGCTTCTGTGTGGCAGTTTGCAATTGTCAGAGGATCTGCCATCTTTTTGGCCTCTGAGTGCACTGCATACATCCGATGGACTGGCAAAGCACTACACACATAAAAATAAGTCTTTCTAAAAACTCTGGTTGTAGGCTTATAGGTAATTTTTCAAACACTACTAGATAGTCATATCATAATTTGAAAATAATTAAGGGCCAGTGAGATGGCTCAGTAGGTTAAAGGCACTTGCTGTTGCTCCTGAAGACCTGAGTTCTTTCCCTAGGACCCACGTGATGGAAGGAGAGAACACACTTCACAACTTGTCCTGTAATCTGCATATCAGTGTCAAGGCATGAACACACTCACACACAAAAAAATCAAAA
Organism: Pachyuromys duprasi; assembly: GCA_028658305.1. Taxonomy (NCBI): domain Eukaryota; kingdom Metazoa; phylum Chordata; class Mammalia; order Rodentia; family Muridae; genus Pachyuromys; species Pachyuromys duprasi. The sequence goes on from CM053766.1 coordinate 106,654,085, forward strand.
AAGAAATTTGACTCTTTCTACAAACAGGAGAATTCTTCAGGTCACCTACTGTTAAAGTGAAAGTTGAAAATGATGGGCAGGCATAGAGCCTAGAACCTGAGCACTGGGCTGAGACATGAGGAACAATGGCTAAGTCACATAAATACAGGCAAAAGAGGGGCTCGTTGGTTCCTGAGAACAGGCCGGGCTGTGAGAGTACTGCACCGAAAGCATCTGGTAACATGCAGGCAGAGAGGCTGGGGCAGCACTGTGGCTGGTGCCTTGACTCACTCAAGACCTGTGAGAGACAAGGCACTCTCACCCACATTATACACATGAAGGGACTGATGAGCTTGCCCAGGCTGACCTTGAACTTCTGATCCTCCTACTGCCACCTTCTTAAGATCAAGGTAGGCACCACTTCTGCTACATGAACATCTAGACACTCTTCTAGACAGTTCTGTCCATTATGAATTCCATTAACTCATCCTCTCAGGCCCCTGTACCATAGGGGACGGTTATCCCCACTTCATAGATGGCTTAAGAGGGGTTTGTTAACTAGTTTGGGTCATTCAGCTGGTATTTGAACCAAGACAGTGGCACAAGATTCTGGTTTTCTACCTTTGAAACTTTGCTATCAAATGATATCTATCTATATACCTGTCTTATCTACCTTCCTACCTGTCTATCTAAGACAGGGGCTCTCTGTGTAGCCCTGGCTGTTCTGGAATTGCCCCTTCCCCACTCAAGCCAAGAATAATGTTTTCACCTTTGGGTATTGAACCCTGTTCCTCTGGAGTGACAGGTGAGGTGGCTTCTTCTTCCTTCTTCCTTCCTCTTTCCTCCTTCTTCCCTCCTTCTTCCTTTTTTCTTCCTCCTTCCTCCTTCACAGAAGATATTCATACTTACTAGCTTTAGACAGCCATGCTAAGTGAACATTATAGTTTGGCAGACAGCAGTAAAAGAGACTTAATGGATTAGTTATCTGGTGTGGGAAAGGCAAGAGCACGGTCACACTTTTTGAAAAACTGAATAGCTAGAAGTGTACTGTTATTTACTTTTTGACTTCCTTGGGGCTCTGAGCACCTAGATGGGAACCAGAGATCAGAGACGCTTCAGCCAAGACCTTTGTTGGTTTGGTTTTCTTTTCTTTCTTTTTTCTTTCAAGACAGGGTTTCTCTGTGTAGCCTTGGCTGTCCTGGACACACTTTGTAGACCAAGCTGGCCTCAAACTCACAGAGATTCACCTGCCTCTGCCTCCTGAGTGCTGGGATTAGATCAGCTCTTGGAGGAATAGAAAGTCAACTCCTATTTTATTCTTTTTTGTTTGTTTGTTTTGTTTTTTGCTTTTTTAAAACAGGGTTTCTCTGTGTAGCCTTGGCTCTCCTGGTCTCACTTTGAAGACCAGGCTGGCCTTGAACTTACAGAGATTCTCCTGCCTCTGCCTACTGAGTGTTGGGATTAAAGGTGTGCACCACCATGCCCAGCTCTATTTTATTCTTTTGACTTGAGTCTTGCTGATTTGAAGTACATGAAGGAGATTTTAAGTATGTATGTATGTTTGTATATTTGTATGTATGTATGTATGTTTGTATATATGTATGTATTTGAGGCCAGAAGAGAACTTCAGTTCTGCTGGAGCTGAAGTTACAGAGTGTTAGCTAACTTGTAGGTGCTGGGGGGTGCTAAAGTATTTTGTTTTTTAACAACAATAAGCACTTTTAACCAATTCGCCATCTCTCCAGCAAGTGTGGACACTGGGGTATACTTTGAGCCGAATGCTGTCCACAGTGGTTACTTTTGTCTTCCAAAGGACACTGCAGTTTGCTGTCTGTAACAGGTGACATTGCCAGCTGAGGAAGATAGTGGGCATGGTGATAGTCTGCTGTGGGCATGGTGTGCACCTGTGATCTTACTCTAGGGGCTAGAAGAGGGAGAGTCCCAAGTTCCAGCTAGCCCTGGGTGCATAGTGACACCTGTTTCAAAAGAAAGAAGAAGAAAAAAAAATGGCTGTTAAATATTCAGTTTTTGTTTATTTGTTTTGTTTTGGTTTTGGGACAAGTATTTTGTGGGGAGGCAGTTTCTGGAAATAACTTGTTCTGTTTGTATATCTGTGTATTTATTCCAACACATATATTAGAAAGCTGAGTTCACACAGGTATCTCCCTTTGCAGTCTGGTACCCTGAAAGTATTCTGCTTCTTTTCTCTCCTTCCCCAGCAATGAGAACCTGGCTCTTGTGAGCCTCATGTCATGAGTAGTCCTTAGTCATGAAGTAGTTTGTGTTGGTCTGGTTTCTTTGCATGCAGACTATTTTCCTGACTGTGTGGATGATCATTTGGGGCAGACAAACAGCCCAGCCCCTCTGGCTGTGCTCCTCTCTCACCTCCTGTGTCTGAGGGTGCAGGATCCCAATATCCCATCCAGGAAAGGGGCTAAGGTGGGAAGGGCAAGGACTAGCCTGGAAGCTTGCTGGCAGCCACTGCCCACAAGCTTTGCCACGGTGGCGTGAGAGCATTTAGCTGTGCTCTGGTTCTCAATGTCCTTTTTCCTCCTTCAAGGTGGTTTCACCCCAACATTACTGGTGTGGAGGCAGAGAATCTCCTGCTGACAAGAGGAGTTGACGGCAGTTTCTTAGCACGGCCAAGTAAGAGTAACCCTGGAGACTTCACTCTGTCTGTTAGGTAAGTTGGAAGCTACAGAGAGACACTCAGGGTGTTTCCAGAGAAGGGTGAGATCACATTTGCTGCCATACTCCTTCCCCAGAGTTTGGAGGCCTGTCTACAGCACTGTGGAGCCAGTCAGGGCACTGGCCTCCTCCTAGGCTTATTTTAATTTTGTTTTTTGAGACAGGGTTTCTCTGGCAGTCCTGGAACTTGCTTGGTAGACCAGGCTGGCATTTCAGAGATCCACCTACCTTTGCCTCCTGAGTACTTGGATTAAAGGCATGTGCCACCACTGCCCATTACTTATTTTTTTTAAGATTTTATTTTATGTGTATGAATGTTCTGCTTGTATGTATGTACGTGTACCCTGTGCTGTGTGTGTTTGGTGCCCTCACAGGCTAGAAGAGGGCATCACATCTCCTGGAACTGGAGTTACAGATGGTTGTAAGTCACCATGTGGGTGCTGGGAACTGAACCCAGGTTCTCAGGAAGCAGCCTGTACTCCTAACGGATGAGCCACCTCTACAGCCCCTGTTCCATGCCTTTTATGGTCTCTCAGAGTTGTAGCCTTGGGAAGTAGTGGAAAGGACTGTAGTGGAAAGGTGTTGTGCTCACAGTGGTGACTGGGAATACCTTGGTCAGAGAGAGGTAACCAGAGCCTTCAGGGCTTAGTCCTGGTTTCTAACCTTTGATCTGCTTTCTGTGTTTTTCTTTTCTGCTTTGGGTTTTGTCATGGAGAACTGGCTTTGTAGGTTCTTCACCTCATTTTCCTTTGTCAAGAACGAAAACCTCTGAGGAAGTTATGGTTCCCTTTAGTCCCCTGCCCAGTCCTGTTTCCCTCCTCTGTTTCCCAGAGGAAGCCATTGTCCAGAGGTTGGCATGGATCCTCTTGATGTGTTGCATGCTTGACTCTCCAGTAAGTTCTTGTGTTTCCAGTGCATTCAGAGTACTGTAATTTGTGTATCCATTGAAATGCTATTTGAGTTGCATGCTGGGACGTCTGGCTATTCATTGTAATGGCTACTTGGTGGTCATTGCTTCTCCATTCTTTTACTGATGGACATTTGGGCAGCTTTGGATTGTTTTAAATCCTTGTGGACAGTGTGGTGCATTCTCACAATGCAGATATGGGAGAATTTTCTCGATGACACTTTCCTATATGCCCATTCTACTGTTCAAACTGAAGTGTATGGATTTGATTTTATAGATACTACTCTTCACATAAAGAGATGAGTAAATCATGTCCTTAGGAATTTATTTAGAATCCCACTGAGACTTATAGATCATCTTTTCATTTATGTGTATGTGTGTGTTTTTGTGTATGACACAGGATCCTACAAGGTAGCCATAGCTATCCTGGAACTTGATATATGGACAAGGCTGGCCTTGAATTCACAGAGATCTATTTGCCTCTGTGGTAGGATTAAAGGCACACTCAAACATATGGGCTTCTTAAGTCCTTTGAAAGAAAGTTGCAGGGACTGTGACATTTGTCTCTGAGAATAGGGTTTATAGAACCACATTCTGACCCGTAAAGAGTTGTCAGCACTGACTGGACAGGATTGCCTACACGGAGTGCATATTAGACTTATCTGTTGCTCATCAGGTCTCGAAAATACTTGTTCATTGTTGTGCGTGATGGGTGTGCTTGTCAGTTCCCTCGTACTGCCACAGTTTCTGTGGCTGCCAGGGACTAGGTTGTCAGGCTTTCTTGCTGAGCCAGCTCACCACCCTCAGACCTTTTTTTTTTTTAATTTAAAATTTAAAATTTTAATGTGTTAATTAAAAATACATTTTACATTTACTTATTTGGTGTGTGTGTGTAAGTGTCATGGGATGAATGGATAGTTCAGAGGGCAGCTTTGGGAGTCAGCTGTATCCTTCCACTGTGTGTGTCCCGGGGATTGAACTCAGGTTGTCATGTCAAGTTTGCTGGTAATCTCCTTTACCCATCTCACTGGGCCCTGTTGATTTTGTTGTTGTTGGGTATTTTTGTTTTGTGTTTTTGAGACAAGATCTCATATAGCAAAGACTGACCGTAAACTTCTGATGCTCCTGCTGCAGCCTCCCAAGTGCTGGGACTATAGGTGTGCAGACTATAGGTGTGCAGACTATAGGTGTGCAGCACCATACTTTTTAGGCAATAGTATATATTTAAAAGCAAGCCTTTAACATTTATTACTTATTTTAAATATGGTCTTGCTCAGTGTAGCCCAGTGTCTTCTTGCCACAGCCTCCAAGGTACCTTTGATACATTTTTGTGGTAAATATTTTGGATTTCCATTTTTTATTTATGTATTTTTGAAAATCTTTTGTTACCTATTCAACTGTATTGCCTTGGAGCAAAATGATTAGGAGTGGATTTGCTGGATGACAAGGTGAGTGGGTGTTTCATCTTAACTTTAATTGTGTGTCCTTAATTATTAAGGACAGTAATTGGTGTCAGTTAACCTATACCATAAAATAGATCAACCATTCAAACAGAAGCTCCACAGGGCATAGGTGCAGACACAGTGAGCTGCCATAGGTCAGGTGCGGTTAGGTGGGGTGAATCTTTTTTCTGAGTTTGTTTCAGTGTTTGGGTGAAATCCTCTCCTGAATATGAAGTCTTTTTCCAACTATTGCTGTTTGACACCCCTTCCCCAATGGACTATTTTAGAAGAAATGGAGCCGTTACCCACATCAAGATTCAGAACACTGGGGACTACTATGACCTGTATGGCGGGGAGAAGTTTGCCACCTTGGCTGAACTGGTCCAGTATTACATGGAGCATCACGGGCAGCTGAAAGAGAAGAATGGAGATGTTATTGAGCTCAAGTACCCACTGAACTGTGCAGACCCTACCTCTGAAAGGTCAGTGGCATCTAAGTGATGCAGATCTGCACTCCAGAGCTGCATGTTGTAAACCTGTTTTGTAGGGTGCATAGATCCAAAGGCTGGTGTCTGGTGTTTGTTCCTCATGATGTCATTTTAAAACATGTTTTGTTTTGTTTGTGATGGGGTGGGCTGGGACTCCTGGTCTAGTTGAGGATGCTGAACCCCTGATCCTCTTGCCTTTGCCTCCTGGGTGCTGGGTCTGCAGACATGCTCACCATGCCTGGCTTGTGTGGTGCTGTAGATTGAGCACAGGCTTGGTGCATACTAGGGAAGCACTCCACACACTGAGCTGCTTCCCCAGCTTTACGGTGTTATTAAAGTAAGAATGACAGGATCAGAGTATTCCCAGAATGCCCTTCTCCTGCAGTAGCTGCCTCCAGTGTTCCTTGTACAGATTCTGCAGGGTTCCTACATTTTCCTCATGTAGACTTAGTGTATGCTTTAATTATAAGTTTTGTCAACAGCTGATGAGCTTTGGAAGTTGGGATAAAAACATGATAATAGAGATGCTGAAATGACAGTGCTGCACTGTGGCTCTGAGCAGTTGTTTAGCAGCACTACCGACAGAGGTCAGGCTTAGCTCAGAAGTGGAAAAGCAGAGCACAGAAGGACTAGTTCTTCATCTGTTTTTTTTGTGTTATCTCTCAAATGTGTGAGCATGTCCGTTTCTGTAGAGAACGGCCATGTTGTGAAGCTCTTCCCATCTGTTTGGAGCCCAGGAGTTGAGAGCTTGTACTTGCTTTATATGCCCTGATATTGGCTTCTGCATTTTCTTTTCCTCTCACTGCAGATTCTGGGTAAAGATATCTTACCTTTCCTATATTTCTGTCTAGATGTCTGTGTCAAGATGTTTTTGTGGCAACTTAAGAGCTGTTTTCTCAGAGTTTGCCATTTGATGGCCCTGGACAGCCTGTAGCAAGATTCTCTAGCACACTAGTTAAAGGATAGATTTCTGGGTCCCCTGTGGACATTGTTCTCTCTGCTTATGAGAACTCACACTGTTAGGAAACCCCTGACTGTGCTCTAAAACGTACATACCATTAATGCTTGACTGGATTAGGTTGGAAATAGAGAAAAATCTGAAATGCTTTGAATTAATTTAATAGATCATTTTTTTTTTCTAGTGTTAAGACAAGAGCAGATTCATGATGATTTTGTCTCTTTCATCATTTCTTTATTTGCTTGAGTCCAGGTCTCATGTAGGCTGGGCTGGCCTCCAGATGACATTGTGCCCCTCATCTTCTGCCTCCACTCCCCAGTCTGTGCTGTCCCAGTCAGGGTTTCTATTGCTGTGATAAAATCCCATGACCAAAAGCAATCTGGAAAGGAAAGGGCTTATTTCATCTTGCAGCTTATAGTTTTTCAGGACAGGAACTCATGGCAGGGACCTGGAAGCAGGAGCTAATGCAGAGGCTAGGAAGGGCTGTTATTTATTGGCCTGCCTCATTGGTTTACTCAGCCTGCTTTCTTATAGTACTCAGGACCACTAACCAAAGGAGGACATTGCCAAAAGTGGGATGGGCCCCTCTCCCATCAATCATCAATTAAGAAAATACACAGTAGCCTTGCCCACAGACAAGTTTGGTAGGGACAGTTTCTCAGCTGAGGTTCTCTCTTCCCAAATGACTGTAGCTTCTATGAAGTTGACATAAAACTAGCCAGTACACATGAATTATAGACTTGTGCTACCACAACCAGGCCTGTAACTCTTTTAGGCTCTTTTAGGGTTAGGCACCAACCCCCCACTCCCCTCCCCCCCAAAAAAGCAAAAACAAAAACAAAAAAACGGCATCTTGAAAAAAATGAGGAAAAAATTTGAGAATATTAGAAAGGCAAATTGAATATTTTGTTTGTTTGTTTTTTGAGACAAGGTTTTTCTATGTAGTCATGGCTGTCCTGGAACTCACCTGTAGACCAGACTGGCCTTGAATTCACTGATCTGCCTCCCTCCCAAGTGCTGGGATTAAAGATGTGGGCTACCACAGCCTGGCCTCAAATTGTATTTTTAAGAGATGGAGGATTTAAAAGGAAATAGGAGGCATTGAGAAATATTAGTTTTTGTTTGTTTTTGAGACAGGGTTTCTCTGTATAGCTCTGGCTGTCCTCCAACTGACTCTGTAGACCAGGTTGGCCTTGAACTCACAGAGATCCACCTCCTCTCCCTCCAGAGTGCTGGGATTAAAGGTATGTGCCACCATTTTCCAGCAGATATTGTTTTCTAATGACCCTGAGCTCCTTTAAAAGATTTAGTGGAGCCTAGGTGTGGTGGCAATGCCTAGAATCTCAGCTCTCAGGAACCTGAGGCAGGAGGATCTACACAGTGACCCTGGGTCACACAGTGAGACCATCTCAAAAAAGAACAACGGGGGCTAAAGAGATGGCTCAGAGGTTAAGTCCACTGGCTGCTCTTTTAGGGGTCCTGAGTTCAATTCCTAGTAACCACATGGTGGCACACAACCATGGGTTTCCTCTTCTGACCAGCAGATGTCCATGCAGGCAGAACACTGTATACATAATAAATAAATCTTTTTTTTTTTTAAAGATTTATTTATTATTTATATAGCATTCTTCCTGCATGTATGCCTACACACCAGAAGAGGGCACTAGCTCTCATTATAGATGGCTGTCAGCCACCATGTGGTTGCTGGGAATTGAACTCAGGACCTTTGGAAGAACAGACAGTGCTCTTAACCACTAAGCCATCTCCCCATCCCCCAATAAATAAATCTTAAAGAAGAAAAGAAAAACCAACTGTAGGTGTCATTTTTAACATATCTTTGTTTGGGATGTAGATTCTTCTGGTCAGATTCTCTGCTCCCTGGGGGAAGTTGTCTGTCAGGAACCTTTGTTGAGGAGAGCTGAGTGAACATGCTACATGAAGAAATACTGCCCACCCCAGCCGAACTACATTTGTTTCCTTTTCAAACACACAGGTGGTTCCATGGTCACTTGTCTGGAAAGGAAGCAGAGAAACTGCTAACGGAAAAGGGTAAGCATGGCAGTTTTCTCGTCCGAGAGAGCCAGAGCCACCCCGGAGACTTCGTTCTCTCCGTCCGCACTGGTGACGACAAAGGGGAGAATAATGATGGCAAGTCCAAAGTGACCCACGTCATGATCCGTTGTCAGGTAGAGCACTATGGGGACTGCGGGTTCACTGTAGCGGCATTTTGGGGGCTTTTGCTGAGAGGGGACTAGACACCAGCACCCTGGATTGTCATTGTGGACTTGCGCATGGCCTTTTCCCCTCTATGTGTCTCATTTCGAATTACTGTTAGGTTTGTTGGGTTTTTCTTTTCTGTTGTGTTTTTCTGTCAGCTTTTTTTGTTTGTTTGTTTTGTTTTTTTGAGATAGGGTCTCTCGATGTATCTTTGGCTGTCCTGAAACTCACAATGTAGATCAACCAGGCCTTGAACCAACAAAGATCTGCCTGCCTTTGCCTCTGTAGTTCTGGGATACAGGTGTGTACCACCACACAACTTTCCATTCTAGTTTTTCTTTTGGGTCTATCTCTGATAGATACCTCAGTGCACATAGCCTCTGCTCTGTGAGACTCGATCTTCTGAGGAGTGTCATAGGTTGGCGACACCGTGCACCTGGCCCTCCATGTCTGTGGGGCTACCCCTGGGGTCATCAGTCTTCAGAAGAGCACCCTGTGTTTGTCTAAACATGTGCAGACTTCTTTTTTGTCACATCCCCTAGAGTACAGCATCACAGCTGTGCATGTGACATTACTCGAGCACTGGGCTGCACTAGGCACTGTGAAGAGTCTGGAGGTGATGGGAAGTGTTTTGCAGTGTGTGTAGAGTTTGTATTTGATTTTGATTTAATTACATTTTATATAATTTCTTGTCTTTGGTGCTGGGATGGAACCTAGCACCTGTTCCATCACTGAACCACAGTCCTCAGTCCCCTGCCTCAGCTGTTTCATTAGCTCTGTTGCTTCCTTTCTTTCCCAGCACTGTGGGTGTCATGCTTTCTGTTAATTGGAGTCAGTCTCTAGATTTCAGTTGAATCTAGTGTAGTCTTTTGCAGTGAGGCTGATCAAGTGTACCTATCCCCTCATAATACTTCAGATGCCCTCCCAGCAAATCTCCAGAGTATGCAGCACTGTTCACTGTTGTCATCTGCTGCTGATTGGGCTCCTGAGGCTGTTCACCATACAGAGAGGCTCTGTGTGTCACCAGTACCCTCGCCTGCCCCCAAGTCCTTCAGAGTCACCATTTGAACTCTTTTCACTGTGTGCTGGACTTTTTTTCTTGGGTGCTAATATAGATGAGGTGAAGTCCTTTCAGCACTTGGCTTATTTAATTTACTGGGAGGCCCTCCTGTCTCACTTAGTTATCACCAATGACAGGATTCTCTTCTCGGGGCCAAGTGGTACTTCACTGTGATGACATGTGTGTCTTGTTCTCATCATACCCTATAGACAAACATGTGGCTTGTTTCTGTGTACAGGTTAGTGTCACTAAGAACACAGTGGTGACAGGAGGGTGGGAAAACAGTAACCTAGTGTGAGGTAACCAGGCTATCTGTTTGGTCTTAAAAGGAGCTGAAATATGATGTTGGTGGAGGAGAGCGCTTTGACTCTTTGACGGACCTGGTGGAGCATTATAAGAAGAACCCCATGGTGGAGACTCTGGGCACAGTCCTGCAGCTCAAACAGGTTAGGAAACTGAAGCTTCTTCTACTACAAGTTGTGAGAATTCTGTCATGGCATCTTCCACATAGTGTACCAGTCAGTATCCTCTGACTGCAACAAGATATGTGAAGACTGGCTGACAGAGAAAAGGGTTCAAGGAGTCAGCCCAGTCACTTGACCCTGCTGCTTTGGGCCTGTGGAGGCACTTTTACCATGGTAGGAGCACTTGTGGGGTTTTGCCATGTGGCTGAGAAACAGACAGGAAGGGGCCTTAATCTTCCACGACTCAGTCTTCCTCTAGACCCTACCTTCTAAAGGTTCTGCTACCTCCCAGTAACACCTAGGGTTGGAGCCAAGCCTTCAATATGTGGCCTGTTGGGTGACACTCAAGATCCATAGTATAATGCAGAAGTAGACAGAACGTCAGCAGTTCTTCAGGCTGTGCCTGTCTTCAGTCACGGTCAGTCATGCAAATCTCTAGTTTCTTTACTATTTGGAAACAAATTCTAGATGCTGCATCATTCCTACATCTGTGAAAGAACTCGTAGAGTGTTTTGGGTTGGAGAGGAACCCAGGGCACACCACAGGTGAACTCTGGCATATATGACCTGCCTCCTTATAGACATATTTGTTTTTTTCCTTCAGTGCTGGGGAATCAAACCCCAGGTCTTTGTGCATGTTGGGCAAGTGTTTACCACCCCCAGCCCCTCATGTGTAGACTTTACCTTCTGCTTTGATTTTGATACATAGTCTTGTCATGTAGCCCTGCTAGTCTCATGACTCTTCTGCCTCAGTGTTGGCTTACTCATATGTACTGCTGTGTCCTTTAAAAGAAGTGTTCACCACCCCAAATTATCATTAGTTCCCTTTAGGGACTTAAACTTTCTGTTCCACTTTCTGACTGTGGTCTCATCTGGAAATGATGCTGGGATGTAACTGTATAGAAATCAAGCTTTGAATTTGTACCTGCTGAGTTCCTAAAATGTTTGCAGGGAGTGGAGAGAGGCATCTCCTGATAGAACAGAAAAGAAAATGAAAGTATGCTTCCAAGTTTTTGGTCTTGGGATTTAGGGTGGCTCAAGGAGAGTGCTGGTGTTTTTGAGTTCTAACTCTGCAGCCTCCCTAAACAAGGACAAAACCATTTCTCAGCACTTGCACACACTTATGCACATATGCAAACTTGTGCATATAGGCACACACAGGCACATGCACACACATACTAATGCATACTCATACATGCATATACACATAAGCACTCATAGACACATACATATACATACAGGCTTGTGCACATACATGCACACTTGTACACATAGGCATTCACAGTCTCACACATACACACTTGTGCACACGTACACACAGGCACACACACATTTGTGATGATATGCCTGCTGCCTTTGCTTTTGTGAAGTCTTTTTCTTTCTGCATTAACACTGTTTAAAACAGGTTTTCTTCCTTTCCTACCACTGCTGAATACAACAGCCCCTCAACACAACACGTATTAATGCTGCTGAAATCGAAAGCCGGGTTCGAGAGCTAAGCAAGCTAGCTGAGACCACAGATAAAGTCAAACAGGGCTTTTGGGAAGAATTTGAGGTAAGTCACAAATTGTTTTTACTTGAGTTATTAGATGCTGTTCTAACAGGTGAGAGGAAGGCCATGTGCTGGGCCCTCGCTTCCTTTGTCATGTGTGGAGCAGGTTACTGACAGGGCTTCTTTGAAGCAGAAGGGCATTGTGTTCCCGGGAAGGGTTGGCAGCTTGTCTCAGACAGATGAGCCAGCAGCTCCATTTGTTTCTCAGTTCAGACCACTGGCAGGACCCCAGAAAAACAAAAGGATAGAATTTCTCTGGCATCCAAGGGGCTTCAGACAAACTGCAGTTTCATTGCTATGAGTGAGGCCAGGAGAAGGGCTCTGGGTTTGTTTTAGCTGTGAGTTTACACTGATTATGGGAAGTTAAGGGATTTAAAGCTGTCCTGAGTCCTGTTCTGATGTGAGCCTGACCCACAGCCCTGTGTGTTCATATGCTGCTAACCCTTGTTTCCTTGTTCATTTGACCAGAGTTGCTGCTGCTTTTTTGGCTTTTTAAGACAGGGTTTCTCTGTGTAGCTTTGGCTGTCCAGGACTCACTTTGTAGACCAGGCTGGCCTTGAACTCACAAAGATCTGCCTGCCTCTGCCTCCCTAAGTGCTGGGATCACAGGTGTGTGCCACTGCGCCTGGCTTGACCAGAGCTTCTTTACAGACAGAGCTTTTGGCCTCTTTCCTTCCATAGTCACATTTTTTATGTCACTCATGCCTGCATATAGCATAAACCTACGAATGTTTGCTCGCTGTCTATGTTTAGATTTTGGTTTTGCTTTTCAAGACAGGGTTTCTCTGTGCAGCACTGGCTGTCCTGGAACTCTCTCTGTAGACCAGGCTGGCCTTGAACTCAGAAATCTGCCTGCCTCTGCATCCTCAGTGCTGGAATTAAAGGCATGTGCCACCAAACCCAGCTTAGAGAATATTTTTAGTTTATTCTTTGATAGTTTGGTGTCTTGCTGACTGATACGCACCTTCCTCCATTTCCTTCTCCCTACTTTCTGTTTTACAGGACTGGTTAGTCCATGCTTTGTGTAGGACTTGAAGATTCAAAGCTATTTGTGCCATAATGTGCCATACAGCTTTCAGAGAAAGGTGCTAGTTCCATTCCATAGAGGAGCATGAGGTCAGAGAAGTCAAGTAGATTATCCACCTCATCAAAGATGCTGGTAATGCCAGCCCTGGAGGTGGATCCTTTGTAGAACATTCCTACTGCTTTCTTTGCAGTGATGCATAGAGATTAGAACTTGGGTGGTCTCATACCAGGCATTGGGGTAGGTCCTTTGAACATTGTGATGAGGGATTTCCACCATTCAGAAGTTTCTTGTTGGGAGAGGGAGAACAGGGAGTGTGTCAGTGAAAGTCTGATGAGATCAGAATGAGTCATGAGGTCATCTCCTTTTTATTTTTTTTATTTTTGAGACAGGGTTTCTCTGTGTAGTTTGACTGTTCTGGACTTGCTTTATAGACCAGGCTGGCCTCGAACTCAGCATTCTGCCTGCCTTTGCTTCCCCAAATGCTGGGATCACAGTTGTATGCCACCTTGCCTGGCTTATGAGGTCATTTTTAAGGTTATTTATTTATTGCTCCTGTGGATCAAATGCAGGACTTTGTGCAGGCAGAGCATGTGCTGTCTCCCTGGGCAGTAACCCATCCATCCTACCTTTCTCTTTTTTTTTAAATTTTGAATATTTCTATAGCGATGGGCCTTTTGTCACCAGTGCGTCACCAGGACATACTTGGCCACCAATAAAATACTGTATTCATTTTTTTTATCCAGTTTAAACAATAATGTTCTCCAGTGTATTAATTGCTGTCAAGTAAAGGGTATTTTTTTTTAAGATTTATTTATTTTATGTATATGAATACTGTTTTGGAGCACAGCAGAAGGAGGGAATCAGATTCCATTACAGATGGTTGTGAACCACCATGTGGTTACTGGGAATGGAACTCAGGTCCTCTGGAAGAACAGCCAGTGCTCTTAACTGCTGAGCCATCTCTCCAGCCCTGTAAAGGGTATTTTTAATACAGACTTTACCATGAGGGTTAAGAGAGAAAGAGAAACTGGGGAGATGGCTCAGCTGTTGAGTGCTTATTGCTCTTGTGGAGGGCCAGTGCTCTAACTGCTGAGTTATTTCTCCAGCCCAGGCCTTCTAAGTGTTTTAGTGGGTGTCTTAGTTAGGGTTTCTATTGCTGTGATGAACATCATGACCAAAAGGCAAGTTGAGGAGGAAAAGGTTTACTTGGCTACACTTCCAGATCATAGTTCATCATTGGAGGAAGTCAGGACAGGAACTCAAGCAGGGCTGGAGCCTGGAGGCAGCAGCTGATGAGAGGCCATGGAGGGTGCTGCTTACTGGTTTGCTTGCTCATGCCTTGCTCATCCTGCTTTCTTCTAGAACCCAGGACCACCAGCCTAGGGATGGCCCCACCCACAATGTGTTGGGCCCTCTTCCATCAATCACTAATTGAGAAAATGCTTCACAGCTGGATCTCTTGAGGCAATTCCTCATCTGAGACACCTTCCTCTCTGATGACTCTAATTTGTGTCAAGGTGACACATAAAATCAGGCAGTACAATGGTATAGGGCAGGTCCCCCTTAAAGACAGAGGAGATGATAGGCCACAGCTTCAGGTAGACATACTCAGGTTTGTCCTTGAACAAAATCTGTACCATTTCAGCCAGAAATGGGCCCTGCTGTGGGAAACCAGAGCCCTCCAGGTCTTAATCTCAGGTCAGGAGGTAAGGAAGAAGCTGGGAGCTTGCCATCCTTCATGTCTTACCTGTGGCCCCTTTTCCTGTCTGTTCACCTGTCAAGGTCCTAGACCCACACCTCTACCTCTCAACTGCTGGGATTCTAGTGTGTGTCAGCTGCCAAGCTCACCCTTTGCTGTGGCCATGGAAAACAAATTGTAGATGGCCTTGCGCCATGACACATCAATTCCAGCCTACTTTTTATACATCAGTAACAACTTAAAAGGGAATAAGTAAGGTGGCTTTGTGTGAGGGGTGTGGAAAACAGTGAGGATCCCATCTGTACTGCTAGGGTCAGAGCATTGAGGAACCTTGCAGATGAAGCTGTTGTGTGTAGGTGAGGGCCTACTTTCAAGACCTCTAATTGTCCCTGCCTCCAGTTTAGTCAGCCCTTTGAGGATGGAGTCAAGGGGCATGCAGTTAAGATAGAAAGACCACTGTAGGCTGTTGGAGGTTCGCCTTCATTATAATTTCAAGCCCAGCAGTGTACCCAGTACCCAGGGTGTGGTACGTGCCTTTAATCCCAGCACTCAGTGAGGCAGAGATAGTTGGATCGATGTGAGTTTGAGGCTAGCCTGGTCTACAAATCGAGTCCAGGACAGCCAAGGCTACACAGCGTAACCCTGTCTCTAAAAACAAAAACAAAAGCAAAAGCAAAAACAAAACAAAAATAAATAAATAAAATAAACTTCAATCCCTGATGCAGTTATGTTATGAGCGAGTCAAAATTGCTTCCTGGAGGATGATTAATGCAGCATCTTGTGTTCCTCAGTGCACTCTGATGTGGGGGAGCCCATCTTCCTCAGTGCACTCTGATGTGGGGAGCCCATCTTCCTCAGTGCACTCTGATGTGGGGAGCCCATCTTTTTCAGTGCACTCTGATGTGGGGAGCCCATCTTTTTCAGTGCACTGGGATGGTCTTTAAAAGGAGCCTGAATTCTACAACTTGATTTGCTGTAGGGTGTTGTTACTAGAAGGAGGCTGGAGGGAGTAGGCTAAGAGTTTTCTTGACATCTTCAGTCTTCCCCCTCTGGGGGTTAGTTTTCCCCCTCTGGGATTTTCTCAGGGGAGCTTTCCCCATTCATGGTCCCTGTTGCAAGCTGGATACTTTGGATTGTATGTGTGCATACAGATCTGTGAATAATCTGTGTGGCTCTTGGTTTAATGCACCACACACTCACAGAAGTCTGTTGGAGGAAAGGAATATTTTGCCCAGATGAAGCTGCGGAGGGAACAAGAGGGTGCCTGTCATCTAGGAAAGTGACCAGTACAGCGAGGGCCCCAGGACAGTTCTGCATGGTTCCTTATAGCCTCAAAATCTGACAGCCCCTTGGTCTTCAAATAAAGTTTTGTGGATGTGTTGAACCTGAACTCCTTCAGAAAGCTGCATTGGGCTCAGATGCTTGGTCCAGGCTCAGCAGAGGAGCTGCCGATACTTTGATGCCTCAGTGGTGAGGAACAGTGTGCTAGGCTTTGCTTCACTGGATGGAACCCTGGGCAATGCGCAGCTGAGACTTAGAGATCCAGGAAAACACATGCCCCAGGCATTCTGATTCAGGCTCACAGGGCTGGATTTCAGAAAGATTTAGTTTCTGAACTTGATTTTTCTGATTAAATCTGCAACACATGACAAAGGGGAAAAATCCAACAGACAAAACCCCAAATCCCAAACAGAATCATAGACTACCTGATATACTGGGCTTGCTTTCTCCCATTTATTTAAACTCTTTTTCCTTAGTCATTTCAGTTTTCTAGAGTGCAGTCTCTTCCTTGTCTATCCTGAAGCTGTGCTGGCCGATGGCTGGGCGGAGCCCAGGAGCCTTCAGCTGCAGCCTCCTGTTTTCTCTGTCCTGCTTGTAGCACTGTGACTCTCCTCCAAGGCGATCTAGTTTTAAGAAAACCAGCCTTTAGCTGCACCCCAGGGCACTGTCTAGAGTGATAATTCTTGCTGGTGATCTCTGACAGATATCTTCCCCTGGTGAACAAGTAGTCAGCATTGAAGGACAGTCTCCAGTCAGGCTCCAGCGGCAGGCTCCAGGTCACAGGTTCACTAGCATTCTGGTTCTCAAACCAGAACCTTTCCTGGAGGCCCCAGCGTGAGAAAAGAGCAGTGTCAGGGTGTGAGGTTTCCTTGCTTAGTCTAAGCAGTATCTTGTTCTGACACCGTAGTTCTCCCTCTGATGCTCCTCTTTAGGATTGTTGGCTGTGGCTCTGGAACTACACATGCCCATAAGCTCTTTCTCTGCTATTACCCTTTGCCATGGAGGACCTTACTGCTTCCTCTTAGGTCTTGAGTGGCCCTTCTGCAGCTTCGGTTTCTTTTTAGCTCCTTCTTGAGCTGTGAACTTAACTTGTTTAGTGTGGTGTCTCCTTGTGGACTGAGATGACACATTGGAAAGATGCCACTGGTATTCTTTGTTATTTGAGACAAGGTCTCATGTAGCCCAGGCTAGTATCAAACTCACTCTGAGGCTGAAGAGACCTTGAACTCCTTGCTTCTACTTTTTAAGTAATTCATGCAGTATTGAAGATAAGCACACTTACACCCTCAGCACCCTCCCCACTTTTTCAGTATTTGGGACAGGCCTGTACTGGTCTGGAATTTGCTAAGTACTGGGTTCACAGGCATTCACCAACATATCTTGCTCTCTTTTTATTTTGAGACAGGATCTCTTCTTCCCCATCCCCCTCTTCTCTATTTCCCTCTCCTTGCCAGCTCCCCATTCCCTCCATTTTCTTGCATTTTTCTGACCTGTAGCAGGAGCACACCCCTACTTTGTTCCCTTCTCTTCCTGCTAATTGTCCTGCTGTCCTTGCATTCTTCGCCTGCCTCTGACCCAGCATCCTGCTTCTGACCAGCAAGTTGCTTTGGCGCTCTGACTTTATGGTTTGGGCAGTTTCCCACTTTGCTGCTTACTGTTTTTGCTCTTTAGACTCATGCCTTTCAAACAGGTCATTCCTCTAGAGACCAAGTGTTCCTTTTACTTCATGTCTTTGGAAGTCTTGTATTACTTTGGAGCAGAAGGGTGGGTCCTTGGTGCCCCTTGATGCAGTTTCCTTTTCTTTCTTCCATGGCTAGACATTGGAAGTCTTGCTATTCCCTCCTAGTGTTTGCCTTTCTTGGGAAGGAAGGCATTTCCATTTTCCACGTCCTGCTGAGCACAGAGGGCATCTTACTGTATCTCCAGATGCTTGGAGAGATACTCTGCCTGTGCAGGGTGGCTCAGGTGGTCAGGGGATGGAGACAGGATTCCAGCCTGATGTTCAGGCTTCCTGCTTGAGAAGATGTGATCTTCTTCTCTGTTGCAGCCTCTGCCTCTGACCCTGTACACACCCATAAGGCAAATCT
Source organism: Pachyuromys duprasi (assembly GCA_028658305.1). Taxonomy (NCBI): domain Eukaryota; kingdom Metazoa; phylum Chordata; class Mammalia; order Rodentia; family Muridae; genus Pachyuromys; species Pachyuromys duprasi. The sequence goes on from CM053766.1 coordinate 106,671,933, forward strand.
CAGCATTTCTCAAGTACCTTTCTGTTTAAGAATCTTCGGTGGCTTGCTGTTTCCTTTTGGAAGCATGACATTTTCATTTTGAAGAACTAAGAATCAGAGTCTCAAGAAAAGTCAGAAAAATATCCTCAGGGATGAGGATGACAAGTGGCACTTCTGGTTTCATGTCCATTCCAAGGTGGCCGTGCCGTGTTTCCTTCTGCTGGCCTGAGATTGTTCCACCTGGTCCTCTTGGTCCTCTGCCATTTTCCTGCCTCCCATTTCTCCTCACCCCTTGACTTCCTAGTACACAGTGTCTGGACCTGCTGCCTCACCCCTGCCCTTGGCACTGTGACTTCAGGAGAACTGTCCCAGACCCAACACAAATGTCTTTCCTAAAGCTTTTTTAGTGTATCAGTGTTTTCCCTGTGTATATGTCTGTTCCACATGCATGCAGTACTTGTGGAGGCCAGAAAAGGCTACTGGATCCCTGGAACTAGAGTTACAGAACTGTGAGCTACTGGTGGGTGCTCCGAACCAAACCCAGTTCCTCTGGAGGAGCAGGTAGTGCTTTTCACTGCTGGGCTGTCTCTCCATCCCCTCCTCTCTGGTTCTGCTCAGGCCTGTGAAGTCTGCCTATTAGTTGCCTCTGCTCTTTCTGAGAGCTCATGGCTTGGTTTAATTCCTGGGGAAATGGTATTGCCAGCCTGTGTCCTGGTTTTGCTTTTTGCTGCCTGCCTCTGCCTTGTCCTCAGCTTAGCTGCTGAGTGACAGTGCAGGTCCACAGAGCTCCTGGTGACTGGGACTGCAGAACACAAACCGTGTAGGGCAGGGTGACTGTGTACTATTGGACTCCTGTCCCCATTAGCCTGGTGCTCAGAAGGAAGTGGTTCTTGGCAGAGGCTAGCTGCTAATCTTGGATAGTGGATAGATAATCCTAACTTCTAAGTTCTTATTGGATGGACAGTATGGGCCCTGGACATGTGTAGGGATGCGCTGGCACAGGCATTATTATTTATTTGCCATCCCTGAAGGCTGCTAGCTCCTGGCAATCAGCACCCAGCTGCCTGGATGCAGGCCCTGGACTTGGCGTCTCTGGGGCTCTTCAGGGCTCACAGCCTGTGGTGACCTCCACAGCATGTGCAAGAGGCTGTTGGGAATGTTATACTGTGCTCCTGATGAGTGGTCCAGCAAACTCATGGAGTTGTGTTGATGAAGGTGCTCTGACCTGATACTTTCAGGTTTACTCTGGCAAGGTCATTCTTGGTGGCACCCCCATTGCAGGAGCTAAGATGAACCAGGGAGGCTCAGGGCCCCACCTCTTACAGAGATGACCTACCACATGCTCTTATGAGAAAATGTCACATGACGTTTGTTCCACAGTTGATAGTCACAAGTGTAAGTAAAGTGTAAGTGCTAGTGTAAGTAAAGCCACAGGTCCTTACCCTCTAATGCCAGTTCCTTCCAGCAACTCACTCTGACTGCCTTTGAAGTGACGGATCCTCCTCACTTTTTGAACATCATCCCTATGACCTGTCCACCTCATTGCTTTTGCAGCCAGCTTAAAGCCAGGGAGTGCTAGCTCCCAGAAGGCAAATGGCTTCATCTGAACACATTTAAAAAAAGGGAGGGAACACTCGTACAAGCATTGGACTGTCCAAGTTCTACACACCTTGTGTTCTTTCTGTTCAGGTCCTCAACAGCTAAAGACTTGTTATGAGCCATGTGCCAAGGCTGAACACTGCATTTTGAGACTGAGAGTCAAAAACTTGTTCTCAATCCCTGACATTTATACCCATCTTTGCAATTTCAGATTAATGAAGTGGAAATAGCTCAGGCTGTGGAGTTGTGCTCGATGGATCCTGCCTCTCCTTGTGGAGATCCTCCCAGGCGATTGTTTTGGCATCTCATAGCGGAACCCTTTTCCATTTTAGCTGCCTTTTGCTTTCTTCGTTTGTCTGTGATTTTCTGTCAAAACTAACTTAGGGGCTCTGTGGCAGATCACTGGCCTAGTATACACCAGAGACCCTGGGCTCCATCCTCAGCATCACAGAACTGACAAGATGAGCTTGCTGGGAGCTGATGAAGAGTCACTTCTTTGTCATTTTGAAGAGGAAGCCTCACCCCTATCATCCACCCTCTTGAGCACTGGACGTTGTGTGCCTTGTACCTGGGTGGGCCATGATGAAGCCTTCTGCTGGCATAGAAGCTGTGAGGGCTTCTGTCAGGTCACCGTGCTGTGAGGATAGGCATTCTTGTTCCCATAGGCCTGACTTGTGTTCCACAGGGTGAACTCTTAAAGCAGACTGCAGGCCTGGCTGACTTGCTTCTCTTTTCTCTTTTTCTTTTCCTCTCCCCTCCCCTTTCTTCCCTTCATCTCCTTTTTTTTTGGAGGGGTCACTTTATATGTATATAATATACATAATATATAAGGATATTATATTTATATAAATTACATTGTAAATATAATATATAAATAAATTATAAATATAATTTATATAAATATATATGAATATATATAATATATATTTTTGCACTTCTTGATTTATTTGGGTATGTGGAGGTCAGAGGAGAGCTTTCAAAATTTCTTTTCTTTCACCATGTGGTTCATGGGGACTGAACTCAAGTCGTCAGATATGGCAGCAAGTGCCCTTACCTACTTAGTCGTCTCACTTCCCTGTCTTGGGCATATTTGATACGTGGTAATATTTACTTTTCTTTGCTTCTAGACGCTACAGCAACAGGAATGTAAGCTTCTCTATAGCAGAAAAGAAGGACAGAGACAAGAGAATAAAAACAAAAACAGATACAAAAACATCCTGCCCTGTGAGTATCCATCTCTTGCCTCAGTAGCAGTAGCAGTCACTGTGCCCCAGTGTCATATGGCTAACCATAGCCATAATGGGGGCGGATGCCCTCCTCATGCCAGTAAAGCTGCAGTAGGAGGTCCTACAGTCATCTCCTGTTCATTTGTTCATGTAGCAACCTCTGGCTTGTTGTGACTCAGTGTCACACTAAGGCATGTGCCTCAGAGTCTGAGAGTTGTATCGTTGCCGCTCATGACAAGTCTGTGATTTAAAGCTAGGTGCACCTCTTCTGGGCCTTAGTTTCTCATTTGGAGAAAGGAGAACCTACTGGGCTTATCAGCTACAGCAGATAAGGATGGGTCCTTGTGAACACTCAAAGCAGGCAGGGAGCACACACTTGCGTTCACGGAGCAGAGGCCTAAGTGAGGGCCCATCACTACACAGGCTGGAGCTCACTCCATGGAGCTGCCTCTGCCATTGCACATCTTGATATGACCTAGTCTGGAACTGTGTGGATGCACAGCACGGGCTTCATTTTGTCGTGGAGTGCTGGGAAATTGAACCACAGGTCTCACACACTCAAGTCGAGATTTCTGCAACCATGTTACATCTCTAGTCCTCCTTGTAGAGTTACTTAGTTCAGAAATTCTTATGTGTATGTATCTTTGTATTTGTGTATACTAGTGTGGGGATAGAATCCATCTCCACCCTTCTTTGTATGCCTCCTTGTTTATTTGTGTGTGTGTGTGTGTGTGTACCTTTGTATATACTAGTATGTGGGTACAAGTGAATGCATGTGTAGTCCATTCCCAGTCCTCTTTGTACATTTATTTATATACATGTATCTGTGTGTACCTTTGTGTATACTAGTGTGAGGGTACGTGTGCATGGGGTAGAGTCTACTTCCACCCTTCTTTCTAGGTTTGCTTGTTTGTTCATTAATTAATTAGTTAATTAACTAATTGATGTGTGCCTTTGTGTTCATGTATACTTGTGTGCAGGTACATGTGGAGTTCAGAGGATGACCTTGGATGTTGTTCCTCGGGTGTCATCTACTTTGCTTTTTGACACAGAGTCTCTCACTGGCCAGGAGCTCCCCTGTTAGGCTAGGGTGGCTTCTCAGAGAGCCGAGGAATCTGCCTGACTGCACTTTTCTGGGCCTGAACTTAGAAGCATATGCTACAATGCTCAGCTTTTAAAAGTGAGTTTTGAGGACTGAACTCAGGTCTTCATGCTTAAATGAAAGGAACATTGAGACTGAACCTGTGTACTCTGCCCTCATTGTACCTTTTATTTGACAGAGGCTCTCAAGTACTTGCGCAGGCTGGCCTTGCACTTTCTTGACAACTCAGGCAAGTTGCCATGAGTTGTCACTTGCCATGCTCCTATCTCTGCCTCTTAAGTATCTAGGACAACAGATACGCAACATAGGCCCAACTAAAGTCTCACCCCACCTCCATCTTTGTGTGTATGACTATTTTGCCTGCATGTCTGCACCACTTGTATGAAAGCAGGCTTTCTTACTGTCCTCATGAACCCCTCAGCAAGTTTGTCAGTGGGAAAGTGGACACTTGAGCCCCAAGGGCAGTGTGCTTGGCACCTTTTCCCAGTGCAGGGTCTTCAGGGTGAGCTGAGCAGGGTGTTGCATGGGGGAAAAGGGAACATTGGGAGCTCAGCATACATATCTCCTTATCTAAAAGAAGAGAAAAGAAAACTGAATTTGATGCACAGATGTGTGGCATGCTTATATAGTGTACGTGGTTCACTTAGAGGTTCTGGATGCAGAGGCTTTATGCTGAGAGGCTGGAGCACAGTTGGACAGCATTACCCTTATGGCTCAGCTGGTCAAAGATGCCTCATGCATCTGTGTGTGCATGCGTGTATGTGCATGCGTGTATGTGCGTGCGTGTGTGCGTGTGTGTGTGTGTGTATTCCACAGGACTCTGACTTGTGTAGGTGAGGCTGTAAGGGTAAGGACAATTTGCTCTCGTAAAATGGCAAACAGGAGCTTGAGAGAATCTCGTGGAGCTGTACAGGGGTCCTAGAGGCCTTGGGGAATCTCATTCTTCTTATTTCTAAGTTTTCTCCTTTCAGAGCTCTGCTGATTCTCACTGTAAAGTGCAGCTGTAAGAAAAGCTGAAGGGAGAAGTTGCTTACAGTTTCTCAAATGACCTGCCTGTTGCTGTGTTAATGAGCTAATCAGATGTTTCCACTGATTCTTCTTTTTTTTTTAATACTGGTGATTGAACCCAGGCCTACATGCCCAGGTCAGCTCTCTCTCTTAAAAAAATATGTGTATATATTCATATATATATATTCATATGAATATATATACGAATATACATAAATATAAATATTTACATATATATGGAGAGAGAGAGAGAACTTAGTTTCCCTAGGTTGCCAAGCACGCCTTGAACTTGCAGTTCTCCTGTTTCATTCTTCTGAGTAGCTGAGATTCAAGGCCTGCACCATCCTATGAGGTGCACATCTTATTTCTTTAAAGATGGGGGATAAGGAGATCAAGATTGTATCCATGAAACACATGCAACCTTGTTGCAATTCCCATTGTAAAATACATTGTTTTCAGTAGACTGCTCAGAATTTTATACTGATATTTTTGTGTAGAATTACAACAACTGATACTTTATGAATCTTGCCTTACAGATCCAATTTTTTACTCTGCCTCCTTTAAGAAACCTTTTATTATGGAAAATTTGAAATATATTAATACATAGAAGTTGAGTATACTTGTTGCCTAGATTCAGCAACAGCCAGTTCCTGTGCAGTCTTCTGACCCACTTCTCTTTCCTAGATGATTGTGAAGATTTAGATGTCATTGTTGCTACTTTTTAAAACCAAAAACCTGTGGGGAGATATGGCTTAGTGGAACAATGTTTGCCTAGCATGTGCATGGCTCTGGGTTCAGTCCTCACCTTTGTCACCAAAATCCAAATAAGAAGAAAACAAACAGGAGCCCAAACCTTTTGGCTGTGTCTTACTTAGGGTTTCCATTGCTATGAAGAGACACCATGACCAAGGCAACTCTTAAAAAGGAAAACATTAAAACTGTCTTACAGTTTCAGATGTTTAGTTCATTATCATCATCATGGCAGGAAGCATGGCAGCACTCAGGAAGACATGGTGCTGGAAAAGCCCAAAATTCTACATCGTGATCTGAAGGCAGCCAGGAGGAGACTGAAATTCCACACTGGGTAGAGCTTAAGCATAGGATCTCAAAGTCCACCCTCACAGTGACACACTTCCCCAAACAAGGACACATATACTTCATCAAAGCTACATGTACTCCAACAAGACCACACCTCCTAATAGTGCCACTTCCTGTGGGCCACGCATTCAAACATGTGAGTCTGTGGGGTCAGACCTATTCAAACCACCACAGCTTGAAATAATTTTGGACCAATAAGAAGCTATAAAAATAGCATAGAAGGTTCTCAGACATGTAGTGCCTTGCCTCCCAGTGATGAATGCTGTACCCCACAGCATCACTGAGACAGGAATTGCTTGGGTTGCACATGTGCTGACTGGAGGGTTGATCTTGTAAAGGACTTACTGTTAGACTGGTCTGGCCTGAGCCTGATGGCTTATGCTTAAGCTCTGAGAACTGACTGGCTATCATCTCTTTCTCCTCAGTTGATCACACTAGGGTTGTCCTGCATGATGGGGATCCCAACGAGCCTGTTTCTGATTACATCAATGCAAACATTATCATGGTAAGCTTGATTCTCACTGCTTTCTGCCCATGTGTTGCTAGCCTCTTTATACCCGTGACACCATCTTTCAAATGTTTGAAGGCTTTTCTTCCTAATTTCTAGCCTGAATTCGAAACCAAATGCAACAATTCAAAACCCAAAAAGAGTTACATTGCTACTCAGGGCTGCCTGCAGAACACGGTGAATGACTTCTGGAGGATGGTGTTCCAGGAGAACTCTCGAGTTATTGTCATGACCACAAAGGAAGTGGAGAGAGGGAAGGTATGCACTGTTATCTCTTCTGACCACCCCTCACACTCAGCTTTGGGCTCTGTGTGTGCTCAGCAGCTGATAAAATATTCTTAAAATATTGGATGTGTTTCTGGGCACTGGAGGTGCACGCTTTTAAGGCCAGCACTCTGGAGGCAGAGACAGGCAGATCCCTGAGTTGGAAGCCAGCCTGGTCTGCAGAGTGAGTTCCAGGACAGCCAGAGCGACACCGAGAAACTCTTTATTTTGAGAAACAACCAACCAACCAATACTGAATGTGTCAGTTAGGTCTGGCTGACCCTCAGGAAAAAAATGACTTTAGACTGGATAGGTCTCAGTTTATTTGCCTCCTCTTCCTTCTTTCTGAATTTTTTTCTTTTTAAAGATACAGCATCTAATTGTTCACTCTAGCCTCATGCTCTATGTAGAGAAGGCTGGCCTTGAACTTCTTAATGCTCCTGCCTTTACTTTCCAAGTATTGGGATTATAGGGGAGTACCCACACATGGATCCAGCATGGTTATATGTTCATGGAGTGTTTTGGAATTGTGGTTTTATGAATTTCCTTAAATTTAGTTACTGTTTACTTTTTTTTTTTTTTTAAAGATTTATTTATTTATTTGATGTACATGAGTGTTCTATCTGCATTTACACCGGCCAGAAGAGGGAATCAGTTCACATCATAGATGGTTGTGAGCCACCATGTGGTTGCTGGGAATTGAACTCATGACCTTTGGAAGAGCAGACAGTGCTCTTAACCACTGAGCCATCTCTCCAGCCCCCTACTGTTTACTTTTAACTTTTAAAAAATATGTCCCCACTCCATTCAGTTCTACTTGAGGGAACCCATAAACGAGGCTGCTTAGTGCCACTTCTCTCCCATTCACCCAGTGTTGTTTCTCTGTGTTCCCTGTCCCTCTGTCTGAGCTGGGACAGCTGCTTTTGCCCAGCCATGTCTTCTGTGGAGTGTGCTCTGTTCCTAGGCCTGGCTGCTGCATGTTCATAGCACATTCTGTGGTTCTGTTCCAGACATTTTGCTTGGGTGTTTTTAATATTTCTATGTCTCCTTTTGACATACTTGTTTTGACCACAGAGACTATGTTTATAGTCATTGTTTTAACATCACATGTACTGATTCTGTCATTTGTGTCATACACCTTCTTCTGCATATTAGGTTAGATGTTACCCCACTGGGTCCAGAAGCAGAAGGGAAGCAGGTCTGGCTGGAACCTATAGTAGTAGAGCACACTGATGCCACAGTGAACTCATTCCAGCTCTGCACTCCTGGAGCTGTTGAGACACATAGAGAAGGTCACAGCTGCCTTTGCCCCGTCCCACCCCTGTCCAGCAGAGACGCCCTATTGTCACTTTGATGTGAGTTCTTCTGTACTGGGTTCTGCAGCCAGCTGTGCTTTCCTACAGTAGCTCCATTCTGCTTCTTGGTGGTGCTTGATTAGATAGGTAGTGCCTTCCACTGTTAGTACACATCAGCCTGTGTTCTGTGCTGTGGACAAACCAGTCCTAGCCGCTGTAGTGTGGTTTTGCTCAGCCTAACAGTCTTGTTCTTGCCTTTATTTCTTCCTAGGCTATTGCCTGTGTTCGTCTAGATTGGGTGTCGGGAATTGTTGGCCACTGTGTATATGTGTTGCTTTGGATCAGCTGCCTAGCCACCTCTGTCCCACTCCACTCCCAGCCCTTTAGCCTTGAGCTAAGCCCCATGTTCTTCTGGTGCTGTGGGGTCTGTGTGCCGCACTTCCAGAAAAGCAGATATCTCCTTAAAGGACCATGTTATGTTTGCATCATCCCAAAGTGAAATCGATTTATAGGTTTTTAATATGGAAGTGTCTAGATTTTATTTGTGTCTGGTTAGAGTTTTGTTTGGGCATTCTTTATTGGTTTGTATAGAAATTGAGTGTAATTTTACAGTTACATATAGAAACTAACCTGAGACAGGGCTCTTGGGAGTTGAGTAGCAAGTGATTGTGCAGGGTTTTGGTTGGTGCATGTCTGTCTGCCTTTAGCAGTGATGTCAGGTGTCCTGAGTTCCTGAGTAGTTACAGCGCTTCTCACTTCCTGCTTCCTTGCATGATGGAAGTGTAAGAGGTCACCTTGCACAGAGGACATGGGCCTGAAGCAGTGGAATGGTTAGTTGCCTTTAGAAGTGCAGTTGGAAACTCCAGAGCAGACGATTGGTCTGGTCGGGGACGGCCCCTGTGCCTGGTTCTCAGCTCCAGTCCTCACCTCTTTGACCCAGCCTTCCACTTCACCTCGGTAGTGCGTGTACGATGGCATGGTAGGTGGTCAGTCTCTCGACAGCCTTTGCGACAGTTCATGTCCCCTATTGCACAGAAGGAAAACCAAACTGGGACAGCGCTCCTATGTAGTGCTCCTGCAACACATGGAAAACTGGGCAAAAGGCAGTGGCTTGCAGGTGTTGAGAGTCAGCCAAAATGCTCTTTTTAAAGTAATGATGATTTTATAATCTTTGTTGAGCAGTCTTCTGACTTGATTTGCCAGAAAACAGCACCATTACATTGGGGATGATAGAAATCCTAACATATCTGTCAAACACAGAGGCACTGTTGAATTTAGAATAAGAGAGCACACCATTCCATCAGCGGCTCCTTCTGCCTTGGAGTGATCTCCTGGTTAATTATTGAGCTTTATAACTAGCTCTGCTCTTGTTTTTCATTACTTGTAAGTTGCTCTGTATTGCTAGTCTTTAATGCAAATTTCCCTTGCTGATGTTTGCATGGGTGCTTTTAGAAAGTGAGTATCAGGATGACTGCTTCCAGAAAGACAGAAACAGTGTGCTCAGCCGTGAACTCATTGTCAGGTAGATGCAAGCTCATCCCTTGGCTGGACAAGATCACTTTCCTTTATACCATTGATTGTCTTTCTCAACTGCCTGCTCTGTTTTTGTTTGTTTGTTTTGAGACAGGGTCTTGCTATTTAGTTCTGGCTGGCATGGTATTCATTATGTAGATCAGTCTGGCCTTAAACTTGGAGTGATTCTCCTGCCTCTGCTTTCTGGGACTACAGGTATGCACACTCACCTTTCAGTCCATCAGTTCAGAGTCCCACTCTGTAGCTCTGGCTGGCCTGGAACTTGCTATGTAAACCAGGTTGGCTCCGAGCTCCCAGACACCCACCTTCCCAAGTGCTGACATTAGTGATAGTGCATGCTAGTCCCACCTGTTCTTGAAGCCAGCAGCCACTGCAGACTGTTCTCAGTTCTGGGAAACTGATGTGAAGCTGGCAGCAGATGAGTCTGGATATAGAGAAAGTAGCTGTCTGGGAACCCTGACTGCCCCTCTGAGTGAGCTGTTCACGCTTGGGTCATATACACCATGACACACAAGTGATAGGACAGTGTCAGCATCCCGATCACCCCCCAGAGTCCAGTTGTGCTTCCTCTCAGAGGCACTGGTGGAGCGCTGGGATTGGGAGTTCTGCTTGCCAGAGGACAGTCTTAGTTGGTTGGTCCCTCCCACTTTGCCTCTTTCATTCTTAGAGCTAAATAAGCAAAGCCTCTGCTTTGGAGGCTAGGGGTAGGGGGTGGGAAATGGGGCGGGGATCAGGCTGATCTGCCATACCTCACACCTCCTTTCCTCCTCCCCCTTTGGCCTACTTTGCGTATTTGTATTATTCCATTCTTTCTTGGCAGTCTAGAAGATGGAGGTAGGCTCCTTTCCTTGCTGGTGTCAAGAGCAGGTCTGGGATAATTGTTCCCTGTTGGTTTGGGCTCTCACTCAGGGTTTGGACATTAACAGGCTCCTTCTGGTCCCTTCTAGAGCAAATGCGTCAAGTACTGGCCTGATGAGTATGCCCTCAAAGAATACGGGGTCATGCGTGTTAGGAACGTGAAAGAAAGTGCTGCTCATGACTATACCTTAAGAGAACTCAAACTCTCCAAGGTTGGACAAGTAAGTATATTGTCGTATTTTAGAGACAGCGTAGCTGTCTGGTTTGCAGTCATTTCGGTGCTCCTGCCTGCATTCAACCTTTTGTCCTGTATGCCGTCTCTCTGGAGTGGCCACATTTGGTGCCTTGTAGGTTCTGGTCCCAGTTTGGCACTGTTGTGAGCAAGACAGGTCCTGCCCTTTACAGAGCCTGGGGAGATGAGGGTAAACCCAACTTCCTGATGCTGCTGGCCATCAGCTCTTGTTCATGAGTGACTGGTACATGGGACAGGGTGTGTAGGAAGAACTTCTGAGAGATGAGAGGTGACACTTGCTGACTTGTCAAACGGGGGAGCCTTGCATGCAGGTAGGAGAATGGGCTCCAAGCAGGGGGAGCAGCAAGTGCTCCAGGCTGTGATCAAGGTTAGTGCAGTAGTTGTTCTTCATGGCTGTGGCTCAGGATTGGTCCTGGAGTTGCTGATACCAAAACAAAACAGGATTCAGTTTGGAGTAATTTTTTCTTGTGTTTAGAAGGACTTAGTTTGGTATCTTTGGGGACTCCTAGATGAAGAAAACACTGTTGTCCTCATGGATCACAGCCAGGTACACCGAGAAGCCCTGCATACAGATAGCTGTGCTTCAAGCTCATGTGCCCTGAGTGGCTTCTCCAGCTGGAGTGATGTTGAGCCTCTAGGTGTACCTTCAGGACACAGGTGTTGTTTGAGCCACATATGGTGTCCTGATTGCAGGAAAATGAGGTATAGGGCAGGAGAGGTGGGGACAGTGTTAAGAAAATACTCTTGGGTTAAGCCACATTGGAAACAGCCTTAAACTTAATAAACTTAATAAATTAACTATTATTTATAAGATTACTACTATTATTTTGAGACAGGGTCTCACTTTGTGCCCCTGTTGACCTGGAACTGCCAGCAGAGACAGACTGTCCTCAGAGTCACAGAGATCTTTCTGCCTCTGCCTCCCTAGTGCTGGGATTAAAGGTGTGTGCCACCACAACTGATGAGTATTTTTATTTTTGTTTTGTTTTGTTTTGTTTTATTTATCTGGCTGGCCTGGAACTTGCAATATAGACCAGGCTAAGCTCAAACTCACAGAGATCTGCCTGCCTCTGCCTCCTGAGTGCTGGGATTAAAGGTGTGTACCACCATGCCCGGCTAAGTTTATTTATTTTTACATTTATTGTGTGTGTGTACATGCATGCACATATGTATGCAAAGGTTAGAGGACAACTTGTGGGAATTGGATCTCTTTCTCTGCATGTGGTTTGAGAATGTTGTACTAGGAGATTTGAGCTTTATCCACCATGTGGAACTTCTCTCAATTCTTGTGCCCAGTGAGCACGTGTAAAGCTGTGTGCAGAGAGGTCTCTGCTGCCCTTGGAATGGACAGAGGGGATATAACTACTGGCCATGAGGTCCTACTAGGAGGCCTCTATGGTCTAGGCCTTTGGCCTGTCTCCAGCAATAGGTCTTTCCTGCTGTACTTATTCCTTTGTTTGGGAATGGGCTGGAGGCAAAGCAGTGATTATCAGGCCCCTGGGAAGGTATTTGCAGGCCATTAGGACAGTTTGGCTTTTGGAGGGAAAAGAGACTAAAGGTGTATTAGAGCTTTGAGTCTAAGGGGACAGCATTGTTGTGGCCAATGTGAGAAGCCAGAAGCAGAGCTGCTGTGTAGGCGCATTGAGCTGAGCCGTTGAGCAGACATCTCTATCAGGTGCGTGGACAGTTAATGTGTGCACACATGTGTTCCTAGCACTGTGCTGCTTGCCGGGGACAGCTGGGGAACAACACAGTTATTGTCCCACTCTTTCAGGTTACATTTCACTGTCCAGAATACTTCTACTGACATGCCCTGGTATGTCACTATAGAGTGCAGTTAGGGCCAAGTCAAAAGGTGCAGTGTCTTGAGAGATGGATCAGGAAAGGATGGAAAGATGTTGGTATTTACTTTAGTGATGTTGGCAGCCACAGCTGGAGCTGGGCACTCACCTTCTTCCCCAGAGAACTGGAGGGGATGAGGCCATTGCAGTAGAGCTTAGGACCAGTTGGAGGCTGCTGCTTAGGATGGAGAGCTGAGACGGCGGGCTCAGCTGGGGTGGTGGCAGAGGAGCCAGGCAGCAGAGGCTTGGGGTCCTTGTAGAGGAAGGCGATGGGTTGGGTGGCGGTGAGCACAAGATGACCTGCAACCTCTGAATTTGGAGTGGGCTGCAGGAGGGCCAGCAGCAGCCTGTAGAAATAAATGCGTTTGAGCCATGGAAGCGCAGGGAGGCTGAGCAGAGGGTGTGACCCACTGTTTTGTGGATGGGCTGGTTCCAGGCCACAGGTTGTTGTCAGGTGGTGCTGGGAGTGCAGGAGGAGCAAAGTCTAGGACTGATGGTGAGCAGAAAGTGATGTGCTCTCTGAGGGGTGTGTGCATGGTGTATACAAGCCATCGGAGGTGTATTCATCATGGCACACCTGTGTAGAGAGGTCAGAGAACCGCTGTCAGGACTTGGTTCTCTTCTACCATGAGGTTTCTGAGGATAGAGCTTGGCTCGGCAGGTTTGGTGGCAGATGTTTTTACCCACTGTGCAGCCTTTCCAACCCTCTTGTGACATTTCATGATGAACTTCTAGGCTTGTCAGTGTTTCTGAGTAGCAGGCAGTTTCTTTTGGTGCTAGTGAGAAGCTATTGTCTTGCTCAACAACCCCCACACCTTCCTTTGAAAGGTGTGACAGTGCTGTGTGGCTTGTCTCTGGGTATGGGGATGATGCCACAGGTCTTGTTCCATCTTGCTTACCAGGAGATTTTTGAGAGGGAAGTGAGGGAGATGGTGGTGCACTTGCACTGTTATCCTGGCATAGAGTTTGCCATGGACCTCTCGCGTCTGCCTTTTTCTGACAGATCACCTGCTTGTACATCACTTATGTACAGAGATGCCCTGGCTAAGAAGGGGTGTTGCTGTGCAGTGAGGCTGTGCATGCTCTATTTTTCTTGCTGGCCTGTGTGTGACCCACGAAGCTGCCTGAATTTCAGGTCACTTAATAGCAACAAGGCTAATTTTCCATGACATCAGCAAATTAAATGCATGTGCACACACGGGAGTTTGTGATCATGGCAGGAGCCCTTGGATAAAGAAAGTTCACCAGTGTTGGTCAATACTGAAAATATTGAAGCCTCCCTCCCTCCTGTCCTTCTGTCTTTCTCTTCCTGTCCCTTTCATGAAGTCTGTCTTCCCTCCCTCTCTTCCTTTCTTCTTTCTTGCCCTCCTTTCCCTTCCCTTTTCCTGGCTTGTCTCCATGGGAAATCCCTGGTGGCTATTGTGGGCCAGCTTTGAGCTTTTGAGGTTGAAGTGGTCCTGGTTCCTCTGTTGGTCCCTGGTCATTGTCATACAGAACAGCCAGGATGTTCTCAATCCCCAGTTACTTCCTGTTTGCTGGGAGAGACCCTTGGTTCAACTCTTTTAATTCTTCTGTGTGAGAAAGATTTCTTAGCAAATGGATGTGAGGGTTTGAGTTATACAACCAGTGATTCTATAGTAAGGGGCTGCTTGGGATTTGAGCCCAAGTCTCACCATCTAATTCACAAAGTCTATCTTCCGGCTCTGACAGTGCTGTAATGGGTGCTTATCTGAGGCTGTAAGGGGGAGGATCTGAGAAGAGAGTGGAACAAATGCTTGAGGGGAGGCCAGAGTTTGCCAAGCTGCGAGTTGGGAAGACAGGCTGCAATCCTTAGGGACCTCAGTGGCCTCTGGAGTTGAGTGCCACCTGACTGAGGAAGACAGGGAACATGGCCTGATTTGATGACTCAGGGCTCTGCTTTGGCTACAGTTAGCCAGAAGAACAAATTGCCAAGCTAGATGTTTTAGATCACCTGACAGGCAGATGCTACCTTCAGGCTGGCCCATTGGCTCTCAGAGAAGTACTCTTGGGAGCCAGAGAATGGCGTATGTGGAGATTCTGGGCTTTCTGCTAGGAAAGCTCAGCCGCCATAATTCCTTAGCCCTTGATTTATTTAATTCTGTTCTGGCTTTTCTTGGCTTTACTCCAGGGAAACACAGAGAGAACCGTCTGGCAGTACCACTTTCGGACCTGGCCGGATCATGGCGTGCCCAGTGACCCGGGAGGTGTGCTGGACTTCCTGGAGGAGGTCCACCACAAGCAGGAGAGCATCATGGATGCAGGCCCTGTCGTGGTTCACTGCAGGTGACAGCTCAGCTTGGTTTCTTTTAAACTTAGGGGTTCAGGAATCTCTAGTTCTCTGTGGCGATGTGACACACTGTTCGTAGCACTCTCCACACCACTCATTCAGAGGCCAGTCTCGTTTTATATGGCCCTTTGTAGGGGCTGCTCCAGGGTCACCACAGCAGGGCATAGGGGCTTTTGGTACCCTAGACTGGGCTGCCTGGTTGTCACAGGGATATTTAGTTTCCTAAAGTCTCATTCATATCTTGAGCCAAGATAGAAATGAGTGAAGCTTTCATAGTTCAGTGTTTTGTGTGTGTGTATGTGTTGTTGTTATTTTGAGATAGAATCTCAGTATCCTCAGTAGTGCAGGTTCGCGTCAAACTTGCAGTGATCCCCCCTGCCTCTGCTTTCGGATTGCTGGGGTAACAGGCCTGTACCACCATGGTTGGCCTGTTCAGTTTTTTTGTTTGTTTTTGTTTTTAAATCACCATTCATGTAGGTTTTGCAGGTAGGTGGTTCTTTAGGAAAGAAATGAACACACAGTTTTTCCTTTGACTGTCTCTTGTGGCCTTTAAGACAGGAAGCCACAGTCTCTGTACAAGTTTCTATGCCAAGAAGAGCCATAATTTGGCCAATTGTTTTCAAGAAAGGGCTTATGAAACTTGGGAGTAGAAAAAAGCTGCCATGTGTTGTTCAGGGCCTCCAGGCCTGGTACTGTGAACCTCATGGCAAGCCATCAAGAGGTATTGTCGCCTCCCCACCCCACACACGAGGAAACAAAGATACCCAGAGGCCAGAGCCAGGAACAGAGGGTACTGACACTCCAGGGATGGAACAGGGGAAGCTGATGTGCACCTGTGACCAGCATCTTCTAGACATGCAGAGCAGAGTCTGTGTTCAGTAATGGCTTGATTCTGAGTGTGACACCTCTTACTCCAGCGCCCCTGCTATTTACTCTTCTACTTACAGTGCTGGAATCGGCCGGACAGGAACATTCATTGTGATTGATATCCTTATTGACATCATTCGAGAGAAAGGTAGGTCATCTGGAGGGCAAAAGGCTACAGTTCCTGTTTTCGGTTTGTGAAAGGAGAGGCCAGGGAAAATAACCAGGGAGAGAGAATTAGCAGGAGAAAGAAAGAGTCGTGGAAATCTGGATGAGCTTCACTTTCAATGAGTTCTCCTGTTCAGCTGTGGCTATCCAACAGTGTCTTAGAGCTCTCATCCCATCACCATGCCTTCTGTTACCCATGTTACAAGGCCCCTCCAGCCACTCATTCCTTGCCTGTGGTGTTGTGTGGCATTCTCAGGAAGTGAGGGGCTTCTGACAGCAGCACTTTGTCCTGGCAGCTCCTGGCATTGTTCTGAGCATTGGCTCAGTAATCTTGCCCTGCAGCCCCCATGGTTAGTGCTATGGGAAGGATCAGCCCCGTGTCCCTATCCATTGTGTAAAAGTGGGTGCCAAGCAGCTCACCCTGCAGCTTTAGGGTCTGTGCTTTGCAGGTGTAGACTGTGACATCGACGTTCCTAAAACCATTCAGATGGTGCGGTCCCAGAGGTCAGGGATGGTCCAAACAGAAGCACAGTACCGGTTCATCTACATGGCCGTCCAGCATTACATCGAGACACTGCAGCGCAGGATCGAGGAGGAACAGGTATGGAATGAGGAGATGGCAGTGGGCTCAGTTCCTGTGCAGGCCACCTGGGCTTGCTGTCTTAGAGCCGGAGCATGGGCTCTCTTTACCGGGACAAGATTAACAGATTCCCACCCCAGTTGGCCTCGCTGGGAGCTTAGTCATCATATTCTGCTGCCTAGCTCAGGGCAGTGTGTTGCCATCATCATGAGCTGACAGTCAAGGCCCTACCACACAGAAAGGAAGTGACTTTGACATGCCAGGCTTAGAACTCAAGCCTGCAGATTCCAGCCTGCTTCAGCTTTGATATAGGCTGGTCTATCCTGATTCCGTCTTGTAAAATGAATGCCGCCTTCTTAATAGAGCATAGCAGTTTGAGCCACTAATTTGGCTGCATTGAAACAGTGAATTTCAATTTTAATAAGCTGTGCATAATGAAGAGTGTGCAGTTGGAGCCTTTCCATGTGAGGCTATTCATAACAGACACAAAGCTGAGTTAATTAGATGTGCTGAGCTGAGGGAGATGAGGAGAGCTGTTCTTTTGGGGAGCTTTGCCTATTCCTCTTCTAAACCCCATTGTGCTGCAGCAGATGGGTGGTGTCTAAATACTAACCATGTTTGTCCTTTTTATGACAATTGCCTTCCAGAGAGCCAGGTAGAGGGGACTCAGTGCATGTCACAGTGTGGTAGGCTTTCTCTTAATAGCTTTTTTTTTTTTTTTTTAAAAGATCATCTCACTTTGTAGCTGTGGCTAGCTTGAAACTCAGTGTGTGGACCATACTGAGAGATGGTCCTTGAACTCAGAGAGATGCTCTTGCCTCTGCCTCCCAAGTGCTGGGATCAAGGCAGTGCACCACTCTGCTTGGCCTGGAAGAATAGAAAGAACTGCACTATCAGCCTTGGATACCAGAGGGCCAAGGGCTACATAGTAAGACCCTGTTTCAGAAATAAACATACATTTCTGTATATATATTATTTAGGCTGGGGATGTAGCTCAGTTGGTAGGGTTCCTGCCTAGCATACACAAAACCATGGTTTGGATCCACAGTACCATGTAACCTGAAGTGGTGGTATGTGCCTGCCGTCTCAGTTCTTGAAAGGCAGACACAGGTGGATCAGAAATTCAAAGTTATCTTTCGCTATATATCGAGTTCTAGGTCAGTGTGAACTATGCAAGACCCTGTTGCCCAAACAACAATGAAAAAGAAAACCACCACTATACACAAAAGTATCAATCCCCCCCCCCCCCCGCTGCCTCCGTTTTAATTTTAAGTTTGTATGAGCCTGTACCCATGTGTGGGTGTACTTGTGAGTTCAGGTGCACACAGATTCCACAAGGAGGGCGGCGGCAGTGGACCCCTTGAACCAGGATGTGCACTCTCTAACATTGCTGCTGGGAACTGAGCTTCTCTCTGTAGGAACACTTTGCACCCTTAACCGCCACACTGGCTCCCGCCCAAGCCCAACAGATTCTTAAACAACAGGACAAAACTCATTTAGAATAATGAATTATTTCGAAGTGTAGTAATTTTCCAACTTGGGATGAGTTAAGCCCTTTGGGAGTAAAAGAATTTGCTAGAGAAGGTTAAATGAAAACAAAGTGACAGGTGGACAGCCGTGGAAAAGCAAGGGGAGAGACAGATAAAGACAGAAAGAAAACACACACTTGCAAGTAAGCAAGAAATACACAGAAGGGAGAGGGGAGGGCAGGGACAAAGCCGTGTAAGGGACAGTCATGAGTGTCTTTATTTATAAAAGTGCTTCTTGCTGAAGCAGTCTTTGTTTTTTTGAGACGGTGTTTTTCTGTGTAGCCCTTGCTGTCCTGGAACAGCTCTGTAGACCTGGCTGACCTCCAGTTCAGTTCCTATCTCCCATGTGGTCCCACAGGTGGAACCCAGGGGATGGAACCCCGGGGGATGTGTGCTAGGCAAGCAGTCTATCAACTGGGCTACAGCTCTTGTTCCCTCAGTGAGTTCCCGTGTTTAAAATACAAATCTGTGAGCTGGAGCGAGCTCAGCCACCAAGAGTCCTTGCATTCTTCCACATTTCCTGAGTTCAGTTCTTATCACCCATGTTGGCAGTTATAGCAACAGCCTATAACTCCAGCTTCCGGAGGCACCTGATCATAAGTAGCATGCACACAGACAGACACACCCATATATAAATGGAACAGAAGCACAGACATTGCAGAACCACAGAGACCATTGTTTACTAGTTCAGATGTTGCCAGTGGGATCCTTCTGTGTTATTGTCACTCAGATTGTGTTTTCCTCTTAGCACTTTATATGAATCTTTGCATGCAGTGCTCTCCTCCTCTCTGCGTACTGTTTCAGTATGTGCAGATATCATGTTCTTTTGCTCTGTTGGATATTTAAAAAGAGCATCATGCCTAAGCTACCTGTACAGCTCTTAGGCTTCCATGCAAGAATTTCCCAGCGAGACATGCATACAGAGGGTCATCAAGTACATGCTTTTTGATTTTTATCAAAGGTTAGCTAGTTAGTGCTGCTTTCACTGTTGAGAACCAAATAGCATCTTTTCTGTTTTCCAGTGCCAGGCGTTGAGCCCAGAGCATTGTGTAGGTCAGGTTGGGAACACTAATTATTGAGCTATTATTATTAGTTTGGCTCCCACTAGCAGCTGATGGTGGCTCCTAGGTGTGTGTCAGTTTTCAGTGTGGCCAAACTTCCTTCCTAACAGTGGCAAGGTACATGCAGTTACATCCACTGCTCCCTTGATGGATTCCACTTTGAGAACTGGCAATCCACAAGTGAATGTGAGAAAAGGTAACTGCCCAGTGGGGTGGTGAAGTGAGTAAAAGCTGTTGCTGTACAAACCTGAGGAACCAAGCCCAGTTCTCACCATTATGGAGAGAGCTGTCTCTACAGGGCTGTCTTCTGCTCTCTACACATGTGTGGCATATGTGCGCCCTCACACATGCAAATACATTATGAGATGAGATTACTTTTCTGTTGGCTTTTCTTTGTTGGTTTCTTTGCCTCACCATTTCATTAGAATGGAAATAACATTTTGGGTTTTTTTTTTTTTTTTTTGGTTTTTGTTTTTTCCTGAGACAGGGTTTCTCTGTGAAGTCTTAATTTTAACTGTCTTGAAACTCACCCTGTAGACCAGGCTGGCCTCAAACTTGCAAATATCCTATCTGCCTGCCTGTCTCCTGAATGCTGGGATTAAAGGCATGTGTCTGGCTTCAAAATAACATTTTAAGGTGCTGTCATCTTTTCTGATGTTTATATAGGGGGTTGGTTGTAGGGTTGGGGGAGTGTCTCCAGTGGTCAACCACACGCCCAGCCATGTGCAAGGGCTCTAGGTGCCATCTCCAATACTGCTAAATAAATACAGTGTATTATTCTACCTTCCATTCCTGCATGCATTCTACTTGGAGTGACTCCTTCTAGAACACCTTTCCTGTTATCTACTGAACGCTAGGCACACACATGCAGTGATTCGGGCTCCATGCAAAAGCAGTAAGGCCTCTAGCCTGGTTCAGTGGGCATTTCCTGCATCCCTACAGCTCTGGGGGTTCTGCACTCCTCTCTAGGGTGTTGGGCTGAGGAGGAGCAGGCAAGCTCCTGGCAATTTGGTCAGCATGTTAGTGTTCTTAAGAGTCTGTCCTGTCCATCTATCTTTCTCTTCTCTTTTGGTAAAATAGTGTTTTGTTCCTATATTCTAAAAACAAACCCAGAGTCCTACTTACTTGTATTTTTTTCTAACTTTCAGAAAAGCAAAAGGAAAGGACATGAATATACCAATATTAAGTATTCCCTGGTGGACCAGGCAGGTGGTGATCAGAGTCCCCTGCCACCTTGCACCCCAACACCACCCTGTGCGGAGTAAGTAGTGATGTGACACCATATCTCTGGTAGAAGCTTAACAGCAGTCATTTTCAGAACCTCCTTGTCACACTTGCTCACTGCACAATAGTGCATGGGCGTGATTGGGGCTGGGAGCCCCCTAGGAACTGTGTGGACAGTGTCCAAATAGAGTTTCATGGCCCCCAACCATTAGACACGCGCTGGGCTCTCCAGGATCCCAGGGTCTCTAAGCCTGTCAGGCCAGGTTCTCTGGGGAAAATACAATTTTCCTTTTGTAGGGGCATTATTTCAGTGGATGGTGCTGTCCCATACAATGTGTTGTGACTCTTTGACAAGTAGGAATAAATAAATTCTCTGTTCATGTGTGGACATGACTGTGATCTGCCAATCTTCCTGTCAGTCAGGATTTTGAAACCAAGGGTCAGAAAGCCAAAGCCCACAGGCTTTTTTAAAGGACTTCTGATTTAAAAAGCAACCACTCCAAAGGGGCAGTCATTCCAGTGGAAATGACAGGCGGTTACACATAGGTATGCTGTAAAAGAAGCAGTAGGTGGCTTACGGACACACAGGAGAAGCTCGTTTTCCTTGGTGGTCAGCACTCACAAAGGGGAAGCGCCAAGCTCTTTCCAAACACCAAGCAAAGCCAGAAGGGCAGTGTCCAGCGGTGGTGAGGACAGTTTTATTTTAAAGGAACACTGTTGCACAGTGGTGGTTAAGCACACCGGTGCAACTCTGCAGGACAGCTTGTCCCGTAACTGCAGCCAGAGCCTTAAGAGCACCGTGATGTCTGACCTTGCAACTTGGACAGTTCCTCTTACAAAGTGCTCAGATCTCAGGATTTTGCACCAGAGTCATTCAGTATGATATCACCTTGTGAGATAGGGAATTTGGAAAGTACTTTACTAGTATGTCTGTGACATTCCCAGCATGTGAGTTGAACTAGAGATATTCAGAAGCAGAGCACCGAAGGACCCAGATGGTGTCAGACTCCAAGTAGGAGACTGAACTTTGGATGAAAAAAGGAAATTAGTTTCTGATCTTCATTATTTTTTCACTGACACCAAATACTGCAAGGATTCACGTATATCCAGCAGCTCTGGAGGTCTCAGATATTTTAGTATATCCAGCAATGTGACTGCACCTCTGTGTCCGTTAGACAGACAGTCTTGAACCTGGAGCCACAGGCTGGTGCTTACAACTTTCTTGAAAGCAAAGTATCTTGAGGCCATTTTGGGGTGAAGCACCCCAGTCCTCTGTGCTGGTGCTCTATAGCCTACCACTGAAGACTACCAAGAAAGGCGGAACTCAGTAGAACCCACGTTCACATTCAAGGAGACCTAGGTCCCTGCAACTTAAATGAGTGTTTTAGGGCCGTTTGGCAAGGTTAGGACTGAAGTATACTGTTAACCTCTCTCCCCCAGTGTGCTCCTCCTGTCACCCCAATGCTCATTGTCCGCAAGGGCTCAGGCTTAGCCACATCCCTGATACCATAACCCATCAGGCCCTCATGTACCATGGCCTGGGAAAGAAAACCCCAAAGCATAACAGGTGGAGGGATGTCCGGCCTGTGGAGTCGTCACAAACTGGTTCTTTCCAGAGGACTTTGCCAGCTCCTGGTTTAAAGTAAAACACACTAGGACAACGTTTGTTAGCTGACCATGTGACTAGCAGCTGCGCTGTCTATACCACAGTGTTGCTGTCCGCCATAACATTTACCTTTTCTTTCCCCTGGAATCCCACTTGTTTGTTTTCACTGTGGGTTTTTTAAGCCCCACTGACTTTAATATTGGCTCTGCACAGCTCTGAGAGCAGCTAGAGGCCTGTGTTTACTCTTTCTCTGTTAAACATGGAAATGAAATTGTGTGGCAGGGCTGTTCTCCTAGTCACCTCCCTCTGCCTGCTTTCCTCTACCCCAGCAGGCTGACTGGGACACTGGTGTTTCAAGTTGTTAGCTGCAGTAACTTGCTGGGGAGCCTGCCCCCTTCTCTCATGCTGCTGGGTGTATGGCCTTCCTAGGAGGCTCACCTGTGACTGACAAGCCACTCTGCCACACTCTTTGTTGTCCTCAGATCCCAGGTCCTGGGGCTGCTCAGACCTCTGATACCTTCTTAACAGGAGGAAGCTGGGCCCACCCTCAGATGCTTGTTTTTCATCCAAGGCACTGAAGGGGACTGGAGCCCTTGCCTCTTTTGATGCCTCTGTCGGAAATGGCCACAGTTCCTGTCTGTGTGTACATAACCCAACTTCTC
Organism: Pachyuromys duprasi; assembly: GCA_028658305.1. Taxonomy (NCBI): domain Eukaryota; kingdom Metazoa; phylum Chordata; class Mammalia; order Rodentia; family Muridae; genus Pachyuromys; species Pachyuromys duprasi. The sequence continues at coordinate 106,694,499 of CM053766.1, forward strand.
CTTTGCCTCCAAGCCACCTTCCTCCTGTCCACACTCCAGAAGGTACAGGGCTCGAGGCCTCTGCTACTTTTCCAACTTCGTAATGATATGTGTCTGATGGCTGTTTTGAGAGTCAGCTCCTGAGTGAGTAGGGGCTGTTAGCATAGCTGGGCCAGATGAGGCATGTTAGTTGAGGTAAGTGTCTTTCTTCTCTGTCTGCAGAATGAGGGAGGATAGTGCTCGAGTCTACGAGAATGTGGGCCTCATGCAGCAGCAGAGGAGTTTCAGATGAGCCCCACAGGCGGCAGCACACAGGTATTTACACACCAGGGCTTTCTGTGGGACTGTGATTCACAGCACATCTGGACCAGCGGGGTGATTAGTGTATGCAGAGCAAGATGTACTGTGATTGAGCTTTGCAAACCAGCCTCTTTTTTCTTGCCTTGCCCCTCTCCAGGCTGGGTTTGGTTTACAGTTCATTGAGCATTAAAATCAGATCAGTTAACTGTGCCTAGGGGTGGGGCTGGCACTCAGAGGATGAGGCAGGATGAGGCACAGCTATCACTGTGCCGCAGATAGAGCTGGACTTGGGTGGCACATGCCCTGCTGTTTGGGAGCTGTTGGCATCAGAAGCAGGGATGCCTCTGAGGGAATGGGGTCCTGGCTCCCCTGGCTTTTGATTGGGTCATTTCTCTGTGCAGTGCCTCCCTGGAAGTCACATGATAGGCCCATATACATGATGCAGGCTTTTGTAGTAAGTTAGAAATACACAGTGTGGTATAACATGTTGAAATTTCTGTCAGTGACAGTGTAGTTCAGCAGAGAGCATTTGTCCTGCATGTGTGTGTGACATGCTTTTACATGTGTGCTCCCTAAAAGTTGTAACTTATTTCTTCCTCAGATGCGAACTTTCACCCCTTCCCTAAAAATGTCAAGAATAGACAGAAAGTTTCCAAGACCCATGTGTTCAGAAGCTTGCCGGGGTTGACTGACTGCCCTGTGAGAAGCGAAGTTTGGAACCATTTGAAGAGCACGTGTCTAATTGGCACCTCTTCTCAACTAAGGAGAAACTGCTCTACGTTGTCGACAATGCTATTTTCATAGAATTGGTTTTGAGTTGTGGAAGCAGCTAAATTGTGCTCTGTATTTTATACACTATGGGACTCAAATTCTAGTTATGGGCAGGATTTTCTTTGTTTCTTTTTATGACCTTAGCAGATGTGATATTTGTTTCTCTCTCTCTTTGGGGAATCATGGGCCCCTTGTAAGAAGAAAGGACTGGGGGAACTCAGGAGCAGCCTCCCTGGAAAGCCAGCAGCTTGTAAAGCACTGCTCATCTTCCTGCGCTGCATGGGGCTCCCGATGCACTGGCCAGTGGTTGCTGAGGGTCACTTGTCATCACAGGGCCTCACTGTTTACCTACAGGGGTCTGGAGTCCAGGCTGTAGGGTTGCACCTGGCGAGGGCCGTCTGGCTGGGAGAGCACGAAGGCAGGCCTCACTTTTACAGCAAATCTGTGATGAGACACCCTCAAGATCCAGCCATCCCTTAGGGTCCCGTCTGTCAACACCATGGCATTGGGGATTCTTTGTGCTCCGTGCAGATGCATATTGGGACACATTCAACACAGACTGACCCACTTGAGGACACTTCACTTTGGTGGCTTCTTTAGTGAAACGATTATTCACCCATTGTATGAGAGGGTCAAAGGATAGAAAGTCATGGCTGGGAGGCTGTGGGAATTGGCATATAAGAAGTCTTTCCTCCAAAGATGACTCCTTGGCTTCAGGTGTGGACAGAGAAGCTGTTTTGGGAAAAGTGACCATGTTGTCTTTGCACTGGAGTCACCTTCTTGTATTTGCAAGACCCCTGGGTGAATGACATTGGTCCTCGCTTGTTCCTGACTGACAGCACCCCACCCCCATTCTTCAGTCTGATCTGGGTTGCATGAGCCCCACTGTCTAGTGGTGGTCACTTGGGAAGTCGGCAGCATGGCTGAGACACTAGGCTTCTGTCTCAATGTGGTGTCTTCCAGGTCTCTTCTTCTGGGTGTCTGTAGCCTCACCAGCAGGATGGCTGGGCCCTTATGTGTCCCCCAGGGTGCAAATGCAGAGGTGACCAGGCCTTCTTCAGACTCAGACCTGGAATGACCATGATTTCTTCTTCGGCTGCCTGTGCGGGAATCATGCTCTTGGACCACCAGTCTGTCAGACAGCGCTAGCCTGTGCTGGGGAAGCAAGTGGCTGCACTTAGCAAGAGCCAAGGCTGCTTTTAGTAGCTGGTATAAACTGTGTCAGATGGGAAATGGGTAGCAGGCCTTCTAGAAGCTTCTGAGCCTATTTTTCCAGCACCACATGTGTGCTGCATCATCCTTATGTGAAGACTGGGTGTGGTAGTGTGGACGCATGGGAGCTCATTCTTTAAGCACCACAGATGGGTGAAGGTGATGCTTCTTGGGCCTTGGCTGAGTAAGAAGAGTGGGGGTCCTGGCCAGGCCACCTGTCAGGTCCAGTTAGCCTCTTCTCTAACCAGGCAGCAGGATTTGCTAATGTTCTGCCGTAAGTGCCTTCTCCAGAGACACCCCTTTACCCCTCTGCCCCTTGAGAGTGTGTTTCAACAGAGCTTCTGGATTGACGCTCATGACCAAACAATGACATGATCTCCGCTTGCATTATTCTTGCTTTAGTTCCTGAAAGGAAGGATTGGACCCTGCCCTGCAGTCACTCCTTTCTGAGGCCTCTCACTCCCTGTCAGCCTGAGGTAGTTGGGGAGTACAGGGCCCACCATCTTCTTAGCATGTATGTTGATCCTTGCCCCTTCTCCACTGAACTCAGAATTGCTCAGAGCACAGCATGGCCTGGCAGTGTTCCCTTGTCAGGAACTTGGCGACTCCTGTTTTCTTGGCAAGCCTGGAACAAACAGCATTTCCAGCGAGGATCCTGAATCCTCTTCTTTTTATTTAGCACATCATTACAGTGAACCATATTGGGGTTGGTGGTAATGTCTAGACTCTGGACTTTGGGGACTAAGTCTCTCACCAGCACACAGAGGTTAGCTGAGCAGCTGATTTCTGAGTGAACATTTCTGCCTGCAGCTCGAGATCCTGGAGCAGAAAGACCTGTTCTTGGTCCACTGTGTTCAGGACAGCAAGTGTTTTCCTTCAGTTTCCCCTCCCAGAAGCCAGCCAGCTGTCACCCCAATAGGGAAACAGGTTCATAGGGTCACTAGGTCTCCCGGATCTGTCCAGTGTGGTAGGTAGTGGTTGCAGGGTCTCAGGAGAGGGCATTCTGTGTTGGAGGTGGGTGCAGTGTCTAGGAAGGTATTGGTGGTGTGGATTTGAAACAGTGTAAATGAAAGTTGCATAGATGGTTCATGAGCAAGTTGGAGGGCACAGGGCCAGAGTAGCCAGTCTATGAACATGGGCTTCCTGGGCACGGAGGAACAGCACCGAGCAGGCTAGACATGACACACGGTCCCTCGCTGCTGAGCCTTTGGAGTCAGAGGCCTAGGGTTTTACATTTGGGGGAGAAATCGTCTAGCACATGGTATTGGTTTCTAGAAAGCTACACTTCAGAGTCTTAATGGCCTGTCACACAGGCGTGTGGCCCTCTTGATGCCCCAGGTTACCTCTGCCATTGTGGTTGATGTCTTTCTAATGACAAATTGGGGGCTAGAAAACAGTGGCCTTGAACAGCTCAGAAGTGAGCAGCTTTATTTCTAGGGGTTCTTCTGGGAGTTCAAGAACATAAGCCTTGTTTCCCTGTGCTGGGATTGAGGCAGGTACACTAATGAGGGAGTCAGGCTGCAAGCGGAGGTGCAGGCCCCAGCGGCCTGCCCGGGGTTGGAGCTGTTATAGCACAGTTGCTGATGCCAGATGCCTTTCTTAGGGTCTGTGCTAGCCCACCATGCTGTTGAATCTTTTTCCCCTTCTTGGAAAGATAAGCTCCCAAGTAGAGCTTATGACATCTCCTGTCACTAGCAGCTTGCTGCTCTTTCAGATGGGGTGGGACACAGAGGAGGGCAGAGAGCAATTGCTGTCAGTGCTGTAAAACTTGGTTGTGCATCAAACTAATTTTCACAACTTCTCCTCCTAAATCTCAATTGTGGGATTAATCATTTGCCTGTTTATTTATGACCTAGTTGTGACTCTTTTATTAATAAAAGCTAATGGGAAAGGCCCTTCCCTGAAGTCAATGACTAGACTCACCTTTAACTTCCCCACAGCAAATAAAGCATCAGGCAGAGTATTAAAGAAATATAATATTTTATTGATAAATCTGTCCTTTAAAAGGAACATGTTTTTGGGTGTCATCATTTTGGTGTGAATCATGTAAATGTTGGCTGTTTGCTGTTTATTACACTTTAGTGTCAGGAGACGCACTCAGCTGGCTTTCTGCCCACGCATATTGTGTAGTCTGCGGTTTTTTTAAAGTGACATTAACAGAATAGTTCATGTAGAGAAACCTCAGAGGCTGTCGCCTCCCCACCGTGTCATGAGTGTCAGCTGCTTTCTTAGCTGAAGTCATCAGAGTATATCCGCGTATACTCCGTGTAGCATCAGAGGCAGTGTATTTGTGAGCTGTCTGGAACTAAAAATTAGAATAAAACCATTTTCTTGTATTGTGGTTTTTGTCATTTATTCTGTTGTCATGTCTGGGGGAGGAGTGGTGGGAAGAAGTGGGATGATGGTGCAGTTGGTCTGTCACACAGTAGTGCCTCCGGCAGCAGGTTCGGCTAGAAGGCTTGTGTAATGCAGCATGAGTGACTTGGCACCTCAGGGTCTCAGTGCTGACTGCCCTTTATGGCTTCCAGTGACCCAAAACTGTGTCCACTGTGGGAATGACCAGGGAACACAGGGTTGTCTGAGCAGTGGGACAATGCTGCTCTTGGGGACTTTGGTGTTCCCTGTACAAGTCACATCCAAGCAAGGGTGCTGTCTGTTTTGTGGCCTTGGAGGGAGAACCTTGGGCTAGGTTGGGCTAGGCACCCATGTTACACTGAGCCCATCCCCACCTCTCACTGGTGGGGGTGGGAGTGTCCAGGAATGCTTTCTATTGCTGAGCTATCACCTCTAACTCTAGGCCATGCTCCTCTGACCACAGCATGTACTGGACAGAAAGAAATTATTTCATGAACATCCAGGTAGGTACTTGTTTGTTCTCTGATGGGAAGGGAAGGCATTGGGGTACTTACACTATAAAATGCCATGGTCCTTAGGGTCCAGCCTAGTCATACCAAGAAGATGATTGGGTCCAGCCAGTCACTTGCCTGAAAACAGATTGCCTTCAAAATGCCAGGCTCTGAGCCATGCCAGACAAGTGGACAGTAACCGATTCCCCCCACCCCCCAACAGCAGACAGGTTGGAGGCAGCTAGTGGTGATGTTACTATCTAATGTACCCAGCAGGGCTGAGACCTAATGGGATGAGGAAGGAAGGGGACCCGGGAAACTGGCTTGATGTACTACTGGCCTATTGGAGCCTTAGTTTCTGAGATTCCAGGCTGTATGTGGTGGGCAGTGGTGACGATGTCCCTTTAGAAAGAGCCTACCAGTGCTGTGCCGCTCCAGGATGGGCAGATGAATTCAGTTCCCAATGGAGACACAAGCAACACCTTTCTTATAAGGTCTCAGTGGCACCAGAGGACAAGTTCGTTGGAGTTCATTCTGGGCAACCAATGAATTTACTGGGCACCTTCCAGAGTGTGAGTGATGGGTGACTGGCAATATATGTCACCCTAAAAACAGCCACACTGTAAAGTCTATACCCAGCGTGGATAATGGCTCCCACCAGCTGATCAGTTAACTCCCCTAGCCTCTAATATCCTAGCAGCTACCGTGGGCACCAAAACCATCTCCAGTTAGGGAGGAAATACCTGCAGAAGGCTAGGGAGACCCAGGGCGCTCCTCACACCTTCCCTGTGAGGGAGGGTCAACAGTCCATAAGCCACATGTGAGAGACTTGGCAAGAAGGCGCAGCTAACCTGAGGAAGATGGCCGCTGTTCTGCTTTGGGGACCAAGGGAGCAAGTTGTCCAGAGCTGTTGCATTAGGTTGCCTTTCCAAAGAGAAGTTCCTGGCCCAAGTACCCAGTGTGTGGTCCCATCTCCCATCTGCTTACTGTCATTTCATGTTTTGAACCCCTGAAAGGGGACCTTGGTCTTGAGAGCTTTCACTGGAGACAACCCTCCCCCACTGATTCAGATTCCAAACACAATAACTGAGTTTGCACAATAACTGAGCTAGGCTTCTTACAGTGGTAATGGTTGTCCTTGTTTGCGTTTCTGTTGCTGTAACACACATCTGACCAAGAACGACTTGGAAAGGGAAGGGTTTACTTGGCAGACAGTTTCCCTCATCAAGGGAAACCAAGGCATGAATTCCAGGAGCTTGAAATAAAAACTGTAGGAACACTGTTTACTGTCTTGCTCCCTCTGGCTTGTTCAGCTAACTTTTTTTTTTTTTTTTTTTTAATATACCCCAGGCCCACCTGCCTACTGATGGCGCCACCCACAGTGGATGGAGCCCTCTTCTAGCCCAGTTTGATGGAGGTGATTCCTCAGTTGAGGCTCCCTCTTCCAGTTATGTCAGATCACCATTACCAAAGTGTATTATTCATGCCACGTGAGGCCCGACTATGTAAAGCCCCAAATGCCATTCGGATCAGAAGTATACTGGGGTGCACAGGGAATGGATGATGAATGAGCTCAGGAGTACAGTTGGATAGGAGCAATAAAACCTAATGGTCTGTAGCACGGGGGGATGATGATAGTTGACAGCAATTAATTGTGTATTTCAGAATAGCTAATTGTGAGGGTTTTGAGTGTTCCCTAACATGTTTAATGTGATGGGTATGCCACCTGTCTCTGACCATACGGTGTACACCAGATTGAAATATCACTGTAACCCCAGAAATAGGTCAAATTATGTCATTTTAAATTTAAGAATATAGCTACTGAAATAGCAAGCAAACTGGGTGTGGTGGCACAAGCTTGTAATCTTGGGAGGTAGAGGCAGGGTGCGAGTTCAAGACTCAATAAAACAAAGCAAATCAAAAGTTACAAGGAAGCAACCCTGTACTTCAAAGCCTGGTTGCAGTTCACAGACACTTGGGCCTGATGTTTTCTCTCTCTCTGGACAGAACATGTTTTGTTTTTAAACAGTTTCACAGTGAGGCTCTGGCTGTCCTGGAACTTGTTCTGTGGACCAAGGCTGGCCTAGAACTCAGAGATTTGCCCACCTGCCACCATGCTAGCAGGAACAGCTTTGTACTAAAACCTATAATAATTATACTGAAAATAATTTGGGGTCCTCTACTTAGGAAATATTCAATCCCAAGACAGGTTAGTCTTTCCTGGCGTCAAGAAGCACAATGCAGCCATGAAGATATGAATGTAGATCTGTCACTTGGTTGAAGTGGGAGGTTTCTTGGAAGATAGCCTTGAACTCCTGTCCTCCTGCTGGGATGACAGGCATGTGACAGCACATCTGGCTCAAAACTTCCTTTTGCAGTGCTGAGGGTGGAACCCAGGACCATGGACAAATGATGCGAGCACTCTACTGCGGAGCAACAGTGCTCAGATTATTTAATTTTTTACAATGTATTTCCATAGCTGGGTGATGGTGGCACAGGTCTTTAATCCCAGCACCCAGGAGCCAGAGGCAAGTGGACCTCTGTGAGTTTGAAAAACTCACAGAAAAACCCTATTTCAAAAATCAAAATAAAACTTATTTTAAATTTTCATATATGCCTGCCACATATCTGCAGTGCCCATGAAGGCCAGCAGAGGGCGTCAGTTCCCCCTGGAGCTAGATTTACTGGTAGTTGAGGGCCATCACATATGTTCTGGGAATCAAATACCATCTTTACAAGGTGAAACAATGCTCTCAAACTCTGAGCCATCTCTCTGACCCTTATGTTTTACATTTATTAATTTGCATGTGTCTTAGTTAGGGTTTTATTGTCATGAAGAGACACGGTGACCACAGCAGCTCTTATAAAGGAAAACATCTAATTGGGGCTGGCTTACATTTTCAGCAGTTTAGTCCATTATCATCACGGCAGGAAGCATGGCAGCATGCAAGCAGACACAATGTAGGAACAGGAGCTGAGAGTTCTGTATCTTGATCCAAAGGCAGCAGGAGACTGTCACACTGGGCAGAGCTTGAGCTTATATATGAGACCTCAAAGCCTTCCTCCAACAAGACCACACCTACTCTAACAAGGAACACCTACCAGTGCCACTCCTTATGGGCCAAGCAAGCACATGAACCTATGGGAGCCAAATCTATTCCAACTGCCACTTTCCATTCCCTGGGCCCCGTAGGTCTGTAGCCATATCAGAATATAAAATGCATTCAGTCCAACTTTGAAAGTCCTCATAGTCCATCACAGTCTCAGCAATGTTTAAAAGTCCAAAGTTCAATGTCTCTTTTGATATTGATGCAATCTCTTAATTATAATACCCTATAAAATAAAAATGCAGATCACATACTTCCAACATCACAGGATATATATGACCACTCCAAAACATCATAGGAAGTACTGGACCAAAGCAAGACCGAAAACCAGCTAGGCACACTCCAAACTCTGCATCTCCATGTCTGATGTCAACTCCTTTCATCTTTGTTGACTGCCGCACACTTCTTTCTCTTGGGCTGGTTCCACTCTCTGTAAGCAGCTTTCCATAGCTCTGTCACCCCTGACACCTTGGGGTCTCCAAGGCAACTTCACTGCTTCTTGTTCCAGTGTCTAGGATCTGTATATGATCTTCTGGGCTCCTCCAAAGGGCTTGGGTCACTTCTCCAGCTCTGGCCTCTGTAGCACTCTAGGCTCTTGCTGACTCCACCGCTGCTGGTGGTCATCCCATGGAACCGGCATCTCCAATACACTGGGGTCTTCTGCTGCAACTAGGCTGCACGTTCACCAGTATCCTTCCCTAGCTCTCTTTGTGGTGTCAAGCCTCAACTTCTCTGCAGGATCCCTTCAGTCCTGGGCCTACAACTGCCACTGAGGTTGCACCAATGGCTTCTCCTGGCCTCTCACAGTGCCAAGGCTCAGCTGCTCTCTATAACCCCTTCATGCTTTCAAAACCGGTACCACCAGGGTGACGCTTACACATTACAGAGACTGGCTGCCAGCATGAGGTCTATCTCACTGCTTCTTTGTGCCCTCAGGAAACACTTCCCAGAAGACTTCACCTCATTGATGCTGCTCTGTTCTTAATCAGCACTAATTTCTTAGCTCCAGCTCACCAACATCGGCTGTCCCAGTAACCCTTTCTATTCTTGACTCTAAAGCCAGAGCCATGTGGCCGAAGCTGCCAAGTTCTGCTGATTGCTGTGGCTGGAACATGGTCCCTTTGTTCTATTGTATCTTCAGCAGCTTTCTCTTTTCAATGGTTTCCTTCACTGCCTAAGCTTGGCTGCCCTGGAACTTGCTCTGTGAACTGAGGGTGAACTCAGAGATCTGCATGTCTCTGTTTTCTGAGTGCTGGGATTAGAGGCATGTGCCACCATGCCTGGACATAAGGTTTTCTTTACCTGGAGCTTGCTCAGTACTAGGCTGGCCTTAAACTCAGAGATCTGCTTACTCCTGAGATCTGTGTCTCCTGGAATATTAAAGGAGTGTACCATCACACCTGGACCTAAGCTTTTCTTTAATTCCTTTTCACAAGATGTTTATAAATTCTGGATTGTAGTTCATTACAGATAATAAATAGTCAAGTTGACACCTGAGAATTGCCATCACAATCCATCCCTGGTCAATTTGACACGCAATCATATCTCCTTGTGTCCAAATGAAAACAATTACTAGGTCATAATAATGCCTAACATAACTATCCCTCATACAACTGCAAACACATAGTAAATTTAGACTAGATAGCAATGTCCTCTTTTCAACATCCTTTACACAAGACGGAAGCTTAGCTGGGTGGGATTTTACCCTGAGGTCATCCCTCCCTTAATCTGTTTATCTCCTTAAACACAGGTTTTATCTCCATTCTACTTCCTGGTGCCCCTTTAATACTTGAACCATACATTTTGTACTTTTCCTTTCTAAGCTTGCTACACTTGATTAAAACATTCTTCATGGGGCTGGAGAGATGGCTCAGAGGTTAAGAGCACTGCTTGCTCTTCCAGAGGTCCAGAGTTCAATTCCCAGCAACCACATGGTGGCTCATAACCATCTATAATGAAATCTGGTACCCTCTTCTGGCATCCATGTGTACATGCAGGCAGAATACTGTATATATAATAAAATAAATAAATCTTAAAAAAAAACACTCTTCATAAGAGTGAACCACAGGACAGAGTCTATGCTAGGCTGTTTTGAAATTTCCTTCCTATTAATCTAAATCAGTTCACTTTAGCTTCAGGCAGATTCTTCATACAAGGGGAAAAAAGCAGCCATATTCTTCACCAAAATATCACAAGAACAATCTCTAAAACTTTTCAGCAGTGGCACATACCTGTAATCCCTGCACTCTGGGGGGTTGGGGGGCAGAGTCAGGTAGATCTCTGAGAGTTCAAGGCCAGCTTGGTCTACACAGAAAAACCCTGTCTCAAAAAATGAACAAACAACAACTACAAAACCCCTCTTTTATTCTGAAACCTCGTGAGCCAGGCCTCCACAGTTCAAATCACCCTCAGCACCACTGTCTTCCATGCTTCTACTAGTATGACCCATTAAGCCCCACTTAAAGTATTCCACTGCTTTCCAAAGTCCCCAAATCCACATTCCTCCAAACAAAAGCATGGTCAGGCCTATCACAGCAATACCCCAGTCCCTGGCACCAACTTCTATCTGAGGGTTTTATTGCTGTGAAGAGGCACCACGACTAAGGCAACTTTTATAAAGGAAAACATTTAATTGGGGCTGGCTTACAGTTTCAGAGGTTTAGTCCATTATCATCATGTCAGCAAGCATGGCAGCGTCCAGGCAGACATGGTGCTGGAGCAGGAACTGAGAGTTCTACATCTTCAGGAAATTTCACACTGGGCATAGCTTGAACTGCTCCCACAGTGACACACTTCCTCCAACAAGGCCACACCTACTCTAACAAGGCCACACCTCCTAACGGTGCCATTTTCTATTGGTCAAGCATTCAAACACATGAATCTATGGGGGCCAAAACTGTTCAAAGCACCACAGTGTGTATGTGTGCGGCGGTGAGGTGCTCATGTGTGCTGTCACATGCATGTGGAGGTCAGAGGACAATTTGTGGGACTCAGTTCTCTTCTGCCCCATGAATCTTCATATCATTGGCTTACCAACTGTCCAGGCTATAGAGCAGACTGGGATCCAAAGACAGGATCTAAAAAAAAAAAAAAAAGAAACAAAACAACCAAGGCAAACAATCTCACAGATGCCTGGGAAGCAGCTTCAGATATTCTTAGATACCGCGCTTGTCGCCCCAGCTTGTGGAACCCCAAAGCACTTGCCAGATCCCTGTAACCATGGGAAGAGATGGCAACGGAAAGAGGAAGATGCTGAAATTAGTCTTCTTGCGAGCTGCGGATGTCTGAGTCTTGACAGATTTCTAGGCTCGAAGAAAATCATGTTCATCTTCATTCATAGAGCTTCCGTTGTTGTTCCGTCACACTGAAGTGGGTTCCACATGGGAGCTGGGGGACCTTCCTTCCCGATGCTGGTGTGTGGAACTCTCCCACCTCCAGCCCCTGTGGCCGAGCACTGGGAGAGCATGGGGCAGCGGTTAGCAAAAACTCAATAGCTAGACTTCATGCTTGGGGTTGTACCCTTAAGTGTAGACTGTCCATTTGGTGAAACTATATCCTTGTAATGCATCCCATGAGCAGATGAACATGGGGCGTTAATGTCCTGGTACTGATGATGGTTCCCAACCCAAGCTTTGGGCTTTTGACAAGGTTTGCAGTCTAGACATGGGGTCTGGAGAGATAGCTCAGCAATTAGAGCGTTTGCTGCACTTCTAGAGGACCACGGTTTGGTTCCTAGCCCCCACATGTCTAACTGCAGGTTTAGGGGACACAACGCTCTCCTCTTCTGGCTTCCATCTGGCCTTCTTTCCTCTTCTGCACTGCATGTACACAGTGCACGTACAGACACGCATAACACTCGAACACACGAAAATGTTCTTGGAGAAGGGGCTTCTTTCCCTTCTCTTCCCATTCCTTCCTCTTCTTTCTTCTCCTTGTTGTCTTAGTCCTCCTCCTCCTTGTCCTCCTTCTCCTCCTCCGCTTCTTCATTGGGGGGCTATGGCATACGCCTGCAATCCCAGCACTCAGGGAGGCAGAGGTAGGCAGACTGCTGTGAGTTTGAGGTCAGTCTGGTCCAGGACAGCCAGGGCTATACAGAGTAACCCTGTCTGTCTCAAAAAACCAAACCAAACCAAACCAAAACACACACACAAAAAAACCCAAAAAGAAACAAACAAAAACTTGCTGTTCTCCTGTCTCATCCTCTCCAGTTCTAAAATGGTGGCTTGTACCACTGTGCTCAACTTTAATTCTTTTTTCTAGATGAGGAACCCAGACCCTGAGAGAGGAGAGCTAAGTGGCTCAACTTCTATCAGAGGCATCTCTATCTACTGGTTTCATTTCCCCAGTCTGAGCCTGGAAGTATTATTAAAAATCTGTGAGTGTGTGTGTGTGTGTGTGTGTGTGCCTCAGGTATCATTCTTCAGGAGCTGTCCACCTTGGTTTTTGAGACAGGGTTTCTCATGGGCCTGGAGCTTGCCCAATAGAGTAGGCTGGCTGGCTTGCTAGACCCTCCTGTTTCTGCCTCCCGAGGGCTGGGCTGTGGTGGACAGGATGATACTGAGGCAACTTCAAGTAGGAAGCTGCATCCCTGCCTCTGTTTTTGAGGCTTCTTCTCCTTTATGGTCTTCCCCACCCCCCTTTGGAGCAAGTTCACCCCAATGAGAGGACAATGTTTGCATAATGTGAATAACAATTTTTGCATAATAGCAGCTGGTATGTAAATGGTGCCAACCACTTTCTCTCCAGATTATTAATCACCCATTTATCCATCCAGTAAGAAAGAGCTAAGAGGATGGGACAGAAAACATTTATGAAAGACAGAAAGAATCAAGTGGAGGCTCCCCAGCATTTCTAACAAAAACTTAATTTTGAAAATGATTCTCTGGCCCTGTGAGGTGGATCAGCAGGTAAAGTCGCTTGCTGGCAAAACTGATGACCTGGGTTTCAGCCCCACCTGGTGGAGGGGGAGAATTGCTTTGAAAGTTGTCTTTGACTTCCACATCTCTCTCTTACACACACACACACGAAATGGGAAAAAATTAATAAAATGCAATGAAACAAGGAAAAGCTTATTTATTTATTTATTTATTTATTTATTTATTTATTTGCTGGGCATGGTGGGGCATGCCTGCTGTCCCAGCACTCAAGAGGTGGAGGAGGCAAGAGATCAGAAGCTCAAGGCTAACCTGGGCTGTGAGATCCTGTCTCACCACAAAACAAAAACCTATCAAGCATGTATGTGCGTGTATATGCTCAAGCTCATGTGCGCTTGTGTATACTCACATGCATGTGGAGGGAGGGCAGAGTCCATGTCACGTGTCTTCCTCATTCACTCTCAATCTTAGTTTTTGAAGGGGAGTCTCCCACATTGAACCTGAGCTATCCAATTTAGCTAATCTGGCTGGCTAGCAACCCTCAGGGATCCTTGGTTTTCCACTTTACTGAGACTGCGCTCAGGCCCTCATGGCTTCAGGGCAAGGTCTTTACCTACAGTGCCTCTCTCAGCCTCCTCACCTCCGCTCTTTTTCTTTTTTTTCCCCAACACAATCTTCACAATCTTTTTATTGATTATTTGGAAAATTCACAGCATGCACCCCGATCACACTCATTTCCAAGTCCTTCAAGATCCACCCCTTCACTTTAATACCCCCCACACAAAGAAGGAAGAAAAGGACGAGGAGGAGAAGAAGAGCAAAAACCAAGTCTAATTTGCATTGTCCATATACTCACTGGAGAATGGTCAAACTCTTGGTGGCTAGCCCCTTAAAGAAAACTGAACTCTTCTCCACCGGCACTTCCCACCAGAAGCCATCAATTGTGGACAACTACATCAGCATCCTTATCACATTTTTTCCCTTATTACAATTTTTAAGAGTTCTCTTCCATGGTTTTCTGTCTAAACTGTTATTTTTTTGTGGGGGGAGGGGGGTTGTCACGGAAGCCTTCTATGTCCCTGTTTCTCAACTGTGATTCTGCAATCATCAATACCATTGCAAAAGTAGCTTCCTTGCCCTTTATAGTTAGAAACATGAATCATGGACTTCTATATGGTTTCTGGTAACATCATGGACCACAGACACTGATGTGCTCTCACGGACATCCACATGGTCTCCAGTGTTGGCATGTGCCACAGACCTCAGCATGGTCTCTGGTGGCAATCCAGACCATGGACATCAACATGGCCCTCTGCTGCAGCGTGGGCCGTGGCCATCAGTACATTCTCTGGCACTAGCCTAGTTCACCATATTTGTTGTTTTAATGTGACCTGGTGGGTCTGGTTGGTGTTTGCTCTGGATCACTGGGAGTGGCAGGGAGGAATAGTGGATTAGACTGAGTTGGGACTAGATGTGGAATGGGCTGTTAGGAAGCAATATGTCCACATTGGTCTCTTGTGTCCCAGGCTGTCCTGGACGCCACACCTACACCATGAAAGCTCTTTGAACTTCAGCTAAAAGCCATTATGAAAGGCAGGACATAATTATGTAACTTATCTTTATCTATCTATCTATCTATCTATCTATCTATCTATCTATCTATCTATCTATCTCACATGATTGGTATGTGCAAAAGCCTTGGGGGCATTCTAAACCCTTTTTCAAGAAGCCAGAGAGTGCAGTTAATAGAAGAGGTTGAGGAAATGGAGAAACAAAGAGAAAGGCTGAGGCTGGACATCAGAAGAAAGGCCAAAGTTGGATGAAGGATGGTCCTGGGCTGTGACCCACTCTGCTTCCATGGTCCCAAAACAACTCAAAGTCCATCTCTGATTAGACAAATCTCACTCCCTCCTTCCTTCCCTCTCTGGTTTTTCAAGACAAGGTTTCTCTGTGTAGCCTTGGCTATCCTGGACCCACTTTGTAGACCAGGCTGACCTTGAACTCACAGAGATCCACCTGCTTCTGCCTCCCAGAGTACAGGGATTACAGGTGTGCACACCCATGCCTGGCATTTCTCTTAGCTCTGAGAAGCCACAGGAGATGGACACAGGAGGCTGAAGAAAGTTTTGACACACAATAGCCCCAAGGGAAGGTCTGTGATGTGCCCAAGATCAGGAATGTGCTAGGGGTTGAACTCCATCTCATCTGGACTCAGGTAATTCTGTTGGTTGTACTGACTACATCCAGAGCTGACTGCAGCTGCCCAGACACCTTTCCCCTGTGCTCAGGCTCTTTTGGTACCCTCTTGCCTGCTCATGCCCTTTATACCACCATCCACCCCATAGGCTTCTCAGCCCAACAGCCCTGAGGGATGCTGGGTCCTTCTGCTCAGCATTCTTCTGTGACTCCCATCCTCCCTTGACTGACAAGCCTCCTTGGTTGCTCTGTGTCCTTACCTTTTTCTGTATGTCCCTTGGTGGGCTTCAGTCACAATGGGGCTTCTTACCTTCCTTAATCAGACCAGGTATGCTTCAACGTTGGGGGCCTTTGCTCAGTCTGTGCCCTATGTCTAGAACAAAAATCCACGCAGGCCTATTTCCTGTCAGGTTCAGGAGTCATCTTGTTTGCTCCCTTTTGAGTTTTTAAAATTATAACCGTTTCCAACCATCCTGATTCCCCCTTCTAGTTCTCTGCCCCAACAGTTGCTAACTCGCTCCCTCACTTAGGTTGCGTGTGGCCCACTTTTCTTGGGTGGGGCATCAGCCTCTCTCTGTAAAACATCAGACCTCACTGGCTCTGTGGTACCCTAGAAGGAGGAGCAGCTAGTGCCTGGCATGGCTGGAGCTCAGTCCAGACTCATCAAATGGCAGCCTCTGAGCCACTGTTCCCTTGACACATGCTTAGTGATGCTTTTCTGGGTGGATCTCTTTTGCAGAATTCTTCAGCATTGCCATCGCTTGCTGTTGCCAGTCTCAATTCTCTCTGCCTGGTGTGGCATAGCATGCTATCCTGGGTTTTTCTGGTTTTCTTTTGGGAATTTTTTGAGATTGGGTCTCATCTAGTCTAGGCTACCCTGAAACTCACTATGTGGCAGAGTCTGGCCTTGAACTCCTGATCCTCTCCCATGCTGGGACCTGCCCAACCACACCACTCAAGCCGTACCTGTAGCCTTCTTGTAGGTATAAAAAAATAATTAATGAAATTTGAGCTAGGGTTTCACTGTATAGCCCTGGTTGGCTTGGAGCTCACTATGTAGAACAGGCTGGCTTTGAACTCAAAGAGATCTACCTGCCTCTGCCTCCCGAGTGCTGGGATTAAAGATGTGCCCCACATGGACACAAATGGCTTGTAGTCTTTCTTTTTTTTTTTTTCTTTCTTTCTAAGGATTTGTCTTATTTTCAGTTGCTTGTGTATGTGTGTGTGTGTATGTACATGTGTCCAGGTGCCTTTGAAGGCCAGAAAAGGGCATGAGATCTCCTGGAGTTGGAGCTACAGGTGGTTGGGAGCCCCCAGAATGGGTGCTGGGGCCAAACTGGGGTCCTGCACTAGAGCCTCTTAACCACTGAGCCATCACTCCAGGTACCTCTCGTGGTTTTAATACGTGTTTCTTGATGCTCTAGGGACCTCAGGTGTGAGAGACAGTGATCTCACATCAGCTAAACTCAGTGCCAAGGAGAATCTGCCCACGTGTCCTGAGAAAATGGGAGATAGGCTTTTGATCTGGGATAGAATCAGACAAATAGTCCCACAGAGCAAATGTCAGCAGCTGCTCTGTGTCCCAGGTTTGATGTTTGGGGCTAATTTAAACCCAGGAAATGGCAGGCTTATTAATAAACAGCCCGGTGGTGGTGTGGTGGTGGTGGTGGTGTGTGGGGGGTATGGGGGGGGGTGGGGGGGTGGAGGTGGAGGTGGTGTGGTGTGGGGTGGTGGTGGTGTGGGGGGGGTGTGGGGGCGTGGGGGGTGGAGGTGGTGGCGTATGTGTATGAAGACAGTCTTAGAATCTTGATTGAAAAGGCCACATATTTAGCATCCAAAATAGGACCCTGCTTAGCATCCTGCTGTGCTCATTTGCAAATTAAGGGAAGCATTGTCTTAAAAATAATTGAGTCTAATTTTGCAAGCTTGGGAGAAGGCTCTACACTGGCTTAAAACATCTTTATGATGCGCCAAATGTGGCCTGCGCTTGGCTGCTAAGCTGAGCTGGCTGCTTGTGCACATTCAGATGCTCAATGGAGTGAGCTGCTGCTGGAGCTCTCTTCACAGAAGAATGGTTCTCTAGCCTCAAGGATAGCCTCAGCTACATACCAAGTTTGGGGCCAGTCTAGGTTACATGACAATCTGTCTCAAAAAAAAAAAAAAAAAAAAAAAGGAAAGAAAGAAATGTGATAGCTAGGGTCTCCAAGTTGTATTTGGGGTTCTCTGTGAACCTT
This sequence comes from Pachyuromys duprasi, assembly GCA_028658305.1. Taxonomy (NCBI): domain Eukaryota; kingdom Metazoa; phylum Chordata; class Mammalia; order Rodentia; family Muridae; genus Pachyuromys; species Pachyuromys duprasi. The sequence goes on from CM053766.1 coordinate 106,712,018, forward strand.
TGGAGTTCTGTCCTTTAGAGATTTTTGAAGCCATCTAACTTAACCCCCTACCCCATTTTATGGATATGAGAATGAATGCTCAGAGAGGTGAAGGAATTTGTCAAAGACCACACAGCAAGGCAGTGACAGAACTCAGCTTTGAGCTCATCGCTCTTCCAGCCTCAGCAGTTGTGTTTTTCATTAAACTCATCGTGTCCCATATTTAATCATGTGTTTGAGTATAGCATCTACACACTGCCTTACTACTGTTTGATTAATGTTAGCTCCCGTTTTTAAATTTTTTATTTTATTTTTATTAGTTTATTCACTTTGTATCCCAGCTGTAGCCCCCCAGCCCCACCCCCTCCCTCTTCTCCTATGCCCCTCCCCCATCTCCCATTTTAAAATCAATTTATTTTGAAACTGTGAAGACACCGGGGCTGGTGAGATTGCTCAGTAGGTAAATGTGCTTGCTGCCAAGCCTGATGACCGGAGTTTGATTCCTAGACCCCACCTGGTGGAAGGAGAGAACTCTCGAAAGCGGAAAGCTGCACTCTGAACGCCCCCTCCCCTCAGCACAACCACAGGCAGCACACTAAATAAATGTAGTAAAACTTTTCAAAAGACATCCTCTGTACAAGGAAAACATACCACAAATATAAATGGAAAATTCTGATTGCTCACCAGACTAGAGAGCAAGTGAAAATTAAAAGGAAGGCAAACAAACAGCATTGGGAAGCTCTAGCTGGGCAACTGTGATGGCTGAAACCCTGTCCTAGTTAGCTTCATCTGTCGACTTGACACAACCTATAGTAACCTGTCGAGGGAGTCTCACCTGGGGGATTGCCCAGAACAGACTGACCTGTGGCCTTGTCTGTGAGGAGGTCTTGATTGCCAAATAATAGAGGGGGGCACAGCCCCTGAGGGAGCACAATTCCTAGGCAGGGGTCCTGGGCTGTATCAGAAAACTAGTTGAGTAAGCCAGAGAGTGAACCAGCAAGCAGCCTTTCTCCATAGCCTCTCCTTTGCTTTCTTGGCTGTGAGTGAGTTCCTTCCTTGACTTCTTAAATGATGGATTGGGACCATATGGCTGTTGACCAAGCTGACTTTAGTCAGAGTGTTTTATCACAGGAACCAGATCCTGTGTGGAATGAGAGCCAGCAGATGCTCTGAACCACAGTTAACATTCCAGGGTGTCTAGGGGTGCCTAAAGCTTAGGCTCTTTTTTTGCTAAAAGGAGAACATGCAGTACCTAGCAGCACCATCCTGAGACTTGCACGGTCTGGCTCACCCTTACGACTGGAGGGGGATGGAGAGGGATGCTTTTCCCCAGGTGACTGTACTGGATCCTGTCTCAAGCTGTTTCAAGGCTCCGGGGTCTTCTAATGGAGGCCTGGTCTTCCCCTGCCTCCTACCCAACACTGATGCCAGGTGAGGGCAGTTAAGACCCTACTATAATTCTACACCTTGAGCTCTGTTTCCTGATCCACTGAGGTGGGAGGAGCCTCCCACCTTCCACTCCTGTTGCTGCTGTGAACTCTGCCACGCCTTTCCTGCTGCTATGGATCCTTCCCTTGCAAACTGTGAGTCAAAAATAAATGGCTCCCCTTTTAATTTGCCTGATAGGAATTTTGTCACAATGAGAAAAGTGACAGGCAAATGGCTCGCACAGGCTGGTAGGAGTCGGCTTCCACCTTGGTCCTTCTGCAGAAGGTGACAGACAGTCTTCTGTGGTGGTCAGCCCCCAAGATTTTCCCAAGAGGGCCACTCAGAGAGGCTCAGCAGGGTCCAGTGGTCCTGCTCTCCTCAGAGCATGGGGGAAAGCAAGTCTCCCCCAACATGCTCCTTCAGAGGTTCCTGAAGCAGGCAAGAAGGACAGGGAGGAGGTGGTGGGGAAGGAGAGGGAAAATGGAAGACAGGCAGGTGGGATCTAGCTCTCGCTGGAGAGTGTGTGACTAAGACTGCTGGTTGCCCCAGTGTTGGTTCAGCCATAATTTCTTGGACCACCAACTTTGATAGGCCAGTTAGACTCCCAGAAGGAAGACTATGATTTTATCTTCCTTTGAGGCCAGGCGACATTCCATCTTGGATGATGCAGATGGGACTTGCCAGGGTCTCTCAGAGACCTCTAAAAGGCTGCTGTGGGCTTTTTAAAAAATTTCATGTGTTCTTTCCTCTGGATCTACCGATGGCTGGAATCGGATAGTCCTATTTGATAATGAAACGACCAGGAAAAGGGAGTTTTGATTTGGTGACTGAATAATGTAGAGGGAGCCTGGCTCCCTGAGCCACTGCAGTTGCGTTATTTATTGACTTAGTTTTAATATGTCACCCTGGCTGACCTAGAACTCACTAGGTAGACCAAGCTGGCCTCCAACTTCTAGTGGTCCTCCTGCCTCTGCCTCCTGAGCTCTGGGATTACAGGTGTGCAACCCCTGGACTGTGACTTCATTGAAATCCCTGCTTTGTTGGTCTCTACTGTTTCAAGTGAATATTCTGGTATAAAAGGAGGATACTCGAACTCTCTGAGTGAGCCAAGAAGATGTGAGTTCTGTTGGGACATTCCGAAATACTGCTCTTACATGGACGTGGATTTCTTTTTAGCTTCTATCCCATGAGAACTGGTGTGCAAGGAGGTGCGTGGCCCAGCTTTCCCACCTCCAGAACCTGTTTTAGGTCTCCGGTGAGGCCAAATCTTGATGACACTGGTTCTGAGGAAAGCTGTTTTGAATCCATGGCTGTGGTTAAGAAGGGGGTTGTTGGGGGGAAAAAAAGCAGGCCTGGACTGGGTCCATCACCCCATGGAACAGGCCATGGAGATACAAAGGGACCCAAAGGTGCTAAAACCATCTTCAGAAGCGGCCCAGCTTCTGCTCACTGCTCCTGGGTCTGTCGGGAGCGTGCCCATTCTTATGCCACCTTCCCTTCTCTCTGAATAACCCAGGGCTGCACCCATCTAGGGGAGGACAGTGCTTCACTCTCTCTCCTGGGTTCTCGGCTGTGTGCTTGCTACACACTTTAACTAAAGCATTTAAAACCGCTCAGAACCCAGCGCCCATCACCATGGATACTCATCACCGAAATCCTTTGTTGCCATGGCAACCTCCCCCACCCCCCTTCCCGCCTGTTTCCACTGCAACTGACACACTGATTTGGGTGAATGATAGATACATTTAAAGAGGCTTCAAAAGCATGGGCTGTGGGGCTGGAAGACAGGTATTTTTCCATTATTGTAATAAGTCCATTTCACTCCCCTGATTAGGCAGGATAGATGGCTGTGATTACAGGGACAAAGACAAAGATTAATGCTGAATTAAGGCTGCAGCAAGCCCTTTTGTCATCCTGCAGGTGATTTTTTTATAGCCATCCTTGGGCACTGAAAATGCAGCCAGGAGCAAGCTAGAAGCATGCAATGGCAGGCTGCCTACCTGCCGCCGTCTCCCAAACCATCGTTCTGACGGGTTTTTAGTGGTGTCTTACTAGTATCTTCCGAAGGGGAGATAAGAAAGTGACAATTGCTGACATGAAGGGAGAGGATGAGGGAAAGGTGGAAGATGAGGGAAGGGAGGAAGAGGATAAGGGAGGGATGAGCATTCCCCAAGGTGCAATTCTTGGCTGCATTGAAAGGAACAGGCCCAACATGGCTGCATATTCACCTGTTTATGGAACTAAGGGGATGCGACTGAGAGAAGATGTTGGTGACCATGATGACAGTGTGCCTGGAGCAGGACTGGGCAGGTGTGAAGACTTCAGAGACTTGGAGAGTTCCTCGGACTGGAAAAATCAAGAAACTTCCAGGTTGACCACATTTTGCATGGAATTCTGGGAGATCTACGGTGGCTATCCTTATATCCATTCAAGGCCACCCTTCTCCAAAAAGGTTCTTTTACCTTTAGGTGTAAAACAGTATGTTCTATCTTTCTTTTTCTTTTCTTTCTTTCTTTTTTAGCCTGGCTGGCCTCAAACTCCGAGTACTAGATTACAGGTATGTGCCATCATGCCCTGCCTCTCAGTTTTGGTCTTCAAGATATTGAATTCCATTAAATCCCAAAGTCCAGGGCTGAGAACCTAGTGCAGTTGGTACAGTACTTGCACAGTATGCGCAAAGCCTTCAGTTTGACATCCAGCAATACATAAAACCAGGTGAGGTGGCACAGGCCTGCCATCCCAGCACGTGGTAGGTGGAGGAAAGGGGACCAAAAAAAAAAAAAAAAGAAAAGAAAAAGTTGAGTGTCATCTTTCGAGTTTGTGAGGCCAGCCTGGGCTACAAGAGACCCTGTCATATACAATTAAACAATCTTCACCAGAGGCTGGGAAGGATGGGAACAAGTCTGAGGATGGATTCAGTTTTGTTACTGACTCCAAGGTTGCTCACCTTGGGTGACTGTGTCTTGAAGACACACACAGGGCCCTGTGAAGCTCAGACCAAGCCTGGATGGCCACTGGCCAAGAAAACAGCACTTAGTACAGTCTACCCTGCTGCAGAAATGGAACCCTCCTGCCCCCACCTCCCAAGTACTGAGATTGCCGACGGGCAGCACCACTTCCGACTTTATTTGTTGACTCCTTCAGTGACTGATTTAGTTTTTCTGGTGTGAATCCCAAGCACTTGCCATCCAGTTGTTATTTTAGGCTCTGTTTATGAAGAAAAGGCAGAAAAAAAAAAAGAAAAGGCAGAATGATTTTAAAATACTGAAGCTCTTCTCCAACAGGAAGTGACCATGCCCTCTGAACATCAGCTCACCTATCAGTGTGGCTGGCTGGGAGCAGCTCACCCCAGTCTCCAACACTGAGGGAAGTTTCTGGAATCCCGCTGCTATGATGGATTGTGAGCACAGCCTGTGCGGTATGCTATTCCCCAGAGGTGCTGTCTTCCAGCCCATCATTTGTCCCCAGGTTGGGCAAACTGTGCTACATATCATATCACCTTTAACTGAGTTCCGAAATGATACCATGCCCTCAGGGAATGTCACCTGTAGTTACCGTTGCCAGTAGAAGACTCTGGGATCTGCTCTTGCTGCTTTCTCTCTCCTTCCCTATCTACCCATCATCCACCTCTCCCCCACAGCGACCATTGTGCAGCCTGACCACTGACATGCCATGTTGCCAGGGTTGAAGGCTGGGTGTTTCTATTCCTGAATCACCTGTACTCTATCTTTCAGTGATGGACCAGGAGGAACTTAGAAAGACCCCAGCAGCTCCATGCAGTAGATATTGTGGGTGCCCTGTGTACCCCCTTGGCACTCCTTCCCTTCCCTGCCCCCTTTTCCCTCCCTCCCGTCCCTTCTCTCCCATGGTAATATAGTCTACCAACACAGCCATGCCCATAGGCCCCCATGGTACACATTTCTGGGCCTGCAGATCTACAGCATTCAATGGCATCACCTTTGACTGGCAGTCTGACCCCTTTTTTCAGTATTAGACATTGATTCAAGGCCCTTGTGCATGCCAGGCAAAGACTCTACCACTGACCCACTTCAACTTTGTTGATTTGAATAGTTACCTGTTTGGAGGCAGGGTTTCACATTGTAGCTCAGGCTTGCCTTGAACTTGACATCCTCTACCTGGGGTTGCAGATGTGTAGGTATACCACCTGACCCAGATGCAGCCTGGACCATTATCTGGATACATTAAGGGTATACATCTTGCAACTTGTGCATCCACCGATGTCACCATTGGCTGAGGTCAAATTAACTGGGTGGTTGTAGCTCATGCTTTTAGTCCTAGCACTTGGGAGGCAGAGGCAAGTGGATCTCTGAGTTCGAGGCCAGCCTGGTCTATACAGTGAGTTCCAGGACAGCCAAGTTTATACAGAGAAACCCTGTCTCAACAAATGGATGGATGGATGGATGGATGTTAAATGAGTATTACCTAGAAAATAAGTTTGTCTTAGTTAAGGCCAGAGGTCATCACAGCCATTGTGACTCCTTGGATGAGATGTTTTTCGTTGCCCAGTCCCTGGTGGATCCCTCAGCCTCCTCTCTGAGCTGTGCCCCCCGCAGGCCGTCACCTGGGGACTCAATCTGACTTATATAGGTTGGGTAGCTCTCCCTACTCTCCAGCAGGGTCGGGGCAGCCTGGAAGTGGAGCTTGAAGCTTGGGTTCCAGTCAAGAGTTCCTGCCTGAGCCCACCAGGCAGCCCAGCTGCAGTGTCCAGGCCCTGGCTGACAAGGGTCTGTCATAGGTCACTGTGAGGAGGGCTTGGCAACGGCACAGAGCAGGGGTTGCCCACCTTTCAATAGCCGGGTGTATGATGTTATTTGATACAGGAAAAACCTTTGCAGTTCTGCGTGGTGAGCAAGTGAGAGCGGCCGTGACTGCACAGGCTCAGTGGGTAGACACTCACATGTGGCAGTGTGTGTGTGTCTGTCCCTTCTGTTTGAAGTTTTTCCCTGTTCTGTGCACATCTGGGACAGGACTTGGCATTTAAAAACAGTCCAATCCAGGTGTGGTGTGCCAGGCCTCATACCTCAGTCCTCAAGACACCAAGCAAGGGGCAAGAGAGTCTGAGGACAGCCTGGGCTACAGAGAAGACTTCGCCTTAAAAAAATCATTCTGGGGGTAGGTGGGGTAGGTGGGCTCAAGCATTCGGACTCCAATTCAGCACCTGTGTGACAGCCAGGCACGGCCAGGGCTGGGCTAGCAAATGCAAGCGTTTTATTGACTGAATGATCCTCCCAGCTCCCAAACAGACACTGCTTTGACGGTTGAGTGTCCGATCTAAAAATAACACTAGGGACTATGAGACCTGGAGAGACCCCGAGGACCGGTTAGGAGTGAGAGTGACAGTGGATGGGGACGGGCACAGCTGCTCCCTGGTACGTGGGCTTTCTGAGCCCAGAGTGGCGCAGCCTCCTGCGAACTCCTCAGCTCAGGCCTTTTGATTTCGCAAACGGCAGCTCACAGGGAATTTACCAACTACAAAGAGTAAAATAGAAAGAAAAGCAGCTTAAAAAAAATAATAAGAGGGGAAAGGAAAGGCCGCCCACTGTTGCCAGTAACTAGGGCTGGATGAAATAAGAGACATTTTCAGTTTCTGTCAAACTTTGGTCTTTTTCCAAAATGCTTAAATGAGAAACAGGAGGAGGCTGAGTGAGTGTGGGAGAGGGTGCTACCATGCCAGGTGAAGGTAGAGGCTTAAATTCATGTGAAACCCAACAAATTGGTATTGAAAGGATGCTATTAATAAAAACCTTCCTTTCAGAAGCTGGCATGGCACACGTGGTTGCCGGGCTCAGGAGCTTGAAGCATAATGGCCCGCGCATTAGGTTCAACTTTCCACTCTGCCTTTTATGAGCTGGGTGACTTTGGGCAGGTTGCTAGGCATCTCTGAGCATCAGTCTCCTTACCTACTCAATAGGATAATGACAGCTACTTCTGTTAACAGAGAGAGTGGGAGAGAATAAAAGGCCTCTTTCCTGGGAAGGGGTCCAGGAGATGATCTAAAAGAGAAGTGTCCTGACTAATTTTATGTCAAGGTGACACAAGCTAAAGTCGGCTGAGAGGAGGGAATCTCAGTTAAAATGCCTCCATGAGACTGGGCTGCAGGCAGGCCTGTAGTACATGTTTTAAATTAGTGGTTGATGGGGGTAGGGCACAGATCATTGTGTGTGGGCCCTTCCCAGGGCATGTGGTCCTGGGTTGTATAAGAAAGCAGAATGGGTAAGCCATGGGGAGCAAGCCAGTAAGCAGCACCCTCCATGGCCTCTGCATCAGCTCCTGCCTCCAGGTTCCGGCCCTGTTTGAGTTCCTGTCCTGACTTCGTTTCACAATGAACAGTGATTTGGAAATGTAAGGCAAATAAACCCTTGTTTTTTCATCACGGGATAGTAACCTTGACTGATACAAGAGGGGTGGATGGACATGGACCAATCAGATAAAACAACAAAATGAAACAGAACCTCTTTAAAGATCCGGCAAAATTTTGCATTTAGGAACCAGAATGTGGACCAGCCGCTCATGCCTCAGGCTGTTCTAAATTGCCCCATGCAGCTGAAGATGACCTTGAACTCCCGATCCTCCTGCTGGGGTGACAGGCCTGACCTTAGCCACCGTACCTGGCTTTTGCCCTGGGAAACCCAGGGCTTCTTGCATGCAAGGCGGACAATCCCCCAACCGAGTTGCTTCTGTTTGTAAAGGCTGGCCATTAATTTTCATCTTTTCTAGAGCTCCAATGGATGATCTGGCAGGGGTACTCAGCCACACCCCCAAATGCTTAAATGCCTTTTTTTCTCTGCTTTGTGTCCCCCATGGCAGAAGCCTGGCACAAGCCTCCACCAAATCCTGTGTGGGGCTGCGGATCTTTCAGGGGGAAGATGGGAATCCAGCTGCCTCAGGGCACAGCCTACTTCTGATAGATCAGGACCCTTGGAAGCAGAGGGTGGGGTGCTCCAAATTTGGAGAATCCTGAAAGCAAAGGTCACTCTTAGGGGCACCAAATGAGGGACAATGGTAATGGCTCAGGAGTGATGACTGGGAACAACTGAAACCAGGTCACATCCTTTGGTCCTGTTCCTGTCCCTTCCACAGGCATTCCTTCTGCACACGGAGAATCTCTGTATAACCTAAGCTTGCAACTTGCCATCTCTCATCTTACAGACCAGGAGCCTGAGGCCTGCAAGGTGTCAGCCATGTGCCTGCAGCTGCGTGGTATTGAGTGGCAAGGGAGGATTCGAACTCAGGCAGATGGTGCCACACGTCTGTGCTGCAGTGTCATGCCATCAGGAGGGGCCTATGTGACCAAATTACCCTATTTCCTGAGAAACCAGAAACTGGGGCTTATAAGTAGCAGTCTTTTTATATTTTGGCAATGAAAGTTTACATTAAAAAAATATTGGTTGAGCTGGGGGTGGGGGGAGGCAACACTCGCCTTTAATCCCAGCATTTGGGAAGCAGAGGCAGGTGGATTTCTGTGAGTTCGAGTCCAGTCTGATTTACAGAGTGAGTCCAGGACAGCCAAGGCTACACAGAGAAACCCTGTCTCAAAAAAGAAATGTTGGTTGGTTGATTAGCAGGCTCTCCCTGCATAGCTTAGCCTGTCCTCTCTGGTCCTGGTTTCCTGAGTGTTGCTTTTACAGGCCACCCCCTAAGCTAAATACAGCACTGATGGTGTCTGGCTCTCTGTGCTTTGGCTTTACCGTGGAGTGATGTAGACACACATTCAGTAGGAATCAGTCTTTGAGTTTTGATTTGGGGATTTGTCCCTGAGCTAGCAATATGAGGCTTTTTGTGGGTACCAGGTGGTGGCGGTGAGCTGCAGTAGGGATGCTTGGCTGAGCAGTGACGTCCACCAGGCTAGGGATTTTCAAAGCCTTTCACTTATGATGCATCTGGCTTGTGGTGGTGCCCTGGGCTGTCTAGGAGGACCCATGCATCTTCTTCAGTATCTGTCCACCTTTGTTTGTTAAAGACAGGGTGTCTCACACTGATTGGCTGGCCAGCGAACTCGCTGTCTCTGCCTCCAGAGTGTTTAACACCCCTCCAGCTCGGATCTGGCCCCAAACACTTTGACAGCTAGAGGAATTTTCTTTCTGGTGCTTCAGCTTTAGAATAAAGCCTTCTTGTAACTCTTAAAGGCTTGTTTTGAAAGTGAGATGACCATTGTAAGTGAGAGTAGGAAGAGGCAGGGAGGGAGAGAAGGGGGGGGGTTGAGGTGAGTATCCACCATGGATGACTGCTGAGATATGGGTTCAAGCCAATAGCAAGTCCTTAATATTATTATTATTAATTTTTTCAAGACAGGGTTTCTCTGTGTAGCCCTGGCTGTCCTGGAACTCATACGTAGACCAGGCTGGGATTAGTAGCAAGTCTATTAGCTGGCCAGTGACTACATTGGGTGTTTGTGATCCCAGTGCAGTATCGAGTCTTTCTCAGGGTGAGCTTTTGAGCACAGAAACCACATCCTGGGTTGATACACCTCAGTTGGTAGGAACAGTTAGCCAGAAGCAGAACTACAGAAGCCAAAGAGCAACAGAGGTTAGCACATGTAGGGACTTTCCCAGAACTATAGACTTTGATGGATTTGGTCCTTGTTCTTGTTTTGGCAGATGGTGCTGCTGCCTATGTGCTGGGCTCCACGGTCTGAATGGTATTATCATCATGGTGTTTTCAGTGCTAAGGTCTAGGGACCTGTTACAGGGTGTGTGGGAGCAGGGAATGTATTGTTTGTTTATTTGTTTTTGAGATTGTAGCTCCAGGGTTTGGGGATGCTTTCAGGAATGGTCAGATCCTGATGTTCAACATGGCTTGCTTGTTCCGGAAGAAGGCAAGTAGCTCCAAGGTCTCCGCCATCCCCTTTGCTGTGAGAAAGCAGGTTCTCCAAGAGCCCATGTAGCCCTAGCAGCTGATAGAGAATACACAGAGACAAACAAAACCCCAAATAAGGTCAAACCCAAACCAACCTGGACCATGACCACCGTAAGACAGAGATGCGGGGAGCCACGAATCACGGTAAAGGAAGCTGGTCTCAAAACTACAGTGCTACGGATCCAGGCACTCAGTGCTGGGATGATAGGCACGTGGGACCGTGGTCATCAGGGGACGCCCTGCCCTTGCCTCTGTGGTACAGGACAAATGTTGTGTGTACCAGGCCAGAGCTCCAACAAGGAGCACATCCTAGCTCCTGTGGACAACACTTTTAATGGGTGTATAATATTCCACAAGTGGCAAAGTCTGGACCTATATATGCAAGCTCTGGTCAGCAGGCATTTTGATTGACTCCGGTTTTTCTCCTCATTGTGCCTCTTTTTAAATTTCAGAATCCCCATCTCTTCATTTTCCTTGCCTTTACAGCTTCATCAGCGGACACATTTGTATTCTTGGGGACATGAGCACATGATACAGAGCGTGATGGCCCCATCGATTCTCTCTGGGCCCCTTTGTCCCCTGCAGCTGCATTTCTGTGTGCAGCAGAGATCAGGGTCCAGGGAAAGGACCTGCATCTCTGCCAGGGTCATTACCTCCACTTACTTGCCCTCGTCTTCCTTTTGGTATGACATCCTTTCATTTGTTTGGAGGGTGACATCGTCAGTGTCAACTGGAAGCAGCTCTACACCTCAGTTTACCACTTGCACAATGAAAGGGCTACAGCATAGTATCTTATAATTTATTTACTTATTGACATGTCTGTGCGTGCACGCGCATGCCCATACGTGTGCGTCACAGCACATGTGTGGAGGTCAGAGGACAACTTGAGCGAGCTGGTTTTCTCCATCCATCATTCGGGGCCCCCAGGAATAGAACTCGTTCTGTCAGGCTTGGAGAGAATTTTCATCTTTTGCCAAGACATCCTGCTGCCTCCGGCGTAGGATCTTTAAGGGTTCTAATTTGGGAGGTGGTTATGGCCTTTGTAGGCGGCAAACCAAGAACCAAACTGGCTTGAGCTTGCTGGACCCTATACAGGGTACTATCAGAGGTCTGCAATTTGGGATCTCTTTAGAGTGGGCCTCAGAACTTAAACACGAAAGGACAATGAAATATGAATCCACATTGTCTGACAGGCCAGGGACCCAGTGCCTCCATCGTGTCTCTGTGACTGTCCAGCTGTCACCCTGCTGAACTTTCAGATCTCTGAACTGAGCTGGCACCCTCTAGGTTGACTTAGGAGGTGTGGCTGAGGGATTCTCTCCAGAGACCCCCCACCTAGAGGGAGCCGGGGGTCCCAACTGCAGAAAGACTACCGGGGTGACTCTATAGAAAGCAGAGTTGGGCTGTATCAACAAGAGACTTGAATACAGAGTTAAGGACGGGGGAGGGTGTAATAGAGAGAGGTGCTTGGAGGCATGAGCTAGACATACCCAGGTGTGTGGGGGCTTCGGATGAGACGGTCCCACCTAAGAGTCTTAGCAGTAGGCTCATGCAGGGCTTTGGAGGTCACTGAAGTCACTTTGCTCAGAGACTTTCTAAGGGAAAGTCCTACTCCCCCCCCCCCCCCGACAGCTGCTTTACTCTTTTCTATAAATGAGATAATACAGTGGCTCCAGATCCCCTGGGTGGAATTTCCATCATGATTAGGTAAAAAAACTGTAGGTTACAGGGTAACCCGGTGGGCTGAGAAATGGCTTTTTACTCACCAGAAACCTGCAGGGATGCAACTGGAAGACTGGAAGAGTAGGAAGGCCATACGTGGCTATATGTGTTTAGACGTTAGGCATGGTTCCTTTTAAAAACATTACGCTTATTTGTGTGTGGTGTGTGTGTGTGTATGTATGTATGTGCACATGTGTATTTATGAGTGTGTATGTGAAATGAGGGGGGTTAGAGGACAATTTTGGGGAGTTGGTTTTCTCCTTTCCCTTGTGAATTCTGGTATCGTTAGCTACTGAGCAATCTACCCAGCCCTTTTTGGTTTTAAAATTTCTTTTGAGATAGAGGCTCATGTAGCTCAGCCTGGCTTGACCACCCTATGTAGCTGAGGGTGACTTTGACTTCTCAATCCCCCTGCCTCTACTTTCTGAGCGCTGGTGTGCACCGCCATGCTGGGTTTATGCTGACTAGGGTGGGCCCAGGGCTTCTGTGTGTGCTTGGCCATCAGTCCAAACACTCAGCCCAGCCCTCCACGGAGAACCTTTTCATTATACTTTATTTTACTTTAACATTTGTATTAAAAACATGGCTGTAACATACAAATAGGGTATCTTTCCATGTTGGCTAACATTCTCAACATGAATGGTAGTGGAATTCTTGACTCTGTAGGCGAGAGCAGTACCCTCCCCTGCCTCAAGCCTTTGGAACATTTTGCATCTGAGTCATAGGGCATCTGCCCTGGAGAGGTGCTCAGCAGCCCAAGGACAGAACATCTCCTCAAGGGGGGACCCCCTGGCGTGTCACTGTGCAGCGAGGGCTCGTGTGGTCATTAACCATAAAACTTTAAATTAGGTACTTTACTTTTATGTGAGGAAGGGGTAACAAAGTGAAGGGCCCAGGGGAGTCAATTATTGTGGAACTTGAGGGGTGTGTGTGTGTCTGTATGAATATGTATGTACATTCATGTGTGGACATGAGAGTCTAGCCTCAAGTGTCATGTCTCAGGTGTGATCCATTTTGTTTTTGGAGACAGGGTGTCTGAGTGGCCCAGGGCTCATCTAGGCAGGCTGGCTGGCCAGTGAGACCCACAGGATCCCCCCATCCCCACCCCACAGCACCAAGAGTACATGCACACATCATCACCTTTTAATATAGGCTCTGGGGATTGAACTCAGAGCCTCATGTTTGTATGGTAAGAACTTTACCCACTGAGCTATCTCCTCAGCCCAGGTCTGATCTTGACTCCATGCTATTTCCTTGAGCTGGGTGCCCACCACAAGGCCTTAGGCCTCTGAAAGCCTACATGGGTAGGGGCAGACGCCTCATTCCTTCACGTTGGTTGGGTGGCCTGGGCTGGTGCATGACTGGATCCAGTTAAGGTGGGACATTGTGTCAATTCAAACAGCAGTAGAGTGATGAGGGCCAGAGAGCAAATCTTCTTGTCTTTGTCTGTTTGTTTCTTTCGTTTTGTTTTTTAACACAGGGTTTCTTTGTAATGGAGCCCTGCTATCCTGGAACTTGACATTGCTCTCTGATTTCCACATGTGTGCTCTGGCATGTGTGGTCCCTCCACATATAATGTGCATGCATAAACATAATAACAATGATAATAATAACAACAGCACACAATAATAGTAACAACAACAAAGAAATTGAAAGATAACCCCAAACAGCTGCATTGGATTGAAAGCCACTGTCTCTTTAAGTGAGCAGGAGAATCTGTCCCTGTTTGTCCCCATGAGGAAAGAGGACATTTTCCTCCCTCAGTGGTCCCTTCAGGCATTCTGGTTCCAGGATTATTCTACTGGATCTGCCCCCAGCACCAGCAGGCTCAGGCTTTCAGAACAGGACCCAGATCAGACCCGGGCAGGGAGCCAAGCCAAGTGGCTTCATGGAGCCCACGGGAATCCTGTGGCCTTGTTTCTTGGGATTTGTTCTTGGAAACAAAACCATCGTTCCGATGGCAGCTGGCAGGGACAGACCTGCTGAATACAAGGCTGTGTGTGGGGACGACCATCCACCTTGCTCTCCTTACCCGAGTGGGGGTGCTCTGAAGCCTTCGGTCAGGGCCACCTGTTTAAGTTCAACCTCGCATGGAACGCTGTGGTAAAGATGTTCTTATTTCTTTGATGACTCATGCTTCTGTGGTAATGACGCTCATGAAAACAGACCCCGTGTAGCAGTTCTCACTGCCTTGAGACTGTGTAGCCAGTTCTGGCCAAGGGGAGTATACAGTCTGCTTTCCACATGTTCTGTTCTGCTGTGTGAGACATGGCAGAAGGTCTCCTGTTCCAAGTGCCTGACCAGAATCCTTTAGGGGCTGGAGAGATGGCTTCAAAATTAAGATCATTTACTGCTCTTGGAGAGAGTCAGAGGTCTTGTCTCAGGACCCATGTTCAGATGCTCACAGCTGCCTGTAATTCCAGCTCCAGGTGTTCCGACGCCCCCTTTCGGCCTCCACTGACACCTGTACTCATGTGTACACAAACCCACACACATGTACACACGTATAATTAAAAATAACATAAGTGAAAAAGATTCAAAAGCCACTTTAGCAGAGATCTTTTTCTGTGTAATGTGCACCCACACCTACAGTTCACATGCTGCGATCTTGACTCCCACTCGAGGGTGGACACCACTGGGGTTGATGATGTCTGGAGGGTGCCGTGAGTGGGATCGGTGCTCTTATGTGAAGAGAAATCAAGTTGGAGGGTGTGTGACTCAGTCAGAAAAAGCACCTGCCTTGCAAGCATGAGGATCTGAGTTCTACCTTGACACCTACGTAAAATGCCAGGTGTGGTGGCATACACCTTTAATCCCAGCACTTCGGAGGCAGAGACAGTGGGATCCATGGGGTCTTTCTGGCAAGCCAGCCTCACTCAATTGATGAGCCCCAGGCCAACGAGAGACTCTGTCACAAAGGAGCAGCAAGTGTCCTTAACCACTGAGCTGTCTTGCCAGCCTGCTAGTCACTTCCAATGACTTGTAACTCCTGCGGATTTTCAGATGAACAAAGGTTAATTGGGGATATGGGTATACCACACCTTCCCATATTTTTGAGATGCTGGTAATTAACCTCTGCATCCCAAGATGTGCCTGGGAGTCATTTGTCTTCCTGGCATTCTGTTTTCTGTCAGCGGCCGTCTGCAACTTTCCACACCATCACCTGCTGTATTGGTTTCCACACATTATCAGTGGCGGTGGAGATGCACAAAAGCCAGGACAAAAGTGACATTCTATTCCTGGGGCGGTGATGTCTATGGGGAGCCAGAGAGGCCTGGGAGGCGCAGGGCTGGTGATTCTGAGCCTCAGGAGTCAGGGTGGAAGATCTGCGCCCTGCCAGGGAACCGGCAGGGAAGGAAAACAAAATCAAAAGGGACTGTTTGCCCACACTTTCACAATGTAACATTTCACCAAATAGTTAGTGGCGATCCACTCAGCTCTCCATTCTAATATGAGTCTTCGTGGTTGTATTTTAATTTGATTTCCCCTCCCATTTTATACTATTTAAAAAACTTTTTCATTGACAGTTTCATACATATACACTCTATCTTGACCATGGCCACTTCCATTAATCCCTCTTATTCCCTCAATACCCCAGAACATCTCCTTCCCTGCTGGCCTAGAACTCAGATATTCACTTGCCTCTGCCTTCCAAGTGCTGGGGATTAAATGAGTGCACCACCATGACCAGCCCATGCCTGATGAGTTCCTGTGCTTTACCAACTGAGTTATCTCCTCAGGTCTCCTGATATTTTCCTCTCTCCCTCTCCCTTCCTTTCTTGCTGCCACCTTCTTCTTTCTTTTAATTTTGAGACAGGGTTTCTCTATGTGGCCCTGGTTGGCCTGGAACTTGTTCTATAGACCAGGCTGGCCTTGAACTCAGAAATCCATCTGCCTCTGCTTCACAAGTGCTGAGATTAAAGGCATGCACCACCACTGCACTGTTTTCCTTTCCTCCTCCTCCTCCTCCTCCTCCTTAATTTAAAGGTGATGTTCTTGCCCGTCCTGCTCCTGTGCCTGGCACAGTGGTGGCTAGCTGTGTGGTATCTACCACTCCCTACCCCAGCAGCTTTAGTTAAGTGGCTTTAGCCCCAGCTGCAGCCTCCTGGGTTCAGTGAAGACAGGGTTAATTTGCATAGAGGATTCTGGCAGATGCTCCAACTAGTGCAGCTTCCTCACCCAGCATCTTGCAAAAAGAGGCTGCACTCTCATTGATTTCTTCATCCAAGTGGAGGCACTTTTCAGTGTTTGTGCATTCAGAGTGCTCCCCTGGGGTAAGGGGAGTAATTAGAAATGGGTTTTGGGAAAGGTGCAATCTCTTTTCCTCTTCTCAGTTTAAATACAGGCCACACTGCAGCCGCTGTCCCCAGGAGGCTGAATAATTAAAGCCAGTTCTGACAGGCCTTCAGGACTCCAAAATGGCTCATCATGACCAATAGCAACACTGACCAGTGGCTGAGAGCTCAGGCTGTACCAGGCCCTACCCTGGGTCCTTTCCTGGTGAATGTCTTAGTTAGGGTTTCCATTGCTGCAACAAAACACCATGACCAAAAAGCTCATTGTAGAGGAAAGGGTTTATTTGGCTTACACTTCCCTATCAATTTTCATCATAGAAGGAAGTCAGGACAGGTACTCAAACAAGGCAGGAGCCTGGAGGCAGGAGCTAATGCAGAGGCCACGGAGGAGTGCTGCTCACTGGCTTGCTCAGCCTGCTTTCTTATAGAACCCAGCACCACCACCCACAATGGGCTGAGCCCTCCCTAGCAATAGTTAAGAAATAGTAATTTTTTAAAAATACCCTAAAACTGGACCTTATGGAGGCATTTTCTCAATTAAGGCTCCACCCATTCAGAGAATTCTGGTTTATTAGTCAAGTTGACATGAAACCAGCTAGTGTAGTGAGTCTAGTGGTAAGCAGAGTGGGGAGAACTGTTCTGAGTTCAAACCCCCATCTTACGTCCTAGAAGCAGGTGTGTCTTCAGGCCAGCCACCACCCCTGCCCTGTGTGGGAACACTGCTGCTCTGTCAGGGAAGTTGAGCTGAGCGTTGAATGACTCAGGGATGCAAAGTTCTTCTTGAGGGGTTGTGGGTGCTCACATGGGCATGTTAAGTTTTATCATCTCCTCCTCCTGTCACAGAAGGACCCCTAAGGTTGGTATTAAAGACACTTGGCTCATTTCGTGTGGCTGAAACACAGGCACCTTCAACATCAATTTTCCTTTACAATGTTGGGTACACACAGCAGGTCTGGGAATTAGATGGAAATTTGGCCTTTATTGAGAGGAAAGTGGATACGTACAGCATATTCCCCAGAAGCAAATGATCTGGGGCTGTGAATCCCCATAAACACATCAAGAGAATAAAAGCAAGTTGTATAGAAATACCTAGAGCGTGGGAGCTGTTTGAAGTTAAAACAACAAAAAACTGGGCTTGCAAGATGGCTCAGCACCTAAAGCAGCTTGCTGCCACGCATGAGAATCTTGCTGCCACGCTTGAGTTCAAGCCCTGGGAGCCGTGGTTTGGCTTTGGCTTCACAGTAGATCTTGCTTTGACGGCAGCTCAGGTCTCAGGAGTGGAAGCCCTTGAAGGATGATCTGATCTGCGCATGCGCTATAGATTGAAGCTCATTGGTTGAGGGTTGTTTCCTAAAGGAATTGCTGTTAAGTCCTACCCAGAAGAGGCTCCACGTGAATGTTTATTGAATTGAATTGAATGAGCAAACTCCTGGATTGTGCCTTGGGGACCATTCCTGCATGTAAGGTTAATTGTTTGTTTCATTAATTAAAGGTTCTGCTTCCAAAGGAGCAGTTAGGTAGACATTTTCTGTGGCTTCAGCCACTGCTCAGATTGCTAGAAAGTGCGGACAAGACGGGAGAAGCTAAGGCCCCTTCGCTCTCCACTCCCTTCCACGCTTTCCCTTTCTCCTCTCCCCCTTCCCTTCCATTCTTGCTTCTTTTCTCTTCTC
Organism: Pachyuromys duprasi; assembly: GCA_028658305.1. Taxonomy (NCBI): domain Eukaryota; kingdom Metazoa; phylum Chordata; class Mammalia; order Rodentia; family Muridae; genus Pachyuromys; species Pachyuromys duprasi. Next base: position 106,729,989 of record CM053766.1, read on the forward strand.
TGAATCCCACACTAACCTCCTATTCAGCCTGTAGCCCAGGCTAGCCTAGAACTTCAATCCTGCCTTCGTTACCGAAGTGCTGGGATTACAGAAATGCTGTCCAAGCCTAGCACAGTTCTTTTCATCCTGCACTATCTTTTGAAATATCTGTGTATTGTACTGTTATGACACATGATGGCCAGCTTTGATTGATGCAATCTAGACCTGGAAAGACTGTCTAGATCCATATCTGTATCTGTGATGTATTGTCTTTTTTTAAAATATTTTTATTTATTACAATTTATTCACTTTGTATCCCAGCTGTAGCCCCAGTGTGCTGTCTTAATTGCTGTGAAGGGACCAGCCTGAAAGTGGGCGACACCATTCCCTGGGTCTTGGCCCTGAACTATGTAGGAGGAGAGGCAGCTGAGTAACAAGCAGGCCTGCTCTCACTCTTTCCGCCCTTGACTGTGGGTGTGATCTTAACAGGCTGTTTAAAGCCCTTGCCACTGGGGCTGGCTCAGAGGTTTAGAGCACTAGCTGCTCTTCCAAAGGTCCTGGGTTCAATTCCCAGCAACCACATGGTGGCTCATAACCATTTTATAATGAGATCTGGTGCCCTCTTCTGGTGTACAGGCAGAATACGGTAAAAATAATATTGAAAAGCTTCCCTGCTGTGTCAGGCTGTAATGAACCCTCTCTTCTGGTGCTTGCCTGTGGTGTTTTACCACAGCGACAGACGCAAAACCAGGACACATTCCATGTCAGTTTGGAGACTGAATTTGGATTCATTTGGTCTAGAACATTTACAGCAGGCAGAGATCATGCCTATCATATTAGCACTGGAAGGGAACCGAGTTAAATGTTAGAATTATCTCCTTAAAACTAAACAGGACAAGGCTACAAGCGTAAGTTGCCTTCTCTGTAGCAGAGCCACTGTTTGATGGGTTCCACCTTTCCCCCAGCCCATGAACACTCATTTTATCCTCTGGCCTCACAATTAGAAGTTCCTTGATCCACCCCAGCATCCCACTAGACTCTAGTCCTGCTCAACCCACTGTTCCTAGGTCACATTCCCATACGTCCTCCTCCTCTGTAGTGTGAACAGAACTCTGCTTTCTATCCTGGGAGAGGCTGCATGCTCCTCACTGGGTACCCATCTCCTGTCTGCACCCCAGCCTCCTCAGGCTCCCCTCTTTCTCATATGCATTTCTGCTTTTGCCCATGGCTCTGTGGACTCCTGGGGTCACACTGGGCTCCTCAACCTGACTTCTAAGGCTTCAATGGCAGCTGTAGCCTCCCGCTTTCTGTTCCAGGTGACTCACACTGTTCCATAGACTTCCTCTGTCATCTCTGGGCCTTTGCGTGTGCTATTCTGTCTCTCTGAAACCTCGTTCTTCTCTTCCTCTCCTTGCCTACTCTTCAGCACTTCTCTTCCTTTGAGGAGCCTTTGCAGATCTCCCCGTTGGCATCAGAAGCTTCTAACTAGTGTTTTCACCACCCCCCTTAACTGAGCTGTTTATTTACTGCTGTAACTGGGTCTCAGAGCCTGATAATGCACGTTGAATAAATAACAGGCTACACCCAAGTCAGTCTACCATCCTGGATCTTGTGGAGAGGCAACTCTGAGGTGAGAAGCGGATCAACCTGGCTTTCTAGAATGCCAACCCCAACCACAGTGCCCATGTCGTACTGCCATGCCATCGAATGGCTAGCTAGCGCTATCCTTCCCAATGAGATTTTAAAGCACTTATATTTTTTATTATTTTAATTGATGTGAATATGTGTGTCTGTGCACACGAGCACAGGTGCCTGCCTCCTGGAGCTGGAGTTACAGGTGGTCGGGAGCTGCCTGCTGTGGGTGCTAGGGCTTCACCTTTGGAGCTCCCAGCCCAAATCTTAGGAGCCTCCCTCCCTTGCCCTTCCTGGAGGAGCTGTAGTTCTGAGGTTAAATGCTGCACAGCAGCCTTCCCCAGGCACTGTCCACCTTGGTTCTGAGATGGTCTCTCACCGGCCTGGAACTCCTCACGTACTCTAGGTTGGCTGGCTGCCGAGCCCCAGAGAGCCTCCTGTCTTTGTTCCCTCAGGGTTGGGATTGTAGCTGCATGCCACTCTGCCCTGATTTTATAGTTATTTTTAACCTGGGCTCTGGGGATGGAACTCAGGTCCTTGTGTTTTAATGGTGGACCATCTCCCCAGCCAGCACCCTGCTGTCTCATTACCAGCTCAGCTGGGAGTTTGGGGCACAGCCCATGCACTCTTTTAAACTTCTTAGTTTCCTAGTCCATTTTTTTGGTCCAGAAGGATGACATAGTTTCTTTCCCAAATGTGAGAGCTGATTCTTGGCTCCTCAGTGGAGTGAGTTTAGACACAGTGACTGTCATGTCCCCTGCATTCACGTACCTTGAGCCAAGGCTCAGGCTTTGTCCCTTATGAACGGGCTGACATTGCTCTTGCTGTTCTTCAGGAGTCCTCTCAGCCCTGCCCAGATTTATTCTCGCCCTAACCAGTGTATCTACGATCACTGTGATAGTTCATTTTAACATTAATTATTAATTCTTTGGTAATCCCTGTTTCTCTAACTAAGAAAGAAAAAGAAAGTAATTAGATTCCCCTCAATGAGATGAACGGTCTATAGACAGCAGGCCCGCTCACCCCTTCATCTAACGGGTGTGCCTGTGCTGCTCCATGCACATTGTCAGCCAGAAGGCTGGCTCTGTCACCATCCCATGTAGAGACTGCTGTACTTTGGGATCATCACGAAATTTCTGGACTGTAAAGACTCCAGTTAAGCAAAGTGAGGAGCTGGAGAGGTGACTTAGGCGTTAAGAATGCTTGTTCCTCTTGTAAAGGACCTGAGTTTGATTCCTAGCACCCACCTGGTGGCTCACAACCACCTGTAATTTCAGCCTCAGGTGGTCTAATATTTTCTTCTGGTCTCCTTGGGTGCCCACATGCAAATGCACATATGTTTCCATGCATATATATTCACATAAATAAAATAAGTAATTTTCCCCTCCCTTGAGACACAGTTTCTATGTGTAGCCTTGGTTATCCCGGAGCTCACTTAATAAACCAGGCTGGCCTTGAACTCACAGAGTTCTTTTTAAAATCTTTTTAACAGGTGAGAAAGAGGTCAATTGGAGGTTGGGTGGCCCTCCCAGCCACATTTGCTTTAAATAAGCACACAGTCTAGGGAGTAACTCAACCTTCACTGTGAAAATAATTTTTGAGGAGAGTGTTCTGTTCATTTGGAGCGACTCCAAGAGGCTCTTAGTTACAGACTCTAGTGCTTGTGTGATGCTAAGCGGGCCCTAGCACCTCTTGTTTGATTTGTTGTGCCATGTAATTGGCTTTAGAAAGCTTGCTGAGTAATTGAAATTAGGGGTACCATCCCCCTGCCTCCAGTTCTGGGATTGCTTCACACTTTACATAGATAGGCGTTGGGGTCAGAGCTGAGGACTGTGGTCAGTTCCCCATCAAGATGTCAGCAGCACACCTGCGTGTTCTGTTAAAGCTTTTACTGTGACCAGGGTTCTCTTGATTGTCCCTGAGATGCCCTGAGGGACATCGGCATTTGAGAGGTACCCAGGGAGGGTGTCTGGGCTGTAGGAGAAAGATTTTTATTTTATTTTAAAACATTTATTTGTAAATATATTTGTGTGTGTGTGTGCGTTCATGCATGTGCATGCTAGGTACGTGTGCTGTGGTATCTGTGGAGATCAGAGGGCATCTGTAAGAGTTTTCTCTTTCCACCATTTGGGTCCCTGACACTGAATTCAGCTCCTATGGCTTAGTGGCCAGTACCTTGATCTTCTGACTCTCTCACTTTTTGAACTCAAGATCTCTGTGTCTTTCTGAGATCTTACTGGTGTAGCCCAGGCTGGCCTCACTGTGTAGCTCAGGTTGGCTTCTTAAGTGGTGACCTTCCTGTTTCAGTCTCCAGAGTGCTAGAATTTTTTGTCCGCGTTGTTTTTGGTCTCTTCATAGCCTTGGCTATACTGGAATTACTTTGTAGATTAGGCTGGCCTTGAACTCACAGAGGTCCACCTGCCTCTGTCTCCCTGAGTGCTGGGATTATAGGTGTGTGCCACTGTGCCTTGCTGAGTGCTGGAATTGATATGTAGTGCCATCTTGCCCAATCTAAGCTACAGGGCCCTTAGTATGAAGCCCAGTGACATGCAGGTGTGAATACATCATTCAGGAAGGGCTGGCTGTGACAAGCGCCACTCACAATAATGGCAACAACAACAACAACAATTTTGGCCCATAGAGCTCAGAGTCCACACTGGCTGGCCTGTTAAATCCTTTCTCTCTATGACCTTATTCCCCCCACAGCCATGTGAGGTGGGCGATTAAATCATAGCCACTTTCCAAGCGCAGCCCAAGGTCACTGTGATGATGGAGACCTGGTGTAGAGGAATTTTAATCCAGCAACGTGGATGCTCTGGCGAGGGATCATATCCAAAGACCTAGGTCTGAGTGATCTGGCTGGAATGCAGATATGCCATACACCTTTAATCCCTCTGGCTGGACTATAGATGCACTTTTAGTATACACCTTTAAACCCAAACAATGTAGGTAAGGTTAGTTTATAGAAGGAAACAGCAATGTTTGAAAGTGATGTCTAATTGAAGGGCAACAAAGTGATGAATCATAGAAAGATTTGTGGGAATGAGTCAGAGATAGAATGCACAACTCATATGAGAACAGCAGAGGAAGAGTAGGCAACTTAAGAGTAGTGCAGAGAGAAAGTGAGAGGAGGCAGGTTTTCCCAGGACAGTTTCATAGAGACAGATAACAGAGAGAACAAGCTAGACACAGGTGAAGATAGAATGAGCCAGAGAATGAGAAGGAACCAGAAGATTAGAACAGATTGCCAGAGTTAATTTGAGGAAAGCAGAGCAATTCAGTCAGAAGCTGAGAGAAGCCAGTTTGAATCAGTCAGCTTGGAGGAATTTGGGCCAAAACAGCTGAGATGAACCAACCAGCTAGAGTTTAGAGAGAACTAGAAAGGTGAGCTTATTCAGCAGTAAGCTTCTGAGAGGACAATTACATCTGGTGAATAAAAGGTACTTTCACACTGTGGTGCTGGCTACAAGGCTTTCTCTTTACTTAGGATGACTCTGTGAGGCTCCTCAGTGAGCTGGCTGGAGGACCCAGGCCCTCTCTTCCTGCGAATGGTGCATGAAGGATGTCACAGTTCACAGAGTGGATTTGGCAGTGAGACAGACAGACAGCCAGAGAGACAGAGCTGACTGTCTCTCTGTTGGGTGCTGGCCCGTGCCACTAATCAGCTCTCGTTGGGTGAATAATGGCCCCAAAGAAGTCTACCTTCTTATCCCGGGTCTTTGCACACATGTCACTTTCTATGGCAAAAGTGACATAGAATATGTGGTCCAGTTGAGGGTCTCCGTGTGACAGAAGGTTTGGGTTATCTGTTGGCAGATTTCATCGTGAGTATCTTTGTAGGAGGGCAGGGTTATGGGTGGACAGAATGACCGTCCTATGAGGGCTAGTCTCCGTTGTCAACTTTGATGGGATTAGAAACCATCATGGGAACACACCTTTGGGTATAAGGATGTTTCTAAAACGGTTCAACAGGGCAGGGAAGAGTCACTCGGGATGTGACAGCTCCAAGCATGGGCTGGAATCTTGGGCTGAATAAAGAAGGAGGAAGCAAGCTGAGCATTAGCAGCCATTGCTCTCTGCTTCCTGATTGCAGATACTGCATGGCTAGCTGCTTCATGATCCCACCGTACCTCCTGCGCTGTGATGGACTGCCCCACCAACTGTGAGCCCCAAGACGGTCCCTGAAGTTGTTTTTGTTAGGGGTTTTGTCACAGCTATGGAAAAATAATCGATGTAGTAACAGAAACTCCAAGGTGCTGAGTGGAGAGAGGAAGGGGCATGGCTGTCCTCAGTACTGGTAAGGCTGAGTTACGCCGCCTCAGAGCCTTCAGAGAGGGAAGCAGTTTCCTCAGTTCCAGCCCAGTCACACTGACTTGGGGACCTCTGAGTTGAGGTGTATCAGTCAGTTGGAACCAAGCCTCCAGCCCCTCACTCCACTGTCACTCACCCTGCCACGCACCTTAGCAGAAGCTCATCCCAGGGCTGCTGGGCCAAACTCTCTGAGCCTCTATTTCTCCTCAGTGCAGTGGGAGGACAGCAGCTGTACTAACATTTTATCGAACAATGGAAGGAGTTGGCACAGGCTAGATCTTTCACAATGCAGGATGACTGTTGGGTATTACTGTTGATTACGTGTCATCAACACTGTTAGTGATGAAAGTGAGTGGGCTAATGAGGGACCCTGAAATAAAACCTACCTAGGAGTGGCCGCTTTTTTGATCTAATCTGCATCTTCTACTTGGAGTGGGTTTATTTGCTTTTTGAGACATGGTCTTATGTAGCTCAGGCTGGCCTTGAACTTGCTCTACAGCTAAAGATAACCTTGAACCCTGATCCTCTTCTGTTCTAGTTTTAATTGAATTGGAGTGATAAAACACCTCAATCAAGGGCACCCTAGAGAAGGAAGAGGTGTATTTAGCTTAAACTTCTGGGTTACATTCCAGGCTGCTTGCTAACCTACCCTGTTTTTATCTCCAAACAAGGAACTCCTTTCACAGCCAAAGAGGCATGGCAGGAATCATGGGATTGTTGCTTGCTTGCTGGGCAGGCTTATGATCAGCCAGCTTTCTTATACAGTGCAGGGCCACCTGCCTAGGGAATGGTACCACCCAGAGTGGGTGGAACCCTCGTGTATCAATTAACAATCAAGACAGACCCCCACCACCACAGTCTTAGGACCATCTGATCCAAGCAGTTCCTCAGTCGGGGCTCTCCTCTAAGATGGCTCTGAGTCAAGGTGGTCATGGTTGAAGCTCACCAGAACATCTTGCCTCCAACTTCCTAAGTACTGGTGATCTTCCTGCCTCAGCCTTCCCGAGTGCTGGGATTATAGGTGCTTAGCACTATACCTGCTTCCTGTAGGGGTTATTAATGCTAGTTTTACTGGTAGTGCTCTGTGCTTTCCCTGTAATTATATCCTAGCACCCTGGGAGGATCTGGTACACAAAAAACCCAAGCATGATTAAAGAGAGAAAACTGGGTTCCTTAGGTGTAGACCAAGGCTATGGCTTTAGCAGCAAGGAGGCCTGGGTTTGGGCAAAATGAAACATGTATTTCTCTGCAGTTTCTTTCCTTTCCTTGGGTGGAAGCATCGTCCTTTTGAATGATCCTGGCGGAGCAGGATCACTGGGGACTGTGGAGTGCGCTGGCCTCCGGCCTGCAGCCATCTGGACCCCATCACTACCTCCTGGGCCCCCAGCGCTCACTCCTCAGCCCTGTGCCAGCTCCTTCTCTCAGCCTCCTGCCACTTGGCCTCAGCTCCTTGCCCTGGACCCAGGAGAAGTGGTTTCCATGGTAACAGTTTCAGGGGACAGGGCTGTCTGCAGTTAGAGGGAGGGAAAGTGTTGCAGCAGCTAGCCTCCCTCAGAGACCCAGAGTGCTCACACCCAGGCCCATGGTAGCAGTGTCTGTAGAGCATGGCTGGGGCTTGTCAGTGATTTCTGTTCATCCCTGATTTCTCTTTTCTCCCTCTCCACACTCTCTAGCCAAGGACTCAGGCCTTTAAAGAACCATGAGATGTCCAAAAGGCTCTGAGATTTCAACAAGTTTTCCCATGTGTTGCTGGGAGATCCAGAGTAGGTTGCTTAATCTCTTCAATCTCAGTTTCATCCCATCTGTAAAATGGGCTTTGTGGGAACAGGAAATAGGGAGGGAGACCTCGAAACCTTAGCACAGCTGAACTCAGTGAAGTTTTGTTCACATTTTCTGCTGCTTTTATGGGGAAACGGAGGCCTGGATCCTCTTCCTAGGATGCTGTGTTACCTCTCCTGGGAGCTTCTTGCTTCTCCTTCTCCAGTCAAAGCTTACCTGCCTGTTGTCACTGCCATCAGGAGTGAGGAGGGCATGGGTGTGCAATCGTGTGCCCCTCACCGCTAAACAACTGCTTTGTCTATATATGGTGAATAAATCCGCTCACAGGTCTTTTGAGTATCAATCTCAAGGGATTGATACTTAATTCCAAGACAAAGTCTCGGGAGGAGAAAAGTCGTGAGGCGTGAGCCACCAGATGGCGGGGGAGGGGGGCTGGGAGGGAAGGGAGGAGGAGATTTAAGGAAGCTGAACAAAAAGATGGTGTCAGCGAAGCTCTGAGAAACTGAGCAGTGTACCCAGGGTCACAGCAGCTAAGTGAAGCTGAGGTGAAAAGTTCCTCAACGGCTCTTTTGTACCACCCTCCTCTCTCCCTCTCATCTGCTCCCAGGATGCACAGCAGTGATCAAGACACACTTGTCTGTCTGTCTGTTTTTGTTTGTTTGTTTGAGACTTCTCTATGTAGCCCTGGCTGTCCTGGAACTCGAACTGTACACCAGTCTGGCCTTGAACTCAGAGATCCCCCTGCCTCCAGAGGGCTGGGAATACAAGGATGCACCACCACTGCCCGGTTGATGGCTTAAATGCAGGAGGCTGTGCTTTCCTGGCAGAGCCTAAGACAGCTTCAGTGTGTCCCAGTTCGGCTGAATGAACAGACTTCATCATAAATCATGGCTTTCCCTTAGGCTGATATGGGAGCTGAGTGAGGATCCTGCACCCAGCCACCTTTGGCTGCTTCTAAAAATGCAAGGAGGGGTGGAAGAGATAGCTCAGTGGGTAAGAGTGCTTGCAGTGCAAACATGAGGGCCTGGGTTCAAATACCAGCACGCGTGTAAAAAGGCCAGGCATGCTTTGTGGGGGGCAGACACAGCGGGGAGGTGGAGCTTGTTGGCTGCTGGTCTGGCTCTGCGTGAGAGACCCTGGCTGAAGGGGGGATAAGGCAGGGAGTGATAGAACAGGGCTTCTACTCTACATCTCTAGCCTCCACACATGTGCGCATGGGCACACACAATTGCACACCCAAGTGTTCCTCACACCTTCCAAAATATAAGAAAGTAGATTTTCTCTGAGCTCTGAAGCCAAAGCAAGAAAAGACAGTACGGCCAAGCCATCCTTCCTCTTTGTCTCCTTGTTTGTTCCCTCTTTGCCCAGGAAGCAGAGTGTGGAAAAGAGAAAGAAGGGGAGAGGGATGATGGTAGAGCCTCTGCAGACAGAGTTCCCCACCAGGCAAATGCACAGCCCCAGCATCCTGTGCCCAGGTTTGCAAATCCCTCTGTGAGATGCTAGCATGACTGTCATCACTCTTGGGTACCATGGTCTTGCCCAGCATCCCCCAAATGGTGACTCTTCTTTCTCAGCCAATCTCCTAGGATGGGCCTGGGCAAAGGCAGGTGAGATTTGTTACTGCCTGTGGGTGTGGCCAGCCTCACCCACAGAATCCAGACTCGTCTGCCTCTTCTCTCACTCCCCTGCTCATCATTTGTCTGAAGATGCTTCCAAGCGCCTTTCACAATGCTGGGGTTGCAGGCCCGAGCCACCACATATCATTTTCTGTGGTGCTGGGGCTTGGACCCAGGGCTTCATGCATCCCGTCAACTGAGCCTTGTTCCCAGCCTCTGTCACTCACCTTTTAACAAGAGTCAGTGCGTGTGCATTTGTGTTTGTGTTCGAGTGTATGTGTGGGGGTGGTAAGATGGCTCAACAGACTGCAAACATGCATTCAGTCGCTAGAACTCATGTAAAGGAAGAAGGAGAGAATTAACTGGCTTTCACACAAAATTTGTGGCATGAATGTGTGTGTGCGTGCACACACACTGTGGCACATACATACACTGTGGTGGCACACACATTTATACCGTGGCACGTACACTGTGGCACACACATACACTGTGGTGGCACACACATTTATACCGTGGCACGTACACTATGGCACACACACACATATGCAGGCATGCAAGCACATGTAACAATAAATGAAGTTAAGTTAAAAAAGCAAAAATGAGCCAGTAGTGGCACATGCCATTAATGCCAGCACTCTTGAGGCAAAGGCAGGTGGGACCTTCATGAGTTCAAGGCCAGCCTGGTCTACACAGTGAGACCCTGTCTTAAAAAAAAAGTGTCCTGGCTAGTTTTATATCAACTTGATACAAGCTAGACTCATCTGAAAGGAAGGAACCTCAGTTTGAGAGAAGAAAGCTTCCATGAGATCCAGCTGTCTCTTAATTACTGATTGAGGGGAGAGGGCTCCGCCCAGTGTGGGTGGGGCCATCCTTGGGCTGGTCGGCTTGGGTTCTGTAAGAAAGCAAGCTGGGCAAGCTATGAGGAGCAAGCCCTTGAGCAGCACCCTCCATGGCCTCTGTATCAGCTCCTGCCTCCAGGTTCCTGCCCTGATTTCCTTCAGTGATGGACTACGAGGCAGTGTAAGCCGAATAACCCCCGCCCCGACCTCCCCACCTGCTTTATGGTCATGGTACTTCATCTCAGCAGCAGTAACCCTGACAGTGTACATGAGGGGAGGAGGGTGTGTGTGTCAAGGACAGAAGCGGAGGGCTGTTTACTCTCACTTGCCCTGGAGGAAGGTGTCATGCCCAGCACTTCACACCTCTAGAGCTTCCTGTGTTATGCATCTTTAGGGACAGAGGGAAAACCAGGGTGAGCAGACAGCAGCTCATGCAAAGAGTCTGTTCAAGAGCCGGAGAAGGGCCTAAAGACTCGAGTCACATCACTGGGCTCCAGGTGGAAAGGCAAGGGCCCTAGATGCCTCCCTCCCTAAAGTCTGCTCAGACCCAGGCTCACCTATCACTCATCTTCCCGGGATGAGATCCTCGCTCTCTGCCCCTATGCAAAGGGCCTGTGTGTTTTGATTGTCTTTTACTACAATGGCGTACATGCTTCTCAGAGCCCAGTCTCACCCTTTAGGGGCAATTTGCTACTGGTGTTTGCATTTTAACATTTTGCTTTTCTGGTTGGACTGTGACCATAAGGTGATGTGCTTTGTTTTTGACTTTTTTAACTAAGATAACACTAAGAATCAAAAAGACAGTAATGAGAACACTCTCCGGGTGCTTCTAGAGAACCCCGTCCTCTGTGCAGGGCTTCAAGTGTTCGGAGACCCACTGACTTATAACACACGAGCTCCTGACATGTCTGAGGTTGAGACTCTTGATCTGAGCATCTGGCATCATGCCCGGCTGCCTCACCTCCGTGGTTCTTTTTAGCTTCCCTGAGTGCACACCAGCTCGGCACTTACTGGGTCTGCTCCGCTCATCACCAGGAGAGCTTGCCGGCCTCTGGAAGGCGTGTTATGTACCCGAGCAAAAACACTCCAACTATGTTTTAGGATTGCCAGCGAGTGGGGAAGCAATTCCACAAGTGGCGCTTGAACTAAATTGGAGTCTTGCTTTGGGGAGCAGGTGGAGTGTGCTTCAGAGCTGAAAGGCCTCTCCTCCCAAACTCTGTCTTCACGCTTAGTCTGCTTAGTCTGCGGCTGGAGTGGCTGTCCTCGGGTGCCCACTGAGTCACAGCTCTCTTGGATTTCACAGGGTGACTGTCAGGTATCTTCAGGGAAGTGCTCCAGGATTGCAGCTCGGCAGGGTGAGGGGTGGGGGGAAGGGCGAGGGAGCTCAGTGAGGCTCTTGCTGTGCACATGGGAGGACCTGGGTTCAGATCCTCCACTCCCAGGCAGGAAGCCCAGCATGGTGGTGTGCACCTGGGAGCCCAGCACAGGGAGTGGGGGAAGGGAGTATGAGCTTAGGTTTTTCACCAAACCTAATTTATTTAGGGTTCTTATGCACATTTACCTCCCTTCCGATTCCTCTCCCCCAAAGCCCCCAGTTCTTTTTGATCAGGGTCATGGGTCCTTAGGGGGATTACCAGACTCAGTTGTCAGGATACGGGCAGTCCAGTCCAAAGGCCAATACAGAGGAGCAACGAGAAGTCAGCACTCTCTGGAACGTTTCTCTCTGTGAAGTCAAGTGTTGAAGCATGAAGATCAGTGCAGCATTGTCAAGCCAAAGAGTGGTGCCTTGGCCTCTATCTATGTCCTTTCCTCAAAGTCCACCCACGGATGTGCTCAGCTGGCCAAAGTCATGCCCCTTGCGTGGGAGGGATCACAGCAAAACATGACATGCCCAGCTTTCAGCAAAACATCATATGACAAAATTCAATCTTCAAAGAAACCAGAAATTTCCCCTTCCAGGGAGGATCCCTGGAGCTTGATGGCCAGCCAGGAAAGCTGTATTGGTAAAGCTCTGTCTTAAAAAGTAAGGTGGAGGAGGCTGGAGAGATGGCTCAGAGGTTGAGAGCACTGGCTGCTCTTCCAAAGGTTTCCGAGTTCAATTCCCAGCAACCACATGGTGCTCATAACCATCTATAGTGAGATCTGGTGCCACCTTATGGCATGTAGGAAGAACACTGTACATATAATAAGTCTTTAAAAGAATTTAAAAAAAAGGAAGGTGCAATGGGACTGATGAAGACACTTAATATAAAGCCCTGATTGCCCCATACAAGTGTGCATGCGCGCACACATACATGCATACAATACACATACAAGATCACAGTTGCTTCTGGCAGATCAGACTCCTAAAGTGATAAGAGGGAGCCACAGCTAGCTTTCAGATCTGTCTGTAAATCTGAACGAGGTTTGGGATGAATTCGGCAGGTAGTTGAGACACAAGGACTCCCATCCAAGGGTCTAATCCTAGGTCTGCCTTGGGCTATATATACATACATATATATATATATAATATTATTTTTATTGTATATATATAGTTTTATTGTATATATAATATATTGTATAAATATATATTTCCTATTGTCCTCATGTGAAATGAACTTAAAGACACCACCCGCTGATGGCTTGCTATGCGCGATATGACTAACAAAGGCTGGGGAGATGGCTCCGTGGGTAAAGCTCTTGCTTTGTGTGCATTGGAGCACCAGCATCCAGGTGAATTAGCCAGATGTGGCAGCATGTGCTTCCATTCCCAGTGCAGGTGAGGCAGAGACAGGTGAGTTCTTGGAGTTTGCTGGCCAGACAGCTGAGTCTAATGGGGGAACTCCAGGGCTGATGTCTGAGCAGAGACCTTGCCTTAAAAGAGAAAGGTGGATTTTTGTGCCTGGGAAATGACACCAGAGGCTGTTCTCTAGCCTCTACATGTGCACTCAGTCTCTGTCCCTGTCTGCCTGTCTCTGTCTGTCTGTCTGTCTGTCTGGCTCTCACACATACACACATTTTAGCACATACATGTTTGCCTCCCATAAGGGCTCTGAGAGTGGCACCTGTCTGTATCAAATGGTAGCCACTGTTTGGCCATGGCCCTGCCCCATTCATGCGTTAGAAACTGAATCTTCAATTTCAGATATTGATGATTGCTCTTGTTTTATATCTGTTGTTGTAATAAAATACCCTTAGGGGAGAAAGCATTCATTTTGGTTTACGATTCCAGGTTACATTCTGATATCTTAGGGAAGTCAAGGCAGGAACTTCAAACAACAGCTATTCACATCCCATCTAGAAACAAGAGCACAGAGAAATGGATGCAGGCATGATTGCCATGCTCCACCACATTTCTCTACTCTTAAATAGTTCCGGACTTCCTGCCTAGGGAATGAGGCTACCCACAGTGGGCTGGATCTTTCCATACTGATGAATTAAGATGCCTCTCCCACAGACACGCCCACAGGCCAACCCAATGAAGATGGTGCCTCACTGAGACCTCAGTGATGCAGCTGGTAAACATATTTGAATACTTGGTCCCCGGCTGGTGGTGGTAGTGTTTAGGAAAGTGGCAGAACCTTCTGGAGATGAAGCTCACTGGAGGAAGTGAGCCATGGGGGGCGGGCATTGAGGTGTTATAGCCCTGCCCCACTTCCTCTCTGTCTCCCTGTAAAAGGAACTTTCATTCACCTGTTTCAGTTGTTATCTCAGAGGATTAAAGCCTGTTTGCTAACCTAGGCCTAGTCCTGGAGGCTTCTAGTCTCCACATAATCTAACCTAGGCCTAGGATGTTTTCAGCCTCTGAGACTTACTACTTACTACTTTTTTGTTCTTACTGAGCTCTGGGCTGGTTGGTTCAACTCAGATATTCTGGCTCAAATTCCTCCCTACCTGGTTCATTCAATCTGGTTTTTCTCTCAGCCTCTGAATTGCTCTACTTGGCCCCAAACTACTAGCAGTTTGTTCCATTCTTCTGGCTCCTTCTCATTTTCTGGCTCATTTTGCCTCCAACTTCTCTCTGTAAAACTCTCCTGGTAACCCCCTCATCCCCTGTCATTTTCTGTGTGGCTTCATTAACTAGCTTTCCTTTCCTCTCTGTTGTCCTGACAGTTGAGCGCATTCTGTTCTGTCAAATCTTTCTTCAATTCTTCACTCTTTTTGGCCAATTAGACATCACTTTCAAACATGGGTGCTTCCTTCTACAAACTAACTTTACCTTCATCGTTTTGGGTTAAAGGCATGTACCACCATGCCTGGACCTAAGTTTTCTTTACCTGAAACTTGTCTATACCAGGCTGGCCTTGAACTCAGATCTGTTTGCCTCTGTCTCCTGGATTAAAGGTGAGTCTGTATTCCAGCCAGATCACACAGACCTAAAAGGTCTTTAGATGTGATCTCTTGCCAAAGTAGCCAGGTTCTGAATTAAAATTCTTTTACATTTCCTACTCTCACAAGATTGAGGAGATGGAGGAACAGCCCCGGCCACACACTTCAGTTGCCATGGAGATGCCTTACATCACACATCCCCACAGACCCTGCCTTCCAGAAATTTCTTCTCAGGTCACAGGGAGAAAAGAACCCAAATTCAGCAGAGGACCAGGTGGTAACACTGCAAGACCAGAGCCTCTTCCTTACTCACCCCTCACTTTGACTACAAAGGGAGGTGCTGGGGACCAGGGGAATCAGCCTCAGTAATGCCTTCACCTTAGATTTCCAGCTTTCAGAGCTGCACGGAAGATAATACTATCATCCCAGCCACCCAGGCTTGGGCATATCTTATGTCCACCCTAGTAGATGAATAGAGTTGGTGATTAAACAGACAACATGTGCGGGTTGTTCACTGAACCGCCTGCACGTTGTGCAGGGAGCTTCCAGGATGCCGATTTCTTTTGATAGAGCAAGAAGGAAATGTTTCGAGTAGGTAGATCCAAGTGGATTGCAACCTAAGCATTCATTCACCAGGAAATCATTAAGAACATTGCGCCCAGCAGAATATTACTCAGCCATGGCTAATGCTTATGATTCTAGGAACCAGTTGTGTCAACCAGTCAAGTTAGAAGAGAAATCATAAAATTGCCCGCGATCTAGAGAGTGACCATGGTTGTGATAATTAAAAACGCTACATGTAAGAAATACCAGCGGGAGACCCACAGCAAACTTAACTGAGACAGCCTCCATCTGTCCCCATGCTACTTCCCAGATTATCTGCAGTAATTATAGACATCTTTCTCTCAAAACAGAGGAAAAGTGAAATCAATATCTTAAATACACTTGTGACATCAGGAAAATGTGTAGCCCACATTTTTCTTCACGATGAGTCTTTCATTCTTAAAACTAACAGCAAAACAAGTAATGACAGTGAGATATATTAAGCAATTATGCCCTGTGATGTCCTAAACAGTTGATTTTTAAAATTTAATACAGGGTCTCTCTACATAGCCCTGGCTGTCCTGGAACTCACTATGTAGACCAGGCTGGCCTCAGATTCATGGAGCTTCACCTGCTTCTGTTTCCCAAGGGCTGGGACTAAAGGTGTGTGCTACCATGTCTAGCCTGACTTTTTTAATTCACTTAAAGCGTGGCCGCCTCCTCCTTCATGTGACATTTCTTGGGCTCTTCACTGCCCTGGGCTAGGTGGAAACAGGCTTCAGACAGACACAAAGGAAAGAACAGATGAAGGAATAAACGAAGGAGTTAGTCATCACCTGAAGATTCTGAGGATGAAGCCCCAAAAATTTCTGTACTTAGCAAGAACCAAGTGGGCCAGCGAGATGGCTCAGTGGGTGAAGAACTTGCCGAGAAAGACTGAGTTCTATCAACAGAGTCCAAATAAAGGTGGAAAGAGACTGACTCCACAATGTTGTCCCTGATGTCCACACTTGGGTCATGGCCTGCGTGTGCTTTATGTGATCTCACAAGGGCACATACACTAAATAAAAAGTAAGCAGTGATTAATGGGGGGCTGCAAAGATGACTCAGTGGCTAAGAGAGTACACTGCTCTTGCAGAGGAGCCAGGTCCAGTTCCCAGCACATAAATTAGGAGACTCAAAATTACCTGTAATTCCAGCTCCAGGGGAGTCTGACGCCCTCATCTGGCCTCCACTGGCACTGCACTCACATGCACATGCCCCTACACATACACAAACAATTAAAATAGAAAATATTTTATAAGAAAAAGAAAAGATTAGTGGGATAGCACATCAACAAAGACTCTAAGCAACAGAGAGGAATTCAAGCCATATTCTTATTTTCATCTAACGCCTGATACATTGATAAATGACCAGGAAATATCAATCTGGAACAAAAATTTTGGCATAGTTTAAACATGGACATTTAATGGGTTGATGCTATTTAGCTATATAGCTGTGTGTGTGTAACACAAGCTGGAAAAAGCATGGAGGTGCACCTTGAGGTGTGCAGAACAGTTTATTTGCTGGGACAAGGAGTGAGTTCCAGTCCCTTGTTAGATGTACTGTCCCAGTGTCTTTCTGTCTCTTTCCCTTCTGTCAGGCTTCCTCTGTTTAGGGATCCCTCACTTGCTCTGGTTAGCTCATGCTATGGAAAGTGCTGTGCAGAACAGAGCAGCATTGCATAATAATCATCGAATGTTTTGCTTATAGATCTGGAACTCAGGCAGCATTTGGGGAGGCATCGTCTTTGTTCCTTCATTATTATGAAGGGCAGTTTGGCTGGAAGCTGAAGAATGGACCCTATGGGTAGTGCACTGGTATGGTGGACAAGCTGGCATTAGCTGTCAGACTGGGGCAAAGCCATGCTGCTGCTGAGTCTTACACAGAACTCTCTGAGAGCTGCTTGGGTTTCCTCACAATATGGCGGCTGAGCTGCAAGAGTGAGCATCCAGTAAAACAAAATGGAAGCCATAGTGGGCTTTCAGAAGTGACCTCAAGGCACCTAGTCCTTATGGAGAGCACATGACTCCCCAGAGCTCAATGAAGAGTGCCTGTTAGCTCATAGAAAGAGCTTGTGAGATGAGATATGACATTTGGGAAATGCATTTTAGTACAGGACTCCTGGGGAAGGCAGGCATTCCTAGGATATATCAGTTACATCCTTCTTGCTCCATTTCTTCGATCCACTTAAGCAAGGGATAAAATTCTACCTGTGAGATATGAGTAACTTGCCTGTGTCTTAAGAGAAACCTATCTTTGCTCTTAAAGGAGACATAGAATCAGACTGGGAACATGGTTCAACTGGTAAGGTCGTGGACACACAAACATGAAGGCATGTGTTGGGGCCCAGCATGTGTGTCAGGCACCAGGCATGGCAGTGTGTATCTATAACACCAGCAGTGGACCGTGGGGCAGGGGGAGCAGGGACAGGAGGATTCCTGAAGCTCACTGGGCAGCCATGCTTGCCAACTCACTAAAAATCCAGGTTCAGTGAGAGACCTTGTCTCAAAAAATAAGGCCAAACCCAGCATATACCTTTAATCCCAGGACACCAGAGGTGGAGGCCACAGATCTCTCTGAGTTTGAGGCCAGCCTGGTCTACATTTGAGTTCTAGGACAGCCAGTGCTGCACGGGAAGCCCGGTTCTCAAACGAGAAAAAGTAAATAAAGTGGAGAGTGATCAAAGAAGTTGCATGATGTCAGCCTCTGGCCTCTAAATGCACACTCACATGTGTGCATATGCAGACACACACAGACACACATATGCATGGGTGCAAAAGATACAAAGTCACCATGTGTAGCAGTGCATACCTCTAACCCAAGCACTAAGGAGGCTGTGCAGGAGATGAACAAACTCTGTCTCTCCTGTGGATAGACACAACCCATCTGATGACAACATTGAGAACCGGACAGCCATCTCATCACCGTGACACAGACACAGGGATGGAGGAGGCAGTGAGAATGATACTGGTTCCCACTGAGATGACCATGTCCCTTCATTACCTTGGGAATCCCTGTTGCCAGTGACCACGAATACCTTTTGCTTAAGCCAGATGAATCAGAGTTTATGCTGTAATGAAAGGAGCCTGATTGTTTTTGCGTGGTTTCTGCTGCTTTGGGTAATTCACAAATGAGGTGGTTTGAATGAAGCTGGCCCTCATTGGCTCATGCATCTGGTTGCTTGGTCCCCAGTTAGTGGAACTGTTTGGGAAAGGCTAAGAGGTGTGGCCCTGTTGGAGGAGGTGTATCACTGGGGGTGGGCTTTGAGGTTTCAAAAGTCTACAGCAGGCCCAGTCTCAGGATGTAAAGCCCTCAGCTACTGCTTCAGTGCCCTGTCTGTCTGCTTCCTGCCGCGACGATCATGCTAACCTCGAAAACCATTAAGCAAGCTTCCAATTCAAAGCTTTCTTTATAAGAGTTGCCCTGGTCATGGTATCGCTTCACAGCAACAGAGCAGTGACTAAGACAATAAAGAAATGTAATTCTCAGTTCCAGAGGCTGCGAAGCCCAATGTGAAGGTGCCAGCATTGGGTCAGAGCCTCTCTTACTATCATGACACAGGGATGGACAGGAAGGAAGCACTCCAGATTGGGAGACTCTTCCTCTCCATGTTAATCTATGAAGACCACCATGGGACCTCTCCTCATGACCTCAATAAACCAACTCACCTTCAAATATCACTGTAATGGTTAGATTTAACTGTCAACTTGCCCCAGCATCCCCTCAGCAGAGATATTGCACATTCAAAATGCAAGGTGTGCACTCTTCTTCTCCTTTTTTCTGCTCCATTGAGAGACTCATTCATTCATTTATATACTCATTCATTCACTCATACATTAATTCATCTTTTTACTTATTCATTAATTTATTCATGCATTCATCCATTCATTTGCTCACTCATTCATTCATTATATCATCTGTTCATTTCATCATGAATTTATTGTTGTTTTAGCTTTGCCTCCAATATAATCTTAGGAGTTGTGATGTTTGAGTGAAAATAAGAAGCCAGGGGCTGGGGAGATGGCTCAATTGGTAGAGTGCTCGCTGTTCAAACGTTAGGGCCTGAGTTTGATAACTCAGAACTCCTATAAAAAGCAGGGTGTGGTGAGCATGTGCCTTTAATCTAGGTGCTGAAGAGGCAGAGATTATAGAATCCCTGAGCAGCTATTCTAGATGAACCAGTAAGCTCCAGGTTCAGTGAGAGACTGAGAGACCCTGTCTCAAAAATAAAGTGGATGGTGTTTGGGGCAGACGCCTTATGCCAGCTCTTATTCAGCAAACATTATGCTTATTACTTTGAAGCACAACAAGTAAATAAACTATATACTTTTTCTTTAAAATTTCCACTATCATCATCATCATTATTAATTTTATGTGCATAGGTGTTTTTCCTGCATGTCTGTCTGTGCACCACATTTGTGCCTAGTGCCTATGGTGGACAGAAGAGGGCTTCAGGTTCCCTGGAGTTGGAGTTGCAGATGGTTATGGGTCATCATGTGGGTGTTGAGAACTGAACCTAGGTCTCCTGGAAGAGCAGCCAGTGCTCCTAACTGCTGAGCCCTCTCTCCAGACCTGTAAGTAAATAAATTAGGAAGTTTCAGGGAGTAGAGGTTACAGCAGGAAAAATGAAAATAAGGCTGTGGAGAGGGAATGTTGGGCTGACGGGTGCAGTGATTTTCCATAGGGTCAAGAGATGTGCCACAGAGAAGGTGGCATGTGAGTGAAGATTTGGATGTGACATAGGGGGAGAGCTGGCTGAGTGGAGAAGGGGAGGGTATTCCAGGCCAGAGGAATAGCCAGTGCTGATGCCTTCAGGTAGGAACTTCCTGCTGAGAAGGTGGGAGAGAATCAGAGGAGAGG
Source organism: Pachyuromys duprasi (assembly GCA_028658305.1). Lineage (NCBI taxonomy): Eukaryota > Metazoa > Chordata > Mammalia > Rodentia > Muridae > Pachyuromys > Pachyuromys duprasi. The sequence goes on from CM053766.1 coordinate 106,749,898, forward strand.
AGGTTGTGCAGAGCTTTGAGGGCCATGGGGGAAGATGGTTGTCTCCATCCTGAGCAAAAAAGGGCATCACTGATATACTGATAGCAGGAGAGGCAGGGTGTCATTTCCACGTTTGATTTCATTTGTAATAGTGTTGGGTAGACTTTGGGGGATCAAGGACAAAGGTGGTTCAGGAGATCTGTGAATGGTGGGCATGACAGAAGCAGGGACATGCCAGGGCATTAGCCGTGGAGGCTCTGAGAAACTTCTGGATTCTGGGGATGTTTTGGCGAGCCAGCAGGACATGCTGATGAATTGTGCGGCTTGTCAGTAAAATGGTCTAAGGAAAAGAGATGGCTGCTGCATAGGCAGGAAAGGCTGCTAAGTGTTTGATGGATTGGGACAAGATCCACTTAGTGATAGGATGCAGTTCTCACTGGGCCGGTGCCTGGATGTCAGAGGAACTGACCTGCAGCTGCTGGTGCCTGTGGTCCATCCATCCTGCTGGTGCCTGTGGTCCATCCATCCTGCCTTGGAAGAGGATGGATGTGGATAATGAGGGCAGCCACACTGGCAGCGAATGCACTTATGCTGGCCTTTGTGGGTAGTTGCTGCAGCTCATCATGTCTAGAGATACTCTGTTATATGTTTAATTCTTTTTAAAACATTATTTATTTAGTATATCTGTGTGCGCACACACATACATGCACCCTCATGCTGCAGCGTGCGTGTGTGTGTGTATGTGTGTGTGTGTTTGGTGGTGAGTGTCTTTATCCACTGAGCCATCTCACCAGCTCTTTAATCCTTTTGAAATGGGCACACATTTAAGGGAAGTTGGGAATACAAGTTTTATTTATTTCAAACCACTGCCACAAGCTAGACTTCACCCGCATTTCCTATAGATAGGGGTAGCCTATTCATCCCTGATGCTTCCATAAAAGCAAGCAGCTGTCATGAAGGTATGCCATGTCATACCACTTGCTATCTGGTTCAGCTCTGAAGGATTTAACCCAGAAGCCAGCATTACATTTACTGACCATGGTCTTTAAAATCCTTTTCAGTCTGGAATGGTTTCACACATGTTCCTTGGTAGGTCACAGGCCGGTTTTCTGCAGAGCATCCCTCTGCCGGGGTATATGTTCTGATGTTAGGGTCAGGCTGTACCTCTTTTCTGGGGGAGGCACAGAATATGCTGCCTTTCTTTTTATAAGGATTGCTTGTGAGAAGAATAATGAGACTGTGAAAGTCCTACTTATAGAGCTGTATGTATGTACCTCTGTTTATCTATCTATCTATCTATCTATCTATCTATCTATCTATCTATCTATCTATCTATCTATCTATCTATCTATCTATCTATCTATCTATCTATCTAATCTATTACATCTATTTATTATCTGTCTATCTCCATCTATATCTATCTATCTACCTATCTATCCCCATCTCTCTCTCTTCTGTCTATATTTATCTCCACTCTATATCCATCTATCTACCTATCTATCTCCATCTCTATCTATGTCCATATCTATCTATTTCCTGTAGACTGCTTCCCCTGTGTGGTCTCCCCACACAAATGGCCTCTCCGTGCTGAAGATTTGAGGCCAGGAGGGAGGACAGAAAGGGGTAAGACCCTCCAGCAGGGAAGAGGTCCCCTTCAGCTTGGGATGGACATCAGCAAGATGGGCTGCATGCTTTTTGCAGATGGTGTTTGTGTTCTGCTTGGCATAGTTTCAGCACTGCCAGGAGACCAGCTCCCTCCCCTAAAGCAGCGCTTCAGCACTGGGCTGTGGACAGCTCCTTGTAATTTGACCCAAAGGCTCCCTGCCCTCCCAAAGAGCCCAGCATCCCAGGGAGGCCTGGGGAGTTGGAGTTCATCCACCATCATTGGAGGACGAAAGTTGATGAATTCCCAGATTCCCCAACATCCCTGGAGGTTGCCCTACAAGGCTGAGTCCTGGTTGCTAATGGAGGTAACCAGCTTGCCATCATGTATGGTGTCTTTCCTTTTTCCACCTCACTGTCCTACTCCCCCCAACCTCCAGGTGCACCTCCCAAGTACGTTTTTCAGACTTTGTGTTGAGAGTCTCATGATAACGTGGTCCCCAATTTGGAAGCCAGGAGTGACTGCCCTGCTTAGCTCGTGGCCTCTAACTTCCAGGGACTCACATATACAGGAAATGCCAGCAATAAAGGGTCATTAGGAGCATGGAGGAGCAGAGGCAGGAGGATCAGGAGTTCAAGGTCACCTAATGGAAACCTATCTCCAACAATAAGAAACTTGTCCTACCCAATTCTGAGCCTCAAGTGGCGTAACAGGTTTAGAATATGGAGGTCTGAACCCTGGCTGTTTTATTCACTTGGCATGGACTGTCTCTGCCTCTTTACTGTTAATGAAGATGGAGGAACAAGTGCAGAACAAAGCTTACAGTAGTGTTGGCCCCAGCCCTGACATTCTGTACATATGCTGAATGTTTGTATGTTTCTTGATTTTGGCTATTTGCTTTGTCTGTGCATGTGGGCATACACATGCCATCTTTTGTTTGCTTTTGTTTTTGAGACAGGGTTTTGAGTCTCCCCAGCTGACTTTCAAATTGTTATGTAGCTGAGGATGACCTTGAACTTGTGATTCTCTTGCTTCTGTCTCCCCCAGATGCTGGGATTATGGGTGTGTGGCACCACACACCAGGGCCTGGAGCTTCTGGCATACTAGGCAAAAACTCTATCAACCACATCCCAGTCCCTAATGAGTAACCTTTTTTCACTTTTCTCTTAGCCTTCCTTCCCCAAGTGAAGCTTCTCTGCTCAGAGCTTTGGACAACAAACAGAAGCTTTAATTGCATGAGATTAGATTCAAAGCTTCAGAGCCCACTGGGGAATTCAGCCAGTGGAGGAAACATTGTGGAATGCCATGCTACTTCATGACATTTCCTGAGGCTGCTTTGCGCCCTAGATGTCTCCCTAGCCCTTGTGAATTCTACAGGGTTGGGTGGGGGAGAGGATGTTACAAAGCAGTGTTTTTCCACCTGTGGGTTGTGACCCCTTTGACAGCTGAACAGCCTTTCACAGGGGTCGCATAAGACCACCAGAAAACACAGCTATTTGCATTATGATTCATAACAGAAGCAAAACTGCAGCTACAAGGTAGCAACAAAATAACTTTACGGTTGGGGTCACCACGGCATGAAGAACTGTATTAAAGGGTTGCAACATTAGGAGGGTTGAGAACCACTTGTTGCAAAGGCAGGGGACTGCTTCCTGGGAAAAGGGCAGGCTCCAAGTTGTAAGCTTGCAGCCCAGCATTCTTGCCACTCACTGGACACATGCACGGACACTGCCCACTGCTGCAGCTGCTTGCCTCAGCCTCACCAGGCAGTCAGTTCTACAGCCACAGCCCTGGTGGCCATTGCAATGTAGGTCAGGGATGGTGAATTAGCTAGCTGCCTTTTCAGACAGAAATGGAACTTAACGGCTTCTGTCTTTTCTCTGCTGTGTGGTGCCGAGAGGCATTATTTTTTAATGGTTGTGAGGTTGGGGAGGGCCTGCAAGCTCTACCCTCTGGGCCCATGTTTTATGCACATGATTGATGTCTAAGCACTGAGTCTTCTGTGGCTTTTCCCCGAGCCCTCACTGCATTCAGAGCAGCCTGGAAGCAGCCTGTGTCCCTGCACTGACACCTCCTGATGGTGTGAGAGCCACCTGAAACCCCTCCTGCCCCCACCAGTGTCCAGGGGGTAGCAGAGGGGGTGAGAGTCCCCTTTCCTGTTCTCCTTCACACATAAGACTAGATAATAAAGAGATTTTTTTCCAGTTGTAAAATTTCTTTCTTGTTGAAGCAAATCAAACAAGAATGCAGTCACTCAAAGGGCAAAAAGATGCCCAAGTCAGAGATTTGGATGCAGGAGGTGCCTATATCTTCATGGAAGGTGAACTGGGGTGGGAGGGTATCCTTGCTCCTCCATGTTCTTAACACTATCCTCAAAGCAAAGGTCCTGGAAACTAAATCAACTACATCTTTTAAAAAATTACACATTTACTTAGTTATTTGTGTGTGTGTTCCCAAGTGCCACAGTACACACGCCAAGGACAGGGGGAAGCCTCGGGAGTCAATCCTTGTCTTCTACCAGGTTTGGAAGATGACCTCTTGTGGGATTTCCACTGCCCACTCCAGGCTAGCTGGCCCATGGGGCTTCTCCCTTCTCTGCCCCATCTCCCCACTGAAGTGCTGGGGTTACGGATGCACACTGCCATGCCCTGCTTAATGTGGGCATGGGGAACCCTGACTCAGATCCCAAAGCTTGCTTTGCCCACAAAGCCACTTTACTAGCCTGTGATGGACATTGTCACCTGCGCTCAGTGTATCTCCTGGTACAAGGTGTTCTGTCCCTACGTCAATGGGAGGAGACTCTGAGACTTCTGAAGATTGCCCCCACTCCCCAGGTCTGTAGGGGTCTATAGAGAGCTCTTGGTGACCAATGATGACTTTGGAAAAAGCTGTGGGCCCTCAGGTTTTTGTCTCTGTAGTTGGTTCCCTGTGCAACACCTGGGCAGAGACTGAGACAGCCTCTTCCATTCTGCACTCCTTTCACACTCACACTGTGCTCTCTCTCTCTCACTCTGTCTCTCTCTCTCTCTGTCTCTCTGTCTCTGTCTCTCTCTGTCTCTCTGTCTCTGTCTCTCTGTCTCTGTCTCTCTGTCTCTGTCTCTCTGTCTCTCTGTCTCTCTCTGTCTCTCTCTGTCTCTCTCTGTCTCTCCCTCTCTCTCTCTGTCTCTCTCTGTCTCTCTCTCTCTCTGTCTCTCTCTCTCTCTCTCTCTCTGTGGTGGGTAGAGTGAGTGGAAGACCAACATGGAGTTCTGTACATCTTCCCTGTAGCCCCAGGAACAATGGAAATGAACAAGACCCCTTCTCTTTGTTTTCCATCCAAACCTGCTGCAGATGGTGCTACCGAAGACAGCCAGAGCTTCCGAGTGTAGTTGCGGGGGGGGGGGGGGGAGCTGTTCATGGCCCAAGGGGAGGTGAGGCAGACGGAGAGGAAGTTGTTACTCTGCTTAGCATGGAGACTGGCTAGGAGGGTGTGGGCATTGCAAAGTCAACAAAGGGCTCTAAATGATGTGTATGAGTCTGGGTTCTGTTGTTATAACAAAAAACAAAACAAAAACAACAAAATGAGGATGAAAGCTTTATTTAGCTCACAGTTTTAAACAATGAAAGCCCAAGAAAGAACAGTGGGAGGGCCTTTTGGCTGTACTTCAACATGGCATCCTGGTGGAAGTGTATAAGATAGGCACAGAGTAATTACATGACAAGACAGGAAGTCAGAGAGGTTCAGAAGGTAGGCTTGCTATTTTTTTTAATTTATTTATTTTTATATCAATCACAGGTTATGTACTTTGTAAGGCTTGCTAATTTTTGAGACAACTTGCTCTGTGAGAACAGCTGGGGTCCTACAAGGCCCCTGATGACCCAACCACCTTCCACGTAGCTCCTCCTTTTAAAGGCCCCCACCCATCAATACTGGCCTACTGGGGATCCAGCCTCCAACACACCAACTTTGGTGGAAATCTTCCTCAGAGCCACTGCAGTGGGTCATTTTCCCCAGGATCACTGCAGCCCTGGGAGACTGTGGTTAGGGCTCAGCCACCTTCTGGCTTCATCGTTATCTAACAGGAGGGAAGGACGACCCCAACACACTGGGGTAGGGGGTGGGGGCTGGTTTGAGGCTCTCAAGTTTTATGAATACTCTTGACTTCCTCCCAGGAGCATCTGCCGTTCCAGGAATCTAGTGAGCTGTGGGGATTAGGGCTTTCACCCTAGCCTCCTGGTCAGACCAAGTTTTTCTTTAAACAGGCCCCATCCAAAGAGCCACAGAGCAGCAGGATAGGGAGTTGTAAGCAAAGAGCTATTTGCAAAAAGCACACACACACACACACACACACACACACACACACACACAGAGAGAGAGAGAGAGAGAGAGAGAGAGAGAGAGAGATCTTTTCTGCTTGATGGACCTTCTTCTCAGTCTGGGCTTTACTTCCTCAGCTTCTTTTAAACATTTCCAGACAAAGTAAGGACTGATTTTTTTTCAGCTCCTGTCATCACAGCAGAGACAGACAAAGATTTCTGAGCACTCAGGTCCCCTGGGGACGCTTCCGAACTTGTAAAGCAGCATTGAGCCCTTGCTGGCTCTAAAGAGATGGTGTCAGCCGAGCTGTGTCAGCCAAGTCTTTCTTTCCCAAGCCTCCTCCGAAGCTGAGGCCACACAGGGCTGCATGTGTCAAAGGCTTCATTCTTTAGAACCAGAAGGTGTTACTTTTATGCTTGAGACCCCCTCCTGCCCCTGTCACTGATGACTTTCTTATTTCTAGAATTTTCTTGGGAGATCCTATGCCTCCCCACCCCCTATAAGCAGACAGAGGGCATTATTTCAGGTCTCCCAGAGGGTCACAAATGACTGAAAATAACAGCACTTGTGAGAGCCTGACTTGCCACTTTTCCTCCTCAGCTTTAGCCATCACCTTGACACAGCCCAGAATTATCTGAAGGGGCTTCCACCGGGCATTGCCTCCATCAGATTGTCCTGTGGGGCGTTTTCTTGGATTTTCTACTTGATGTAGGAAAGCCTAGCCATTGTGGGAGGTGCTACCCCTCACCCCGTCAGGTGCTTTCAGGTTACATAAGGAGCACAAGCCAGAGGGAGCAAACCTTTAAGCAGTGTTCCTTCATAGTTTCTGCCTTGACTTCTTGCTCTGACTTCCCTCAGTGATGGACTGTGACACAGAAATGTAATCCAAATAAACCAAATCGATTTCGGTCATGCCGTTTATTACAGCAAGAGAAAAGTAAAATGAGGCAACCATCCTTAAGAATGTCCTTACCGAAAGGCTTGGTGGCACACACTTGTGATCCCAGCACTCAGGGAGACAGAGGCAGGAGGATCTCTGTGAGTTTGAGGCCAGCTTGGCCTACAGAGAACAGGACATCCAGGGCTACAAAGAGAAACTCTGTCTTGAAAAACAAACAAACAAACAAACAAACAAAAATGTCTTTACCAGGTGGTGGTTGTGCACGTCTTTAATCCCAGCACTCAGAGAGGCAGAGGCAGGAGATCTCTGAGTTTGAGACCAGCCTGGTTTACAGATGGAGTTCTAGAACAGTTATGGCTGTACAGTGAGACCCTGTCTCAAAAAAGTGTTTGGGAGGCTGGGGAAATGGTTCATTAGGGAAAGTGCTTGCCATGCAAACCAGAACCAGAAACAGAGTTCCATCCCCCAGCACCTGTGTCTTACATTATGAGGCTTGTTTGTAATCCCAGCTCTATGGAGGCGGAGTCAGAAGGATCCCTGGGAGTCCCAAGCCCCATAGAGAAATCCCATCTGGGATAACAAAGTAGACGGCTGCTTGAGATGTCAATCTGAGGCTGACATCTGGCTTCTACAGGCATGCATACACACGTGCCCTCACATACCCCTACACATGAACACAGACCCCACACATGTATACATAAATCCATATATCCCCTTGTGCAGACACACACACACAGATGACACACAAAGACACACACACACACACACCCATACACTGCATGGATCCTTCTGTGATCCTCGGCTTTCACTGTCAGTTTGACACAATCTAGACTCACCTGCAAAGAGAGTCTCATGGAGGGATTGGCTTGTGGCCATGTGGGCGGCGACTGCCTTGCTTACACTGAGCTGGGAGGCCACTCCTGTTGTGAGTGGCATTATTCCCTGGGTTTGGTTCCTAGACTGTATAAATTAGGGGATGGGGTGCTGGACACAAGCACACATGTGTGTGTTCATTGCTCTCTGCAATGTGTGATGTGACTGGCTGCCTTAAGTCCCTGTCACCTCCACTTCCCTATTGTGATGGATGGTCCCTGGCAACTGTAAAATAGACCCTTTCTCCCATAGCTTATTTATGCCAGGGTGTTCTCTCAGCATCAAGAATGAAACTAAGACAGCCCTAGCTACTCAAATAACCCCACACAGTATGGATGCCATTCTCCCCAGCTGGAAGGTGTGAAGAACTGAGGCCTGGAGGCTTAAATAACTGTTTGAAGCCAGAGGTAGGATGCGAACCCAGGCCATTATGGGTAACAACTCATCTTCCATGCTTTCATTTTATTAGTCCCAGAAGGGCAAAGGCCTCATTGTAGTGTTTATGTCCTGCCGGGCCTTGACCCCAGAAGGCTTGATTTCCAGCTCTACAGGGCTCTGGGGGCTGAACTCTTGCTGTTGGAGCCTTTGCACTGCCCGTTCTTTTGATTCTGGGTCTTAGGTATCCCAGGGAAGCATCAAACTTACTATGTAGTCAAGAGTGACCTTGAATTTAGGACACCCCCCGCCCCTGCATGCTGAGGTGGCAGGCATGTTTCACCATGCACAGTGTCTTTGGTCCTGTGGATGGAACCCACGACTTCCTGCATGCTAGGTGAGCACTGTACTAACTGAGCTATATTCTCACCCCCAGGAACTGTATCCTTGGGGATCTTCTGTTTTGGGGGCTGAGTTAGGCAGCAGTGATGGTTCTCCAGTAAGGGGCCTGTCAGAGCAGTGAGAAATGGCTGTGAGGGTTGTAATCAGAGACTCAGGGGCAAGCACAGGCTAAACGGTACTGTGGTTTGGATGTGTCTTGTCTCCCAGAGGTTCATATGCTAGAACCTGGGTCTCCAATGCAGACACATTGAAGGCCAATGCCTTTAAAAGGTGAGTGGTGGTTAGCTTACAGAGACCCCATTGAGGAAATGGGTGAATGGCTGTCTCATCGACATGCCCCAGGGGTCACTAGATTGATTATCATGATGGTAGAAGGGCTGCTATGAAGTAAGGCCATGGCCTGTGCTCAGTCTCTTTTACACACAGCTGGCTTCCTTTCTATTCTTCTTCCCTGAGTGGACTGGGCCAGATAGAGCTCACCAGACACCATGCTGTGTGGACTTCCAGCTGACCCTTCAAACTAAACAAAACCTCTTTTCTTGATAAAACACCCAGCTGCAGGCGTTTTGTTATAACAATAACAACAAAATAGACCAAGGTAAAGGTGATGATGATGGAATCAGAGCTTAGCAATGGTATCAGGCTGCACTCACTTGAGGCTGATGGGATAGAGAAAAGGGTGGTGATGGTAGAGTCTGGGATCTGAGTTCTCTTTGGGGAGCAAAAGCCAGGGCTCTTTGCCCATCAGGGGCAGGGAAAATAGAGGAGATGCAGCTTCCAGAGAGAGAGGGGCATATTTCTCATCTCTACCAGGACACCCAGTTGTCTGAGTCATCCTCACATGAATTAGTAAGGGGGTCTGGGTACCAAAGAGCAGAGTGGTACCAGCTGTCTCTAAAAGCAAAGGGGTCTGAGACTGGCACAGATGTTGTCCAAATAGGCCTCCATTAATCCCTCTCTCGCCAGCTTGTCTTCTGCTCACCCCTCCCCCTGCACTATCTTCTTCCTAATTGCTAACAACACAGGCACCATGACTCTTGGCCGAGGCTCCTCATCAGAACTGCCTTCTCTCCCCAGCAGAGAGACAAATGAAGCTGCAATTTTGGTGTGACTTTGATTTCAAAATTGGATTCTGTCCCGCAATAATACACCTCAGATCCCCGCCCTCCCTTTAGGACGCCACTTTGTCCCTTCCTGTCGGCAGACAGATGGGAGCCCTGCACAAGAAACCTGAAGATGTGGGGATGAGGTTGCACGGGGAGGGGCTTCTTTCTGGGGTAGTGAATTATTCAGGCGTTCTAATGGCTTACCCAGCGCCAAGCCTGCCTCCTGCCTGGCGAGCGTTGTCCGCAGTGCTGAAGATGGCTGCAAATACCTGGCTCTGTTTATTGGGAGAAGATCTACTATGGTCCTGAGCTGTCCTGAGAGGCTCAGGAGGACAAACAGGGCAGCTGTAAATCAGGTGGTTCTGGAAGGGGGGGGGGAGGGAGGGAGGAATGAGGATGGAGGGATGAGGGAGAAGAAACCTGGTCTGCCCTGCTGAGGGGGAGCTCTCCCACAGACTCCAGGTTTTGATTGTCTTTTGAGTTCTCTAGCCCAGTGCTTGCAGTGAGGCCTGGAGTCCTTTCATAGGCCCTTCCTGCAGATTTGCAGCCACAGGGTGCCTGTCTTCAAAAGAGCCTCAGAGGCTGGGCACCTGGCAAGGAAGAGTTGTACCTGAACGAGCAGCTTCACAGTGCATGGAGGCTGCCCTGCTGTTGACGGAACAAGCCCTGCTCGCAAGTGAAGTGGGAAGGTCCCATCAAAGATGACAGTGAAAACAAAGCCTGGCCAGGCACACAGGGTCCCGGTGCTGAAATCCAGGGCTTTAGCATTCGTGAGTCATTCAAGGGTGATGCCTGCCCTCCTCAGAGTGTGCACGTGCTATCTGATCCTTCCCAGCCTCAGTTTCCTTTTCTGTAAACCAGAAACAAAAATGATTCCAGGGCTTGTGAGATTGCTCGGTGGGTAAAAGTGATTACAGCCAAGACTGTTGACCCAGTTTTGATCCCTGGAGCCCACAGTGGAAGGACCGAGGCAACTCTTGCAAGTTGGCACGTGTGTGCTCACACACTAAAAACAAAGAAAGAAAAGAATTCGTATCTGCAGAGTCCCTTTGTAAACGAGTTAGCTATGTTTATATGACCCACAGCCAGGGCTACCGAGCTGGGCTCCACACTCTGCATCATTAAACAAATCCCAGAGCAAGTTCTTCTCCCCAGGTGACAGTCTATGCTTGTCACCCACCCTTCAAACCTATCCTTAGAGATCAGAAGATCGGCTCAACACGGGGACAAGAATGAAGGGTGCTTGAAAGTTGATCTGCCTGGGCTATCTTAGATCTTTCTTTGCTCTTGTTTAATGCAGAGATAACAACAAATTCAATTGCCGACAGCTCCACCGGGGGAAAAAATAATCAATGCTCAGGGCGTCCTGTTGGACAAAACACCTGCCTGACTCACCTCCTGCTAAAGTCTATAAAATCTGTGTGTGTGTGTGTGTGTGTGTGTCTGTGTGTGTGTGTATGTGCACGCACGCACATGCGCGAGCTTGTGTGCTCAAGCCAGTAATCAGGTCAAACTTAAAGCACTAAACACACACATACACAAGTAGCAACTATGTGCATGTATGTTTATAATAGTTCACATACTAGAAAAGTAAATCTACAGCTAAAAGCCAAATTCAGCCCCTCACCTTGCAGACTTGTTAGCTAATTTACTTGCTGCAAGGGCATTGGAAACGGACTGTTATCAAATCTAAGGCAGAAAGCTGCATCAGTGTGGGTCACACATTTGTCACCTTCACCCTGCAGTTTGAAATCACTCAAGACAAAGGTGGTACTTGATCAGGGGCACAGTCAGCAACGAGGAGATACAGCCGCCTCTTGTCAGAGCTGATGTCTGTCCCAGGCCTTTTGAAGGGACTAGACGACAGGGAGAAGACAGGAGAGGGCCAGGGGAGAAGGGATCAGAGCAGAGCTGTGAATACACGGAAGGTAATGAGACATAGAGCCAGTGTTTGGGAGTTGGGCTGTGCCCTGTGAGTGGAGAAGCCGGGATCCTCAAGTGTCCGTGTCTCCAAAAGAGATTCACCCCTTCTGAAAACTAAGGTGGGGATATTTTCCTCTAGAATTTTCAGTTTTCTTCAAAACAGAACGAAACAAGACAAAACCGGAGACAGACATCCTTTTCTCTCCCCTCTCCCTCCTTTTTTTCCCTCCCCTCTTCTTTTTCTTCTACTTTTGTTATTTTTGAGACAGGATCTTAGGTATCTCAGGCTGGCCCCAAACCCACTGTGTGGCTGAGGCTAGCCTTGAACTCCCAATCCTCTTGCCTCTACCTCCCACTGAGACTGCAGGCAAATGCCATTATATCTGCCCACTTCAGTGGTTTCTTGGTTCTCACTTCACATCTCCAGCAGTTCCAGGACCTAACAGCCTTCACCTTGACTCTGGGTGAACTTTGACAAAAAGAACAGAGGGTGCTAGCTCGACACTGTTGTCACTCTGGATGATTGTCCTGCTGGACGATGAGAGTCCCCTTTGACCTTTACTTCTCTTGGTCCTGTACATTCTACCTGTAACCCCACCTTGTTCTACATAGGCTGTGGCAATGGAAACATTCTGTCACTGTGGTTCATCCTTAAGCTTGGGCTTGCTTTCTTTCCTTCTCTCCACTCTCTCTCTTTCTTTTTCCCTCTATCCCTCCCTTTCTTTCATTAGCATATATCAACTGTATGGGGATTTTTGTAAAGAGTCACATTTTGTGTGTGTGTGTATGTATGTATGAATCTGTGCACATGAGTGCAGGTACCCACAGCTCCAGATGAGGGCGCTGGATCCCCTGGAACTAGAATTATAAGTAGTTTCAAGTCACCTGATGTGGGTGCTGGGAACCAAACTTGGGTCCTCTGCAAGGGCAGCAGCTGATATCTCTCCTGTCCCACATGGAGGCTTCCTAATGATGTTTACGCACACACGCAGGCATGCACACACACACACAAGCACGCACACACACACAAGCACACATGCGCGCACACGCGCACACACACAGTCTGTAATTTGATCATAATTCCCTCTATTGACTTTCATGTTCTCCTTCCTTCTCTTCATAGAGGATGTGAAACATCCATCCATGGATTTATGGGCCATTTCTGATTCCTCCTTTGCAGAATTTCCATTCAGTTCCTGTGTTAACTAAAGCCCTGTGTTTAATATTTTCTGTTTTTATACATTCTTGGATATGGATCCCCTGTTGAATATGGAGATGGAAAATACTCCCCCGTCCTGTGAGCTGCCTCTCTCTGTTGTCTGGCAATTCTTCCCTTGTGGTGCAGAAACTTTAAAACTCTGTGTCATTTGTCAATTCTTGCTATTGCTCACTGAGACCGTGGAGCCCGTTCAGAAGGCACTTGCTATGCCGAGGTCTGAAAGCCCTTTGTTTCACTCCTGTAGTTTCAGGCTTTTGCTCCATTGCCTCTTGCATGAGGGGAGAGGGCTCTCGGGTTTTCTACATGTGGAAATCCAGCTGCCCCTGCAGGTCTTCCTCTTCCTCCTCTCCCCTTCTCTTCCTCTCTTCATCCTCCTTCTGTCTTTGCCTTTCTCCTTCCTTCCCACCGCTTCCCCTCTTCCTCCTCCTCTTCTTTGCATCCAAAGCTGTCTAGAGCTCACTATGTATCCCAGGCTAGCCTTGAACTCACAGCAATCCTGCATCAGCTTCCTGAGTGCTGGAATGGCAGGTGTGAGCCACCATTCTACAGGTGTGAGCTGTGAGTCTTCTCAGCTCGGCTTCCCGCCTGGGCCTAAAGCCCCCACGTGGATTTGGCCTTTTCTCCCATCTCTAACTCTAACCTCATCCCCTTCCAACACCCCTGTCAGCCTCAGCCCCAGGTCTTTCTGTTCCCCCCTCCCTTACCCTCTCCACTAACGCTGAAATATAAGGGTGTACTTTGTTCTTATCTGCTGAATTTTGACTTTCCTCATCCATTGACAAAGATTAGGGCTGAACATTCCTCTGATGACTGGTCCTGTTCTTGGTGTGTGTCCTAACGCCCCCCCCCCCGCCCCCCTCCCCAAAATCCATCGGTCTGGGAGGCTTGCCCAACACTATTCCATTTTGGAGACTTGATTTGAAAAGGTTAACCATTTTGAAAGAGGAAAAGAAAAATAGAGTGTGCACATTCCAGGGTAAACAAATTAATCCTTCTTTAAAGATTGGAGACATGGCCTACCGAAATAATGCGGGCTGATCTCAGAAGCATGTCAACAAAAGAACAAGTGGTAGCTAGCTCGAGGGGAAATCGATTTGGAGGAAAAAAAAATCCACATGAATCTTTAAACTGAGTTCTGATTTCCACGTCCAGCCACAAGCCTGATTTTAGTCTCTGGCTCTGACCTTGACATTTACTCCCTGGCTCATTTCCGTATGACCTTGGGAGGCAGACAGGGGTCCTCTGAGTTTGTCAAGTGCCAGGTGATTGGCTGTTGTGACTGGTCCTCTTTCCTGCTCATCCCACATGTCGCACCCCCATCTCTGAGGTCCATGCTGCCAGAACCCTGCTTTACAGCTGTGCAAATGGAAGCTCAGAGCCCCACACGTGTGTAGGAACAGGTGAAGCCATACCGACTGGGCCGGATCCAACACAAGATCACTGGTCTCTTCTCTCACCTCACCCCCTGACCCCATGAGCACTGCATCTGTCCCCTGCACGTAACCAGATGGGGTGTTACACAGATGACATCCCAGGGAAAGAGGGGAGTCATTCAGAAGAGTGTCGCTCTGGGCAAGAGGCTATTTTTCTTTAAATGATGGGTTAGGTTTGTTCCTCTGTGGGGACCTATTGTCTCTGTTCCCCACTTAGCCCTCTCTCTTGGTCTGTCTGTATCCAAAGAATCACAATTCTTAGCTCTGTGTAGGACACTGATTAACCCAGCAGTCTTTGTGGTTTTGTATCCCATCTTTTAGTCTTGTTTTTGTAGTAACTCTTTCAGATGCGAATAGCAACAATGATGTTATTTATGATTTTTAAGAAAGGACATAAAAGGGCATCTATGAAAAGTCTGTAATCAGCCTCATAGTTAACAATAGACACACAAAAGCTTTGCCCCAAATATAACAATAAGCCCGATGTTCCCTTTGGCCATGCCCAACTGGCAGAATACTTAAAGGTCTTCCCTGTGACATGATAGAGAGAGAGACCTACAGGTGGTGTGATCATGGTTGTAGCCTAGAACTCATGAAATTTGCTGTGTTGTAGGAGGCAAGGGTGATATAAACACTTCAGTTGTACTGTGGTTTACTAGCAGAGGGGCAGAGCTGCTGGAAGTCTAGGGAAGGTGGGTGTGGCTTAGCCTGTAGAAGGTAGCTGCACTCAGCTCTGAGGCTGCCTTATAGCTGCAGGCGCTGCCTGGATATTGCTCTCTCTCTCTCTCTCTCTCTCTCTCTCTCTCTCTCTCTCTCTCTCTCTCTCTCTCTCTCTCTCTCTCTGCCTCTCTCTCTTTGCCTCTCCCTCTCTCTCTCCCCCTGGAGACTGTTCAGTAGGGCTGGGAGAATGCTTGCCAGGACTACAGAGGTGATCCCAGGTCTGGACTGGAGAGTGACAGAAAGCACAAAATGTGGTTAGTAGTGAATAAGTTCTGATGTCCTTTTCAGTCTCAAAGGACTGACCGGCCCGTGGCTCCAGGCCATGAGGCAGGGAATAATCAAACCCAGGGAGGAAGGGCTGTGGGGTTAGAAGCAAGGAGAACCAGCGAACAAGAGCCAGTTCCCATTAATTATTTTGACAGTGTCCACTCAAAAATGCACAGCAGGCCCACATCCCTGCAGCCAGCGCTGCACCTCATTTCTTGGTGGCGAAGCAGATGCTGTTGGCAGACCCGGCACCCTTTGCCCTGCCTCCTGTCTGGGCAGTGAGAGCAAAGCTTCGGGGAGGGAGGGATGCCACCTGGGGTGAACGCTGGAACGTGGTCAGGCCCAGCCATCCCATGAATACCAACTAAGCTGCCTGGGTGTATGGAAAAGTTTGGAGGTCGAGAGCGGATGCAGAGGCAGTGTCTGGACTCGGTGCTTTGGGCTTGGTTCCCTTCCACCTCAGAAGCAGAACTCACAGGACACAGAGATGTGAATATCAGGATCTGGTGCTATCTTGGTAGGACACTTTATTTTGCTCAGAGTTTCAGAATCACACGTGACCACCAGCTCTTGGGTGATCTGACTTGGGGACTGCCATCTTCCCTGGAGCTTTGGAGGGGCAGAGCTGTTAGAAGTCACTTACTTACTCCATTGGGAGATTGTCAGGTACATTTTGCAACAATTCTATCTTTTCAGAGACTCCTCAAGTCTTAAGCTAAAGAACTGTCAAATCCAGACTATTTTTTCATCAATTTAGGATTGAATGCCATAGACTCAAAGTCACAACTCTTTGAGTGAACTATATCTCCTATTCAGTCTCAACCAGGTTGATTCCTGCCTATTTCTGAGATCAGGGTGTTCAGGGTGATGTGACTGAAGACAGCCACATGGTTTAGTTCTTGCTCATAAAAGCACCAGCTGGGATGGAGACTGATGATATTGTTAGAGGTAGCTTCTTCCCGAGTGTCTTTTGTCTTTTTAAATGTTTTGTGAGATTTTATTTTATGTGTATGACTGTTTGCCTGCATGTATGCCTGGGCACCATATGCATGCAGTTCCATCCTTGGCCAGAAGAGGGCATCAGATCATTTGGAACTGGAGTTATAGTCACCTGTGAGCCGCCATGAAGGTGCTGGTGATTAAACCAGGGTCTTTTTGCAATGGCAGCCAGTGCTCTTAATTGTTGAGCCATCTCTTCAGCCCTGTGCTTTTGTCTTGAGTACTGTTCTTGATGCCAGAATCCAGCCAGTGTCCAACCATTCACCTTTCAGCAAGTTAAAAGGGGATGGGGAGAATAGGTAGACTTATTTCTTCTCTTAAAGGGATTGACTCAGGTATTGGCTGTACCACAAATGCTTACATCCCAATGGCACAGATTAGTCACCTGATCATGTTTAGCTGCAAGGGACTCTGGGAAATGTAGTCTTTTTTTACAGCTGCCCAGTCGTGGTGGTTTGAATGAGAATGGCCTTCATAAGTGCTTATATTTGAATGCTTCATTCTGAGTTAGTAGAAGGAAGGATTGGGAAGGATTAGGAGGTGTGACCTTGTTGGAGGAGGTGTGTCACTGGAGTTGGGGTTTCAAAAACCCATGCCAGGCCCAGTCTAGCACCCTGTCTTTCTGCCCCATACGAGAGACCAACCCTCTAAAACCAGAAGCAAAGCCCCAACTGAACGCCTTCCTTTATAAGCTGCCTTGGTCATGGTGTCTCTTCATAGCAACAGAACAGGATCATTTATGCCCCTAGGGAAATACCCTAAGACAATTCTTAAAAGAGGGCAATAGTTTGTGTATGGTGCCTTAATTGGACGGAGCCACCATCCAAGTCTGTTGTTGACATAATAAAGTTTTGTTTGTAGCTAGAAGTTGGCTACAATACAAGGGTGATTTAGAAACATGGAAAACTGTACATAAAAAGTACACTTGCACACACACCAAATTTAATGTTCCTTGAGAACTATGGGTGCTGAGGGACAGCCACTCATCCATTCATCCATCCATTGACCTATCTATCTATTGAATATTTATCTTTCTATCTATCCATCCATCTATTCTTCCATTCATCCATCCACTCCTCCATCCATCCACATATCCATCCATCCACCTCCACCCTCCCATCCATCCATTCACCCATCTATCCATTCATTATTCAATCAGTGTGAACTGGAACCGTCTTAGCTGGTTGAAGGACAAACATAAATTCTTAATCTCATGAAACTTTTTCTTAGTGGGATTAAGAGACACATCTGTGAGTGTCTGGACAGTCTCTCTAGTGTCACAAAGCACACAACAGCAGGAGCAGCAGAGCATCCCTGGAGACCAGAAGGCCCTTTTTAGAGCCTTTCCTTCTTTTCATGGGAGCAATTTCCTTAGGTCTCAATGGCATCCAGCTGCAGACAGCTCGACCTTGGCTCATATGGAGGCTCTGTGGGGTTTGTGCATGCTGGGAAGGCCCCTTCACCATGGCTGATAAGAGCTGAAGGACAAACACCACTCACTGGAAATACAGTGAGGGAGAGCTCTCGCACCACTGACCAGAGCCTGGCTGACCTCGGAGGCAGGTCGGTAAATGAAGGCCCTCCCACTGTCTTCCTCTCCCACTCTTGTTCCCGCTTCCTGGCTGAACGTGAGGGATGGCCTTCTTTGATACTGGGCAGGGGGTGGCGTGTTCACCCAAAGGTTCACTTGTAGAAGGTGGTCCCTAATGAGGTGGTGGGGTTTGAAGAGAGGAGCTTAGTGGAGGCCATTGGGAGTGTTGCCCTCCGAAGGCAGTAAGGTCTATCCCCTGACAGGTGCTGGTTAGTCCTGCTACAAAAGGAGGTAGCCTGGCCCCTTCCCCTGGTAGCTTTCCTGTCTGCAGATGGAATCCCTGGTTCTTCTACATATTTTTGTCATACTACTATACATTGTTAGGGCCTTCCAAAAGGCCATCCTCTCTTTGGTTTTGAGCCTCCAGAATCACTTTTCTTCATAAAAGGGCCTAGTTCCAGGTATTGTATTACAGTAATGGGAAATGGGCCAATATATCCTCCAAATAAGCCTTTATACCCACACTTTTTTGTTTGTCTGAGATGGGTTTTTCTCTGTAGCCCTGGCTGTCCTGGAACTCAATGGCTGGCTTTGAACTTACAGAGATCCGCCTGCCTCTGCCTCCCAAGTGCTGGGATTAAAAGTGTGCACCACCACAGCCAAGCTATACCCACATGGTAATCATCCACTAATTCGGGCAGGAAAGGCTTCAGGGAATGGCTTCCGCACAGTCTTGAATGATGGGGTAGAGGCTCTCTGGGCTTTCCCAATGGTGCCCTTTCTGTATTGAAAAGAGTAGGCAGGCTTCAGAAGGGAAGGGGCTCGGAAGTATAAGGGGAAGAAATATGGCCAGTGTGGCTGAGTCAGTGGGGAAGGCTAAGGCCATGGGATGTGGAGATTCTGAGTTAATTTTGAGGTTTTCAGTGACAGAAAAATTTCACAGTCATTTAAAAGTTCCTGGTGGGGCGAGAGAGTGCTGGAGTTTGGGATTTGAGCGGGATGATGCTTACCATGATGTGGAGGTCTCAGGGTGATCATTTATGGAGGCGGGGCTGGAGTGTGGAGGGACGCTGTGCCTTGGAGAAGGGCTGAAAATAGAAAGATGAGCCAAACTGGCCTTGCGGCCCTTCTCTGCCTCCCGGTGGCTGTACCACCCACCTTAGGGGAGCTAATGAGGTTCTTTTTGTCAACTTGACACAGCTAAGATTATCTGCAAAGAGGGAATTTAAGCTGAGGGATTCTGCTTGATTGCTGATTGATGTGAGAGGGCCCCGTCCACTGTGGGCGGAGCCATTCCTTGCCAGCCTGTCTTGGGATCCATCAGAAAGGTGGCTGCTAAAGGACAGCCTGGAGAGTAAGCCAGTAAGGGCAGCTTCTTCCTCCGTGGCTTCTGCTTTAGTTCTTGCCTCCAGGTTCCCGCCTCGCCCTCCCTTGGGGGGGACTGTGCCCCGGGAACTGTAAGAGAAGCCCTTTCCTCCCCAATTTGGTTTTGATCGTAGTGTTTATCACAAACTAGGACAATCAGCTTCTCTGGAGTGTCCTTCCTCTTATTCCCTCCACTCCCTTCTCTCACCTTCCCCTCCAACTCTCTTTTTCCTCCTCTGTCTACTCACGGCCCCCACCCTGATCCTCCTCCTCTTCCTCTTGAGACCAGGCCTCACTCTGTAGCTGTCATTCTTGAGTATGAAATGACTCCTTCAGGTGCACCTGAATGTTTGTTTCCAGGCCGGTGGCACCATTTTGGAAGTTTCTGGAGCTGAGGGCTAGGTCAAGTGGGTCCCGGTGGCAGATGCTTCGGGACATCTGCTGCCTGGCCCTGCCCATCTTGCTCTCCACTTCCCATTCACCACAAAGTGAACCGCTAACTTCTGCCACCTGCTCCAGGTTGAGATTCACACTGTGGAGGCTACAGGCCGCAACTCCTGCCCCCTGTGCTTCTGTGGTGTCATCAGCTCTGATATCCTCGCTCCGGCTTGGTACATAACTCAACCTGGGTCTGTCTGCTTTCAAGGCCGGTGATTTTACCCAATAGCAAAGTGGCCGCCAGAGTAAATGAAGATATATGGGCATTACCCAGCTCTCCCGGACCCGTAATTGGCAGTTAATAAAGTATGACAATTATGACATTCACCTTGGTTCCCGGCAATCCCAGAATGTGACTGGGTCCTTGGGGACATGTGCATATCGGGAAGAGGCTTTATATAGTCAAGCAGAAGGTCACCAATTCTACCTTCATTCACCTTTCCCTTTCTTGGGGGTGGGGATAGGAGGGCAGGCAAATAATAATGATACAGCCCTGCAAAGCCGGGGCCCTGTAGGTGGATGGCTGTGTTTTCAAAATGGTAGAGAGATAGGACCCACACCAGGAATGACTTCAAAGATGGTGACTTGTCCTTAAAGCAGCGTGGGGGATGGGATGGGGAGGAATAGATTACAGGTGTTTGTGGTGAGTGACTGCCCCCTTTGGCCTGCTTGGCATGTGTGGGGAGGGGCTGTGGGCTCTTACCTGTTCGGAAGAGATGTTGAGGACCTACTATGTGCCAGGCACTATGCTCTGTGCTGGAGATCTGAGTGTGGAGCCCGAGACCACTCCTGAAGCACACTGTTTTGGGAATGTTTGGTAACAAGTGCACCATCCAGGCCAACACTCGGGGGCACTGAGAGGAAGGCCAGCAGAGTTTGGACAGAGGTCTGCTCCATCTTGACAATAGCATTTTGCCAAGGAGACGACTCAGGCATGGGCCTGCACAGTCATTTTTTGACACTGCATGCACATGTACACAAACTGATAGGCACGTTTCATGAAAATTTTAAAATATTAACAAAGAACCTTGTTTGAGTTGAATAGTGTGTCTATTTATGTGTGCATGTGTGTATGTGTTGACATATACCTGTTATCCAAACACAAAGTTTAAAACAGGAGGATGGAGAATTAATGGCCAACCTGGGTTACATATTGAGACCCTGTCTTCCAGATAACGTCCCTTATGGCTGGTAAGATGGCACAGAGAATGAAGGTGCCCTCTGGCCTAAATTTGATCCCTGGCACTCACATGGTAGATGGAGAGGCCTTCCACAAGTTGATTTCTGACACACACACACACACACAAAACCAAACAACCCCAAATTCCACAGTTCTGCTGGTGTGGAGGTACTGCCTTCTAATCCCAGCACTGAAGGGCAGAGGCAGGAGAACCGCTGTGAACCCCAGGCCAGCTGGTCTACACTGTGAGTTCCAGGGCTACACAGTGAGACTTGTGTCAAAAATAGAAGTATATAAAACAAACAAGCACACTGCCCAGCTCCAGGGCGGGGTGGGTATCTGCACGCTGGGGTACTGGGCACAGTCTGGCCTAGATAAACACGCTGCTCCCTCTGAACCCCCCTGGCTGCTGTCTCGGGCCACCTCCCTATCTCTGTTAAATTTTATCTTTTCTTTAAATGTCCACACAGACCAGAAAGAGCCTTCTCTCCAGGGATGACCCCCAGCTGAAAGGACCTGAGCGGCAGCTGGGGACCAGCCATGCACGGCGACCCCCTCCTCCCTCCTCTGTTCTGGAATGTTCTATGACACTCGGCATAGATTTGTTTTTGTTTGTTTGTTTGGTGTGTGGTATCTGTAAGGTCTTGAAAGCCCCATGAACACATTACATGTGGGGCCAGAGCTCTCACCTCAGTATACCCACTCTGTGATTTTACTGGCCATGGACTTTAGATTACTAAGAAATCACTGGTGAGCATTATCCTAGATGCCTGCCCTGCGTGATTGTTCCATGAAGGCTGGAAATGCTGCATTTGCCTGCTTTCTACTGAGATCTCTTTTCTTTTTTCCCTTTGTTTTGGGTCTTAGGTTAGCGCTAGTTCTGTCCCCTGAAGAGTGTCATCAATTAGAGTTAAAGGAAATGCACAAATATGTTCTTACACATGTGTTCATTTTTTTCTTTTTAATTAAATTAAATAATTAATTAATTAATTTTGGGTTTTTTTTTTTTTTTTTGAGATAGGGTTTATCTGCATAATAGCCTTGGCTGTCCTGGAATTCACTCTGCAGACCAGTTTGGCCTCAAACTCCTAGAGATCTGCCTGTCTCCCGAGCGCTTGGGATTAAAGGTGTGTGCCACCACACTACTGCCAGGCAAATATTTATTTTATTTTTATTTATGTGTATGTACATGACTGTAAATGCCTGCAGAAGCCAGAGAAGGGCATTGGATCCCTTGGATCTGGAGTTATAAGCCAGTTGTTAGCTTCCATGTGGGTGTCAGGAATTGAACCAGGATCCTCTGGAAGAGCAGCCATTGCTCTTAACTGCTGAGCCATCTCACCAGCCCCTCCTTAGTTATCCATAACTAAAATTATCAGAGTAGCTGGCTTAGGGTAAATTGATTGTAGTTCTATATTCTATAACAAACACATGAGTAGGCCTTTGGAGGTCAGCAGTGGGCAAATGTTGGCAATTTCTTACGACTCAACCATATGGAAAGCATAGGCTGCCCCGGTATGTGTGAAAGTTGAGGGCTTACATATACATAATCAAAGTATTGAGCCACACGGGAGTTCTAAAGAATAGAACACACATACACACACAGTGTGAGAAATAAACTATGTAATCTATTACCATACAGTTTAAGAAATAGCACCCAGAGAATGGCTAGGGCTGGGGGATAGCTTTGTTGGTAAAGTGTTTGTACAAGCTCAAGGACTTGAGTTCAGATCCACAGCACTCATGTCCAAGGATGGTGACCTACACCCACAACCCTAGCGAAGTGACAGGGGCTTCAGGGGAGGAGACTGAAGATCCCTGAAGCTCGCTGCCAGCCAGCCTTAAAGAGCTCTGGATTCAGTGAGAGTCCTTGATCAGAGAATAAGGTGGAGAGAGATTGAATGAGACATCTGACACACACACACACACACGAACACACACATGCACACGCACACACGGAAAACAAACAGTACCTTCTCAAAGCAATGGGAAATCTCTTGGCATCAGTGTCCCTCACGGCCCCACCCACTCTGAGTGTGGCACATCTAGCCCCCATAGTGGCCTGCAGGTCTCTTTCCTGTTTGTAGTGTTATTTTGCACAGTCCTTTGTCTCAGTCACTGGGTGCCACACCTGTATGTGTCTCTCAACACAAGGCTGAGATTCACTCATTCTTGTCTATGTTCCTGGACGTCACTGCCATTTCGGAAACCAATCAGCTGAAAACATCTGCAGTGAAAACAACACATGCAGTAGGCATGCGCCTCTTCATCATCTTTCCCTAATCAGCCCAGGCTTGTTCTGAGCCCTATTTTTGGAAGATATTTGTATGGAGAAAGATTCCCTTAGATTTGCAGAAAACACAAAACCAGCTGAGTGAGTAAACAAGAGGTAGCCATCTTGAAAATTATGTTTTTCTTTTCTTTTTTTTTTTTTTTATCTAAAAGGGACTCATGGTATAAAACCCTCAAGGCAGGTACAACCTGGGTATAGTGTCGTTGGATAAATATTTCAGTTTGTGAAGAAGCGAAAGGGAGGCTCAATCAACTTGAAAGCCTTTGTGTGACAGTGCAAGACAGGTATGCATTATAACCAGTTTGCATTTTTTTTTTAATTGAAAGGTTTTGGACAGGGTCTCTCTTTGCAGTCCTGGCTGGTCTGAAACTCACTATGTAGACCTGGCTGGCCTCAGACTCACAGAGATCCACCTGCCTCTGCCTCCTGAGTGTTGGGGTCAAAGTTGTACTCCACTGCTCTGGCCCTTGCTTTTTGTTTTGAGGAAAGCTTTGGGGGTGAAATTTTCTAGGGAGACATAAAGAGCCATCAGCTTCCCATACAGATGATACCAATGACAGACCAGAGTCCATCCTGGGGAACCAATGGGTTTCTTGGTTTTTCTTATAGAGTGTGAGGAGTGTGGGGGACCTGAAAACAGCTGCCTCGCTAAAAAGTCTCACCCAAGTGTGGATGAGGACACACCATAGCTGCACAAAGGGGTCCCCACCCCTTCATCTAACCTTCCACAGTCTCTAGACTCTGGCACCTCCTGAGAGATGGCCTGAGCTGAGGCAGAATATCATGCAAGAGGGAGGGGGAGGCTGAGAGTCCTGGTGGATGTATAAAGAAGCCCAATTATATTATTTTCTCTGTCCTCTTTTTCTGAGCAGCAGGAGGTCCTTTCAACGACTTCAGTGGGGACCCAGATCTGCCCTCCTTCCCCCATGCCCCACTGGAGGAGACTGAAATTGATGGAGTGAAGGATGAGGATTTAAGGCCTTCCTCAGCTCAGCAGTGCTGTGATTGATTAGTAGTGTCTGCCATGGGTAATGAAGTGGCAAGTCACAGAATGCATGCTGTTTATACCTCCAACACCTGAAGGACAGCAGGTGTAATTTAGTTTGTGTATACTTTGCTCAGATTTCTTTCTCTTATTTTTTTTTTAAATCATCTCTCTCTCCTTCCTCCCACCCTTCTTTTCTTTTCTTTCTTTCTGGGTATTTTCTCATGTGCATGCATATGGAGGTCAGAGGGACAATATTTGGAAAGGTGTTCTACTTCCACCTTATGAATCCTGGGGACTGAACTCAGATCATCAACTTGCTGGCAAGCACCTTTACCCACTGAGCCATCTTGCCAGACCATCTTTTCTTTTTTGCAAAAATGAGGATCCAAATCCTCTTTGTGCATAGTTCCCGCCTCCTCCAGGAAGAATGGAACCCTCAGTACTTTCCTCTGACACTTTCCAGTGTCTTTGTTATTGAATGGATGCTTTCATGAACTCTGAGACATGCTTTTACTCTGTGTACCTTCTTTCCACCCTTAACCTTCTCCTCCTTGCTCTCATCCAAGGGTCTTGGAACTGGCCCTTCCCCCTGCCTACTGGTTCTTTCCTCTAGATTGCCACATGGCTAGTGCTTTCTCCCCAGGAAGGTCTGCCCTGAAACCACACTGCCATTGCTCTGGTTTTGGCTTCCTAGCTAGCAGCATACACATTCCGCCAAGAGCAGTAGTTGAAGGGTGCCCCTGGCTTCTGCTCTAATCCCATTGGCTACTCCAAGTCACATGGGTAATGCAGGCTCTAGCTAGGCAGTCATGTTTCCTACTGCACCGTCATCAACCATCAATGGCAGAGAACAGACATCAGGGAATAATTAGCACCCTGTTCACAGCATTTTAATTTGATGAAAATTCATTGTTGGTTTTTTTTTTTTTCTCCTATGCTAAGTCCCAGCATGTAGGACACTGAGGCAAAAAAGAGCTTGATATGGAAGCTAGCATGGGCTACACAGCAAGACCATGACTCAAAAAGATAAAAGAATATATAGAAGAGGAACATTTCTTTTTCCTAAGAACTATGCCTTCAGCCCATATTGACGCCCAGCTGGGGGACAAGGTGAGGGTGAGGGCTGTCAGGATTACTGTAGGGCGGGCATTCCATGACACTTCCTCCCTAGGATCTCCATATGTGTCCTGTCCCGGGAATCAAGTGCGTTCATGCCGCTGGGCATTGATTGAGGGTGGACGTCGACTCAGCACGATGGAGCAGGAAGAGAATGCCGCACCTTCTCTCACACGCTTTAGTGCTCTGGTGGCAGGGGGGCCGAGGTGAGGCGTTTCCCCATGCCAGCGTCCAGACATTGTTGACAGACACCCGCAGGTGCATGCACAGGGGTCTCACAGCAGGCAGGGCAACTTGGGGTGCTACCTGCCTATGTGAGTCCAAGCCTGGCTGGAAGATCTGTCCCCTCGAGTTCTGCTTGCAGCGATTCTCCCCCTCCTTACACAGGATTTCTGGCTCTGCCCTGGTGAGGGCAGGGTTTTTTTTTTTGTTTGTTTTTGTTTTTTTTCATGGAGAAATGGTTGTGGCATCTGCCCCTGAGGCTCACACTCCAAGGTGGTCACTTGGCAATGTCACTCTAGGTTGGCTCAGATGGAAGGGAGCTGGGCTAGTGAGTGAGCAGGGAAAAGCCAATAAACTGCCCTGGGGTGTATGTAACAAACATTCCCAGACACAGGAGCCAATGCAGGCAGGCACTTTTTCCTTTCTCTCTCTCTCTGATGTCAGAATTTCATGAGGGCAGGCCCAACGGTGAGAATATATTCCAAGCCTGTGCCATGCCGTCTCCACACACACCACAGGTCCCTCTGCCTCGTGGGAGCACCTTTCAGGGCAGGATGGAGCCGAGAAGCCCAAGGCCCCTCACTCAGTCTGGAGTACAGAGCTACAGGCAGTTAAAGACCCAGATGATTCTCGTTCCACCACTGCCTGACTGGCTGTTTGAGCTCTGCTGTCTCTCCCTCTGACTGACAGGTGTGAGCACAGGGCCGTGTCTGCATGTTGCTCCTTGGGAGGATGAAACTAGAAGCTGAATGGAGGCCGCTTGGCCACAGAACACATATTCTGCTCCCGCTGCTGAGAACAAATGCTGCAAGCAGTGGAAGAACTCCTTCAGGGGTGTCTGGGGTTGAGTCTCTCTCCCCCTCCCTCCCTCTTTTCCTCCCATACATATGTCTGTATATGCAGCAGAGGCTGACATCAGGTACCTTTTGCAATAGCTTTCCACCTTGGTTTTTGAGGCGTGGTCTCTCATGGACCATGGCTAGCAAGCTCCAGGGAGCCTCCTGCCTCAGTCTCCCCAGTTCTGGGATCATTGAATGCTTTCCTGGATTTTTATGTGGATGCTGGGGATTTGAACTTTGGTCTCCATGCTAGCCTGACAAGCTCTTTATCAATTGAGAAGGTCTATCTAGTACTGCTCAGACATGTCTTAAGATTATCCAGCACGAGGAGTTCTACTTCATCACTCTTTCCAGAGCTTCAGTGGCCTGGAGGAGGCTCTGAATCCCTTGCCTGTGCCTTTTGTGAGACAAGGTACATGATCTTCAAGAATCTGACCCTTGGGATGGAAAGAAGTTAAGCTTTAAATGGCCCAAGAAGAGGCAAATGATGTTAGCTGGGCAGGGCAGCAATATCTCAGGGGAGGAAAGCAGATTAAAGGCCGGGCCGTGAATGTATGACACGCCGGGGAAGAAATGGCATGGCATTAATGTATTTGCCATTCAACATTTTAAATTCGCTGGGCTGGCAAATGGGAGCAAAGCAGTGTCCTTTCATAGAATGATGGAGGGAGTTCGCTGCGCCTTTGCGGCACAGAGGAAGACTGGTTAATTACTTTGTCATCTGCTGGGGTTTATCTACTTCTGTTCCACGGGAGAGCAGTTAATCCCTAATGTGCTTGTGGAAGCTGCTATAGCGACATTGATTCCATTTGAGATGGGGCCACATCCAGTGTTGTAATCCCGAATTCCTAGTGACCCGGAGAAATGAAGAGGATAGGCAGATGGGAAGAGAAGTGTTTGACACACTTTACTCTGAGTTTATGTCTCTGGCTGTTATGCATTTCAGTTCCGTTAACAAGGTGGGGTCCTATTAAGTAGAAATGAAATGGATTTTCAAGAGGATTCATTTTATTTTCAAGTGTGTGAGTGTGTATGTGTGTGTGTGTGCCTGCCTACCCATGTGCCCTTGGAGGACAAAAGAGAACACTGGATCCCCTGAGGTTGTAGGCAGTTGTGAACCACTTGGCACTGGGTACTGGGACCCAACCCAGGTCCCCTCAAGAACAGCAAGTGTTCTTAAATCAGTCACCGGATCCTCTTTCTATCGAGGAAGCAGATTGTAAATCATCTTCTCTTTCTCTCCATTTTTCCCTGCCCCCTACCTCTGTCCTGTTTAGACAAAGTCTATCTGTACCCATGATAATTTGGTGGTGGGGCTTCATGAGGACACTGCGAAGTGTCAGAGCCAGGAGTGAAGGCGGTGGTTCGATTGATGAGCTTCTTCACACAGACATGAAGGCCTGAGTTTGAATCCCTAGCACCCATGTAAAAAGCCAGGTGTGGTGGTGACATCTGTAACCACAGCCCTGCTGCAGGGGCAGAGACAGGTGGGTACTTGGAGCTCACTGGCCAGACTGGCTGGCCAAGTGGTGAGCAGTGAGACCCTGCTTAGGGTTGGAGAGATGGCTCAGCAGTTGCCCTTCCAGGAGACTCTGGTTCAGTTCCCAGCACCCACATGGTGACTCGGTGTCTGTAAGTCTAGTTTCAGGGAGTCCAACACCCTTTTCTGACCTCAGTGAGTCACAGACACACATGCAGGCAAAACACCTGTACACAAAACAATAAAATTATTAGAAAATGAGCTGCAGAGTGGTAGAAGAAATTGGACATTGATCTCTAACATCCATGAATGCCTTCACAAACACACATACACACACACACACACACACACACGGGGGCGGGGGGGGGGACAGGGCCGGAAGCACCGTGGCTCTCCCTTCTCCATGCAGGAAGACTCTTTGTCCGGGAAATGATCTCTGGCTGAGCAGACCACCTGCTCTGTTGGACTCCATGTGTGTGGGAAACGCTCCTGTGTCCTGGCACTGTTCACTCCGAACCCTCTTGAGACTCTTACTGGAATCATCTCTTCAGGAGGAGGGTCCTGATCAGGGTCTTCAGGTGGATCTGGGACTGACTATGATGACCAGATCGAAGCCTCACTCAGGAATAAAGAATCTGGGCTCCCGGAAGATGAGCTTCCCGAGTGACTCAATCAAGCTGCAAATCTGACTTCTGCTGTCTACAGAATGCTGTAGAACATTCTCCTAGTTGTTGACTCCATAGTCCGCCTCTGCATCTTTGGTTTGTTTGCTTGTTTTTGTTTTTTTGAGACAGGGTTTCTCTATGTAGCCCTGGCTTTTGTGGACTCTCTTTGTAGACCAGGCTGGACTGGAACTTACAGGATCGTCTGCCTCTGCCTTCCTGAGTGCTGGGATTAAAGCCATGTTCCACGGAGCCTAGCTGTCTCTGCATCTCTGTCACTCCTGGTCTAGGTATTGTTGTGAGCCAAGCAAATTGAGCTTCCCAGCTTCATTCCTAGATATGCACGATGGCACCTTGAATGAAGCTATTGAAGGGAGACTGAACCAGTTTGGGTATAGGAGTATTTTGTATATTTTCTTCTCTGTTGCTCTTCCTGTATAGAATGTGACTGCTATGGTTGGGGCCCAAGCACCAATTTCATGACCAGGAAGCATTGTTGAGGAGGAAAGTCATGTGTTAAAGCTGACAAAGAAGAACAGTAGAAGGTTGGTTGCTGGTGTCTGTCTTGGAGCTGAAGCAGCTCTAGGACCACTTTACATGAGACAACTAACCTCTGTCTGGCTTGAACCCAAATTATTTTGGTTTCTACTACTATGCAGCTAAATGGATATATATATATATGTGCCTAAAATGTTAGAAACACTTACTGCATGGAGTCAAATAGTCAAGGAGTGAGGCTAAGAGTCTTATGAGGTATGGCACTGTGTGCCTTTAATCTCAGTACCTGGAGGCAGAGGCAGTGAGTTCCAGGGCAGCCAGGGCTGTATAGTAACTTCTTGTTTGAAACAAACAAACAAACAAGCAAAGAAAAAACAAAAAATCTAAGAGTCTTGATGTGGTTTTATTGATCAAACCTTACCTGAAGACCATGCCAGGGCTTAAATGAATCACTGAATTCTATTTTGTTTATGTCAGTTTGAGCAGGATGGTCATCCATGTCCAAAGAAAAAGAAAAAGAAAAAGAAACCAACATAAAACATCTCCACTGATTTGAAAAACACTGACCTTTCATCCAGGTTGATCACTTCTTCCTTTACAATAGTGTTAAAAAATTAGCATTTATTAAGTGTGTGTGTGTGCATGCGCACACGTCCATGTGGGGGTCACCCTAAAACATTCAGGGTCCATCCTCCCATTGCACCACGTGGGTCCCATGTCATTAGACTTGGCCTCAAGCACCTCCCCCTCTGCTGAGCCATCTCACCAGCCCCATGGTAGATTTTCTGTGAAGCCACACTCAGTTCAGAAGCCCAGGAAACAAAATCCCATGATTATAAAACACATCTGCTGAAGAAGGGAAGTCAAAGCGCACGGGGGAGCCATTTTTTTGTCATTTACACTCACCGACAAAACCCCTGGTCATGGCCTACCATCGGTTGAAGGGAGAGAGCCCTGGAGAGCTGCTCGAGGGCCATCGACCAATGGCGGGCTCCAGGCTCTGATCCCAGCAATTTGCCCACAGTCATGGGCTGCTGCAACCCTTGTGGGGCCTGGCTGAGCAGGGCAGTGGGCAAAGCGTAAATATGGAATTGTCTGACTCCTGCTCTTTGAAAAATAGTGGTGCAGAGCTCTCCAGCCTCTGCCGGAGCCTGGGCCAGGCTGGCTGTCTTTGGTGATGTTGAGCACTGCAGATGCAAGGTAAAAAAAAAACAAAAAACTTTCCTTCTTTGTGGAGAGGAGCTCTGGGTTTTACAGTTCATTTCATTTTATGGTCTGTATGAATCAGAGACAGGGACAGAGGGGGGAAAGAGGGAGGGAGGGCAAGATGGGGGAGGGTACACATGCAGATTGCAATCCACCATCTCTTTGGAGACTCCAGGCACACACATTTCGCAGTCAGATAACGACAGTCGTTCCCCCTGTCCCCCAATGATGCTGAAAAACTGGCAATCAAGCGCAAAATACACAGGGCCCATCCTGTAGCCTTTGAACTTGAGCCAACGTCCAGCCCTCTGTCCTGACTGTGTTTAAAAGGGAATGGCTGTATTTTAAAAAGCTTAACCATCCATCGGGGCACTTCAGAGAAATGGGGAATGGGGAGAGACCCCTCCATTTTCTGTATTCCGGTGTCTTCCCTGCCAAGGAGGCTTTGGAGACCTGGCTTTTCTCTGGCCCCTGCATCCTATGCTACCCTCCTCCCTTCTAATTCAACAACAGGAGATCCTAACATCCGGTCAAACCCATTCAGGGGATTTCTCTCCAGAAGGCTTTCTAATTAAGTCTTCTAGAAAGATGACATTTAATTATTGAGAAAGGTTTTCTTTGGGGCCCAAAGAAAGCAAATATTTCAATCAAGTTGGTATGGCTTTGTGTTTCTCTGGAGGCTGTCCTGTCTCTGAGGTTCACTTAGGGAGGGCGGGGTTGAGGCCTTCATTGACCAGGTTTAACCTGCCAGGCCCTGAAGCCCTCCCTTGGTTTTGCAGCCCACTCCACCCCCACTCATCTTCAAAGACCTTAAGAGTCCTGCTCTGGGGCATGGGGTGAGCATTGGTTCCTGTGGGTTGTGGGGGTTATAGGGACCTGATGTGTATGCTGAAGGCTGGCCTCCCTGGGGCCCTGGCACTTGGGGGGTTGGTTGTGGCAAGGTTGTTATATAGAGCTCCTGGGGTCCTGAGGGAGGTGAGAGAGGGCAAGTCTGAGTGTCTATTTTAGTTGATCCACAGAGAGACCAGTTAGAGGACCCTGGAGGGGTTCAGGAGTTGGGTTGATGTGGTCAGGACTGTGGACAGTACATTGGCAAGCCATGTGGGGCCATCTGGTGTGTGGGGGCGGTGTGCGCGTATGTATGTGTCTGTGAGTGTGTGTGTATGTATAGAATGTCGAGGACGCTTTGAAGACAGAGCTGAGGACTTGCTCTTCTTCTCTGCTGGAGCTGTGTCCCCTGTGACACCCTCCAGTGATTCTGTGAGTGAGAGACTGGATCGCGCAAGGCTGCTGCTGAAGGGGGCAGGGAGCCATCTGTTCACCTGCGTGAGCCAGGTGCCTCACTAAGGATCGAATCATTGCTCCCAGCTGTGAGTTTCCAGCACCTATTTTTCTGGAGAGGGAAACTGAGGCTCAGAGAGATGAAGCCATTTTCTTAAAGTCTCATGGGCTGGAGTTGGAACTCGCTGTCTATGAGTGGAGCCTGATCCATCCTTAGCTGGACACACTGGACGCCTCCTCTGTCTCCTTGAAGAAATCTGCCTCTTGTGTTCTTCAAGGAAAGGTAGGTCCATGCAAAGACCTGGGCTCAAACCTTAGGCACGCCTCTTACTAGCTTTCCTGGTCAGCAGGCATGTCCTGAACCTAGCTGCAAAGCTGTGTTTGCCCAACCCCAGGTCAGCCAGCTTCCTGCTGAGTTTTGCCAAGGGTGGGTGGGTGGAGGACAGTGATGTTAGCCTGGAATACTGGAGGAGAGGGAACCACAGGAAGTGTCCCTCCCCAGCTTTCCAAGATCCCAAGCATCTAACAGGAAAGCCTGGCCCTGGGACTCTGGGGATGTCCCTCCAATCTCTGTCTCCCTCTACCGTTCTTCTTTCTCCCTTCATCCTTGCCCTCTCCTTCCTCTACCTTCGTCTTCCCTCCATCTTTTCTCCCCCATCCTCCCTTTATCTCTCCTCTTCCCATTTTCCTTCCTTCCGTATGTATCCCCTCTATTTCTCCACCCTCCTGTCTCCCTCTTCTCCCTCCTCTCCCCTCCGTCTCCCTCTCCTTCCCCCTCCCCCTCAGTTCTCTACCTCCACTCTCCTCCCTCTTCTCTTCTTTCATCTGTCCTCCCTCCCTCCTTCTCCTTCCTCTCATTTCTCCAGTCCAGAGGAAAGGCTAGCTCTCTCACATGAGGGTGACCTCCCTCCATCACCTCTTACCATCAACTCCCTCCACACCAGTGACACCAATTCCCTGTACTGAATTTTCTCCGTTGAAAAATTCTTAAAATGGTTTTTATTTGTTCTTGTTGCTGTTGTTTTGAGACAGGGTCTTACTGTGTAGCCTATGCTGACCTTGAACTTGAGATCCTGCATCTGGCCTCAGCTTCCTGAGTGCTTCAGCTACTGGCATGGGCCACAGTACCTAGCTGTTTTCTGATTTCTTGATTGTATCCTATGGCAATGCCTGGTAAGTGACTCCCAGTCTTCGAGCCTCGACTTCCCAGTCTGTGAGGTAGAGTGAGTTATTGGATTCACCACTTATGGTGGTGTAAGGTTCAAATGTGTTAGCTCTAGTTTGGCCATTGGCTTCGTTTCTGACTCACAATAATACTGGCCCTAGCTAGGCCCCAGGCAGAAGCTGCAGGCAGTCATTCTGGGGCACAATTCTTTCTACCAATACCTGTGGCGTTTCACCATAAAAAGCATTGGGGCTGCATGTGCACACTAATGCCTGTCCTTTTCAGGGACTGTACTCCGCAGACAGACTTGGTCCTAGCCTAAGCCTCCACCCTTTTCTCTGTCATCTTATCTCCCACCTCACAGGGCAGGGAAGCCAATGTCTTTCCCAATACCATGCACAGCCTGGAAGACACAGGAAACTAATGACCTTCTACAACGTCCTGGGGCTCCTGCAAGCCTGTGTGTCACCATGAAACTCAAACTCCTCTTACAAGTCAGTTTTTCATACAAGCTGAGGTGGCTGGTGCCAGTTGTCAGCATATCAAGTTGTCAGCTAATTTTAGCCTGCTTGTGGACTGGCTGGCAGACATGCAATTAACGCCACAGTATGCCAGCGGCTCCAGCCCTGTGACCCTTAGACCTTGAGTCAGGAATCCTGAGGTTGAAGGCCGGAGGGGGTCACCCGCTTGTGCCTGAGTTTCTTGGTTCCTCCAAGCTTCCAGATTCACCCGCCCCATTCAAATAAAAACACGAATGGACACACTTCCATCCCAGATGTGTGGGAGGACCTACCCCTCCCCAGCTGCTCCTGGGAATCCTCAGGGGCTTTTGTCCTCTAGGTCACGGCTAGAATAGCTTCTAGGTGGTTCTGAGCCTTGACCTCAGAAGCTGCTGCTTCTCACACAGTCCTTCTCATTGTGCCGCACAACACTGAGATGGGTAAGCTGGATGGGACTGACTTTTTCTGAAGATCTGGAGCTGGCCGGGCTGGGTCAGGACTTGAAAGACAGAAATAAGGTGAACCTGGCATGGCTGGCGCATGGTGGGTTCCCTTCTCCACTCCTACCAGAACGTTCTCATCTTCTGCGTTTCCGGCTGCTGCTATGTAGATAGTTTCCCTCTCCCTGTTGGATCTGCCATCTCATCTCTTCCCACATTGGTTTGCTTCTTAGCTTTTCCTAGAGCCCTCCTGACCCCTAGACTCCAAGTTCACATTCCTCTTCTAGTGACTTTAAGACTGCTCTCCTCTGGAGAACTGTGAGTATCCTTCTGCCTGCATAGTTTTGCTATGCATTTGGAAGAGCAAGCTTTCTCTCACTGCTTGGCTCTTATTCCAAAGCTCCAGGGTAGGTATGAGAGAAACAGGAGGAGAGGCCAGTGGAAGATGGAATCAGACCTGGGATGACATCCACATTGGCTGCACAGATGCCTGTGTTGCTGTGAGATGCGGCTCTTTGTAGAATGAGTGGTGGTTCATTTTCATGGCCAATGTTTTACCTACTTCTCTATTGCTGTGATAGGATAGCATGGCCAAGGTAACCTGTAGAAGAAAGAGTTTATTTGGGGCTTCAAATCAGAGGGTTAGAGTCTATGATGGTGCAGCAAAGGCATGGAGACAGGAACAGCTGAGAATACACATCCTTTTTTCATTTTTAAAATAATATTTTATGATTTAATTTATTATTTTGTATATATGGATGTTTTGCCTGCAGGTTTGTATGTCTGTACACCACATGCATGTCTGGCACATGAGGAGGTAGTGAGCTACTATGTGGGTGCTGGATATTGAACCTAGATCCTTTGCAAGAACAGCAAGTACCCTTTGCCATGGAGCCAACTCTCTAGCCTGAGAACTCACATCTTGATCCACAAACAGGAAGCAGAGAGAAAACTGGGAATGGCAGGAGTCTTTTGAAACCTTAGACCCTGCCCAAAATTACATCAAGGCCATACCACCTAGTCCTTCCCAAACAGTTTCACCAGTTAGGGAACTCTTCCTTCTCTAAGTCCCTTTTGTTGTGTATTTTGGCACACACATTCTAAAAGAACGAATATATTTAAGAGATTTTCTTTAAAAGTTTAATTTTATTTAATTATATAGTTACCCCATTATTATATAAGATTATAGGGTACAATGTGATGGCTCTGGATAATTAATAAGAATTTCTCGCTGTAGGGGGAAGATTTGTGAGACATTGTCAAGGAGCAGGCTGGGTACTCAGTGAGCAGAGTGCTTGCCTGGTGTGTGTGGAGCCCTGGGTTTGACCCCAAGCACCTCCTTAAGGCAGGTGCAGTGGCATTTGGAGGTGGAGGCAGGAGGATCACAAGTTCAGTGTCATGTGGCCAGGTTTGGCTACATGAGAGTCTCTTGGAGAAAGATGGGCTGACTATAGGAGGCACGGTCAATAGTATGGAGTTCATGAGAGGGCCAGGAGGAAATAAGCCTCCGGCAGCATGGAAATCTAGGGAGAGGGATATTCTGGAATTTGCAAATATCTAGGAACAAGGCTTCTGGCTTCCTCCAGTGGGATTGGTATTTATGAGTCAACAGTTAAAATCGCAACCAGAAACAAATATTATTCTCACACCGGGTTATCTGAGAAAATGAATATGGGGCTATCTCTAAGGCCACACTGCCCAAGTCTAAAAGGACCAGGGGACTGACTCTGAGCTCTGACTCTTGGGTGTTTAGAAGCCTCCTGCTTCTTTGGATGGGGAGCAGATCCCAGGGTGTTGAACTGGAGGATTCTGGGAACTCCATGAGTCCTTGAGATATCAGGACTCCCAGCAGCTGTGGTAACACGGATGGCCAGAATCTTCCTGGCAGAGGCCATCCTGTGTCGAGCTGGACTGACTTGTTTTATGTACCAGACTTGAGGGAACCAAGCAGTCTTGTGCCTGGATAGTGTTTGCTGCAACCAGCAAAATACCTGCTAAGAACCCAGACAGAGCACATGTGACCATGAACCCCATAGTCAGGTTTTGTCTGTTTCTTAGTTGTTTGGGTCTGGAATCATCTCTACTGCTCTGACACTGGGTAGCCCTCAAACACAGGGTCATATCAGCTCTGCTATGGATGAGAACCAGATAACACAGAAACTTGGGAAGCAGGGGGTTGGGGTGGTGGTGATGGTGGAGGCTTGTGGAAAATGCAGCTTTCAAACTCTTATCTCGTTATGATGAACTTGACCGCACCATGCCTTGGGCTGTCCCACTTTGGAGAAGAGCTAAGTCTCCCTGTAAAACACATTGCCAGGCATCTGTACACACCACAGGCTTTTTTTTCCCAGGCTTTATGGTGTGTCATTTCACCAATCTTTGCAACTATCCTGTGTAGAAAGCTGCTTTTACAGGCCCCACTTAAAGAATTCGTTTTTATCTGTATGAGTGTTTGGCCTGCATGTATATGTGCACACCATGTGCGTGCCTGGTGCTTGCGTAGACCCACAAACAGTGCAGGATTCCCTGTAACTGTACACAGAGTTGTGACCCACCGTGTGGGTCCTGGGAATTGAACTCTAGTCCTCTAAGAGGGCACCATGTGCCATCTCTCCAGCCCCTTATCAGTCCAATGTAAAAGTGAAGAAACTGAGGCTCAGAAAACCGGGGTCTCAAAGCCGGCAGGCTGCAGAGGTAGGATTTGAACATAGACCCCAAATATCAGGGGCCAGATTTTACCCTCTGCTGCTGGAATCGTCTTTCCAGTCAGCCTGGCTTTTCTTACCATTGGTACATGGAGGCTCAGTCAGTAAAGTGGCTGTGCAAGTGTGAGGACCTGAGTTCAATCCCCAGCGCCCATTTTTAAAAAGCCGGGCATAGCTGAGCACATCCATAATCCCAGTGCCAGAGGTGGAGATGGGGGCCTTGCTGGCCAGCCAGCTTAGCTGAACCAGTGAGCCCCAGGGTGAGTGAGAGGCTGTACCCCACCAACCAAACAAGAAGAGTGGTTAAGGAGGACCCTGCTGCTGACCTCTGTCTCCCCGCTCCCACCACCACCAAACTTGGTGTGTGTGTGTGTGTGTGTGTGTGTGTGTGCGTGTGTTCCTAAGGGGCGGGGGCAGCCTCTGCTACAGCCACGGTTCAGTTTTCAAAGCCGGGCAATCTGACATCTCTATTGCATTAGCCACATAATCCTCAGCTCGCTTTGAAATTTTGTGTCCTGTCGGGGAGATGCCCTCCTAATCCTCACCCAGAATCCGATCTAGGACGACTTTTCACTGAGGTATCACGTGTGTCACCTGTTTTTCTTGGTCTCTTTGACCTGCTTTGCAGAACGTCCCCTTCAGTTCAGGCTTTCTGGAACCTACCCCCAACAGGGTGCACTTAGGACAGGAGCAAACCCAGCTGAGACCCTGTACAATCTCCTGCCTCATGTCCCCAGGTACTTGCTCCTGGTTTGTCATATTTCTGGTGTGGCTGATGCTCCACCGACCTCCATGGTGAAGTTAGCACGCCTCCTCGCTTTGTAAAGAAGAGGGGATTTGTGTGAGATGCTCTGAGACTAGTTAACGCAGTATTATCCAGTCCACTCCCACCCGTTGGTTTTAGCATCCAGGGAAGGTTCTTTGCCACCTCCCCATCCCACACCCCCCGGAGCCAGTTTCACCCATAATATCCTGGGGTGACATTCACCCCTACCATGCTTGGCACCCCCTTCCTTTCCCTCCTCTTCTCCTCACCCATCCCTCAGTGACAACACCATGAGAGAAAAAGACACCCCCCCGAACACCCCCAGCAGCCATTTACAGCCATTAGCTCATCAGGAAGGGGAGGCTCTGGGGTAGCTTTTCCCCTGTGATGGGAAGTTGGATGCCCAGTCTGGTTCGGGTCCACAGCTGCTGTGTCCTTGTGGTTGGGAGTCATGCCACAGCTGGCTGGCAGCATTTTATGAGTCTTTCCCCATCCTCCAGCTCTTAAACTTTCATGTCCTCTTCCGCAGCGTCCCCCGGACCTTTGGGGCATCTCTTTGTGTGACTCTTCTCCCTCTCTTCCTCCTTCCCTCCCACTTTTTTTATTTTAAGTCAAATCAGTACCACGTGTAAACAGACACAGCCAGCTCTCCAGACCCTCAGTCACAAACACACAGCAAACATCATTAAGTGCGGAATCGCTTTTGGATCAGCACTAGGACAGAATGTCCCGGGGGGGGGGGGGGAAGAGGCGGGTACTCATATCATAACTGAAGAAGTGGAAACCTCATGTCACCAGCAGAGCCAGGGAGGGTCTGGCACCTCCAGTGCCCAGCCAGAGCCCCAGGGGATGATGGGAACAAAATCTGGATGCCAGGTCCCTCAGCCAAGCACCGGGCTGCCTGCAGGCAACTGAACTGGGACCTGGAAGGCAAGAAAATATTTACCCTTGGTGCCAAGTACCATGTGGGGGTGGGAGCTCTGTCTCTGTGTGGTCCCTGTCACACTGTCTCCAGGGACCTTTCCACTCTGCTCCCTGGCTCTTTGTCTTTAATGCACCTCTCGCCCCCTCTTTCTGCTTCTGCAGTTTTTATTTCCCAGCTACCCCACATCACCTCCCCCACCCCCTCTGTCTCCCACACTCTGTTCCAGACAGGCTCAATTACTCCAAGTACCTCCAACCTGCCACCTCCAGCCCTGTTAGTCTCTCCGCTCAGTGTTCCCTGGTGGGGTCTGTGTCTACCTTCTGCCTCAAGAAGCACAAGGAGTTTTGCGTCTTCTGTTCATGGTTTGCTACGGTCTTTGCATTTGTGTCCTCTCCCTAGGCTGAAATTCTGATCCCCGAGAGACGGCACTGAGAAGTGGGGTTGGGGAAGAGGAATAGATCTCAGAGGCAGAATGCTGGTCAGTGGGATCAATTGTTGTTAGAATGATGCCTGTGTCTGTTCGCTTGGCTGTGATGTGACAAAAATCATCAGAGAGAAATAAAAAGGGAGAGGTTAGTTCTGGCCCAGGCTGCGGAAGCCTCAGCCCATGGTCAGGACCTCACAGTGCTAGAGGCCTGTGATGAGAAGAGCCTTGTATGGGGGAGAGCGCGAGGTGGGGCAAGGCTGCTCAGCTCCTGTGGCCAGGGCAAAGAGGGAGGGACGGGAGGACAGACAGGCAGTCTGGTGACTAATTTTTATCTACTTGAGGCCTTTTCTGCTCTGAGCTCAGCCATAGCTTCGCTCACCAAGGAGTCTAGTGTCCCCATGACCCTGTCACCTTTCCATGATGCTTCTGGTGTCTTTCAACACATGAGCCTTTTAG
Organism: Pachyuromys duprasi; assembly: GCA_028658305.1. Classification (NCBI taxonomy): domain Eukaryota; kingdom Metazoa; phylum Chordata; class Mammalia; order Rodentia; family Muridae; genus Pachyuromys; species Pachyuromys duprasi. The sequence goes on from CM053766.1 coordinate 106,788,478, forward strand.
GGGGGACATTTCATATCCACACCTCATTGAGAGCTCCGCTTGCTCCTTCCAACCCATGAACACATTGCCAGATGTCCATCTGTGAACTAGGAAGTGTCCTCACAAGACGCCACATTTGCTGGTGATTTGTCCCTAGACTTCTGAGCATCCAGAACAGTCGGAAACAACCTTCTGTTGTTCATAAGCCATCCAGCTCATGGGATTTTTTGTTACAGCAGCAGGAAAGGGCTTGAAATACCATTGCATCCCCTAAGCCTTTACTATGACTGCTATGATAACAATTCTCTCTCTCTTCCTTTTGAGGCTCTCATGTAGCCCAGGTTGATCTCAAACTTGCTGTGTAGCTAAGGATGAACTCCTCCTGATCCTCTGTCTCCCAAGTGCTGAGATTAGAGGTGTATATCCTGATGCCTGGCTTGTGTGGGGCTTCCTGCAAGCAGATAACAAGCTTCTGCCTACTGAATTAATTATAGAAAAGCATCCAGTGCAGAGTGAGTGCTCAGTAAGCCTTTGTTGACTAAATGAGTTAGTTCACAAGAGCCTGGTTCTGATTCCCACTAGTCTGTATCTTTTGCACCCGTAGCTGGTCCTGCTGTATTGTGTTGTCCTAACCTCCATCAACATTATCTACCTAGTATGCTAGTTATACTAGCTGCAAAGGAGGCTGGGAAATGTAGTCCCAAGTGTGTCTTGGAAGTTGCTGAGAACAAGTTTGGTGGGCAACTGGTAGCCAGTTATCTCTGATGCTCTGTTTGGATCCTGGTGAGATCCAGGAGCCAGGACACATCTTCCTGGCCATCTGCACTCAGGGCCAAGCATGTAGTGTGGCTCATGCAGCAGTGGCTCCCAAACTTGGCTGCACCTGATGCTTATTTAGGGATATCTCAAGAATCCTGATACCCAGTATGCTTGGGCATTCTGTGTCATTGCTACAGTGTGGG
>CM053766.1:106789518-106843630 GCA_028658305.1 Pachyuromys duprasi
ATATATATATATATATATATATATATATATATATATATATATATATATATATATATATATATATATATATATATATATTGACCTGGAGAAGGGTTAGATGTTTGTGGGAGATGTATGCGTATATATGTGTGTGTGCGCATGTATGTGTATATGTATGTGTGTTATCTGTGTCTGTGTGTGTCTCTGTGTGTGTGTTGTCTGTGTGAATGTGTGTATCTGTGTGTATGTGTGTGCACATGTATGTGTGTGCATGTTTTAACCTCATTGATTTCTTGGGCTGAGAAGGCATCCCAGTGGGTAAGAGCACTTACTACCTACTACACAATTGTGATTATCTGAGTTTGTGTTCGTAGCGTCCATGTAATAAAAATCCAGGCATGGCTATGCATGCCTGTAAACCCAGCAATGGGGTTGGGGTGGGAGGGAGACAGATAGACCCAGGAGTTCACTGGCTGGATAACGTAACCAAACAAACAAGCTTTCAGGTAGTCAGAGATCCTGTCTCAAGAGAGTAAGGTAGAAAGCAATCGAGCAGAGACCTGGTGCCCTCCAGGCATGCACACCTGACACCCACATGCGCTCACTTCTCCATATGAGCACATGTGTGTACACACAAACAAAAATAAAACTGCACCAATCTCCAAGATTTAAGAGCAGGAAGGTGAACCACATTGGCATTTTGGCCTCTCTTTAAAGAGAGTCTATCAAAGTGTGGGCTTCTTGCCCTTGCTCCCGAGGACCACAGTCCCTACCACCCCCTTATGCTTACCCCTAATAAAACGTTTGTCTTTAACTCCCTCCATCTAAGTGATCCTCTGTGCATAGGATCCCAAGAGTTACCCTTTTCCCAGGTAAGAGGAAGGGAAGGAGGGAGGAAGATAGATATTGATCCATGGTCATCTTAGCCAGGCACTGTCCCTGCCTCTACCCTCAAGCTATCAGATCCTACAACACAGCCCTATTTTAAAAAAAACAAAACAGAACAAAAAAGAGTTCTTCTCCATTGAAAAAGCCATTTCAACATAGCTGGACGCTTAGCGGATGGCTGGGCCCTGAAATGAAACTGCTCACATGTCTCTTTCTAATAGAAACCAGCACTCGCTGAGGCCACATCCCACTGGGCTGAGCTGTGTGGCAGTTAATTATACCAGCAGAAAGAGATTGCTGTACAAAGCCCATTAGCGGGCACAGGAGAGACTCTGTCTTCAGAGGGGAGCTCGAGAATGTGCGCTGTCATCTTCTGAGGGAGGGTTTGGTTTTAGCCCTCAGCCTGATGAATAGTGTGTTTATAGCTGGTGCCTTCACAAAGACATGTATTTAAGAACCCCGATTCACAGCGCCCAGCGGCCTTTTGAGTTCTCGATGGTTCGTTTTATTCCTGAATGAGTGTTGCTGAGAAGTCCAGATGTTGGAATCTGCACAGTGGCCTTGTGGTGGGGTGCTGAATAAAGCATTCAGGTCTGAGCCCTGGCAGGGCAGCCAGACCTGCAAATGGCTTTCCAAGGAGGTGGGATGGGGCTGAGGGGACTCCTTTCAGGTAGGAGGGGGAGGAGATTTTGGAAGGTAGGTGTTGCCTTGTGTCTTGGGGTTTCTATTGCTTCAATAAACACCATGACCAAAAAGCAAGCTGGGGAAGAAAGGATTTATTTGGCTTACACTTCCACATTGAAGGAAATCAGGACAGGAACTCCATCAAACAGAGCAGGAACCTGGAAACAGGGGCTGATGCAGGGGCTGTGGAAGGATACTACTTACTGGCTTGTTCAGCCTGCTTTCTTATAGAACCCAGGACCACCAGCCCAGGGATGGCTCCACCAACAATAGGCTGGGCCCTCCCCCACTGATTACTAATTGAGAAAATGCCTTACAGCTGGATCTCATGAAGGCATTTCCTCAACTGAGGCTCTTTCCTCTCTGATGACTCCAGCTTGTGACAAGGTGACACAAAACCAGCCAGGACACCTTGCTTCAGAGGAAGAGTTGCCACGTGAGCATCATTAGGGCTGGAGATGTGGCTCCCTTGGTACAGTGTTTGACTTTATGCAAAGCTCTGGGTTCAAATTCCAGCCTTGCACAAAACATGTGGCGGCACATGCCTGTAATCCCAGTGTTTGAGAGGTAGAGGCAGGAGGGTCAGAAGCAACACAGTGAGTTTAAGGCTAGCCTGAGCAGCACAAGACCCTGATCCAAAAGCAAAACAAAAAGCCAAAATAAAGATATAAAAAACCCCACCCCTCTCCCTCTCTCTCACACATACATAAAATATGTCACCAACCCTTTAGCATTGTGAACGTGTGTGTAGGGTGTGTCCATGTCAGGCCAAAGCCAACATCTGTGACAGAGTGTCTTTGAGGATGGTCAGTGTCTTAATGTGCATTCCTCAGAGGGGTACCCCCAAGTTAGAGACTCAACTGTAAGAACTTCCTGTGTGATGTGGTCCCTGGGAACTCTGGAAGGAAAGGAATCAAGGGCATGGAAGGGAAAAAAAATCTGGTGGTCCCATGTCTGTAATCACATCACACAAGGGAACTGAAAGGGGACATTGGGAGTTGGAGGCTAGCCTGGACTACATAGGTCAGAATAAACAAAAAATAAAATATGAACATAGAGAAGGGTGGAATGTGATCTGAGAATGGTGAGTCAGCAGGACAGGATTTTGGTCAGCAATGATGACCCTACTCAGTACCGTGGGTGGCCGTGGGGACCTCAGCTGTGGAAGGGTTGAGGGAATTGGGGTGTGAAATATATTTACCTGCACACTTTGCTCTAGAGCAGTGGTCATTTGCTGAGAGTATAGTGGCAGAGAGCCCCTCCAAACACTAGAGTGTGGGGTCCCCCTCAATGCCCAGACCCCACCTCCCGTGGTGTGCTGTTGGCTTTCTGTCTACTCTGAGGCAGTCAAACCTGTCCCTGCAGAGCATGCGGAAGTGTGTGGAAGCGCATGTTGCAGGTGAAGACTCCACACAGGCTCACAGTGAGCATCAGGCTGGGCCAATCACAAGCTCAGTGAGTACCCAGTGGGAGGATTAGCGGGGAGGCTGGGGTACTGGGGGCTTGCAAAGCCAGCCATTCCTTCCTCTGTCTAGACTTGGGAGAATCTGAGGATCATCCTTAGCTCATGAAGGAGAGTTGGGGTGGGGCGGTGAAGTCAGACCCATGGCAGTCAGGGAAAGGGCCAACCCAAGGGCAGCTAGGGACAACCCTGTCCATAGGACTTCTTATCTGGGAGACAGACTTGTCCATGACCCTTCTTACTTGGGGGCATCCATGCCTCTTCTTAGCTGGGGAACATCTATTTCCATAGCCTTTTTAGCTGGGGACCGCCTTGTTCATGGCCCTCCCTGGTTATTTGAGGCAACCCATCACTGGGTCATTCATTTCAACTATGGTTCTCTCTGCTGACCTGCAGTGCACACTCCATCATTGCAATAGAGACAACCAGTTTGTGCAAGGTTAAGAACACAGGCTCCCCTGTGCTGGGTGACGGGTGACCAAATACAATGGCTATCTTGGAAACTTCATAAAGGGCAGACAGCATGGTATTGACCACAAACTCTCCCAGTGGAAGCAGACAGGTGGGGTACTTCTGCCAGGGTTCAGCTGTGTGACAGGTCATAGGCCTCTCTGAGCCCCAGTTTGCCAAGCTATAACATGAAGAATAATCAACTCAGCAGCCCTGTAGGATTGCTCCAAAGATAAAAGAAGACATGCAAAGCCCGGCTTAGAGTCCTTGCCTGAGAGAAAAGGTTCCTGGGGCACAGACTCTTGGACTCTGTGCAGGGAGCTTCTGGGAGTTTATCCTGTTTGAACAGCCAGATTCATAAATGTCTGGGGATTTTCTTTACATCGTGGGGGTAGGGAGAAAGAAAAAAGCACAATTCCTTGACTAATCGTGGCCCAGATGTAGATGTAAGTTATTTGGGTCCTTAAAGTTATGCTGAGTATTTTAACATTAGTGACACATGAAACATCCTTTATACGTGTTAAGTAGATACAACTACAACTTAAAGCCATGTATGAAGACAGGTATTGCTTTTTTGTGTGTGTTTGTTTTGAGATAAGGCTTTATGATATAGCCCTGGCTGGCCTGGAGCTTGCTATGTAGACCAGGCTGGCCTTGAACTCACAAAGATCTGCCTGCCTCTGTCTCCTGAACACTGGGATTGAAGGTGTGAGTCACCATACCCAGTCAGGGTGATGTTCTTGTATGCTGATATTCTTCCATCTGCTATGGAAGACAGGTATATGTGTGTATGTGTGTATATGTGTGTGCCTGTGTGTGTATGTTTGTGTTGTGCTCACGTGTGCAGGGGTGTGTAGAGGCCAGATGTTCATACCAGATGTCTTTCTCCTTCATCATTTCTCCACATTATTTTTTGAGACAGGGTCTCTCTGAATCCAGAAGTTGCTTTTGACCAGAGTGATGGGATGGTAAGCCCCAGTGAGCCTCCTGCCTGCACCTCCCACAGTGTTAGGGTTAGGGGTACTTGATCGGCTTTTTACCTGGGTTCTAGAGTTCCAAATTCAGGCCCTCATGCTTGCCCAGGAAGGAATTTACCAATTGAGTTAATTCCCTGGCTCAGAATGTTTTCTTTCTTTCTTTCTTTCTTTCTTTCTTTCTTTCTTTCTTTCTTTCTTTCTTTCTTTCTTTCTTTCTTTTCCCCCAAACAGGGTTTCTCTGTGTAGCCCTGGCTGTCCTGGACTTATTCTGTTGACCAGGCTGGTCTGGAACTCACGGGGATCCAGCTGCCTTTGCTTCCCAAGTGCTGGGATTACAGCCATGTACCACCATGCCAGGTTTCTAGAATGTATTCTTAGGGGGAAGTTTCAGTGTCTACTTCCCACATTATTTGAGTATTTGATTATTTATTATACAATGGCCACATTAGACTTTGACAACCAGAACACAACACATTCTTTCTATTTTTAAAGCACAAATGAGACCTGGTTCTCCTGAAGGGCTGTATTATCAAGAGGCTCTCATTTTTATGAATATATAAAAATGAGTTTTCACTTTCCCACAAAAGCTCTGACTCATAGAAATGAGTTTTGGGATCTTTTTATTTGTGTCCTGCTACCAAAGTAAAAAAAAATCAATTACAAAAATCTCCATCTTTCCCACTCTCCAGTTATTTCATTCCCAAGATCTGAAATGTGTTTATTTTTAGCTCTTGAATGCATGAACTTATTTCTGAGCTTATTTTGCATATGTGTGAGAATTTGAAATCTTTTATGCAGAGTCCCTCTTTGACTTTCCATCTATCAGCAGAACAGTGCAGCCCTCTGTGAGAGGGAGTCTTTACTTCAAATGGAACAGGAAATGAGGCTTTCTTAAGATCAAAGAATTCAAACGGATTGTGTGCGTGTGTGTGTGTGTGTGTGTGTGTGTGTGTGTGCAGTGTGTGTGCAGTGCCCATAGAGACTAGAAAAGGGAACCAGATTCCCTATGTTACAGGTGGTTGTGAGTTGCCAGGTGAGTGCTGGGAATTGAACCCAGGTCCTCTGCGAGAGTCGTAAGAGTTTATAACCACTGAGCCATCTCTCAGGCCCTGTTTTTTCCTTTATAACAGTCACAGAGCCTGTGGAGAAGTGTATGTATTTGTTTTCTTAACAGGAGACCGTATTTTATGAAGAGTTCCCGCCCTTGTTCCTTTTCACTTAGCGATGTTTGGACACCCCTCCTCATGGTTGTGTTCTTTTACTAGTTGGATAAGAGTTCACCATGGCCCTGTCTCTCCAGCCCCCACCTTTCACCCCTCTTTTCTAAAATAGTCACTTCTTCCAACATTCTATAAGTTTTTTTTTTCATTTTCTTATTTTGAGACAGGTTCCCAAAAATTGAACTTGAGCCAATTCCCCTGGTCAGCACCCTCACCCCTGACCAAAATACTGGGTAGGGTCTCTTTTGCCATTCCCTGATGAAAGCCTTACCCTCGGTCCTAGAGAATAAACTGTCCTCTCTGGTCTTTTAACTTTGTTTGGGCCAGTAGGAGGTTGGGATGTGAAGGCCCGTCTTGCAGTGAGGAGCTCTGTGGCCTACTATGAGAAGAGCATGTGTGACTCATGGGCCTTGCCCCAAACCAGACTTTTGAATGAGACTCAGACTCCAGCTGCAGTCTGAGCCCTTCCCAGTGCACTAGGGTGAAAGGCTCCATTTCAGAGCGACTTGTTGGGCAGGTAGCACTCTGTTGGAAAAAGCATGCTAAAAGGAGAAGGGAGTATTCAAATATTTTTGTCCCCTACAAGAAATGCTAATTATTGACTAAAGTAGGAAGATCACAAATTCAGGGCTAGCCTGGGCAACTTGGGGAACCCTGTCTCAAAAGTCTCTCTCTCTCTCTCTCTCTCTCACACACACACACACACACACACACACACACAGATGGATCTGGGTAGAGCTTACTGTGAAGGTGTTTGATTATCAGCAGCAACTACATCAAATCAGCCAACCAGCCAATCAATGTCAAAAACAAGTGGGGTGGCCTGGAATGGTGGCCACATGCATAGCTATAATCCTAGCAGGGGCACGGGCAGGGGGAGGGGTGAGGCAGGGGCCAAGGCAGGTGGATCTCTGTGAGTTTGTGGCTATCCTGGTCAAAAACCTGAGTTCAGGACAGACAAGACTACACAGAGAAACCCTGTCTTCAAACACACACACACACACACACACACAAAGTAATTGGGGTGGTAATTCCAGCGACTCAGGAAGCTGAGGCAGAAGGTCCAAAATCTGAGATCAACCTGCCATGAACCTAACCTTAAAATATTTTTAAAAGGATCTGAGAGAGAGGAAATTCAGTCAGGAAAGTGCTTGATGCCTAAGTGTGAGAACCCAAGTTCTAACCCCAGCGCCTCCATAAAAAGGCAGGTGTGGTGCCTCATGGCTGAGATCCCAGCACCGGGGAGTAGGGTGGGTGCTGGGGACAAGAGCATCCCTGGGGCTTCTGGCTAGTCACCAACTGAACCCGGGAGCTCCAGGTTCATGGAGAAACCTTCTCACAAAAAAATAAGGAGGAAGCTGGGCACACCTTTAATCCCAGCACTCAGGAAGGCAGAGGTAGATGGATCTCTGTGAGTTTGAGGTCAGCCTGGTCCAGGACAGGCTACACAGGGAAACCCTGTCTCAAAAAAAAAAAAAAAAAAAACACTAAAAAAGGAGGGGAGGAATGGAGGAAGATGCCCGATGTTGGCCTTTCAACTTTGAACTTTGATTGGACTAGAGGGCTGACCTCCATCCTATTGAACGTCTGCCTCTAGAGTGGATTGTTGGGTGGGAGCAGAGGAGCATGAAGGACCTGTCCTTGGACAGGGGTGATACTGCCTTAAGCTGGGGAGGTCTTGAGCCCTAGTCCTAAGTCCCCGAAGGGTGGGGGTTGGGCAGGCGGGAAGCCTGTCTGAGGCTTGGAGGGTTATATAATACTCCAGCAGCCCCCCCCCCCCCATACTCCCCACTGTCTCTCCAGTACAGCTCTCAGCAAACCCCAAGACACCAGGCTCGGCTCCCTCCCTCCCCCACAGGTAAGTCTGCGCTCAGTAGGCTGAGGGTGCAAGCTGAGTGCTGAGTCACACTGAGCTGGACCCGAGGCTAGGCGGTGCCAATGCTCTAGCACCGCACTGCAGGCAGTCACTGCGGCCTGCCTCAGAGGTGCTCTGCCACGCTTAGCAAGAAGAGACGGGCCCTGTGCTGCCACTGCTGCCCGGAAGCCCACTCTCTACCATGGCCATCAATCAGCCAGCCGTCTCGGGACTTAGAGGAAATCTCAGCTCTGCTGCTGTGTGACCTTGTGGGGAATTGAACAACCTATGGGAGCGCCAGTGCTCTCACTTGTAAAATGGGCTTAAATAGCTTACCTTGTCCAGTATGGGGAGAGGTAAATACGGCCATGTGTGGGAAGCCTGTACCACAGTCCTTGGCATGTAGCAAGCAGACAATAGATAGAAACCTGAATTAAAATGAGTGAGTGAGTGAAGGGGGTGGAGCCCTGTGGAGTACCTTTCCCAGGCACCCCAGCCCCCTACCTGGGACAGCCAATGGGAATGCTTGAAGGGCAGGATGAAGGAGAAGCTGGGTACATTTCTGGGTCTCTTGCCTCTCTCCCCTCCAACCCGTCCTCCTCCGCTGTGACCTCCTCTTGCCCCCTCTCGCTTTGCCTTGTGACCTGACCCTAGGTTCTTCTCTCTATCTGAACACTTAGGAACAATTATAGCTTCATTGTGTGTGCATTCAGAGGAATGTGTGTGTGTGTGTGTGTGTGTGTGTGTGTGTGTGTGTGTGAGAGAGAGAGAGAGAGAGAGAGAGAGAGAGAGAGAGAGAGAGAGAGAGAGAGAGAGAGAGAGAGAGAGAGAGAGAGAGAGAGAAATCATCCTCCAGTGTCATTCTTCAGGCATTACCCACCTTGTGTTTGGAGACTTTCTTGCTGAGGCCCAGGGCTCATCACTGGGCTATGGTGGCCTGCAAACCCAGAGGTGCTCCTGTCTTCCCAGGGCTGTGCTGGGATTACAATCGTGTAACACCAGGCAGGCATTTAAGTGGATTAGGGGAATCAAATTAAGGTTCCCACAAGTGCAAACACTTTACCAACTGAGGCACCTTCCCAGTCCCCAAGTGTGGCTTCTTGCTGTGGCTGGCCCCTCCCTCCTCTCTTGGCTCCTGGTCTTTTCCATCCCCAGTTTCCAGGACCAAATATTGCCTGTTTGGACACCTAGAGTGCTCCGTCTCCCTGTTTGGTGTCCCACCGAAGGCCTTCCTGGGGGTGTTGCCTTGAGATCTTCAGGCTCCGAGCAACAGGCCATCTTTGCCAAATTGCCTGAGCCTAGGACAGATTTCGCCTTGCCTTGAAATAGTTCTTTTCAGTCTTTGTTTTGAGGGAGAGGAGTCACCTTCTTCTGGACTCTGTATTAAGCATTTCTCCTCCATCAAAGAGCCCGCTGCTTGTCTGCCTGGTACCAGCTGCTCTGAGAAGAATGAGTCTGTGGGGAGTCAAAAGACACTTGCTGGGCAGGTAGCAGGAGGACGCTTGTCTTCTGTGTGTGGGGGGTGCATCTGAGTGAGGTTAGTCTCTCATGTCCACATTTTGAGTTTTGTACAAGAAGGCCAGGTTTCTGTGAATTTTAGTCCTAAGACATTTGGAAGGGTTTAAGCTGGTTTTTGCTTTTGCCCAACAAGCGTGGGATCCAGCAAGCAATGACCTCACAGGCAGGACCAACTCTTGCTCCCTTCAGGAGTTTGTTCAAAGGCCACCTCTTCTACTTATTTAAAATGGAAGTGTCTGACCCAGTACTCACTGCCCTTCCACGCAGGTGACTGACGGTTCCCTGCCATACTCAGTACTTAAGTGTGTGTGTATGCATGCACACGTGTGTGCATGTGTGTCTGGGTGTATGTGTTTGCATGCATGAGTTTTTATGCATGTGTGTGTGAATGTGTTTATGTGTGTCTGTGTGTCTGTACATACAAGGGTACATGCATGTGGAAAACAGAGGTCAACATTTGGTCTTGATTACTTTCTTCCTTATTTTCTGAGACAAAATCTCTCAGTGAACCTGGAGTACATCCATTTGGGGAGTCTGGCCAATGAGCTCCAGGCACTTGCCCATTTCTGCCCCCAGCATGGGGCTGATGAACCTGTGCTGACAAAGTGCCTTGCTGGCTCTTTCCTGGGCTCTGGGGAGCTGAACTTAGGTCCTCAAGTATGGCAGGCTCTTTACTGACTGAGCCATCTCCCCAGCCCAGGGTCTAGCCTGCTTTTGTGACAAAATGCACACTTTTTAATTGTGTTGTTTTCATGGGCATCTCTGGCACGCTTTAACTTGCTGCCCCTCTAAGGCTTCTCCCTTCCTCCTGGATCATCCCCCCACAAGGCAGGGTGAGCACTATCCCTGTAGTCTAATTAGGACGATGCAATAGAAAACACCACCATCTCCCTTTGAAGCAAACTTTATTTTCTTTAAAGGACAGCAGAACCCCTACTGAATTCTGTGCCACAATGAAATTTGTTTTCCAAAGCAGATGTGGAAGCTAATTTGTGTATCACTGTCAGCGAGAAGCTTTGAAATTAATTGTCTTTGCCAACCTCACTGAGATCTAACACGCCACGTTTAATGCAGAAACCTGCTCCTTTCCTACCAGTGTCTGGGGACAGGGTGCCCTGTCTCCTTCTCCCCCAAGAAGGAGAAGGGGGGTGGTGGTGCTGACTTCAAAATTAAGATGGGGAAGAAACTGGCAGCACAAAGAAGAGTCGGAGATGGAGGTGGGTCACAGAACCTGGACTCCAGAGGCTGTTCCAGCGTCTGCAGCGGTGGGTGTGCATGCTCACACATGTGTGGAGGCTGGAGGCTGACACCAAATGTCTTGTTTCAGTCAGTCTCCACCCCACATACTAAAGCAGAGTCTTTCACTGAATCTGGAGCCCAAGGATTTGGCTGGTCTAGCAGGCAGCCTGCCCTAGAAATGTCCCGCCCCCATCTCCCAAATCCAGGAGTCATGGGTGAGTGCCTATCTCTGCCTTTTACATGGATGCCGGGGACCTGAACTTGTGTCCTTATGCTTGCATGGCAAACCCTGTACCCACCAAGGCACCTTCTGAGCCCTGGGAGCAATATATTCTGGAAAGAAATTTAGTCATGTAATACTGAAAAATATTTTTCATAAAATAATTTAAAATGTGTAAACAAGGCTGGCATACCATTTGGCCAGACTCCTCCAAGCATCTGATGCAGCTTTGTCAGACTTTATAGTTCCAGGTGACATTCTTATACATGTGAACATTAATATAATCACTTGTCACTTGCTGTCAGGGGTACATTCTGAGAAATGTGCCTACAGGCAATTTCATGCGACATGCTCACATTAAAATGGTTGCAGTGTTGCCAGGCAATGAGATGGCTGGGTTGTCAGGCATAGGTGCTTACGGGGCCATGTGGCTGTGTTTTCTATAAAGGTGCAGTGGTTCTGTGTGAATGTAAAATGTCTCCAACAGGCTCATGAGTTTAAATATTTGGTTCCCCAGTGGGTTGTGCTGTTTGAGGAGATTGCGGAGTTTCCGGGGGCAGGAGGCAGGGTTGACAGAGGTCCACCGGCGATGTGTCTTGGTGTCAGTGTCCACTGCTAGAGCACTGATCTCTGTCTTCCACCAAGATGTGAAACAGCATATGACCGGCTCCTGCCACCATGGCTCTGGTAGCCCCGCCATCATCCCTTCGCCACCATGATAAAACATCTTAGTCCTTTATGTTGCTCCTGGCAGGTATTTATCACAACAATGGAAAAGTAACTGATGCAGGCGATGATACAATGTGTCTGCCATGCTGGGCCTCCCCAACCCCAGGTCCCACTGTTTTGTAGCTGTACACATGGCATTTCCCGTATTTCTGAACATCTTCATGGTTCTTTGAGTGGCAGTCACAGCACCACCCCTTAACCATCTCCTTGCTGTCGAATATTTGTGCTTTTTCCCTAGTTCCACACCCTGGTACGCACCTTTGCCTCTCCCATCATCTCTCTCAGACAGATAATCGAGAGCCAGAGCAGCTGGTTCACGTCCATGCTGCCCATCTTAACATAGGCGATTGAATGTGTTAAATCTTGCATCAGATCCTGGAGCAACCAGGGTTCCAGGGAGCCCCAGCATTGCCCTTCAAAGGCACAACTAGTGGGCAGAAACAATGCAACTGAACTGTGTTCCATTTTCTGCTCAGTTCCTTGTGGGAGCCCCCCCCCAAGGCATTGCGGGGTTAGCCAGGAGTACCCTATTTTCAGCAAATTGGCTTCTTATTGATGAGGGGAGCATCACAACTCTAGTTACCTCACCTGGAATTAGTGTCTGCTTGTTGAACAAAACAAGGTGGGGGAGGAACAGGCGGCTCCTCTAGTGGGAGGCAGACTCCGTTATAGGATTTGAGGTCTAGAGAAAGCTGAGGCCCAGTGGCTGTGCGGCCTGGGTAGGTAGTGTCTGAGGTCACGCTGAAGTCTCACTGTAGCTACCAAACTGCGCACAGATAACAGCAGCACAGGGCTTGCGGGGAAAATAAGAGAAAAAGAGTCCGGTGCTCTTCCCCGCCCCACTGACCCCAAGCTGCCTCTTAGTTTTCTTGCTAAGGATCCTCCGTTCCTCCATACCTCCTTACTCGTGCCTTTGAAAGCCAACCTGATGAAATTAGCCAGGGAGGCTTACATGTATACTCTCAGCACTTGGACAGGTAAGGCAGGACGGTTACATGCACTGAGGCCAGCCTGAGCTACAAAGTGAGACCCTGCCAGAAATAAATTTAAAAAAAAAAGAAAGAAAGAAAAGAGAAAGAGAGAAGGAAGGAGGGAAGGGGCATGGAGAAAGGAAGGGAATAAATCTGCTAGACATAATTGGTGGCTTTAATTATTTATTTTCTTTTGCCTTTATGATTTTTAATTATAGAAAAACCTCAAAGCTGTAAGGAATGGAGAAAACAGAGTGTCCAAGCCCTGTGGGTCTTCATCCATCTTGAATATTTAGCCACTGATCTAATTTTTTTTCTATTGCTATAACCAATACCTTGACAGAAAAGCAGCATTGGTTCAAATCTTACATTTTCCATCCCCATGCTTTGCCACCTCTCTAGACATCAGATTTTTTTTTTGTCTTCAATAACAGCACCTCCTATGCAGAGCTATGTGACCACATAGTGGGTCCGCCCAGGGTTGCTGTGGGTTAGCTGGTGAATATCCCACAGGCTCAGATGCTGCGGGCTTGGTCCCTGCTCATGGGGCTTTTTCTCCTAGGCTTGTGTAGAATCTGAAACAGGAGAAAACTCCTAAGACATAACACTGGAGATGACATTTTGAGGCAGAAAAAGAAGTAAAGTGTAATAGCAATGGGCTCAGCTCTCTGTTACAAAAACCACCCTCTTTTTCTTACCCACTGTGAGGTCTAACCCCAGCTTTGAACTTGATATTTCTGGTCCAAACTGAGTTTGTGTATTTTCTCTCACTTTCAGTCCTGTCCCTTTTCCCCCCCCTTAAAAAAAAAAGAAAGTCATCCTCATTTACAGGCTGATGGAATAAAAGGAGAGAGAAAATGTGTTTTTTTTTCCCTCCCTACTTTTCAATGTCTTAATGCTTTGAAGAGAAAGATTAAAGCTCCTTAAAGAAAGTAGGGTGCATTTTCTAAAACGATGTTTGTACTGGCTGTTTTACAGTCTCTTCCTGTTAATCCCACTGGACGAGAGTAAAGACCATTCATCACCCAAATTCTTGGGTAAAATTCAGCAGGCTTTATTTTCTGTCAGACAGGCTATCTCCCAAAGCAGGGTTTGAGAAAATAGCACCGAACACAGGAGAAGATGGAGTTTATATTAGCCCCTAAACTGCAAGGTTAGGAGGTTTCCAAGGGTTGGGGGGGGGTGTTTCAGAGGAATTCTGGTTACATAGGAACTTGGCTGAACATTTAAAAATCATTTGGCAGAATATCTTATCAGGGTGGAGGTCAGAATATAAGGTGCAGAGCATGTCAAATTCCATAAAATGTGTCAAGACACTGTCAAACCCAAGTTTTACAGAAAACAGGAATGAACTTGTTTTCATCTTGCAACAAGATAGCTTTTAATCTTAAAACGGAGTCAAGCTGGTCAATCGCTGCCTTCATGTCCCGGTGAGAGGACAGAGGCATACAGTCTCTGACTCCCACCCCACACCCCACACACGCAGACCCCTGAGAGAGGGGGGTGGAACAGGCAGAGGCTGCTGGGAAGGGAAAATCAAGCAAGTAAGGATGCCAAGAGGGATTGGGCATGCTCGGTGAAAGAGATGATAGATGGACAACTCTGTAGATCAAAGGATGAGTATTTAGGGTTAGTTCCCTCATCCCTGCATGTTGTACATGTGTGTGTGTCCATGCATGAGGAGGCCTGAGGTCTATGTCAGAAATCACCCTTGATCACTTTTTTTTTTTAACCTTACTCAACCAAATCCAGAGTTTTCCAATATGGCTGGCCTTCCTGGCCAGCTTGCTCTGAGGATCCCTGTGTTCATGTTCTGAGGCTGGGCTTATAGGCAAGCTGCTCCACATGCCTGACATTTCCGTGGGCCCTGGGGACCTGAATTATGGTTCTCCGACTCAGCAAACTTTTATCATTGAGCTGACTTCCTAGCTTTTGATGATAGCAAAGGGGTTGGTTTAAGCATTCCCCCCCCCATCAGTGGGCAATGCTAAGACTGTCACTGGCACATGGAAGGTCAGGCCGGCTGGATGAGATCATTAAACCGTATCCCGCTGCCAGTGTCCTATAAGTGGCGGAGAGCACTGAGTAGTGAATTCAGAGAACTAGACTGAGCCTTGGGAATTTCCCTCTGGTTTATGGTGCTCCAAAGAAAATGAGCTTCTTGGCCTCATGTCCTGGCTATAGTATCTCAACTGTTTAGCTTGCAAGGTTTGGCTTGATGAGGCTGAAAACAGTTGAAAAAAAATACACTGTTCATTAAGAACAAAGAATGGTGGGGGACACCTGCAATGCCAGCACTCAGGAGGCTGAGGCAAGAAGACTGCAAGCCCTAGGCCAGCCTAGACTGTGAAGGGAGACCTTTCTTCCAAAAGGAGAATGTATTTAAAGTATAATAATAAGCTAATAGTTTTAAATCCAGGAAGTACCAGACACTGCGTTAGGCCCTAAGGACAAAGGACTAGATGCTCTGTGGAGTCTAGAGAAGCGGGGATAGAAGAGACATGTCGCTTCAGATGGGGCAAGGGAAATTGATTCATTTTAGATTATGACACATGAGCTAAAAAAAAAAAAAAAAGAAAACTAACCACAAAAGAAAAGTTTAAAGTGCAATTTCCAAGTTCATGGTGAAAGATGTAAAAGGCAGGGGCGAGTGGGGTAATGAAGACGGGACCATGGACAAAGCAGACCAGAGAAAATCCAAAATATGATGGCAGAAAGAAATTAAATGGAATCACAGTGTCAATAAATATAAATGGCTTAAACTCATCAGCTAAGATATAGGGATCAAAGCTGGGATGTGGTGGTGGGGAATTTAGCTGTATCACTTTCTTAGTTTTTCCTTTAATTATTTTTTACTTGTGTATGATGGATGTTTAACACATTATTAATTCATTAGCATCTAGGCATATATAACCTAAAAACAGGTTTGTTTGCTCGTGCAGGATTATGTTTGTGCTAAACATCTTTTCTCATCATTTAACACTTCTCTCTTTCCTGAGGGACTTTATAATATAGCAGAAACTGAGTTAAATCAACAGATTAAGAATGAAGGGTGGGAAAGAAAATAAAGGAAATGTGTTTATTGAGTCAGGTACTGGGTGGTCTTTTAAAAAGTGTATTACATTTATTGTATTTATTACACGTGCACATGAGGGCTGCAATGCCAGTGGGGGTCAGAGGACAACCTGTGGGAGCCAGTCATCTCCTGACTGTTTAAAGAACACGTGGATCCCCCGGATCAAATTCAGGCTGTCAAGCTCAGTGTCAGCCCCTTTTATCAGATAAGCTGTCTTCACAGCCCCTGGAGGGTTTTTAAAATAGAAAGAAAGTGGTTCAAGGTAAAAAGGCATATTCTGGTATAGCTCATTGATCAAATCCACTGTGCCGTCAGACAAACATGGTTTAATTAGCTCTTATTGCATACCTGATGTGGAATAGACTATTAGCAGGTCACTTCCTCATTGTGTCTGTTACCAACTGCTACAACAGTGCTCTGTAAGAATCACCCACAAAATCCCAGTGTCTCTACAGATATGCACATGGTATATATTCTCCATAATATATAGCCATCTGTGCTGGTCTGCACAGGGCAGTAATTCTCAACCTGTGGACTGCAATCCCTTTGGGGGTAGAACAACCCTTTAGCAGGTGTCACATATCTGCTCCTGCATATCAGATATTTATGCTATAATACATAACGGTAGCAACATTACAGTTATGAAGCATCAATGAAATAATTTTGCGGTTGGAGCTCACCACACCGTGACGAATGGCAATAAAGGGTGATGGCATTAGGAAGGATGAGAACCGCTGGTGTAGGGCTTGGCTAATCTTGCTGGGTCTGCTGTGACTCTGGGCACTGGATTGGTATGAGATGGCCTTAGCTTGTCTTCTGGCAGACCAGGCTGGACCATGGGAGAGCAGGGATCAAAGACAGAGAGGGCAGGTGTTAGATGCTATGAGGCCTTGAGCAGTCTAGGAGCATTTACTGGCTAGAGCAAGGCACAGGCTGAACTGGATGCAAGGGCTGGAGAAACTGACTGCACCTCCATGGGCACATCTGCACAGTCACATGGCAAGGAGCACACACAGGGAAAGAAATCATCATTTTTTTTTATTTTTGTGTCCAACCTATCATGCTCCTGTAGTTCTTCAGCCTCTTCCATGAGGCGACAGTGTGTGCACAGAGCAGTGGCGTGGAGCCAGATCTGTAGGAGTCTCTCAGAAGATGCGACCATTGTCAGGGCTGTGCCACTGTGACCAGCATCAGTGGTCTGCGCTGCCTAGTCCCTGCGATCTGGGGTTGAGGGTTCCGGCTCCCACGTTGGCTTTAGCTGTCTGTCTGCTGCACTCCCTGTTCGCAGAGGAGCAAGGCAGCCGCTGAAGCTTTCTTGCTGTCACTGTACATCAGTGTCCTTTAGCCATTAGCTGTCCAGACACTGAGGGCAGCAATCTATTTAAAGAACATTTAGGCACCTTTTCTCTCAGCTACCCAAAGCTGTGCCAGGGACAGAGACATATCTGAAACAGGGGCACAAAGGCCCTGGCATTCAGCAGACCCAGCTTGCCTAGAGAGGGCAAGGGATTCCCCGGGACACTTGCTTTCCTCCTGCTCATTGTAGACCATGAATGACCTATTTATTTTTATTTCCAAAGGAGAGAGATTGAGTCTGGAACAGGCTACAAATTGACGGAATATCCCTGCCTCTGCTTAGGAGACCTTATTGGAGTTCTTCACTAACTCTCTTAATGCTGAATTTGGGGAAAGGCCTCATCCAGGCTTTGCTGTGCTGGCCTTGTTTATTCCCAGGCCCACATCACACGGGTGCACCACACGAAACGAACCTAAAATGTAACTGATTTGATAGGTGTGACGTCAGTTTCCCTTCCATATGGAGGCACCAGCATTCCCCCAGAGAGCCCACACTCAGGAAGAAGAGCCCAACAAATGTATCAATAGACACCCCCTTGCCCCGCCCAATAGCTCCTGTCATTTTAAGGAGGAAACCCCCTCTCTCCAGAAATGCCAGAGAGCAAATGTGTTACTGAGTCATCAGAAAACAGACAGATTCCCGTCCCTCTTATTTTTAGAAGTCGCTGTCTAGGTACTGGGAGCAGTTGAGAGGAAGAGATTATATTTGGAAGCCCTAATTTGGGAGAGGCTGGCTTTAAAAAGCCGACGGGCTCCCAGGGAAGCTGCTTGCCTTCTTCTCTTCTCTCTGTCATGCTGAAGCCACGCAAGCACATCGCATGCAGAATCAAATGAATCCATCTTGCCCACCCTTGATGTTTGTTTGCCTTTGTAGTTTCTCTCCTGAAGCCACAGTCTCAGCTTCTGGCTGTCCTCAGAAAGATGTGGTGCCAGGGTCTTTGAGTTTTTCAAAAGCTTAGAATGCCTGACTCAAAGAGACTAAACTAATGGAGGAGGAGGAAGAGAAGGAGGAGGAAGAAGAGGAAGAGGAGGAAGGGGAATGAGAATAAGAATTGATTTGTGGGGCTGGAGAGATGGCTCAGAGGTTAAGAGCACTGGCTGCTCTTCCAGAGGACCTGAGTTCAATTCCCGGCAACCACATGGTGGTTCACAACCATCTATAATGAGATCTGGTGCCCCCTTCTGGCATACAGGTGTACATGAAGATAGAAACCTCATATACACAAAATAAATAAATAAATCTTTAAAAAAAAGAATTGATTTGTATTATGGAAAAGTACAGGAGCTTCAGGCATGGTTGGCTCCAGGTGCTCAAACATTAGCATTGGGACTGAGTTTCTCTTTACTGCCCTTTTGCAGAGATATCAGTGTCTGGCCACAGGATACAAAGCCTTCAGCTATCCAGGCTTACATTCTAGTCATTTAGTGGTTGCAATAAAGAGATGGCTCTTGGTGCACATGGCAGTGCCCTTTTTTAATTCCAGAGCTCAGGCAGAGGCATCCAGCTCTCTGTAAGTTCAAGGCCAGCCTGGGCTATGTAATGAGATCATCTCAAAAACAGAAAACAAAAAGAGATGGGCCTCTCTATTCTCCTCATTTCCCCTCCCCCTCTCTTTGTTTTCAAGACAGGATCATGCTATGTGTTCTATGTTGTATGTAGGCCGGGGTGGCTTTGGACTCATTATGTAATGTACCCCTTGAACTTTCTTCCTGTCTCAGCCTTCCTACCGTTGGAATTACAGGCATCTGCTTCCATGGCTGGCTAACCCCCACCCCACCCTAATACTGAGTGTGGAAGCCAGGTCCACAAGGCTGCTAGGCAAATGTTCTGCTCCTGAGTTCCACCCCTAACATAACCTCTTTCCCCAAGAAATCAGTAGAGATTTTAGATCAGAATCACATTAGCTTGCTGAGGCTTTCTTGACCCCTTTTCCATATCTTTGTGTCCATGGGGTGAAGTATGTGAGTGGGTCGGGTTTGGGCTGGATCTGGTGCTTGGATCAGAGAGAGAACCTCTAAAAGCCTCCAGGACTGGCTTTGAGGGAGGTGCCATCTGCTGGAAGGACAAGGTCTCGGGTACTGGGTGGTCACTTAGCAGGCAAGGGTGGCCTCAGGGACAGGGTGCCGGCCTGGGTCCTCCTGGAAGGTGTTACAGGCAAGAGCCAGGGTGCCAGCATCTGACTAAAGGAAGACCTGTGGGGTAACCTGCCGGAAAGCAGGCGGAGGGAGAGGGAAAGAAGGCTGCAGGGGAGGATGTGGGAAGCCCTTAGTCAAGATGGTTCAGGAATGCAGGCTGAGCATCTCCGGCCCCATCCCTGTTAGAGTCTTCCCCACACCCTTCAGGAAGAGGCCCACTTTAGTGTCACCACTGCAGGCAGCCATTAGCCAGAAGCTGCCTACAGAGGCATGGCCTCATTCGCACCGATGGGTTTGAGAGCTGGGCAGCTGGAGCCCGTGTCCACGAGGCTCCCTGTGCTGGGCATCTGGGAGGTGCTTTCATACGGCTACCATACATAATGATCTGTAAAATGTCTCTTTAGATCCAGAGTGGTGTACATAGCTCAGCATTTGTGGGATGGGGAAACTGCGGCAAATAGTCTGTGATGTGCCCACACTGGGTATGACTTTTATTTAGAAATAGGGTCTCTATGGATATAATTCCATGGGCTAAAATGAGGTCATCCTAGATTGGGGTGAACCCTTACCCCAGAATGATTAGTGCCCTTACATGAAGAAGAGAGATATTCCCAGGTGTGGACAGAGGGGAGGAGGCCATGGGACAAGGACAGAGTGGGGCAGTGACTCCAAGAAGCCTCCACCTGAAGCCAGGACACAGGCATGGAATGATGTTCCTCAGTCCAGTCAGGCTGACAATCAAAACTAACTGTTGTGGGCTGGGGAGATGGCTCAGTGGGTAAGGTGCCTTCCGCACAGGCATGGGGCTCTGAGTTTGATCCCCAGTCCCCACATAAAAGCCAGTAGTGGATACATGGACTCACAATCCCATCACTGGGGAGGTAGAAACAGAAGGATCCTTGGGGCTCAGTGGCCAGTGGCCTGGCTTACATGGGGAGTTTATTAAGCAAAGTCAAAACTGAAAGCTATTCTGAAACTGTCTTGGGGGCCAGGAAAGGGCCTGGATGGTGCAGCACTGCATGACCTCCCCACGGAGGCTGGACATTCTGGCCAGTTCCAGCTTGCCGTTGCTGCCGGGTGATGTGGTGAGGACCTTTCTCAGCCGCTTATTTTCTGGGAAGGTTATATTCCTGGGAAGGCCCCCAGGGTCATGTGCAGGTGTGTGCAGATGTCAGGGTTCTGGCTATAGTCCTCCACTGCCCTTGGCCTTGCCACCCTCAGGTCAGCGCATCTGCCTGCCCGGCGGTCCCACCCTCTTCCCTCCACCCCCCTTGCTTGGCCAAGTGGGGATCTTGGTACAAGTTCAGCTTGTCTCTGCCTTTCCCAAGCTTGCTGCTTGTCTGTCATGTTGTGCCGAGGTTACATAATCAAGGTGTTGAGAGAGCTCCTGGGAGGGGTGGTGCTCCCAGATGTGCAGTGAATGCTGGGGTGGGGAGAGGGAAGTGCTCCTGGCAGCCAGGGGCTGGTCACGTGGCTTCCCTACTCCCTGCCCTGCTTCCCTAGTCTCTGAGGATGTAACCTTATTCAGCATCTTCTACCTAACCCGACAGAAATAAGCCTCCCACGGCTCTCTGTGGGCTTGCTCACGCTGCGCTGTGATCTGGGGACTCTTGGATCTCTTCTGAGGCCTGCTGCTCAAAGAAGCTGAGCCTCCATTGTCTATATAAGTGGTTTTTGCACTAAGATAACAGGCTGGGGAGATGGCTCAGTGGATAAGGTGCTTGCTGCACAAGCCTGAGGACCTGAGTTCAGATCCCGGGGACCTGTGTAAAAGCTCGGCATGGTGGTGGAATGTGCTTTCACTCAGAGCCATGGAGGCAGAAGAGTAGTTCCTGGGGACTTGCTGGCCAGCAGGCCTTGCTGAAATGGCTGCATCTGTAGTGAGAGATACTGGTTGAGGAAGATAGAAAGTTGATCTCTGGTTTCTGCACATGCACACACACATATACTCTAAATAACTGTAATAATAAAATAAAAACCATGTAGATACAATAAAGCCAAGGGAGAAGGGCCAGAGAGATGGCTGGGCAGTTAAGAGCACTGGCTGTTCCTTCAGAGGACTGGGCTTTACTTCCTTTCACCCACATGGTGGCTCATTACCTCTGCCCCTTAACTCCAGTTCTACCAGTTCCAGGGAATCCAACCCTCTTCTGACCTCTGTAGGAAGCAGGCACACACATGATGCACAGGCATTCATGCAGGCAGAACACCCATCCACAAAAATAAAATAAACAAATCCCTTTTTTTTTCAAAGCTGGGGGAGAAATTGGAATTTTCCAGCAAATGTCAGCCCATCCATCCTCCATGCCTCAGTGGGCGTAGGGACAGCTGAGCTCATCTCTTGAGTTGCTGGCCCTCTGTGCTCTCCTTCCTTTCTGCTTGTTCATTCATCCCAACCCATTTCTAGCCTCCCTCCCAACAAGTGACCCAGCCCCTCTGCTGTCTCTCTGCCTGCCTTGGCATCTCAGCCCAGAGCAGCATTGGCCCAAGGTAGCAGCATCTGAAAGACTTGGGGCTCCTGGAAGTGGCCTCCCTGTACCCCTGACTGATCCCATCTCTGGTGGCCAAGCGTCTGTTTGAGCCCCCAGATGGCTCCCTCATGAGCTTCCAGGAAACACAGAAGATCCCTGCAGCAGAGTTTTAAGAACGATTCTCTCTTCAACACGGAGCAGACAGTTAGTTTGTCTTGGGCCCTGGGCCGAGCTGAGTTAGTGGAAGGCTCAGGGAGGGAGCATGCAGAGCCCGTGGGTTCTGCAGAGGGGCTCAGTGAGGTGCAGCCTCCAGTGGCCCTAACTGGTTACTTACAAGCCAGAAAGAGGCAGGAGAGAACGGGAGGCGGGAGGGAGTGTCCTTCATCCTCCTGTCGTAGATCATCCTCTGGCCTCACAGACTTAAGGGGGGGGGTTCAGTCAATAAGTGGGGACCAAGCAGTAAGACAAACTTAGCACACCTTGGGGGTTGATTCCAAGGTAAGCAACTGTGCTGGGTTCTGGAGATAAAAGGAACATGCGAGCTGGTGTGCGACTATGCCACAGGGATCAGTTATTCAGTCTGCAAGCCAGGAGTATAGCTCAGAGAGGGCTGGTGACTCTACTAAGGCCACACAGGACCCTTAGGTGGGATTTGGAACTTGGCAACTCTGCTCTGAAACTTGGCCCTCTGACTATTTGGTTATTCTTCTACTTCAGGTGTCGTGCTATTGACACCTGTCTTTTCTTACCTGCCACTGATTTGGTGCTGGCTGTTCAACTACAGTCCTTGAGGATAAAAGTAGCACACAGTTACAACAGCTTAATAATGACAGCTGTTGTTTTTTGGTGACCAAGACACCCCACTCACAGTGATAGGCTCAGTGGGACCCTCCCCCCCCCCAATATGATGGAGGCAAGCAGGGATGGTGGCCTACCCCACTTCCTAGGTAAGAAACTGAGGCTTGGAGTATGTCAGCCATGAGGCCAAGGTCACACCACCAGCAGGGAGATGAGCCAAGAATCCAGCTGTCAAATCCAAGCCCCCAGCAGTGCGAGGAGCCTTCCCTGATAACACCAAACTGGCTGATTAGTAAGTAATACCGGCTCATCGGCCTCTGTGAGCCTGGCTCCTCTGTAATTACCTGGCTGTTTGCTGAGGAGGACGAGACCCCATTTCTGTGAGAAGAATCTGTCTGGCGTTGCAAGCTGATGCTGAGAGTCCCTGCAACCCACCTACCCTTCTCTCTCTCTCTCTCTCTCTCTCTCTCTCTCTCTCTCGTCCCTCGATGCATCCCTTCTCCGCCTCCTGTGCTTCTCTTTCTTGTTCTGTCTCTGATCTTCCATGAGAAGCCTGTAGCTGACGCTTCCTTTCCCCCTTGGCCCGCTAACAGTGTCTCTGTGGAGTGGAGAGGGCAGTGAACACAGCCCTGTGGGAGGGGGGCCTTTCCCGGGTAGGGCCTCGAACTTGCACCTCCCCATGCACCCAGGCTGTGTCCTCAGAACAGTTTGATGTGATCGGGGTGTGTCCTTTGACCAAGAGGGCACCCCATCTTAACTCGCAGGCCAGCTCAGGCCTCAGCACTTTATTGGATGCTTGTGGCTGGCTCTGAAAATTGATCACATGCTTGGTGCTTTAAAATGCCCTCCGGTGTGAGTGCTTGCAGTCCGGGTCAGGAGTTATTCAGTGACGACACCTATCCGGTTTCATTCCACTGGAAAAGTGTGTCTTCCTTGCCCTCCCAGCTTCTTGAGGGTGAGGGGGGCTGGGGAGCTGGCTCAGTGGGTTAAAAATCACTTGCTGTACAAACATGAGGACCCAAGTTTGGATTCCCGGCATCCACATAAAAAGCTGGTATCCACGGCACGTAGAGGGAGGCTCCGACCTTAACTCCAGGTTCATCGAGAGACCAGTGCCAACAGAGTATGGAAGAGAGGGACAGAGCAGGACACCCACCATTGCCCTTTGGCCTCTGGTGTGGAGGAGCCTAAACATACATGTACATATATACCATACATACACTGACATGTTTGAACCTGGAATCCCCTGAAAAAATTTTGATTGAGTAATCGTCCTTATCAGGCTGACCTGTGGGCACATTTGTGGGGCATTTTCTTGATTGGTAATTGATGTAGGAGGGACCAGCCCATTGTGGGCGGCACCATTCCCTAGGCAGGTGGGCTGGGTTATGTAAGGAAACTACTGAGTGGAGCCTGCCGGTGAGCCAGTGAGCCGGTGAGCTGGCACACGATGCTCCCCAGGGTCTCCAGGAACTCTCTTGCTTGAGTTCCTGCTCTGACTTCCCTGCTGGACTAACTGTAAGCTGAACTTAGCCCACTTCTTCCCCTAAGTTGCTTTCTTTTTTTTAAAATAATTTATTTTCATGCATACATGTTAAGTGCCTGCACGTATGTCTGTGTGCCGCTTGAGTGCTGAACTGTCTTTTTAGCCTCTCCCCACCTCAAATTGATTTTGGTCGGAGTGTTTAATCACTGCAGCAGAGCTGACACTAGAAAACACATGTGCGTGCATGAGCGCATACACATACACCCAGAGTAATAATGCCCAGCTTGGGAAGAGCCGGGAGTGCTAGCGAGCTCACTTGTAGCCATCATGGTCCATCTTGCTGGGGGTGGCTGAGCATCCTAACTGGCTTTCAGCAGAACAAGGGCAGGACAAGGCAGCTGGTTGCTGCATCCTGCCCCTTGGGATGCTCTTTGCAAGCTCTGGCTTGAATGAAACCTCAGGGAGCAGCCTTGAGGAGTCTGGTTTCAAAGGCCAGTCCCCACTGCAGTAGCTGTCAGAGCTCATAGCAGCTGCTGGCTCTGAATGGCTTCTCTGAGCGCTTGGGGCAGAGGAGGGAGTTGGAGGCTGAAGAGGGAGCTGGGAAGGTGGGTTAGTCCCCCTGAGAAGATGAGTGTTCCTAGAGGGCAGGCACCGGGAGGGTGCTGAGCTGAGGTTTCAGCATATGACTTTATTAATTCTGTGACAGAACCCTGTTTCAGTGGAGACTTGGGCAGGAGCCCAGCATGCAAAAACAGCTAGAAGCATCCAATTAAAAGCAGGCTCTTCGGGATATGTGTTAGAGGGCTATCAGCACAGGGCCCCTTTACACTTGCCTGGGAGGTTTAGAGGACCTGATTGGAGAAAAGGGTGATAAAGATACAGTTGTTGCAAGCAGACAGATTTCCTCTCTGGTCAGCTGCTTCCTGGCTGTGTAACTTCGGGGGATCTGCTCTCCCCCACTGGACTTCTCATACGAATCTGGACAGCTTAACCCAGCCTGTGTCATTATGAGGATACAAGACATTAGCTGTGGTTGGGCTGGACACACAGTAGGTGTCTTGGCATTTTGGTGGTTCTGTTTCTTCCTGAAGAGAGCTGAATCTGAGCCAGGTCCTCAAAGAATGCACATCAAAGCCATAGTGGGGTAGGAACTCCCCAGGATCCAGGGACCCTGGGAGATACTTGGGTTCTGTTTTACCCTTAGCACCCGGCGTGACTTTTCTCATTCTCTGAGTTTCTTGAGTTTGTTCAAATGTTTGTTGAGGGCTTAACTACAGATGGGCTTGTGTAGGTTAGAGGACATAGGCTCTGGCATCCAAATGTTCTCAGTTCTGTCCTCCATTCTGCTCCCAGGGCTTTGACTAGAAAGACTGTCCAACCCTCTGGGCCCTGAGTTTCTCCGTCTGTGAAGTGATAGGAATGAATTTGTGCCATAGTCTAATCTAAGAAAGTGCTCAGTGAGGTCATGCCCCCAAATTAAAAGGTACTGTTGAGTGGTCCTGTAGGACAGACACCCCAGTGGGCACGCTTTGGAATCACAACCCTGGGTTTGATTCCTGTGACTGTTACTCACTCACTTAAGCAAGAGATTGGATTTCTTCGGTCTTAACTTCCTTTTTTATATAATGAAATGACAGGAGCCACAGAGGGGCCAGAGTGAACCCCAGACGATGTGTGAAGAGCTCCTGGAAGGATGTCTGGAACATAGTAGCTTCTTACTAGCTGACATCACCGTTACTATCACAATCCACATCATAATCATTATCAACACTACAACTACCACCATCACCCAGATCACCACCACCACCACTGTCAACAGCACCATGATGATCATCTATAGAACCAAGCTCCAAAAATTTCTCTCCGATCCTGACAGTCTGAATCCTAGGACTCAGAGAATTTAGTGGCAAATGCCATGACTCCCCTTGGGTACTGATGGGAAACTTTACATATGTGTCCCAATGGAGAGAGGGACCTTTCTCACTTTGCTGAGGGAGGTTCTAAGTGGTTCTTGGCTTGTTTGAGCTTTCCAGTTCTTTTTCCGCCATGAGCACTTTGTCATAGTTAGCAGGAGCAGAGCCCTTGGGAGCTGGGATGCTGGGGCCATGGGAACACATTCCCGTTGTATATCACCCCCTCCTTCTGCCGCCTGATGATTTATTTTCTGTGTGTAGTGACTTTACCTCAGAAAGCCAGTCTGGTTTGGGGAGATGGATCTTGGCAGAGGATCGTGTCTGCTCTGAAACTCCTAAAATTTCCAGCTCCATCCCACTCCAACCACATGCTTCAGGTTGGCACGTGTCTTCCTGGTTGGCTGTCAACTCCTTTATCTCCGTCAAAACATTTGAATCGTAGGGTGGGTTATAGATCATGGAATCATAGCAGCCCCTAGTGTGGGCATTCTTATCGCTGTCTTGGTCTCGTTCTTCTTGTCACTAGGAAAACGAGGCGGTCATCTCTTCAGTTTGCAGACGGTATGTAGAAACATTAAGTGTCATTCCCAAGGTGGCATGGGGCTGACCCAGGCACCCTGAAACCTGTCAGAGGTGGTTGTTTAACCAAATCACCCTCCCCTCCAGACACTCCTGCTTTTCCAGCTTTCTTTTCCCTGCCATCTTTTGAGCCTGAGGTGCAGACTTTACCCGCAATGTGGGTGATCTTGGGAGCCACAGGGAGAGCGAAGGCCAGGGGCCGTTGAGGGGAGAGGGGCTTCGAAGTTTCAGCTCATTTGACAATAATTAGCATACGTGTGCAGTGAGGTGGCCCGCGTGCAATCTAACAGAACCATCCCGCGCCTCCACTCTAGGCTCCCCCTTTCTCTGCTCCAATAACTTCCCCTCTTCAGTCTGGGGTTGGTGGCCGCCCTTCCCCTCCGCTTGCGTCCTGGTGCTGTCCGTGGTGCTGACTGCCAATCCGGATCGTTCTGGGGCGCCCAGCCTCCCCTCCTGGCCTCCCACCTCTCCTCCCGCAGGCAACGCGGCACAATGCATCGCGGTGGGAGGCAGGCTCGGCTCCCCTGCGCCGCCGGGAAGCGGCTGCCCCTCCCTCTAGATCACACAGGGTTTTTGCAGTAGTGGTGACAGCCGGATTGGGCACCAGGGAAGCAATTGATTCGTCTACTGCCCGCAGCCCAGAGTTGCCTACGCTGCCCAGAGAGGGAGAGAGGAAAGAGAAGAGGGGGGGAGAGAGAGAGAGACTTACAAAACCTTCCATCCATGTGGAGTAGTCTGAGCGAATCACTGTCCACCATCTGCAGACTCCAACTGTACTTAGTTTTCACCTCTGACAGGGGTATTTCTTTTTGTCTTGGTTTTGCATGATTTAGGGGCATGTGTGCATGCTGGTGCCTTGGTTTATTTTGGGAAGACCGGGAGAGTCAAATGCACAATTTTCTTTCAGGCATATCTGCTGGTCTTTCAAGCCAAGTCCCTGGGACTTAACATCTTCCCCCGGCAGGGAGTTGGCAAGAATTTGGCTCACCCATTCTGCTGCAATCCTCCACTGTCCTGGTGAGTGGCATTCTTTCTGGTTGGGCAAATGGACTAGGAGATCTCTGGACCCTAACTGAGACGTGTGTGCATGGGCTAGGGGAGAGGGCGGCAGGCAAAGTAAGGCTGTTGAGAAATAGCCATAGCTCTTTGCCTGCATCCTGCAGGCTCTTATCGGTAGAGCGACGCTCCAGAGACAAATGAGATTTTAGTTCCGTGCCCAGGGAGGGGGCCAGTTATGCCTGTTCAGGCAATGTGAGCAAGAGTGCCTTCTGCCCAGCTTGCCCTCTTTGCAGCAGAAGCTGCAGAAAGTGATTGGCAGCTACCAAATAAGTTAACCCTTTGTGGCCAGTCAAGCACAGGTGCCTCTAGGCGTTCTGATTTGGTGAGTGGGCACCTTGACCCTGGTTGGAAGAATGCCACCTGAGCTTGGAAGGTTAACCCTTGCTTGGGCATCCTGGGCCAGCATTTGTTTAGGATAGGGCTCAGGCTGGGCTCTCCGCCAGGACCGGCTGAGTAATTGAATTGTGGTGGGTTCTGCAAACTCAGCTGTCCTGAGATGGGAGAGCGGGGATCCATGAAAGTGCCACCTTTTCTCTTGGCATGAATGGTCAAACAGTCAGCTGCCCGATGAGCTGTGGGTGCTCTGTTCTCACAGGTGGTGTCACCTGTGAGAGACTGGATGGGGGTATGTATGTGGCTGTGACAGGGGGACTCTGTCACTGGGCCCTTCTCACCATTGAGAAGGGGGACATGACATTCCAATGCCAATGCCAAGACCCCAATTCCAGGACAGGCCATACCCCCATACCAGTTTCTTTCTCTGACATCCCAATGGGGGTAGCCCCATACCAACCTGTTAGCCAGTAGGAAGCAGAGTCCCCTCAGCACTCAACCCCAAAGCTTGTGTTTAATTTTAAAATGCTTTTGCCAGTAATCTGTGATTTATGGAAGAGGATTCTGCACTGCTTTCTGCTTTAATTACTTCCTACCCTTTTTGGGGAAATGGAAGTTCTTATTTTTAGCACTGTGATCTACTCAGAGGCCACTTGAGCCATCTCTATCCACTGGAATTTCTTCAGGAAGTTGAACTCAGGAGGTAGGAAGAAGACAAGGTTAGCCCCAGGGACTGGCAAGCCAGAAATGTCAATAGGGTCACCCAGCCCCAGAGCCAAGAGGGGCCAAGGGGCTCTGGGTAATAGACTATGTGGGCAGGATACAGGAGGAGAGGGTAGGGAGCCTGGTGGTTAGTGCCGTGCAGAGGGTCCGCTCAACCCTGGCTTCTAATCTGGGTGACCTTGAGGAATCTGCCTCCCTGGGGAGATACGTATGAATAGAAAGTGAAGGAATTTGGCTCAAGTGAAAAGCTGCAGGCTTGCCCATGAGTGATACTTCAAATACTGGACTTTCATATTCTTTGGTTGGAATAGACTGTGGATGGATACTGGATTAGGGGGGCTGTTGAGGTTCACTAATGCACTGAGTGTGAACAACTACGGGGCTGTGTGGAGGCTCTGGGGCTTGGGGGATTGTCACGAGAGCCCCAAGGGCCCCAGGGCAGTGTCACAGTTCCTGTGGGACATTTCCCTGGTCAGCTTCTAGTTTTCAGTCCCGCAGCACAGGACAGCCCCTTGGACCAGGCCAGGCCCGGGGTGTCCAGACATGAGGACTCCCCAGCCGGCCATCTCTCTGCCTCCTCACCTCCCTTGGGGTGGCTGAGAGCCAGGAGCCTGCCTCCTTCCTGTCATAGCTGAAGTGGTGCATTGGGGTGCACCAGTGAGAGAAACAGAGAACCTTCCAGAAAGATTCTTGGACTTGGATCAGGGTGCTTGGGTCTGGGGCTCTCTTTCCCTTCTGGGCCTCAGTTTCTCCATCTGTGCAATGAGTCAGCTGCTCTAGGTGACTAAGGCTCCTTCCAGATCCTCAGGTCTTCATTACAGCTGCTGCTGCCGCTACTGTGGCAGGGGTGGCCATACTTTTGGGGAGAGTTAGTATTCTTTTTCTCTAATCCCATCTTTCAGGGGGCCCAGAGAGGGAGAGCACCTTGTCTAAAACCACACAGCAAGTCATGACATAGCCCTGTTGGGATGTACCTTCCTGGAGAGCGACATGACATCCTTTTCCCCTACATTCTTCTCCTCCTCACTTCCCACCCCTAGCCTGGGGCGAGGAAGAGTTGGATGCCTTCATCACCACCCTCCAGAACTGTGCTAGGTCGGGAAGCTGAGCCTCAGAGACAGATGGACAATCCTTGTAGACGGGGCTTCTGCTATCCCACCAGGGTGGAGGAGAGGGGGTCCCAGCAGCTCCTGATGCTCTGTGAACTCAGCCACTGTGTCTGATGCGTTTGGGGGTGGGTGGCTGCCGAGGATGGGGGTTGCGGGGGAGGGGGAGTGGCTTGTAGGATATAACATATAAGGACAGGAGAGTCTTTATTAACCCTTCGCTTTTCTGTTATCTCTCACAGAGTGGTTTTCAGTCATCCTCCCACCCACCCTCCCAGCCTACATGTGGTCCTGTCTTTCTCCTGCAAGGGCCTGGGGGCAGGGTGGCCCTACAGGCAGACGAGGCTGGAGCTGAGGTAGTGGGGTTTATTTCTGTTTAGAGCTGTGGCTGAACTCGGATAAAAATAAACCTGGGACCCAGTAGTGGTGGGCTGGAGGCGAAGCATCTGAATTATTCAGCTGCCACCCAGGATGGAGAGGCTTATGTGCTGGGAGGAGGAGGGGCAGCGCTGCAGACACAGCCCTTCTTGTGGCCTGCCCTGCCTGCAAGGAGTCCAGGAACTGCAGTGCTTGGTGCTGTGTGACTTCAGGCAGGTGCCTAACATCTCTGAACCTCAGTATCCTCTGTTAGGTGTCAAATGGTATTGTAGTTAAGACCCCAGGCTAGACCTCGGGCCCTGGAGATGGGTCTCTACATGTGCAGTTGCATGTCCCAAGACTTCGATTACCTCATCTGTCACACCCCTCATGGGGGTGGTGACACTATGAAGGACAGTTAAGGGTTAATTCATGCTAGATGCTTAGTTCTGGGGCTGACGAGGAAGAAGGACCCTGTCTAGGGTGGGCTGGAGAGGGCACTGTGTGGTATTGCTATCAATTACAGCAGCACAGCTCGCACTGAGGCAAGGAGCCCTGGGTCCAGGACACAGCAGACAGGCTTGCTGGGGGGGAGGGGTTCTGAGACCTCAGTTTCCCCATCTGTAAAGTGGACTCGGTGACCTTCTTCCTCCAGGCTTGGGATAGTCTAAGCAAGTCCCAGGTCATCATTCAGGGTGGCCATGAGGAGGGTCAGAGAAAATCTGCTGCCACAAGGTCTAAGTCTCCCATGGCTCCAGGTTCCTCAGAGATTTTGCTGAGTCATCCCACCCTACAAGTTCAGGGTGTGTGCTTTCGGTTTTCTTCCCCCTAGGAGTCATTTACCTGGCCCAGGGTTCCTTCCTCAGGGACCTGAGATGCTGCATGGTGAGGCCCTTAAGGGCTAGGGTGTTTAAGAGATTAGGGTGAACACAGGAGGTGCTCATCACCAACGGAATGAATGAATGAATGAATGAATTGATCAATGGATAGGAGAGATGTTAGTTGATTGGGCTAATGGATGGGTCAGTCTGAGAGTTGCCTTTAGTCTATGTTCTTCTAGTCAGAGGCAACGTATGCAGTAGGTGCTCCATTAGTGTTTGTTGGTTATGATGAGTCATTGATGGGGCTTGAGGGATTATGCTCTCATCTCAGATCAGTTGCAGGCAGATCCCTCTTCTTTTGCCAGAAATTCACTGCTGCTGGTTCATTTATTGAGTACTTGTGGTATACGAGGCACCAGGCTTAGCACTGGGACAAAGTCCCCATTTCCTCTGAGGTCTTGAGTAAGGTGCACTTTGGGGTTGGGTGAGGGTGCAGAAGAGGGTCTCTTCCCCAGACATCTCGAAGCATCCAGTGTGTGGAGAGCTGAAATTCTCTACTGAAGTTTAGCCCTTTGTCCTCAAGCACTGATGGATACTTCCGGGGTGGGTGGAGAGCCAGTGCGTCTAAATATAAGTCATTTACACTATCGTAAGAAGGCCTATGCCTTCCTACCTGTGAGGCAGGCTTGGGTTTTGCAGCAGAGGAGGAGTTTGCATCAACCAGGGGCCTTGGGAGACGGAGAAAGGTCAAAGGTGCTGGCTGTGTCCTGTTGGGTTGGGTGGAAGGGTGGAAAGCGTGCAAAACTTCCCTTGCTGTCCCTGGGAGGCTGGCCTTCCTGGGCTGATGGTCAGTTTACTCTGAGATTCATAAAGTCCCCTAGAAACTTGTCATCAGGTGTTTCTTGATCCCCAAACTCTTGAGTGTGGGCACTTGTGTTTTCACAGCCCCCAGGGCTCCGAATGAAGGCGTTTCTAAGAATACAACCTGCTTGTGTAGGTGACGCTTCTGACACTTCTAGTGTGGAATAAGACTGGGTCTTCTTCCCAAGGCCTGGCCTCTGTACCCAAGAGGCTGTGCAAGACTCAAATCTGGACCAGGCTCCCCTACGCACCGTTTGCTTTCTGATTTTCTTTCCCATACTTGCTAACCCTGAGGGGACGCTGGGTTCTAACATGGCACCAGACCACTGTTTGCAACACCACCACGGTTTCCTTGAAGCCGTTGTCCTGCTGTCCTTAGCTTTAATGACATAATGCAGGCTGGAATCTCATCACACTGGAGCCGTGGCTGACTCTGCCTCAGTGAACCAGCCAGGGAGCAAGAGACAGGGCCTCGGGAAGCTGGGGTGTGCCCACCCCCCACACTTAGCCATCACAGGGCTCCTCTCGTGGCATCAGGCCATGTCTAGATTGTGGAGAGAGACAGAAGGAGGAAACTCTCTTCCGCCTCAGCTCCCGCCTGGCGGTTCCAGCTGCCCCGTTCTTTCCTTTTTTCCCCTTCACCGCGTCTCCACAGTGACAGGCAGGGACTTGTGAATGAAGCTGCTTTCAGCAGTACGCACCTTACATAAGTGGCTTTTCTGTGCCAGTCGCTGATGGCAGGTGGCGGGCGTTTGGGGGCTGCATGGAACGGAGATGGCCTGTAGTTAGTTAGAAGGCAATTCAGGCCAGCCGCAGGAAGCAGCTGTGTGGCTGGCTTTGGCCTTGTCCATCACCACCCCACCCCCTTCCACCTGTCTGTCTTCCCTGTACCACTGTGGTATGGTATGGAGTGTCTGCCTCTGTCTTCCTGTCTGCCATTCACCCCCATCTCCTTTCTTTCCCTTTAAAATCCTTCCTTTTCTTCGTAGGCCCATCTTCCCCCACCTTGTACTCTCCCCATCTTTTCCTGTCCCCCCACTATCCCTTTCCATCAGCCCCCTCCCCTGACCCATTGCCAATCTCCAGTGTCTTCTGCTGTAGACACACAACAATTAGTATAAAGGGACCATGGGTGAGGTCCTGGGGCTCAAACAACCTGGCTTGCCTCAGGCTTTCTATGCTCAAATCAGCCCCCAGAGCAGCCATCTTACTTCCAAAAACACGCTCGCCTGGAGCTCAGTGAGGCTTTCTGGAGTTCAGAGGCTCAGTGCTATTGGTGAGTCGCCCTCCTACTAGGGGGACCACCCTGGCTTCCGAAGTGTTCCCCAGCTTTGGCATCCTGCTTCCTAGGCAGGCAGAGCATAGTGGGCCATCCGGCCACTCATCCAGGTACCCATCTTTCAGTCTCGGGGAAACAAGGGTACTACTGCCGATGCCACACCAAGTGTCTGTGTCAGAATCCTCTGCAGGACTCTGGGACAGCTTGGGGATCTGTGAGGCTAGCATGGGGCTCACAGTCCCGAGTGTCTGACACATGGCACTGAGGTGGCTGACCCAGGACCTACACTTAGAGTGTCACTGTTGTTTACAGAGTTGTCTCTGTCCCCATGCCCTCAAGTATGGGTGGTATGTCCTCTGGGCTAAGACCATTCTAAGCATTAGTGACCCCAGCAACAAGTGAGGTGCAGTAGCCCCTCCCCCACAGCTCAGCAGCATGTCTATGAAGCAGTGATGACAAAGGACAAACGGATGCACATGAACGATCCAGATAGATCCGGTTCAGGGCTGGGGAGGAGGCAGATGGGTTCGGAGGTGGCCGTGAGGGCCTTCAGAGAGGGACGCCCTGTGCACAGCCCCACCGCAGAATGGCAGGTGGATGGCTACTTTGCTGGGGGAGGGGGGCGACAATGACAGGACTTTGCGCAGCAGCGTCCTGACCCCTGCTCGGGACACTAGCAATGACTGCCGTTCTGGCCACCCGGCGGAGATGGACGGTGAGAAGTGAGAGGGAAGCCAGGGGACCATGAGCAGAGCCACGCTGGGGCTGGGCCAGGTGGAGGTAGCGGAGTTGGTGGTCAGATGTGGGTATATCTTGCAGCTGTGTGGACCGTAGGTGATCAGGGCCCATTCCAGGGACAGAGACTGTCCTTGGCAGTGGCTTTGCTGTGGGGGACCTCCGCTCTGGTGGAGAGAGACCTCACTGCTGTGTGCAGGGGGTGTAGTAAGATCAGCAGGAAGTGCTGAGTAAGGGGCTGAGGACTGCAGGTGCCCATTGCACGTGATAAAGGCACAGTCTCCTCTCTATAGAAGATGCAATAGCTGGGAGCAGCCATGTTTGTCAGTCACCAGCTGCACGGCTGGGCAACTTGGCAGAGGTGGTGAGGCTCCTGGAGGTGGCTGATGCCCTTGTGAGGCTGGCATGTCTCATCACGTCCTCTCAAAAGTCTGGAGGTGAGGACTCATGGCACAGATCTCAAGACCCCTCAGTTCACTCTAGACCTGCCTGTGGCTCCCAGAGTCAGCTACAGCAGTTCCCAAGGGAACTGGCAACTAAGGCCAAAAGCAAGACCAGGGGCCAGCTAGGAGATGGAGACAGACCAACAGGTCCTGAAGCAAACCTGAGATAGGCTTTTTCCTTCCACTCAACTGCATGGTGTGTTTGTGTGTATGTGTGTGTGTGCACATTTGTGCGTGTGCACATGCATGTATGTTCATGCATGTATTTGTCAGGGTTCTCGCAAGGAACAGAACCGACAGGATGAACATACACACACACATTGACACACACGAGAATATATTAGAATGGCTTACAGGCTGTGCTCCAGCTAGTCCAACAATGGCTGCCTACCAAGAATCCAGTAGTTGCTCAGTCCTTGAGGCTGAATGTCTCAGCTGCTCTTCAGTATACACCAGAATCCCAAAGAAGTGGGCTGTAATGCCGGTGTAAAGGGATTGATCTGGTGGTGAGAGCAATCAGGCGAAGAGAGCCTTCTTCCATGTCCTTACACAGACTGCCGGCAGAAGGCGTGGCCCAGGTTAAAGGTGGATCTTCCTACCTCAAAGATCCCCGTTAGAATTGGGTTTTTCTCCTTCTAATAATTTGCTTAAGAAGAACCCCCCCCACAGCTGCACCTGGCCACTTGGGTTTCAGTTAATTCCAGATGTGGTCAAGTTGGCAAGCAGGAAGAGCCATCGCGATGTCCATTCATTGAGGATGCCTGGGCTTTGTCTCCATCCTTGGCTAATAGCTGTACAGGGCTCTGGGAAACATAGAAGTGGTCGGGGGAGGGTGGCAGGCGGGGTGGGATTCACTCCTGGTGGTCGTGCTAGAGGAACCAGCCTTGTCCACGCCTCTCAGTTCTCAAGGGGCAAGCCGCTGCTTTCTAAGTTAGCAGCATTTTGTTGTTTTGTTCTTCTGAGACAGGGTCTTGTGTAGCACAGGCTAGCCACAAACTCATTATGTAGCTGAGGATGACCTCAAACTCCTGAACCTCTACTCCTCACGTGCCAGGCTTCCAGCCACCCTGTCAGCCAGCTGAGGCCTGAAGGTCTTTTGGCTTGATGGGAGGCACACAGAGTCCAGCCACTCCTCACCCTCATTTCCCGAGACAAGCCTCCAACCTGAGCAAACCTCCTTCCCGGAGGTGTTTCATCGATTATTCTCTTTTATCCCCCGGCGCCATTCTCCTCCCCCTCCACTCCCTTCCCTCTGTAGGCAATGCTGTTCTGTGCTGTTCCTGTTAATGGCAGTTGGATGTTTCGAACACGCCTTTCAACTTATAGCCAATGCTGTGCTGGACAGCCTGCAGCTTTTCACTTTCCCCTATCATTCTCTGCTTCTACTCTATTGCTGGGCTCCAGGGTATGAATTCTCCGGTTTCTAGTGTGTGTGTGTATTCACACATGTGTGCATTATACCCTGCACTTTATATGGCTATGTTCCAGCTCCCATTCTCTGCCAGCCCACAGTATTCCTGAGACTTCCTCTCACTCACTGACTGTAATTCCTTCAGGACACGAAGGTCACTGGTTTGATTTTGGTTATTTTGTTTAGCAAAAGCTGGGTGCCAAGTTATGGTGATGTGTAGAAGAGGCAGGAGACTGCCTGGGGCTTGGTGCTGGTTTTGAATACCAGGTCTGCTACCCAGTGGCTGTGTAACTTTTAGTGAAGTGAGTTTCCTTGAGCCTCAGTTTTTTTCCGTAACATGGGATAAAGATGGTAATGTTCATTTCATAAAGCTGAGTGTGAAGTGAGATGATGTGTGGCCCTCTTTGGGTCAGACAAACAGATGTTGATGGTCTGTGCTGGCCACCTTTCCATTCCTGTAATAAAATACCCAAGACAATAAACTTAAAAAGAAGAAAGGTGCGCTGTAGCTCAGCTCTGGAGGCCTCAGCCCCTGGCCGTTTGGCCACCTTGCTTTGGGACATAGCACACAGTGGAGCAAGCTGATTATCTCATAGGAAGCAGAGAGAGAAAGAGACAAGATTTCCCAAACCTGACCACAACAAGGGCAGGCTGGGGCTTCACTGACACCTCAGGAGGACTTTAGAGCATCTCGTAACTCCCATGCTAGAAAAAGCAGGAGTCGGAGAGTCGATCCTCCTGGGTTCAACCACCCGTTGGCTCCAGGAGGTGACAGCTTACCCAGGGGCCCATGGTGCCCTGGGGTCTCTCCTTAGCCTTAGTCACTGTCTTAGTCCTACAAGGAGGCGTGGACCACAGACCTACTTGTTGCCTCTATTGCTGACACCAAACTTAAATTTTGAGTTCTCATAGTGAGGAAACGGACACCCATGTTCTCTCCTTTGCCCTCTGCTAGGGTACTGTTCTCCAGTTCTGCTTACCTACTGGAGGAGTTCTGAAGATAAAGGAACTGCCTGAAATGTCTTTGCAACATCCATTCTTAGTCTGTAGCTCCTTTAGGTCCAGGTGAATGCAAAGCATGAACGACATTGTAATTAGACCATATGGCCAGTAGGGGACAGTGTGACCAGTGGCTGGAAGCATCCTGCTGTCTTCTGAAGGCTGTGACATGGTCCAGCAGCCTGGCCTAAAAGCCTCAGTTTATTCACCTGTGCTATGGGAATCATGGCATCTTCCCAATGTCCCCATAGAATCTTGGAACAGGGATCTGAACGTGACACACTCTACAGGTTAGCTGACTGCAGAGGAATTTCTAGTTTTAAAAAATACTGCTTTGAGATCAGAGGGCAGAACCATAGTTAGTGCTCCCTTTAATAAAAGAGGAATGGGCATCACACAGGGAAGTCAATTGCCTGTGCTCACAGTGGGTAAAGACAAGAGAGGGCCCAGGCTTCGAGAACGGCAACATCCAAACTGGAAAGTTCCAAAGCACACACAGCGGACTGGAAGAAAGTGGGCAGGCACTTGGTGGCCTCAGGATCTTTCCTAGTGGGTCCCAGTGGGGTACTGGTGGACACCATAGCTGCTTCAGGCCACTGAGCACAGGCCTCTCAGTGGCTCACTCTCTTCAGGGAATCTGAAATGGAGAATTCTCCCCACTTCTCCGCCTAGTCTCCTGGACACACTCAGTAGGTCTGGGGATGATTCAGCACAAAAGCACCACACGGCCTGGGGCCAAATCTGCTTTGGTCAAAAACAGCTTTTTCCAGGCGTGGTGGCACACACCTTTAATCTCAGCACTTGGGAGACAGAGGCAGGTGGATCTCAGAGGCCAGCCTGGTCTACAGAGCAAGTCCCAGGACAGCCAGGGCTGAACAGAGAAACCATGTTTAGACCCCCCCACCCCCAAGAAAACCCCTAGCTTTTTGCTCTTCTCACCCAGACAGTTACCCAAGCCCCCTGTGACTTACTTTCTCCCACTGGAGAATGTGGATCCTGTTCATAAAGGGTGGACCTCTGAAATTCCTGTAGGAAACAAATAGGTCTGTATGGGAAGAACACTTAAATCTTCACCATCACTATCATCACCACGGCTACCAGTATTGCCATCACTACATCATCACCATCGTACACCACCATCATCATCACCAGCACCATCTCATCACCATCAACACCTGCGTTATCATCACTGATGTCTCTTAGCAGCCATCAAAAACTCTCATGACTTCGGATCCCCCTAATTCAAGAACTTGCTGGAAGTTCACTTGGCCTGATGGTTCCCAAGCTTGAATCAGCCTGTGGTTTTTCTGCTGGTCCCGGTGAAGCGGGGCAAATGAGGCATTTACAGATGCTGCCAGCTCCATTTCCCTCAAAGGGTTTCCCCCCATCCTGCTGCCGTCATTTCTTCTTCTTCTATATTAAAATGTAGCTCTAAAAATGAAGCTGTGGCCATAGCTGCTCACAACTCCTTATACAAAGCCATTTTAAAGTGTTCTCTGAAAGTAAATCTAGCAACAGTGACAAACAAGGGAGGGAGCCATGCTCCAGAGGGATCCGGCACCCAGGAGCTAAGCTTACCAGCCACTGACCGAGTGGCTATAGATTAGTGTGTAAGAGCGCCCCTCCCAGTTCCAGGCAGGTCTGCCAGGCCCTTCCCTAGAAATTCTGATCTCAGCTTTCCAGAGGTGCTGGGAAGCTGTGCATTAGTTTTGTGAGTGATCTGGTTGCAGTTGGTCTTTGGGGCATTCTGGGAGTGGAGCTGTACTTCCTGTCACCATGCCTCCCATCTCAGAGGGAGAGCCAGTTCCTACAGAGCTACCTTGTGCATGGTTGACCAATCCTGGTGAGCTGGGTTGGTCTTTTCTCCTCCCAGAATGTGTGTGTGTGTGCACTCATACATGTGCAGGTATACCTGTGTACATATGCACACAATTTGTCAGAGGTCAACCTTGAGTGTCACCCTCAGAAGCACTGTCCATATCCTTTGAGACAGTGGCTTGGGACTCACTGACTGGGCTAGACTGGCAGCTAATGAGTCCCGGGGATGTGTCTGTCTCCACTCCCCAGCACTGGGCTGCAAGTGTGAGTCATCGCGGCCTCTGATGTTTTTATGTGGGTTCCGGGGGATCAAACTCAGTCCTTGTGCTTACCTTGTCAGTTACTAAACCTCTCTGTTCCTCCATTTTCTCCTCCAGAAAATGGGGATGAGAACACGGGCCTCCAGCTACCATTATATGGTCTTGGCTTGGAATGCGGCTTTGGCATGGGGTCTTCGCTCAGCCAACCTACGTTATTTCTCTGCTAATAAGGATGATACAGCATGTGGGCTGGGGGTTCTGGAAGGGGACTGGTACCCCTCCCACCTCTGATCACTCCTACCACCTTCCCAGAGAGGCCTCTTCTGACCCCCACATTTAAAACAGCAGCTTCTTCTTGAGAACTCTTCTCCCTCTACCTCTGCTTAGAACCTGACACTGTGTGTACACCCTTTAACATTATGTTTTGTTATTGTCTGTTCCTGCACACCACCCCAGTGGAATGGGACAATCTGACTGTGGCTTCCCCCTCTCTGTCCCTCAGTCCCTCATGGGCTGTGTCCCACATTGCTCAGTGTGCAGTAGGCACCCAATATGTGCTGGCTAAATGGACACTGACAGGGTCAGGGTGAAGCTTCTGGCTCTAATTGGAAACCTTTCCCCCCTCTCCAGGCTGCTCAAACTCACTTGACAGGTCATTACACAGAACAGAAGCAGAGAGTAGAAATAAAAATCCCAGCTGAGCCTCAGCTGGACTGGAGGCTGGGCAGGGGAAGTGGGGACAAGGAGCAGGGAGTGATGGGGGAGAAATCAGGGTGGTTCACGAAACTGGCTCCTCAGCCAGACTGTTGGAGGCTAGTAAACCACACTGAGGCATTGTCAATATCCACGCCCGCGCCACGGTCCACTGCAGTTGATGAGGGGGGCGTACCTAGTGGGTATTTAAAGAGACCTGCATCACAGGCTGAGAACTGGGCCCCTTGTGTGAGAGCATGCTCACAGATAATCCTGTGGAGGTGGAAGATCAACTTTAAAAGGAGAGACACGAAAGAAGGAAAAATTTAAAAAGCCCTCAGCAGCCTCTGGATTTCCAGTCTGCTTCTCAGCCTGGGCGGCACACGCTAAGTGCTTCCAGAGTTCTTCTCTGATTAGGGACTGTTTGTGGTGGGGCTGGGAGTGCCAGTCACTCAGGCTGGTTTCGAACTTGCTGTGTAACCCAGCATGACCATGAGGCCTGCTGGGATTACGGGCCGGTGCCATCATGCTCCATCTATGCAATGCTGAGGTGGAGCCCGGACACGCTTGCATGCTAGGGGATCCCCCTGCCAACCGAGCGATACCCCCAGTGATAGGTGAGTTTGCATGTTATGACAAGTGGCCTCGATGGTTTAAAGTTCACCGGGCAATTCTAATGAGCAGTTAGAACATGAGACTTTCTTCACCTCACCATGAGGAATCCACAAAACGGACCCCAGATCTTCCATGTTTGTGTGGCAATTAGGAAAAGTAGGGCAAACACCTTTGTGAGCTCTATCTGGGATGCCCAGGTGGCAATGGGGAAGCGGATGAGGCTTTCTCAGGGTGGACAGCAGTTTTTGGGGTATCCCTGGTTATTCCTTGACACCTGCCTAAGGTGCCTGTTCAGGTCCTTTCGGGGAGCTAGGGCCATAAGGATGTGCTCAGGAGAGCCTTCTGGGTACCCGAGTGTGCCGCTGACCATCCCGGGAGGGGAAAGGTTACCGTGAAATGGTGGCAGCAGAAGAGGACGTGGCTATCGATCGCTTCCTTCCAGGCTGGTCTTGGCACTCTCTACTCCATGCTAGAGCAATTACTCTTCTCAGGATAGAAGGCAGGGAGAGCTGGCACACGGTGTGCTAGGTCCTCTGCACCCCACATTACACCCTGTTCTAACTTCAGCTTGGGGAAGCTGTTCAGTTATAACCCCCAGTTTTTCAGGCAAGGAAAGTGAGGCACAAGGGCTTGACAGGCTGCCCAAGGCCCCCAGGCTAGCAAGAGACTTGAACCGGGTTTGGCCTCGGTGCAGCACCTGGCCGTAGATACTTCATGTCAAACGAGTACCTGGCCTGCACTCTCTGGGCTTCCTGGGAAAGGCAGTGATTGAGGACAGCTCTGTGGACGTCCCAAGAGGCACAGGACAGGTGACCTGGGAGGCACGTCCATCCTCAGCCCCTTCTGTCCCCTCCATGTTCTGAGGTGCCGTGCCTCCTTCCATTCTGTCGCAAGAGCTCCGGTTGATGTGTTCCTCCTGAGGAGCAAGAACTGTGTGAGGAAGGAAGACTTGCTGGGGGCTACTCGAATTTTCCTGTCTTGTCTCTTGTGGCAGCACAGCCACACAAGACCAGAGCAGAGCTCAGAAACAGCCTTGCAAGCTTAAGTGACTCTCAAGGTCACTTATTAAGGAAGAGATGAAGTTAGCATTGAAGGGATTCGATCTTTCGCTGTCCTCAGCTCTGAAATATGGGGGCCTCCACATCTCCCTACCCATTTTATCTTAGAAACTGAGGCAGCAGTTTGCCTTGGTGTAAACCTGTCTCAGCTTCCCCTCACGAACCCTCAGCTCCCTGCAAGCTGGTCACTTCTGAGCGTATCTTAGATACCAGAAACTGGAAATGCATCTATGAGCCCATCCAGCCAAGCTCAGCTGTTACCTGACCAGTCCCCAGGGTAGCTGTGTGCTCGATGGCTCTTGTAAGTCCTTGGCCCCTGGTGGATCTTCCACCCCCCAGTGGATCTCCAAGCCAAAGGGTTCACTTCCGTTAGCTCCCTTCCTCCACAGGGATGAGGTGAACCTGCACTTTCAGGTTCCTGTGGCACAGCGGCTCTCAACCTGTGGGTCACCACCCCTTTGGGGGCTGACTATCAGATATACTTACATTGCGACTCATAACAGTAGCAAAGTTACAGTTGTGAAGTAGCAACGAGATAGTATATGTTCGGGGGTCACCACAGCATGAGGAGCTGCATTAAAGGGTTGCAGCGTGAGAAGGTTGAGAACCACTGCTGTGGGCGATGGCGGCCAGGAGACAGGCCCCAGAAACAGGGCTTCTTCTCTGCTCCCCATTCACTTCTTCAATGGCCTCGTTTCGACGGCCATCTCGTCAGCCCATTGCCTCTGTCACACCCAGAAAATGAGACATAAAACAGGCCTGCCCCACTTGTGTCCCTCTGGGAGAGTGAGGAGCACCCGCTGATCATTCTTGTTATATTTAATATGTTACAAATCAGCCTGTGAGATGAATCCACACCTAAAAGCCCAAGTTCGATTGCAGGGACCCCCATGGTGGAAGGAGAGAACCAACTCACACAAATTGTCCTCTGATCTCCGCACCCCTTCACGAACCCCCCCCACAAGTCTTATGAAGCAATTAAAAATTAAATATATCAGATAAGAATAGTATTCACTTTATATTACAATATAATTATATTACATAAACATTTAACTCTCATGCC
Organism: Pachyuromys duprasi; assembly: GCA_028658305.1. NCBI lineage: Eukaryota > Metazoa > Chordata > Mammalia > Rodentia > Muridae > Pachyuromys > Pachyuromys duprasi. The sequence continues at coordinate 106,831,160 of CM053766.1, forward strand.
ATTAAAGATCACTTATAAATATGTCATAGATATTTTATTATGTGTTATATCTTTGTAAAGATGTATTTATTTTTATTTCATGTATATGAGTGTTTGCCTGCCCGCATGTATGTGCACTGCATGTACACAGTGCCTGAAGAGGCCAGAAGAGGGAATCAGATCCTCTGGAACTGGAGATATAAATGGTGGTGGGTCATCATGTGGATGCTGGGATCTGAACCCAGGTCCTCTGCAAGAGCAGCCAGCGCTGTTAGCTGCTGAGCCATCTTTCCAGGCCTAACAACCTTGCTTTATGTGTTTCACTTAATATACTTTACGAACTTGTTGAACTCATGGCCTATAGCACTGTACCTTGTGCCTGATCAAGGTTTATCTAACACCTTATTTTCTGCAAGGCACACCACAGTCTGGTTTTCATACAGAAGCCAGTTTGTAAACAGCAGAACCACCTGTAAACCGCCCAGAAATGCAAGAACTGTGGTGATAGCTGGACCTTCAACAGGGGACTTTTTTGCAGAATGGGGGGGATGACATAAAGGTGGGGTGCAGAGAGGTCAGCTGGGAATGTGCTCCTTGGATAACTCACTTGATCTGTGTGTGTGCACGCGTGCCTTCGCCTGCGTACATGCATGTGTGTGTGAATCAGGACCTCACGAGTGGCTAGTGAATGCAAGTTGAGAGTAGCATAAAAGGATTGTTGGCAGAGGTCTGTGGCTATCTGAAGCTCAGCAGCAGCATTGGGATGGACTTGCCCGCATCTCTCAGTTTTTCTCTCCTCCCAGGAGTCTAGAAAAAGCTTGAGTTGTAGAATTCATTGAGTTTTGAATCAATTACACATAGTGGGAAGAGTGGACTATGGTGATTGGCCCTCCCTGGGTCATGTGACCATCCTGGGGGCTAGGAGTGGAGTCAGCCCCAGCAGCTCACCGAGATTGAGCCTGGGAAAGTCTTTTTCCTTAGAAGGCTGAAGCTAGTAGTAGGAGAAAGAGGAGCAGATGTCTGCTGTCTGCATCCCCCTGGGACTGCCAGTTTGTTTGAGGACGGAGGCTGCATCCTGAGGTTCTGACAAAAAGCTAGGAGGAAGTCAGGAGGCAGAGAGAGGCATGATGGGACAGGTGAGAGTCAAGCTGGGAGTTGAGAGGTCAAGCAGAAGGCTAAGAGCATTTCAGGAGGAAAAACAAAAAAAACAAACCCAAAGACTTGACAGCACCCTATACCTGCAGGGTGCTGCAGGTGCCTGCAGGGGGAGAAGCCAAGCCATCACATTAAAGAGTGACTGGAATGGATCAATCAATCAATCAATCAATCAATCAATCAATCAATCAATCAAGCTCCCTCTCCCTTCCTTTCTCTGCCTTCTTTCCTGTCATTCTCTCCCTTCCTTTTTTCCATTCCCCAATCTATTCTCCCTGCTGCTGTCCCCGGTGCTGAACCCAAGCCCAGGCATTGGACACTGGTCTAGTTTGTTGTGTTTGTTTTGTCTTGTGCTTTGACACAAGGTCTCTCTTTGTAGCCCTGGTGGTCTAGAACTCACTACATGGATCAGGCTGGCCTTGAACTAACAGAAAGTGCAGGGACCAAAGGCCTGCAGCACCAGACCTGACTTACATTTGTTTTCTGTTCTCACGGAAAGCACACACAATTGAGACTGGTTTCATGAGTCAGGGTCCCAGCAGAAAACAGATAACTCCAATTGTGTAATCTGAGGTGAGTTTTACAAAGGAACTAAAGTGTAAATGAGCTTAAGGAAAACCATCCAGAGGTGTGAAGCACTCAGGGCTAGTAATTAGTCCCTAGCCAAGAATGGAACAGAAGTTCCATGGCCAGATCCTGGCTGTAAGAAAGGCTACTGGACTCAATCTATGACCATTAGGGCAGTTCCTGGCAACCTGTCCATTCCCCCACCTCTGTGGTGCCCATTGATTGAGCCCAATAAAAGCCAGAGGGCACAGGGTCATGTGAGGTCACTCATACGGGTCAACTCCTAGGGATGAGGGTAGAGAAGCAGGGCTAAGAGGTGTGCATGGGCAGACAGAAGACATGCTGCACTACCTGCTGCAGTGAGCCATGCCGCATAACAACTACCAGGAAAGTTAGTAGCTGCTGTGTTTGTAAAATGTTCCCCAGACGCTCGTGCATTTGAGCACTTGGTCATGCTTGTCGTGCTATTTTAAAAGCTTCTGGAGCCTTCAGGAGGTGCAGCCTTGCTGGAAGAACTAGGTCATAGGAAGCCAGCATTGACATGGTATAGCCCATTCCCGTTTCCTATCCACTCTCCTCTTCCCAACTGCAGACATGATGTGACTGGCTGCCTTTGCTCCTGCCACCATACCCTCTCCACCATGGTAGACTGTATCCCCTCAGACTGTAAGCCAAAATTAAGGCCTTCTCCCTTGAGCAACAAGTATTCAGACACAGCAACAACCAACTGACACGGTGGCAATGCCCAAGGATGACTCATCCTAGTGCATCCTGCTGAAACCACTTGGTTGGTGTGTCTGGTCCTAGATGGTCACTTTAAAGGATCACAATGTTCTACACTGAAGGCCCATAGTGGTATAGCACAGGGTGGTCTCCTGTGTCTGGTGTTAGCCAGAATTCTTGGCTGGGCCCTTAGTTCTACATGTGGCCCCTTGGGCAGGAGCAGGACAGTCTGGATTTTTGACGTGCTGGAGAGGACAAGTCTCACTAGGTAATCATGAGTGAGCTTCTGCTGGCCACACTTGCTAACTTCTCATTGCTTAGAGAGTTACCTGTAAAGGTCAGAGTTACTGCAAAGCAAGCAGCAGATGTAGAAGGCTTGTTGACTGAACAACTGGGGTCCGGTAGCCCGGCAGCCCGGCAGCCCGACAGTCCGACAGTCAACCCTGTTGCCCTATGCAGAGACTCATGGCCTCTACTTCGGGAGTGTCATACAGTCTATTTAGAGACAGGGTTTCATGTGTCTCAAGCTGGCTTTGAACCTGCTATGTAGCTAAGGGCGACCTTGACCTTGAGCTTCTGGTTCTCCTGCATTCACATCCCCGGAGCTAGGATGACAGCCACTGGAGATGGAACCTGGAGCTTCATGTCTGATGGACACACGCACAATCTCCAGAGCTGTGTTCCCAGCCTGGGGTTGTGTACGCTTGGCAGCCCGTAAGGGTCCTGATTACTAGGAAGTGACTCTCAGAGGGTTAGATGTTGGAGGAGGGGCATCTGCTTTTCCTGCAAAATGAACACTCCCACTGCCAAAGGGAGGAGCTTTGATGCAAAGGGGAGCCAGACCTTCTGCCCTCTCGGATATAGTATCCTGTCCCCCACAGAAGGCTCGATTTGTATCTGGACGGTTACTTACCTACCCACTGCCACCATGTGTGCATTTGACGCGTGGCACCTGTCTGCACAGAATCTGATGCCTGGATTTTCAGCTCTGGTTCTGATGCTTGTTTGGTTATTGACTATAAGGTGGCTTTTTATCTCTGTGCCTCAGTTTCATTAAACAATGAGCTGATGACACAGTTGACCTTCCCTTAGGAAGTATTATTATCAGGGCTCATGTGCATAAAATTCAGTGCTGCAGCTGGAGTGGGCAGGTGTCCTCCATTTTGGGGGTCCACTGAAAGAGAAGGTAGAGAAGGAAGAGAATGGTCAAGGAATTTAGGGTCACATAGACTCAGCCCAGCCCTATTGCTTAGACTCTGATTCAATCTCGGGGAAAAGCTGATTCTCTTTTAAAGATTTGTGTGTGTGACTGAGTGTATGGGCATGTGAGTGTGAGAGTGTGTGTGAATGTGAGTGTAGGTGATTGTATGTGTATGGATGTGAGACTACTGTGTGTGTTTGTGAGTGAGGGAGTGTGTGTGTGTCCAGATGGGTCTGTGCATGCAGATGCTTGTAATAGCCAGGAGAGGGCGCCAGCTCCACTGTGCAAGAGTTACAGACAGTTGTGAGCTGCCTGTTGTGGGTGCTGGGAACTGAACTCAGATTCCCTGCAAGAGCAGCTAGCACTTTTAGCAGCTGAGCCATTTTCTCAGCCCCCAGAACTTGGCATTTCCATGGCAGCCCATGGGGCCAAGAGAGGAGAGGAAGAGCCCATGGCTCATCCTTGTTCACCCACTTACCCATCCTAGACAGGAAGGCCTGGGTGAAGAAATACAAGCATGAGGCAGATCTTTGTGCTCTGTTATTTGTGGGGCACAAAGAAACTCGGAATAGCTTGGAGCTCTTAGGATCCATACCTCAGGGCAGTGGCCCCAACTGGGATCACATGAATTGGTAACTGGGCCTCCCAGGTTGGATGCTACAGGGGATCCAGGAAGAACTAGAATGTGCCTGAGGGACATCAGTGGACTGTGTGACAGAGATGTATTTACAAGGGTGCATGCATGGGAGTGTGGGCATGTGTGGCTGTGTGACGATACCGTGTGACTCGGGACCTGACCATGTGCCACTCCAGGTGTTTCATCATGGTCAGCTGAGAAGGCAAGGAGCATCCTTCCAGGAGCTGATGGCCTCTTTGTGGGGATGAAGGAACCTTAAGCATGTCTTGGGCTGTGGGTTTTCATTTCTGGCTTTCGGTTAGGAACTGACTCTGCCTGGTGATAGGAGGGTCAGAACAAGTCCATGAGATGAGGGTGGACATCTGCAAACCCCAGCCATGCTTTTCCACACACACACATACACAGATACACAGCGATATCTCAGAAAAGCACTCTGCCGTGGTCACACCCCAACAGCAAGCTCAGCATCTGGTGCTTGATTGCCTCCCATGGCTGGGACCTCATCACTTCTCCAAGGCACTGCTCTCTCCATTATGCCCTTACTGTCTGCCATCATTGTGCCAAGACTTGGTGAAGGGCATGTTGTAAGAGATGGTGTCACGGGGAGGCTGCATGGGTTTAGAACCTCTTGTCTCTATCCTTCCTTTCTGCTGCCACACCACGGTGCCCAGCAGGGAGACCCGGGGGACAGCCCAGCCTCTCCCTCCTGCTGCTCTCTCTCTTCCCAGCCTCTGCTGGTGTCTCCTGTTGGAACTCAACCAGAACCCAAAGTCAAGGGTATGGTGGATGCAGCCACCTCAGTGGACTCTGCGTCCCCAGCAGAGTGGACGGCAGCACTCCAGTGGACAGCAGAGATGTCCAGCAAGCTGTACTTCTTAAGGTGCACTCACCATGCTGCTGCTGCGTGGCTATTTCTGCCTCCTAAGAACAGCACGTTAATAGCTAAATCCAGTTTTTTCATTATTTTCCTCGCTAGAAAACAGTGCTGTGGGGTGAGGAGGCTCATTGATGGAGGAAGAGAGCTGATGCTGACCAAATGCCCCTTCTGGGAGGGGTCGGGACTGCTGGCGGATGCAAGGCAATGGATGCCCCACTCCACTAAGCAGCCTAGCCTAGGGCAGACAAGGACGGGGGTGGGGCTTGTGGTCTCCCATAGTGCCGTTAGGGCTTCAGGTGAGCCAGCACCTGCCCAGTCCTTTCAGAGCAGCACAGAGGTTGTTCAGCCTAAAGGACCTGCTCTGATACACAGACCCATCTAATCACGTTTTCCTTTTCGGGTGGATGTTTGTGGGCACATACGTCATGGCGGCACTCAAGCCTGAGCTTTGCCATGGGGGGAGGAGGGCAAATCCTGTCCGACTGAGCAGCCTGGAAGTGGGCTCCACAGGCAGGACAGCTGAAGCTTTGGTGGTGTTTCTTATATGTGCTGTGTTCAACTGATGTGTGAGAAGTGATTTTTTTTTTTATCTGCTATGTTCAGGTGTGTAGACTCTGGGCTTGGAGGGACTACATGTCCCAGGAGGGGACAGAGTCGAGGCTCTCTTAGGTTGTTCCTAGGACCCTGTGCCCTGCCATCAGTGAGCCACGCCCACAGGAGTGTGGTCTCATTTCAGATACACAACCTGTTTGTGGGGATGCTGACTGTTTGTCTTGGGACAAGTAACTCTACCTGCCTAGGCTTCCATTTCCCAGTCCGTTAAATGGATGTTTAAGAAGCAGGGCATGGTAGCATGTGCTGGTACTTGGCACTAGGGGAGAGGAGCCAGGCAGACTTTTGGCTTGCCAGGCATCTCATCTCCTTGCTGAGCTCAAGGCCAGTGAGAAATGCTTTCTTAAAAAAAAACAAACTAAGTCGGGGCCAGGGAGAAGACTCAGTAAGTAAGGAGCTTGCCATGCAGGTATGGCCGGATTCCACATCCCTGGAACCTGCATAGGAGTGGGCAGATAGTGTGGCTGCTGCATCACCGGGGCAAGCTGGTCAGTGATGCTATATATAACCAGCGAGCTCTGCTTCAAAACGAGACCCTGCCTCAGCAATTAGAGGAGGGCGATCAAGGCAAGACACCCGATGTCAACTTTGGGCTTCCTGAGGCACAAGTGCATAGCCACTCAGACATATGTGCCCACACACATGCAAACACTCATAAATGCAAATGCACACCACATACGCATACATAAAAAAAAGGTAGATGGCATTCATGAGATATAACAGTCAGGATCATCTACTGCTTTATCCCGTGTCTATTATCTCATTTAACTCTCACATTTCCATGTTGAGAAGGGTCCTACTCTTGTTCCTAGCCTTCACGTGAGGAAGTAGAGGCACAGAAGGTAAGAAGTGTGCCCAAGGTGACCTCACTCAGAAATGGCCCCATGCTTCCTTTCCTCCGTCCTTTCCAACCTGCATACCCCAGATTCCCACTTCAGAACCAAACCTAAGCTTTCCCTTTCTGGGGAGACCCCCCCACCCTCACCCCTCACTCATCAGTACTAGAATGTCTGCCCCATGTAATTTAGAATGTCAGCACAATTTGAATCTTTTCTAGAAACACACAGGCGTGCGCGCGCGCACAGACACACAGTTTTTAAAAGGGGAAGACATTTGTCTTGGGTTTTAATTAATGCCAGCTTGCTTCTCCTGCCTTTTAATACTACCGCCTCATTTGTCTTATTAAGTACTTAGTTTTGCTTTTAATTAGTGTTGTTTATTGTGGCTGATTTTTAATTGCCAGTGCAAGGTCCCTGAAGGCTTTCAGGGAGGATGCATGCGATTGTAGAGCCTAGGGGCCAGGCAGAGGACTTTCTGTGGTTCAAGTGGGGACTACCATAATTTTTTCAGGTCCCACCAGCTCTGGTTGCCTTTGGGATCGTTGTTTGCTCCAAGCTGACATGGGGCCAGGAGTGTTGCAGTGACAAAGTCAATTCAATTTTGGCTTCACTGGCTTATGATAACCAAAATGGCAAATATTAGTTCAGGCATGGCTGGATCTAGCACCTGTTCACCACGGGGCAGCAGCCTCTATCTCTCCATGCCCCTGCAGCAGGCTTTCCCTGCGAGGTGGATTCTATCCTACCAGCTCAGCACCTGGGACAGAAAGAAAATCAGGTCGACAGAATTCCAGCAGAGTTTCCGCTGACTCAGGTCAGGTCACGTGCTGACTCTAAGCCAATCACAGCAGAGCGAGGTCTGGAGCCAACCCCCGATTGGCCAGAAGTGGGCCAGAGGCCCGCCTCTAAGGGCAGAACTAGGAGAACTCCACCAGAGCCTCACTAGTGGATACTGGGAGAGGAGCTATCCGGAAGGAAAAGCTGGAGGGCTCTTACCCCCCAAATACTAAATGAGAGATGTGTATGGACTGGAAAGATGACAGTAAAGATGCTTGGCAAACAAACACGAGTTGCTGAGTCCAGTCCCTAGAAAACACTCTCTCTCTCTCTCTCTCTCTCTCTCTCTCTCTCTCACCTACAGCATCCTTAAGACAATCGTTTTCTTACCTCTCCCAGGCGCACCAGGAACACCAACAGAGTGCTCCCTGCCTGGAGGCTGGAAAGTAGGTCGGCTAATGAGCCCTTGACATAGACAGTCCCTCAGCACCCTGTGAGTTGAGCGCCCAGAGTGGGAGTTTCCACACACTCATTTTGGAGTGGGATAGCTTTGCCAGGGTTGGATGTGGGAGCTGGGTCTGAGCCAGCAACTTCTGTCAGGCAGCATGTGCTGTGTAACAAGCCACCCGCTAGCAGGTGGCTCAGGGCGACCATGGTTATTTGTCTTCCCAGTCTCTAGGTCGGCTGTCAGGCTGGGTTCAGCTGGGCAGTTCTGGTCTAGGCCAGACTTGGCTCACTTGACTTGGTGACTTTTCCGGTGGGCTAGCCTGGGCTCCTCATATACACCAAGAAGCCAGCTCTAGAGCATTCCCATCTTCAAGCTCCCGATTGGACAGGCACGGGACCAATTTCATAGCCAATCGGATTCAGAGGGTGAAGAAGCCAGCGTCGTCTGTGGACAGACACTGCTGCTCTGATACCCACCGGCTCCTCTCCCTCTTCCAGGCTGTCTCTCGGACTCAGCAGGGGTTTTGCCGTTCTGTTGCCATCTGTCAGAGATGCTCTGCTCCAGTTGGTCACACGGGTCAGTCCCCTGCTCCAGGTCAAACATCATGGCTCAGCGAGACCCTTCTGACACCTGTGTAAAACCAGTTACCCAAGCCCCTTTCCTCACGACCCCTCCCCTCCTTCCTGTGTCAGCAGCTGGCACACTTCCTGCTTGGCCTGCATGTTTTCCGTCCTCCCCACCTGAAGCCAGGTTCTGTGAGGATCCTCATTTCTATCTCCCGTTGGTGCTGTAAAGCTGCATCTCTAGGCCTGGGCCAGTGTTAGACACTTAGGGACTGTTGGTGTTCCAAGACAGGGAGGGAGATGAGTATGGCCAGCGGACAGCACTGGGAGCTTTCCACTTTGTTTTTGGAGACAGGGTCTTCTCTGGAATCTAGAACTCCCCAAATAGGCCAGAGCAGAGGTTCTCAACCTTCCCAATGCTGTGACCCTGTTCCGCATGCGGTGCCGACCCCCAACCATAAATTTAGTTTTGTTGCTACTTCATAACTGTAATTTTGCTACTGTTATGAGTTTCGATGTAGATATTTTTGGAGACTGAGGTTTTCCAAAGGAGTTGTGACCCCCAGGTTGAGAACCACTGGGCTAGAACATCTGGCCAGTGAGTCCAAGGAATCCCCGTGTCTCTGCCTCGTCAGAACTGGACTCCCACCACCCTGCCCGTCTTTGTTACATGGGTCCTGGGGCTCAAACACAGACCCTTGTGTTTTTAAGGCAAGCCCACTACTGACTGAGCTGTCCCCAGCTCTACATGAGTTGTTTGTCTGTTTTTGGGGTTTTTTTTTGTTTTTTTGTTTGTTTGTTTATTTGTTTAGAGACTCTCCCAGTGCAAATGCCTCATCACTTCTGGCTTTAAAAAGCCATGTTGGCCAAACATAGTATACTTCCAGCTTGGATGTCTTTTGTCCCTGTGCCTTCCCTCCTTGGTTTGAGTCTCTGGTCAGGTCTCCCCTCCATCCTCCAGTAGTCTGAGCAGGTGTGCAAAGGAGCCTTGATGGGCAGTGAGTAGCTGAAGGGAGTTGGGGAGGAGAGAGAGGGAATCAAGTGTCCAGACGTTATCCGAGAAGTCGGGTGCAGGATCCCCATGGACTGCATGGGCTGTGGGGCACAGAGTCTGGTGATGGTTTCAGATGCCTCCACATCTACAGGTGACGCAGACCCCTGCAGCTGTCCGCCCCCGACAGCCCAGTCTAGCCCCACTGACTCACTTCTGACACTGCTGTGCCTCTTAACTTACATGAGCTTTGAACTTTTTTTTTTTCCCAACTTAGCTTCACTCAGCAGAAGACCAAGATGTTCCTGGGGTGTGGGAATCACTGGTCCTTAGCAAGGGATGCTGATGGGGAGAAAAGGGAGCAAGATGCAGAGGGAAAGGGTTCCCATGGTAGGTCTTTCTGGGGTCTGGACAGTGGCTTTTGTGGCAGTCCAAGATGCAGAGTGGCCTACAGGTACACAAGGCTATGGCAGCCGGCTGGTTCTGATCTTTCACACATCTGTGTACTCACCAATCTCTATGATCTGTATGAGCACTTGTTGAGCACCAACTGTATACCGTATGCAGATCTTATTGCAAAGTATACATTTCTGGATCCCTTGTTCAAAACTTACAGAGAATCCCAGGAAATGAGCACAGAGTTTTGAGCTTGGAATGTCACCTGCAGATGTTCACGAGGGGGTGTGGGATCTTTCCATGCAAAGTCTAGTCACCTGCTTGGCTCATGGGTCCATGAACCTGGCCCCTTGTGCATGAGGAGCTGCAGTTGAACAAATCCGGCCCTGAGTCGGGAACTCGTGGCTTTTACTGACAAGGTAGAAGAGAGATGCAGGTAGCAGGAAGACAAATCACACGCCATGCTAACTTGTAGAGTGAGGATGAACAGGACTAGGGAGGTCCAGTGTGGCCAGGCCAGTGGAGGCTTCTTCTTAGAAGAGGTGATGTTTGAGCAGAGACTAGCAGAGGCAGAGGGTTGGAGGGTGCCTATATATTTTTTAAGCATATTACCTTCAAGGGTCATCCACTATGAGCATTCTGGTCATTTCCAAGATCAGACACCTGCCTGTGGGGTGGTGAGCGTGATGCCACTGTCTCTCTGTGCTGTTGTTAACATTGGGTTCCTGTGGAGAAGGGAGTGTTCACTGCTGCCGTGAGGTGCCAATGGTATCTCTGTGTCTGACAAGCTATGATATGTGTTTTTCAAGCTCTTCCTGACTGATGTGTGGGTAAACTGATCCTAGGCAGGGCAGATACAGAGAGGCTGAGTCACTCTAACAAAAGACTTGTAAACTGCTATGTGTGAAGTGAAGAAAGGCTAATTTGTGTTCATGAGTCTGGAGATTCATATCAAAGACTGGGTGACCCATCGTTATGCCCTTTGGCATGGCTGCCACATCCCAACACTGGAGCAAACCGCTTACACCACAGCCAAGAAACAGAGAGATCACAGAGTCAAGGTCGCTCATTCTTCCTCAAGGACAAGTTCTCAATGACCCTAAAACTTCCTTAAAAGTCCACATCAGTCCCTCCGACAGCAACACTGTGGGGACATGTGCCAGCAATGAACAGGAAGCATGCTGCCCTAGCTCTCGCTGCTAGGTGACTGCGATTCCCAGAGGACACTCCCCTGGGCAGTGGAGATGCTAGGTTGAGCTCTTTCCTTTTCTGTGTCCCCACATGCATGGACTAGAATGGGGGCTTACGAGATAAGAATGGCCAGATACTTGGCTAACCGTCTCGGGTGGGTGTTTTCCAGGTGTGCCAGCCTTCCAGCATGACTGACACTGTGGTGAACCGATGGATGTATCCGGGTGACGGCCCGCTGCAATCCAAGTAAGTCTGGAGCAGCCCTAGGAGGAGGTGCTTTGAGCTGGGCATTCCTACGTGTCTACACCTGAAAGAAGGAGAGGATCCGTGGGTCGGTATCCCTGGGCTAGGTGTGTGTGTGTGTATGTATACGTGTGTGGGTACATACATATGTGCATGCATGTGAGGCTCAAAGTTGACATTGGATATCCTCCTTAATCACTCCCAACTCCTGCTGAGGCAAGGTCTCTCACTGAACTCAATGCCCACTGGTCCTTGCTAGTCTGTAAGTAGCTTGCCTGGGAAGCCCACCTCTGGCTCCCAAGTGCTGAGATTACAGGTGTCTCTCGCTCCTGGCTGGCTTCCTGGGAATCTGAACTGTAGGCCTCACACTTGCGTGGCAAGTGCTTCACCTGCAGGGCTAGCTCCCTAGCTTCCCATCCCTGTGGTGGGTTCTATTATGGGATACGCTTCTCAATTTTCCATACCCCTCACCGGTCCCTATAGTATCTCTAATAGCCAAAGAAGAAATGTTATTAAAACACAATCTCAAAAGTAACTACAAAAAGAACCTCCCTCTCCCTCCCCCAAAAATATTTTTAAAAATGCAGAAGAGATTTTCAATCAAGGTCACATCCTATTGGGCAGAAGAGCGCCCCCACCCTTGGTTATATGGCCACACCTTCATAATGCAACATTCCCATTGTTGTCTTTAAAAAAACAAACAAACAAACCTGATTCACTTATAACCCATCCATTTTATTAAAGAAGAAATTGTCTTTCACAAGAGGGAGTAAGCAGATATTACTGCTTTCTAGGAAAGCAAAAAGTAATTATAAAAATAGATAATATTTATTAATTCTTTTTGAAACAATGCTATTGTCGTCTTCCTTAGCAAAAGTGGCTGTTGAAAGAGATGGTTTTCAAAAGGAACTGGTACATCTGGCTGTCGGTTCCGGTAAAAATAGGAACCTACACTAAAGGAAACGCTGTTGGAGTACTTACTCTAGATTGTAGCAAAAACAGGTAATTAAAAGAAACAGTGTTGTATGCAGAGAGAGACTCTAGCAAAAACAGTTAATTAAACGAAGCACTGTGACTGTGCCTAGCTCTATGCCTCAGCCTTGCTAAGAGTCCCAGCTAGAGATATATTTTTTAATTAATTTATTTATTTTTGTATCAATCACAGGTTAGGTACTTTGCATCCCAAGCATAGCCCCCTCCCTCATTCCCTCCTACCCTTCCCCTCCCTCCCTCATCTCCTCCCTGCCCCCTCCAAGTCCACCAACAGGGGAG
>CM053766.1:106844130-106857688 GCA_028658305.1 Pachyuromys duprasi
AATATCTGCATAATCAAAGCTTTAATATAATTTTCCTGTGTCTCCGCTGAATTAAAATCTCCCCTGCTTTTGGGTGTTTCTGGTGGGGCCATGGTGTCCTGATTTTTGTTGGGTGAGTTCTTTCACTGATTTCTGGGCATTTGTTTATATATAATCAAGGAGCTGTTTGTGCTTTAAGGCTGAGCTTCAGTCTGGAACTGTCAATCTCTTGTGTCAGGAGTATTCTTCAAGAAGATCAGGAATTTCCAGTGGTTTGTTATTGTGTGTTGTTGTCACAGTTGAACTCTGTTGTGGGCTCTGTGTGCTCGGCTTCGTGCCCTGTGCTAGAAGCTGTGAGCACTGCAGGCTGGTCACCCCTCTGGTCTGGAGGTTTAGCTCCTCAGTCTTTTGGGATGTCAGCTGGGGGTTTTGTGCTCCGCCCTGGGCTTGCTGCTAAGGACTCTCCCCCGGACTGGAGACTTGGCGCCCCCTTCTGGGCCAGGGCTGTGAACCACGGTCTGAGAAGATATTTGGGGTACACACAGTGGGTCTGGTTTGGTTGCAGGCGTTGCCAAGCGGTGTGTACCCGCCTGTTTGAAGTGGTGCCCGATGCCTTCTCCGGCCCGTGGACAAACACACGGACCAAGGTGGTTGCTGGTGCCCTGAGCAGTGTGCGACCACAGTGTGCAGTCTGGTCAAAATGGTTCCCCAGTCCCTCTCAGTCTGTTCCAGCCTCTCAGTGGTTCCAGGGGCGATTGGAGTGCACCTGCCGTACACCCGCTGGGTGAAGCAGAACCCTCGTCCTTTCCAGACTGGCCCGCGGACTCACACAGGGACTGAGGGTTTTGCTGGCGGCCCCGAGCGGAGTGCGCCTGTAGTGTGCAGTCTGGTCAAAACGGTCCCCTGTCCCTCTCAGTCTGAGGTGGTTCCAGCGGCGATCGGAGTGTGCCTGCTGTACACCCGCTGGGTGAAGCAGATCCCCGAACCTTCCCAGACTGGCCCGCGGACTCACAAACTGACTGAGGTTTTTGCTGGCGATTCGAGCAGTGTGTGCCCGCAGTGTGTAGGTCAGACAAAACGGTGCCTGGGTCATCCTCAGTCTGCCCCAGAGACTATGTGGTCTAGTTTAGTATGGCGGCTGCTGGTGCTCTGCGCAGCTACTCGCTCGAATCAGAGCTGTGCACCACCGGTCATCCGGAGATTTTTCTGGGGAATAACTGGGTGTCCCTAGGGTTTTCCCACTTGATTTTCTCACCGTAGGAGTTCCGCTCACCTGGCAATCACAAATGCTGACGTTTTAGGTCCCAGAGTTCAGTCTCCTGGTCGCTGTGTTGTTTCTGCTGACCTCGTCCTCAGACACAGTGTCCTCTCGTGGCAGCCATCTTGGATCGATCTCCAGTTAGAGATATTTTAAGGCACACTACTTTTTCATTAAACACTCTATTATATTTTTAGAATTTTAAGTTATTTTGTTTCTGGTGACTTCTTTTCATGATTTTTAGTATTTTTAGCCTAGGCTATGGCCCCGGCTGGCCATGGACTCACAATCCTCCTGCCCCAGCTCCCTAACTGCTGATGTCACAGGTGTGTTATGAATGCAGCCCAGGTCTTTGATGAGCTTTGAGTCTACGTTCTATGTTCTTGACCACACAGTAACTACCCACGGATGAGCACTTCTGAGCCAGTGGTGTGCTGATCTTCCACAGTCTTCTTCACAATCAATGTGCAGATTTCAGGACCTTTGCAAGCCAGTTACTGACCATGGCCATAACTGAAAATTAATTGATGCAAATTTACAATCACGCTTTATTACACACCTGAGTACTTGAAATTAATCACATTTAAATGACCTTATGACAGGTTGATACTCTCTGCTGTTGACTTATTATTCCTGGGTACTGTGAACACCATAGAGAAGGATGGCTTAGCATATCCCCTGCTCTGACTGTGGCTCATGTTGGAACTCTAGTCATTTACAGTGACTGAGAGCGTTGCTAAGCATTTGCCACACACCACTGCCTAAAGTCCTTAACCATCCAAGTCTGCTGTTTACTGTCCCACAGACTGTCCCCTGCAGTGACATCATCATCAATATAAATATTTGTAATTATTATTGTTAGACAAGGTCTCATCCTGTAGCCCTGGTTGAACTGTGTGTCTGAGTAGGTAGATGGTGCGTACAGTACCCATGGAGGGCAGAAAAGGGCATTAGAGGCTCCTGGAGCTGGACTTACAGATGGTTGTGGGTCACCATGTGGGTGCTGGGAATGGAACCCATGTCTGCTGCTTTTGAGAAGCCCAGTGCTCCTAACCACGGAGCCATCTCTCCAGCCCCATCTTTGTGTGTTTTTATGAGCAGGTCACTTATTTTCTTTTTATTAAACTTGTTATTTAGGTTAAATTCCTTTGTTACAGAAGTTTATCATTTTTCTCGCTCTTAGGTGACTTAGGTTTTATTTTGTTTTTCAGAACAAACTCTTCAGGAGGGAAAACATTTTATATTTTGTTGACATCTGTTTTGTCCATTTGTTTTGAAAGGAAATAGTTGCAGAGAAATCCCTTTCTTTCTAACAGTCCCTGAGCTGCAACTGAAAGCATGGCTCCTGTGTTAGATGCTGCCCACCAAGCCTGAAGCCCTGTGTGCAATCCCTTGAACTGCCAATAATCCCAGCGCTTGGGAGGTAGAGGCAGGAAAATCAGAAAGGTCATCAGTTCATTCAGCTGCTCATGGAGTTTGGAGCCAGCTAGGCTACATGAGACCCTATTTTAAAAAACAAACAACCAACAACAAAAAAGGCTTTAGGGCTAGAGAGGTGGTTCAGAGGTTAAGAGCACTAGCTGTTCTGCCAAAGGTCCTGAGTTCAATTCCCAGCAACCACATGGTGATACATAACCATCTATAGTGAGCTCTGGTGCCCACTTCTGGCCTGCTGGCTCACACTCAGACAGAATACTGTAAAATTGGCTTGAATTAGGACATAGTTAAATACTAGGAAAGAGGGTATTTTGGGCCCACCCCTATGCTCCAAAACAAAACTCCTCCATCTGGGACCTGGGTTCGATTCAGAGCACTAACATGGTTGCTCACATCTAACTTTAACTTAGTTCCAAGAGAGCCAACACCCTCTTCTGGCCACCTCAGGCCAGGCATGCATGGGGTGCACAGACATGTGCAGGCAAAACACCTGTACATGTAAAGTGAAATTAATAATAACGAAATTTAAAGTCTTCCACCTGTTTCCCAGGTCACCTACAGCCTTTCCCTGTTCCCTGAGTTGTAACCTCTCATCTCAGCAGGAAGTCTTCTCAGGCATTTCCCTCAATATCATCTTGGACAAACTTACTTCATAGATAATATTCTGCCTGCCAGAAAGTGTGTCTCTGTGAGATAAATAGTTGACCAGAGAGTAGACATGGAAATATATTCATTTTATTTAAGAAGCACCAGTTAATTAAAATTCCATCCATCAGAATTTACTTTCATGGATAGGAAGCCAAACAATTTGCCTGGCAATTAAATTAGAATTATTCTAGCAGACTAGACGTGGCTTCATTAACCACCCCTGTGCTCCCATGATGCATCTTGGCACTCTGAACATACCCACTGCCTTGCTTGCTGCTCTGTTTCCTCCAGATATTAAATAATGGCCGAACTGTGGCCATTACACACATTGTCATCCTGGCATTACAGCTCAGCTCAGCACAGGAGAAACACAATGTTCATGTCTTCCACCGGGTGAGGAAGAACTGAATCTCCGCCAACTGCTGCCTAACCAAAGAGAATGCCCGCTTTTGCAATTTTCAGGAGTCGGCTGACGGGACGCTGAGAACTAAACCCGGGGCCCCTTGAGGAGCAAGCACACGCTCTTAACTGCCATGTTGGTGTTCTGAGGATTCTTAGCTAACCTCTCTCATTTTCTCTCTCTCCTTGCTTGGCATGCCTGCAGTGACAAGGAACAGTAAGTATTTCACACCATTTTCATTTTCCTACAAGTTAAGTTTTGGTGCTTTTCCTGATTCATCTGATGAGCTGGTAAGGAAGGGAATGAGCCAATTTTACATACATATGCAGATTTCCCAACTTTGCATACATATGCAAAACAATGTGTGTGTTTCCAGGAAGGAAATCCCATCTTGGTAGGTGCTCCTGAGGTGACCTCACAGTCTAGGTAGTGTTTGGGAACTTGGTGACACTCCTGTATCTGTGACTGCAGAATTTTGCTAGAACCATAACTCTGGCCTGTGCTATTCCGAGCAAAGCTGTGGCGATCGGAGCGTGCTCATAGGCGGTCTAGGCCACACCTCCCGGCTGTCTCTGGAGGTCACCTGGGTCCAGTGTCTGGCTTTGCATTTGTGTTCCGAATTAGATTCATGCACTAACTATGCATGACAAATTGGATGTCGGGCCCAACGAAGAGGTTGCTAGGCAGCTCTGTCCTCAGTGACAAACACAGCCAGACACTGTAGCTGGTGTCAAACTCCGATCGTGAGATGCTGAGACTCACCACCACTGTGGCCTCATAGATCACCTCCCTTCCTGTCTGTAAAGGGAGTTTGAGAACCTGCCCTTCCCTATTAGTGGGTGGTAGAGCCTGCAGCTGTAAACTGTAAAGCACCAGCAGTTGGATGGAGATGTGAATCACCGCCTAGTCTTCTAGGCGGTGTTTGTGGTTCAAGGTTGGCTTCAGCCTTTTTGGGTCCATGTAATCCTACCCTCAGGATCCTCTGAGGAATTGCTGCGCCCAGCAATAATACCTGTCCAGGGGACCACAGCCTTTTCTCTCCGCTCTGGGCCTCAGTTTCCCCATATGCCCAATGGGAGCATGTGGACACTTAGTGGTCTCTATGGTTGGCTGGTGGGACCCTGGTCAGGTGAGCTTTGCTTTTTATAAAACCACAGAATTGTTATTCAGACCTGTCAGGGCCAGGGGCTGAGGAGTGGTCAGATTATCAATGGGTGAGATTTCCAGGCTCAGAGGGGCTGATGCTGTCTGTTGCCTCCATGTATGGAATCTAGAATGAAACGCACGCGCGCGTGCGTGCGTGTGTGTGTGTGTGTGTGTGTGTGTGTGTCATGAGGTGGAAAGGGAACCATGGAAAGGGAGGAAGAGTGCCTGATGGAGGACACATACCATGATAGCAGAAGGGAGGATTATTTGGGAAGACAAAGGGGTCAGGAAGAGGAAGGAGTGGGTGGGGAGGGTGTGGCAAAGAGGGTCAAGACAATAAAATGCAATCACGTGAAAACACCATAGCGAAACCCACCACTTTGTATGCTGACTTGAACAATTTAATATTTACTTATTATATGTCTGTGCACCACGTGCATGTAGGGACACATGGAGGTCGGAGGGAAGGATGCTGGACCCCCTGAAACTAGAGGTATGGGTGGTGGTGAGCAGCATGTGGGTGCTGGGTCCTCTGCAAGAGCAGCCAGTGCTCTCTGCGCTGAGTCATCGCTCCAGCCCGGTAAACAACATCGACAACAAAACACACACAGGACATCACAGGGTCCACCATGTCTCAAAGCTCATGGAGGCCTCCTGGTACTGAGGGCTGGAAAACGGAGAATTTGTTTTCTCTCCTCCACCTCCCCTCCTCTCCTTCCTCTTCTTTTTCTTTTTTTCCTTCCTGGTTCCTCCATTAAAATCTCCCTGCAGAGACATCTGGCAGCCACGTGATGATTGAGTGTGTGCAGTGAGTGCAGGTGGCGCGGTGGGATGGTGTCTTCTGTGTGTTTCAGGGACAGGCATGTGGGTGGTACCATCTCCTGTTGGCTGGAATCCTCTGATGTGGGCTTTGGTGGCAGGGACCTTCCTCACCTTTGTTGAGGTGAGAGGACAGATGCGGCAGGAGCTGTTTCTATAAGTTTCTGGCCGTGCTGTCTCTAGCCTACATCATCAGTCCCTTCCCCCAGTGCCCGATGTCCAGGAAATGAACATTGGGTAATGGTGATCTTTCTGCTTCCATTAGCAGTGAAATTTTCTTTGGATAATATTTTATTTAAAAGCTAAATATTTGAGAGCAATGGAGATGTAAGTGGGTAAAGACCTTCCATGGCCAAGAATATTCACAGTGAACTTCACACAGCTGTGACTTAAAATAATACTAGTCTGTAGAGCAAGCGGAGGGAGCCCAGCAGCTTCCTATGCCTTTGTCTCTTTGCTATGGTGTGTATCAGCTAGCTTCTACTATGTCATACAAAATGTTACACTGTTTTACTCAGTGACCCCTGTTTACAGATACTGAAATAAACATCGTTTCCTCAAACCCTTGCTACTTAATTCCAGGATGGGCTACCTGGAGACCTGCTTTCCCAGAGGATTGAGCTAGCAGGTGTGGGGTCACCCTCCGGAGCACCTCCTGGATGGGACATGATGCTCTGTGTAACTTGTCCCATGGATGACAGTGCTTCAACAAGATCCTTGGTACAGTGCTTGCCTGGCATGCACCAGGCCCTCAGCATCTCAGACACTGGACATGATGGGCTACACGATATTCCAGCACTCAGGAGGTGGAGGCAGGAGGATCAGGAATACTCAGCTAGGTAGAAAGTTCCAGACCAGCCTGGGACACCTGAGACCCTGTCAAAAAAGCAAGCAACAAAAGCACAAACCCTCAAACTGAGGTCTTACCATTGGACCCTGGTCTTAAGGATACTTAAAACTGACACACTGTAGCAGAGGTCCCACTGTCTGGTCCTAAGGTCCCCACGGCCACAAGGCTTCACAACCCAGGGGTCCCCTTGTGCTCCCAGAGAGTAGAAGGCTTTGGTTGAAAAGCCCATCTCATTTCCCACCGTCTGCTTTGGGAATGAAAACATGTAATCCACAGGCTGCATGTGGGCTCCCACTGGGGGCTCCCACTGAGACCCATGAGGACGTTTCCAAACAGCAGCTGAGCTGCGTGCCAACTCTGCATTCTAGAGCGAGGATAGGAGGGCAGGGGGGAACAGGCAGCTTCCAGCCACCTTCTTCTCCCTGCAGGCTACAGAGGGAGGCAGTCTTTCTGTAACGGACCTGGGGGACATGTCTACCCTGCTCATTTGTGTCTCTGAATCCACCCTTGAACAGCAGCTTAAGCTCCTGCTGTGTCCAAACCCAGCAGGTTTGATGGTGGTGCGTGGGTGGGAGGCACTGGCTGAAGGTGCCTGGGACCAGGCTGAACTGTAGAACATGTCTTTGCCTGTCTACGCTGGGCCCGAAGTCAAGATTGTTTCCTGAGTTTGGAGTAGAATTGCTAAGTAAAAACAGGAAGGGGACCATGATGGTTCATGTGTATTGTCAACTTGGCAACAAGATCTAGGATCATCTTGAAAATCCTCTGAGCATCCCTGGAGAGAAATCTGAGAT
Source organism: Pachyuromys duprasi (assembly GCA_028658305.1). Taxonomy (NCBI): domain Eukaryota; kingdom Metazoa; phylum Chordata; class Mammalia; order Rodentia; family Muridae; genus Pachyuromys; species Pachyuromys duprasi. The sequence goes on from CM053766.1 coordinate 106,851,462, forward strand.
TAGGTCAATTGCTTTGAGAAGATGTGGGCAGCACTCGTCCATGGGCTGTGCTCCTGGACCATGAGCTGAGTACCAGAGCTCATCTCTGTCTGCTTCCTGCCTATGCATGCCCGGTGACCCCAGCCTCATCCCTCCCTGGCTAGAGGGATAGCACCCTCACACTGTGAGTTAAAGTGAACCCTTTCTGGAGCTGCTTCCTGTCAACCATCACAGCAATAAGAAAAGCAACTAAACCCAAGACATGAGGATCAATCAAAGCAGGGAGATAGTTTGGGGGTGGGGGATGGGGAGGAAGAATTGGGCAGGTGGAGATGGCCTTACCCGCAGAGAACCGCAGGCCTGGGGGATGGCTGGGCACTGTGGAGATGGCCTGGAGTCAATGAGTCCTTCTCAAGCAGGGGAAAGAAACCTCAGGCTGGCCTCTCTTCCAGCATTCTCTCAATTCCTCTCCTATCCCTCCCCTCACTCTCTCAGCTCACCTCTGATGTCTTGTCATAGCCTGAAATTTTCTTAACTTAGGAGTCTTTCCTCCAGACATAGGAGACAAGCCTCTGACTTTTGCACAAATTCCTAAGGAACTGGCCCATATCAGGATACCCCAGGGCCTGAGATGGGGCTAGGTGAACATAGATTCTGAACTCCCAGTGTCCTCAGGATGCTGTGGTGCCCAGACTGGGGGTGAGGCATGCCTTGCTTCCATGCCCCCTGTAGGTAGGCAATAGAAGGAGACTTTAACATCTTTTTTTTTTTTCCACAAGAGAGTGGGTTCTTGCCAAGGTCTCTGTGTGTGTGCATTCTCAGATATTGATCTGAGTGCCAGGGCAAAGTAGTGATTAGGTCCCTGCACCTCAGTGGGAGATGGGAACTAGTAGACACTAAGGGCTGGAGGTACCAACTGGCTTCAGCTGGAGGCAAATGTGATAGAGAATCTGAATCTGGGCAGCAGGAGACAGTGTGTTGTCACTGTGAGCCCAGAACTTGGAGCAGGAGAGGGCTTCCAGGATGGCAGGAGGGGCAGGGCTAGAGCAAATGTCCTGAGGCAGAAACAAAGTTAAAATGATCAAGTTGAGCAAAGAGGTCAGTGTGGCTGGGACTCAGGGGTTGGGGAGCAGGCGATGTCGGCAGTGGGGAAAAGAAAACCAATGGGAGGGACTTAACAAAGTGGAGAAACACATTGGATCTTTTATTACCAAGGTAAAATTCACAGACGTCAGTATTAAGCATCCCAAAGAGCTGAATTCAGCAACATCTGGTGTGTTCACAAACTGGGTGGCTGTCACTGCTGTCTAGTCCTGGGCTTCACTGCCACTTTGGTCCCTCCGTAGGGTCCGAGCCATGCTGGTGTCGGGCCACCTGAGGCACCTGCTCTAGGCCACACCTGTGTTTTCACCAGCCATTTCCAGACCATATTTGCTTCCCTTCCTATAAGACTGCCAAGACATCTGCTTCCTTTCCCTCCAACTCCTCCTCTGCTCTTCAGAAGTAACCTGCTAAGATGGGGGAAAGTGGAGGCAGGGGAGGAAGAGGAAAAGGAAGGGAAGGAAGGGGGAAGAGGAAGGAAACTAGGTTTTAATTTACATTTGCTAAGTCAAAAAGCAAGCACATGGCCCCCATGCCATCAGGGATAAAGTGACCCCACTCTGGCGGCTCATGTGTCCTGGACTCCTGGGTTTTCCAAGATCTGAGCTTTGAGGTGATGAGAGCTGCCCAGCTGGCATTTAACTTGGGGGAGAGGGGAGGTATCTCAGCCCTGGTGGCAGAGCACAGAGTGAGGACAGGCAGTGCTTTCCAGCGCTCCCAGCGGGCCCTCCCTCCACACCACCTCAGCCTCCCACCAGGAAAGGGGCATGAGAACAGGGATGCTGTGATGACTAATGTTGGTGACTTGGGCATGTCTGCTGTCTGTGTTTGTTTTCTAAAGGTGGGAGGAGGAGGCTGGGCTGTAGCTCGGCCAAGGGAACACTTGCCCAGCATGTTTGAAGCCCTGGGTTTGAGCCCCAGCACCACATAAACTTGGTGTGGTGGTGCATACCATAATCCCAGCATTTGGGGGATAGAGGCATGTGAATCAGGAGTTCAAAGTCAGACTCTGCTACATAGCTAGTTCAAGGCCAGTCTGTCTATATGAGACCCTGTCTCAAAAGGGATGGAGCAGGAAAAAAGGCACAGAGTGGAACCCCAAGTGTTAACCCACAGCCTTTAACAGCTGGAAACCTAGTTATTTATTCTTATAAAGATGTGTGGGTCTGGTTTAGAATTTTTCTGGAATTATCATGCTTTCTAACTTTTCTTCATGCACGTGGTCCAGGGCACTTACTGAAATAAAAGCATCAGAGTGGGATGAAGGAATGGTGTATGTGTGTGTATTGCTCAGATAGCAAGCTGGGACTCAGTTACCATTCTGCCCAGGGTTTCCCGCCAGCCACTGAGGCTCCTTGCAGAAGCTTCAGCCCTAGTTTTGCAGATTCCTGGGTCTCGGTCATGACCACTGGGATTCCCTGACCCGTCTCATGCCTTCCCCTTCGCCTTACAGGCTACAGGCAGGATGGTCCGTCCTTCCAGGTGCACAGACCGACAGACAAAGGAAGCAGGAAGAGCTGACAGATGAGGAGAAGGAAATCATCAACCGGGTGATCGCTCGGGCAGAGAAGATGGAGGCGATGGAGCAGGAACGCATTGGGTAGGGCCGGCTTTGCTTCCTCCTGAGGCTGCATAGTGGTGCTGGGGTGGTGTGGTTGGTCATTTGTGACTCAGAATCCTTGTTTAATGTGGTGGGAATCTGATCCAGAATGCGAGGAGGGTGGAGAGAGGACAAAATGGGCTGGGTCAGGCATGGTCACGTCGGGTGTGCGTGGAAGGAGGGAAGTGAACTGTGTGGAGATGGGGCAGAGGGAGATTGGCCATGGAGGCTGTGCTGTGGGTGTGCACACTGGCTGTCTTAGCTGATGAGAGCTTTGCATGAGAGTTCTAAAAGTGAGTGCCCCACTGAGGGTAGAGTTGGCGGAGATGGTGAGCAGAAGAGACTGAATTTGACAGTACAGGCAAAGGCTCAAGGGCAGGGAGGGTGGAGAAAGGGTTTATGGCTGTGGGCAACTGGCCAGGAAAAATGACTTTTGGTACCCTACAGTGCAGCACAGTGATTATGGCTGTCAATGAACTGAGTCTTTTAAAACAGCTGACAGGGAAGAGCTCAGTGTTCCCAATGATGAGATGGATACACCGAGGATGCCTACCTGATCTCCACAGGCTATATATATCAAAGCAATACCATGCATTCTATAAATACCCTAAAGAGAATGTACAAGAGCACACCCCAGAGTAAGCTCTTCAGCATGAATTCACTGCTTTCCTAATGCTGTGACTGTGATACAGTTCCTCACGTTGTGGTGATCCCCCAGAAAATTATCTTCACTGCTACTTTGTAACTGTAGTTTTCTGCTGTTGTGAATCATAATGTAAACATCTGTGTTTCCCAATGGTCTTAGGTGTCCCCCTGTGAACGTGTTACTTGATCCCTCAAGGAGGATAAGACCCACAGGTTGAGAACTGCTGCTACAGTTTTATAATGGCATCAGGCACGTGGCAGGCAGGCACTGTGTGCATGGCAGCCGAGGTAGACCCAGTGTGGGAACTCACACGCTGGGCTTGGAGAACCTGGTGGAATGGGAGTGTAAGGATTCACCTCCCTAAGCCTCCCACCCCCCCGTCTGCTGAGAGGAGGAAGGGTGTAAAGATGCCTCAGGGTTCTGGAGAGGATGGGATGAGATGATGGGCATGCCCTAGTTGCGAGACGGTGTTTAATGGATGAGAGGAAGGAGGGGAAAGTGGGTCTCAGAGAGCAGGGATAATGGCTTGTGGATGGGAGGGAGGCAGGGCTTGCCGGAAGCAGATGTGGAAGAGAACAGAGTGAGTGCATAGTGGAGTGGGGGAAGCTATGAGGATGGAGAGTGGAAAAATGTTGGGGTCAATCAGGGTTGGGGTGACCGAGAAAAGGGAAGACTCGGCATGGCTACAGAAAGACCAACAAATAGTCCACTACACCCCAGTCTCCAATGGAAACTGGGGAGCAGTTGAGAAGTCCCCTTGCCTCTCGTCCTGAGGAAATCTCTCTTATAGTCCCCGTGCAAAGTGAGACAGATGTGTCCTGCTTCTGTATGTGTGTGTGTATGTGCAGGTGTGGAGGCCAGGTGTAGACTCTGGGTGTCTTTCTCAGTCACATTCGACCTTTGTTGAGGAAGCACCCTCACCTACAGCATGTCCATGCAGCTAGCGTGTCTGGCCAATGGTCCAGGGACCCTCCTTTCTCTCACCAGGAGGTGCTAGGGTGACAGGTGCCTACTGCCATGCCTGACTTTTTCCATGGCTGCTGGGGCTCATAGCTGAACACAAACAGTTCTTGGCACCTTGCAGAGAACCTGACCCACAGCACTTTTATCTGCCCCCTCCCGCTTCTAGCACAGGGTCAGCGAGTCCCTCTCTTGTCCTCTGTGGCCTGACGCTGACTTGATGGCATGAGGCAAAGCACCATGGCTGAGACCTGGGTTCAAATCCTGGTTCAGCCATTCATTTTCTCTGTGACCTTATGGTAGTAGCCACTTTGTTCCCGTGCCTCAGTTTCCTCATGTGCAAAATAGAGTTGACACTCCTTGGTGAATAAATATGCAAATGAATGATGGGAAAGAACACTTTTAGTAAATGGTAGCTATCCAACAGGCAGTTTGGTTTTTGAAGCGAAACGTTTTTTGCTTGTTGTTGTTGTTGTTGTTGTTCTCTGTACTTGCTAAAGCTTTTGGTCTGCACCTGCACTGGGATACTTCAGTTTGGCAAGCCCTACTGTCCCAGCAGCCCCTGGCTTCCCCGGAAAGGAATTTGAGAGGCTTCCAGGAATCCCTGGCCAAATCTGGCCTGGCAGAATTATACCTTTGCTGAGCTGGTGTATTTTCTCCCTGGCTTCCTGGAGTGGGGAGGGCAGCCCTGGAGGCCTGGGCAGTCTGTGTCTCCTCCATCCCGGCTGGCAGTGTGGCCAGAGGCAAGCCGATGCTGTCTGTGTCTAAGCTCCACACTGTCCCTCCATTCCTGTCCCTCCTACACGTCCCCGGAAGAGGATTGGATGAAAGCCCCGTGGTGGCACCGGGTGGGGAGTGACTCTGTAGAAGGGGTTCTGGTATCTGGGGGCTCTCACTGAGCAAGAGCTCTCTCTGCCTCAGTTTCCTCTATTGACTCTCAGGAGCCTGCCTGCTCACTCAGCTGCTACAGTGATTGGGTGTGTCTATTGAGAACCTCTCCCTGCATTGTTGGCCATGTCTCTTTTTAACTGGGTTAGGGTTTCAGGTGTTCCTGTCCCCATCTGAGTCCTGATTGCTTGAGTTGTCTTTTCTGTTACCCAAGTGACGCCATCTGGGACAGTATGAGGTCACTTTGAATCAACATGGACACTAATTCCCTTAAAGGCACCACTTTCTGTGCACCCACTACGTGCCAAGTCTGGGGGATATATATGTTCTGTTTTATTTCTTTACATGCACACGTGCATGTACTATGGCTTACATATGGAGGTCACAAGACAATTCTTAGGGGTCAATTTTCCCCTAAGAAAATTGTGCGGTTCTGGGGATTGAACTCATGTCATCAATCTTGGTGGCAAGCCCCTTTAGCTACCTTGTCAACCCCAAACCCAAATTTCCATTTAAGAGTTCAAGCTTAGCAGGAGGCCTCTGGACTCCTTCCTGCCTTGTTAATCTGCCCACGGCAGATAATATCACTGTTGGACCCTGAGTTCTGGGGAGAAAGGTGTCAGGCCTCCTCGGGGCAGGAGGCCTTGCTTCCTCTTTGGAACAGTTTTGCTGGAACTAAGAGCTCAGGAGAGTCCCAGGCTGCCTTCCTGCAGCTCCATCACGGGGTCTAAGTGCTGCTGTGCTCTCCACCCACACGCCTCAGCTCTGCCCTGTTCAGCGTGTGAAGAAGGAAAGGTGATGGCTGGGAGAGGACCTTATCCAACCGCCTTGTTTGCACATATTCCCTGTTCAGGCACAAGATAGAGGCTCCTGGTTTGTTCTCCAGGATCAGGTGAAGCAGTCTTGCAGGAGATGGGAAACTACTAACTTTAACCAGGTTCTTCAGCTATCCACCTCTATGCAACAAAATTCGAAAAAAAAAAAAGTGGCTTAAAGCCACAATGATATATTTTTTGTTGTTCATGATTCAAGGGGTTAAGAATTCAGGCATGA
>CM053766.1:106857788-106900226 GCA_028658305.1 Pachyuromys duprasi
GCCCTGAGGAGACAGGATAAGCTGGGGTTGGATGGAAGGGAAGGAGGTCCTCCCCTGTTGGTGGACTTGGAGGGGGCGGGGAAGAAGGAGATGAGGGAGGGAGTGGGAGGGTGGGAGGGAATGGGGGAGGGGGCTACGCCTGGGATTCAAAGTACCCAACCTGTGATTGAGATAAAAATAAATAAATTAAAAAAAATTAAAAAAAAAAAAAAGAATTCAGGCATGAGTGCAGCTCTTTGATCACCTGCCCCTGGGGGAAGCAGCCTTGCCAGGCCACAGAGGAAGACAATGCAGCCAGTCTTGATGGGACCTGATAGACTAGGGTCAGATGAAAGGGGAGGAGGACCTCCCCTATCAGTGGACTAGAGGAGGGGCATGGGAGGAGAAGAGGGAGAGAAGGTGGGACTGGGAGGAGACAAGGGAGGGGGCTACCACCAGGATACAAAGTGAATAAATTGTAATAAATTATAAATTAAAAAATGCAAAGTTGAATGTGCAGGGAAAGGAGGAGGGATCTGGAAGAGCTGGGGGTGGAAGGAGGAATGTGATTAAAACACGGTATGAAAATTGTCAAAGAACTAGTAAAAATATTTTTAAAAAATGAAAAAAAAACAATTCAGGCATGGCTTTTGTGGGAGTTTTCCTGGTTTTCTGTCTGGGATGTTTACTTTGATGTGTTCAGCTGCCAGTAGTATTGCACTCTGATGGAGGGCCCTGTGTCTTCTTGTCCCTACCCCCACCCCCACCCCTCACATCCTTTCTTGTTCAGTAGCTCATCCAGCCCAGCTCCATTTCAACAAGGAGTGCAAAGGTGGAGGTCACTAAATGTCGTGATAGCCAGATCTGGGACTGAGACTACGGTCTATTATGGAAGGGAAAGGTCCCGTCCCCTTAAGAGAAGAAGGGTTACTGTGTGCAGGGGGAATATGGGACTGGCTGTCATCTTTGGAGACCCCTGTGTTGTGTACACAGGGGAACCCGAGGGGAGGCTGCAGGGAGCTGAGATCAGGAACACAGCAGGCTCAGAAGAAACCTCTCACCCCATGTGTTAGCAGACACAGCCATGCCACATCTCCGTGGAAACGCGGCTGCCGGGGGCTTTCTCTGAGTGGGAGAGGGCCCTGGCTGATTTGGAAAGACACACTGGTCGTCATGGGACTTTCAGAATGAGCTAAGTCCGGAATGAAACATTTGCCTAGAAAATTCGTCTGCCTCCCTGCTCCCTCCACGTGACAGAGCCTCTGTCCATTAGGCTGTCCTTCTGCGTCCCCATTGTACTTCCTTCTGTCTGGAACCCCTCCAAGGCATTTGCACGTTTCCTGCCTGCAAAGAGGCGGCAGCTGGGTGGCTGTGTTCGAGGTCAGCTTCCTGAAACAGACGGACTCCAGAAAAGTAATTAGGGTTTGTCATTAACCTTGGCATCCCAACTCGATGATGGAGGAAGAATCTAGAGAGATGAAGAAAGACCTGTCACTGCGGAATCCATTGTGTCCCTGTCACTTCCCTGCTGGGGTTCACTACCCCCACCCCAACTGTTTGGCACAATTTTTCCACAATGGATCTCCTTGGCAGGTGTCATTGGCATGGCTAGCCAAGGACACAAACAGCCAGGTTAGTTTCCCCTTCTATACCCTTCATCCTTTAGTCCAGAGCCCTGGCCTTTCATGGGTCAGGGTCAGGGATACCCAGTATTCTGGACATACTTATACACATATTCTTTTTTTTTTCCAGAAGAAGCAAATATCCACAGATTTCATCAGGTTTAGTATGGATTCTAACTTCCCAATGTTGAAAACAGCTGAGTAGTGCCTCAGTTTCCCCAGGTGTCAGACAAGTGCTTTCCAGTATCCATTCAGCCTTAGTCATGTTTAGTGGTACATGCCTATAATCCCAGCACTCAGGAGGCTCAAGCTCAAGGTCAGCCTGGGCTCATAGTGAGATCTGTCTTTAAAAGGGTGGGTTTCGGGGAGGAACAAACTCTGAAGCTCAGCCGCTGGCTCAGTTAGTAAAGTGCCTGCCTTGCAAGTGTGCGGACCTGAGTTCAGAGCCACAGCCCTCATATAAAGCCAGCAGGAACGGGGGATCTGGGGATAGCGAACAGAGACAGACTGATTCCAGGGACCCATTGTGAGGCCAGCCAGCCTAGTGGGACCAGCGAGCACAAGCCAGGTTCAGCAAGGAACTTGGTCTCAAAAAGTAAGGTGGAGAGCAATAAAGGAAAACGCTGACCTCTGACCTCCATACACAACTGCATGCAGATATGCATATGTGAACACATGCATGCACACACACACATGATTTGCCATTGAGTTTTGTGGAACTGTTGTTAATACTAAGCAAAAGACACTTTTCTGAATTCCCGAGTGGTCCCAGTGTCTGCAATGAAGGGAGGGTAATCAACACCTCCTGAATGGTACATCTGGATGGGATGCAAACTCATGGGCTATTCTGAGTCTCTTTGCCCTTGAGGCTTCCCATACCCCACCTGTCCAGTCAGGTGGCTCCCAAGCCCCTCTCACCCCCTGCTTTTCAATCTCAATGCCCACCTGTGTGTGGGCCTGGGAAATTCTTCATATTGAGGGCTGTGCTGGGCATCACCTGATGGTTAAACAACATCTCTGATCTCTGCCTATCAGATGCCTGTAGGTAACCCCACTAGCTGTGATACACAGCTAGTCTCTAGACACGGACCAGTATCCCCCTGGGGCAAAGTCATCCCCAGCTGAAACCATTTCCTGTTTCCTGTGTCCCTTTGCTAATGGTTCATGAACAAAAGACATGGCAGACGAGTTTTCTATAGTCATAGTCAGCTTTAGGGGAATGGTCAAAGAGAACACTGGATTAAATCAAATACCTGCCCTGTGCTTAGAGCTCCAAGCAGGGTACCCACAGCCTCGGCAGAAGCCCCGTGCTGTAGAACACAGTATTGCCATCACCATTTTATGGACAAGAGAACTGAGGCACAGAGAGGTTAAGCAACCTGCCCCGAGCTGCACAGCTAACAGGAGATGGAGCTAGGAACAGGAGTCCAGGGTGGCCCACAGCTGTAGCCCTAAGCCGATATCCCACAGAGAAGTATTTCTTCCACCCTGTGCCAGGAGCTCTCGGAGGCTGTGCACCTCCTCTCACCCGTGTAATGTCCTCAGGGAGACAAAGGGCTCATCGCTGCTTAACAGCTGAGGAATCGGAAGCCGCTCCACCAGGTTTGCACAGCCTTCCTGTGGCCACATGAGGCTCTGGATTTAAGCATCTTTCCCATTCTGCTGCCTCTGGGGACCGCAGGTGGTGAGGGCAGTTGACAGATGGCGGAGAGACACAGAGAGACAGGCATTCACAGGCGTCTCAGGTATCTGTCGGACTGATTGCTTCGGCACTCTCTCTCAGTTCCAGTTATCGTGACAGAAACAGAGGAGCATAGACTGAGCCACAACCCTCAGTGCTGAATGACATAAACGTCCCTCATTTAACGTCCGGGCGATGAGACTAGCCACAAGTACCACTTGTACATGACTGCCCTTGCATGCCTCAGTGTCCCCATCTGCAAAGCAGGGAGGAATTAACAGGACCAATCTCACAGGTGTTTACTGCTCAAGGAAAACAAGGCGGGGGAGTACCTAGCACAGAACCCGGCACACTAAATACCCCAAGGTGACATGGGAACTGTGGCTGCTCAGGGGGAGGATGGGTGAGCCTGCCAGGCACAGGCCCTGAATGTCAGCTGCGCGTGGGGGCAGCCTGGTCATTTAAGGACAGGTTCCGAGAGCCCTGCCTGGGAGCCTGGGGCTGGCTTCCTCCAGAACAGCCATCTCCTGCTCATGGCAGATGGGCCACCTCCACTTCTGACAACACCACAGCCCCAAAGCTTAAGAAATTCCATGCTAATACCCCGCTGTTTGGTAATCAGGGGGAGGCAAAGAGTGAGCAGGGGGACTCAAGAATTGATGGGGCAGGGAGAGAGGAGGTGGGAAACAGAGATAGATGGACAGACAGCACAGCACCCACTGTCAGTGCTGAGAATCACTGTGAGGTAGTGCTGCAGCTGCTCTGGCCCCGCCCACTTGTTGGTAGGTCCCCATAGTTCAGGCATTTTCCAGGCTGGTTCAGGGGCCAGTGCACAGAACCACAGCATGTAGGTAAGCAGCAAGGCTTCCGTCATGCTGATTCCCCCGCAGCAGAAAGCCCTTTATCTCCTCCACATCTCAGGGTCTGTGGCTATGCTAACTGGCAGCCCGGATAGTGGCTGGGGCGTTGTGGGGGTCAGCTTGGACTCTTCACAGGAGCCTGAGATCCACAAGCATACAACTACTTGTCTCAGCAGGGCATGTTGGGGGAATGGGTTCTCCCCAGAGCCCAGAGCCATGGTCATGTGTGTAAAGATGCATTTTTGCGTGTAGATGCTGATCATTTGAGGGTGTAGCACATGTGCTAGAGTGCAGGTTGTCCTATGGACCTCGGGGTCCCGACCCCTTTGGCAAAGCTCTGTCTCCAAAAATATTTACATTACAATTCATAACAGTAGCAAAATTACAGTTATGAAGTAGCAACAAAAATAATTTTACAGCTGGGGGTCAGCACAACAGGAAGAACTGCTTTAAAGGGTGGTGGTGTTCGGAGGGCTGAGAACCACTGTCCTCTGGATGTGTGTTTACAGCAGGCCTGAGCCCTGTAGTCACCACAGCCTCTTACACAACAGAAGGGTGTGTTCCCAAGCAGAGTACAGCATCCTGGTCACAGAGACACATGGGAGAGTTCCAGAGTCTGGACAGTACAAGTCAGCTCTCCAGGCATCATAAAGTCAACTGGGCGTGTAAAGACCTAGCTACAGAGTGACAGCGATGTACAGTGGCTGGCTAATTGGGTGTCTGAGCAGAGGATGAGTGCAAAGGAGACAGCGATAAAACATCAGGTTACCTCAGGGATCATCTCAGCACCAAGGGCCAGAAGAAACAGCTGGGTGTTTGGGGCTCTAGGACCTAACATCTCTGAGTGCTAGCCACATTAGGAGGTTTGAGGGTGGCTTATATGACACCCCCATGTCCCCCACCCCTTATATCAGAAGCTAGACAAAGGGTACTAGGAGAGTCAAGGTCATTCAAGTTCAGTGGGCTGGTTAGTTTGTTGTTGTTGCTTTGTTTTGTTTTGTCAACTTGACACAAGGTAGAGTCATCTGGCAAGAGGAAATCTCAGAAAATGCCTCCATCAGATTGGTTTTTTGCTAAATCTATGGGGGCATTTTCCTGATTGATGATTAATGTGGGGGGGGGCATCCCACTGTGGGCAGTGTCATCCCCTTGGCTGGTGGTCCTGGAAAGCATAAGAAAGGTGGCTGAATAAAAGCCCAAGAGGCAAGCCAGTAAGTTGTGTTCCTCCATGGTCTGCTTCAGTTCCCCCAGGTTCCTACCTTGACTTCCCTCAGCTGTAAGCCAAATTAAACCTTTCTCTCCCCAAGTTGCTCTTGGTCGCGGTCCTTTACCACAGTAACAGCAAGTCAACTTGGACAGAAATTGGTAACAGAGTGGGCTACTCCTGCAGCAAACCTGACCGTGTTGTCTTGGGGAGGATCGTGGAAGGAATTTGGAGCTTGGGGCTGGCAAGGCTGCTGAGTGTTCAGACCTTAATGAGCCACTGCAGGAGCTTGGGCCTAGCAACCTGAAAGAGACGCTGATCCTGGGAGCCTCGATCTGGAGATTTCATGGGGGAAGTTGGCAAGCTCCTTGATGATGACTCTATGGGGCTGTTTGTGCAGTGTTTTTTTTTTTTTTTTTTTTTAAGGATCTGTGATTTCCGCTCAGCTCAAGCCAAATAACCAGCTGCAGTTAAGAAAACACCAGCACAGCTATCGACTGGCTGAGAGGAAGGACTCACACTCTTGCCCTGTAGCCTTCCATGTGCATAGCTTGAGCTTGGGAAATGTCCTTTTCTTGCCTAATGAAAGGTGACGTGTGTTCCCCATGAGGAGTTAAAGTGGAGAGAAGTGCTGCTTCCTGAGGGGGACAGGGACAGTAGTTGTGGCCAGTGCTTTGATTTCTCCTTTGCTTTCTCTTTGGTGCACACTGCAAAGGTATTCAGATGTGACACCTCCAGCCTCATATTCCCAGCCTGACTGCTTCTGCACCCACGCTTGGGGCTCTTTTCCCACTTAGCATCTTGAGGCAAGGGTTCACAAAGGGTTCCCTCTCACCTCTTCCTACTCAGCAGGGGGTGGGGCTGGATGTGCTCTGGGCATGGCTCAGGAGTGGAGCGTCAACCTAGCACACAGGAGGCCCTGGGTTCCATTTCTAGGACCAGAAAAAAAATAAATTGGTGCAGGTATGGTCAATAGAGAGCACATAGGGAGCCCCTTTAAAATGTGGGTTCCTGAGCCTAGTGCTGAGCTAATAAAATCATTCCCTGAACATTCAATGTGCTCCCTGGAGGCTCAAGTTGGACTATGGGTTAGGGGAACACTTGCTAAAGGCTGCATGATTAAACATGGATGTCCTGGGTTAGCTGGACGGTCACCGAGACGGCAGCAGAGCCTGATTGTGAGAGCTTCATCACAAAGCCGATGATTGACAGGCAGTGAGGGGTCTCAGAGTGCCAAGAGCTCTCCAACTGAGATCTAGAAGGACAAATGGCCCTGGCATGAAAGAACAGAAGTGCTCTATCACTAGGCTGCCAGCCCGCCAGTCACACATAGTGTCATGGCTTTAGCCTAACCCCTTGCAAAGTTTTATCTCTGGGTTTAAAAGCTCTAGCTTTAGGGGCCTTCCACATTGGCTCACATTTGGGGCTGAGGGGTGAGTGTCCACCTAGGTGGACATGAGAGGCCTTGCTCATTCCTGAGATCTGGGCCAAGAGGAAAGGTCCACCTGCCACCTCACACCTCCTCCTAACTGCTGTGACAGGGGTTAAGGCATCAATACATGGTCTTCATTCTGTGGGTACGATTTATAAAGTCTCTGATACACACTCAGGAGACCTGTCTTGGATGCATGGGGTGTCAGGCTTGCAGGCTTGATAATGGAAGGGCCAGGCATTCTGGTAGGGCATTCAAAGTGGAGGCAAACTATGCCCTTCCTGTCCAGGAGGAGTCAGGAAGAAACAGGAAACCCCTTTAAAATGTTTCCCAAGGAAGCACATTACAGCTTAGACTGGCCGTAGCTATGTGACCTTTGCAAGCCTCTCGTCCTCTCTGGGCCTTGGGCCCCCATGACAGAACAGATCCTGTCTCTTAAATCTGAAATGCTTCCTCGACTAGGCTTCTGTGTTGAATATTTGTTCCCCAGATGGGAGAGCTCTTTGGGGGATGCTGTGGAACCTCTCCCGAGACAGGGCCTTGCTCGAGGAACCCTGTCACTAAGGGCAGGCCATTGGAGATTTTACCCACCCCTGGTTCCTAGTGCACTCTCTGCCTCTTCCACATGTTCCCATGGATTAAAGGCATCCCTCCTCTTCCCACCATGATGGACTGGGAGCCTTTGAGACTGTGAGCCAAATGAATTCTCTTCTCCCTTTAAGTTGCTTTTTTCAGCTGTCTTGTCCCAGAGAGCAAAAAGGACTGAGCCACATGAGAAGATTTTCTGGCCAGAGTAACAGAAGAGACTCTTGATGAGAAGAATGCCTCTGTGTTCTCCTGTTGCTCCCCCACGGCAGGCCTCATGCCCTCACACTCCTGTACCATCCCACCATGTTGAGAGCCATGCCCGTTTATCTACTCTGGAGGTTTTGAGAACTATGAGACCAAATGACCAAAGGCAACCTCATCCAGTGCCACCAACTAAGAGAGATGAATGCAGGCCCACTTGGAGGAGACAGGGTGTGGGGCTCTCAGAATTTCCTGCTGCCTCCTCCTTAGCTGGAACCCCCAGGGAGCTAAAAGCACAGTTTGGCAAACACTGGTGTGGCCCACTATTTCCTGGACGAAAGTGGATGGTAGGGAGCAGAGCCTGGCTGGAATACATCAGCAGGGTCTTACACTAAGGGTTTTCTTTTGGGGGTGGTGGTTAGTTTTATTCATATTCTCTCTCTTTCTCTCCTCCTTTCCCCCTCCCTTCTTCCCTCCATCCACCTTGTTTACCCAGTTCTCACTGGCCAGCAGCTCTCCAGGTAGCCTGGGCTGGCAGGCCAATGAGCCCAGGGGTCTCCCGTCCCCCTCCCTTCAATGCTGTGGTTAGCAGTGGGCATCTCCATGCCCAGCATTTTTAAAAACTTGGGTTCTGGGAAATCAAACCCAGGCTCTCATGCCTGCAAGGCAAGCTCTCTGTTGACAGCACTGTCTCACAAGTCCCTGGTGGCTTCTGTTGCTGTCAGTTTCTCTGAGGGGAGGAGGTGAATGGTATAGCTCTATGTATCCGGGCTGACCCGGAACTCTCTGAGTAGCCTGGCTGTCCTCACACTCACAATCCTCCTGCCTCAGCCTCCTTGATGCTCGAATCAGCCACAGGGCACAGGAGCAGCCGAGGTCACTGTGTGCAGCTCAGGCATTATCAACGACAGAGAGGCCGTTGGTGTGGGAAAGGCATGAGGGCAGGTCGGGCTGAGGTTCGGCTGCCCGGCACTGCTTGGCGTGTTGCTCTGTGTGTGGCAGCAAGGAGCAGGGCTTGAGGAGGGGCAGACTGAGTCTTGATCTCAGCTCTTACTGCCTTTTGGCTAAGTGGTCTTGGTTTTCTGAATAAGTGGGTCCAGAGGAGCCTCAGGGTGTGCTGGGGTGGTGGAAGGATAAAGCCGCAAACATCGCAAGTCGGAAGTGCACTGCCTGACCAGCACCACAGCCCAGCACACGGTCAAATGCAGCCGCGTCCCCTTACGATGGTGGGGCTGGCAGGGAACTGGGCCCAGTGTTGCTAACACCATCATGAAAGAGGGCTGCACCGTGTATTGCTTCTAGGAGGAGATAAAAATTAAGGGTCCTTTTTGCTCTGTTTATTTAGTCCTTTTCTTTGAGACAGGGTCTCATGTAGCCCAGGCTGGTCTCAGACTTACTAAGTAGCCAAGGATAACCTTGAACTTCTGATTCTCTTGTCTCTGCCTCCCAAGTGCTGGTATTATGGGCATTTGCCACCGCTCCTGGTTTATGTGGTGCTGGGGCTAGAACCCAGGGCTTGGTGTATGCTAAGTGACCGCTCTACCAACTTAGACACGTTCCCACCAACGTGGTTTTTAAACCGAGTCTCTTTAATACCATGGTGAAGTTGAAAAATATTTTTTGTTGGTTTTTTGAGACAAGGTTTTTCTGAGTAACAGCCCTTGCTGTTCTGGAACTCATGCTGTAGACCAGGCCGGCCTCCAACCTGCCTCTGTGTCCTGAGTGCGCCACCGCTGCCTGGCAAAGTAAAAAAAAAAAAAAAAAAAAAAATTGAAGTCAGAGACTGTGAGAATTTTGGGTTCCTAGAGGGGCTGAAAGGTTTGCTGAGTAAACTGATATAAAGAGTTGACCTTGGTGCCCATCACACAGCAAGTACGCCTCAGCCAGCAGCTACCGCCACATTCTGAGACCACAGACTATGGGCTCCAGCTACGGCCTCTGTGGGCCCAGAGGAGTAGTCTGTGGAGAGAGGTGGCGGTGCCACTGGGCATGAGCGCCAGCCTGGGCTCTGCACAGTCAGCTCCTTGTAGTGTGGTGTTACCTGGGTCACAGCGGAGGCTCCATGGCCTACAGTCTGCTCTTTGCGCCTCCCTTGAGGGGAGAAGTACCAGGAATGAATTTTCAGGAGCCAGAGGGTCCCCAGGCAGAGTTCATATGATGGTGGTGGGTGGGGCTGCCCAGGACCCTCTCTGGAGGCTGTTTCCCAGGACCTTCCAAGGCTCTACTGCCCACTGTGGGCTACACACTGTCTGTAACAAGACAGTAAGCCTTTTGGTTTTGAGACAATTTGAGACAGGCTCTCACTCTACAAGCTCGAAACCCAAGCCTGACCTGGGACTCACAGCAATCCTCCCGCCGCCACTTCACGCGTCCCAGGATAATAGATGTGAGGCAGACCGGTAAAGCTTTGTTTGAGGAAAGGGCTTGGAAAAGAAGTTGAAATTAGCAGAAGACATGTCCGAAAATCCAAATACCAAAGGTCATAGAGGGTGCCCACAGGTTCGATGCTTACACTGGTAGGAGCCTGGGCCAGCAGCACTAAGCAGGACTGCTTCCAAGCTTTCTAGAAAGTTCCACCTCAGACCCACATTTTGGAATCTTCATTTTAGCAGCTGCTTTGCAATGTGCTTAGTTTGAAAGCATTTGTTAACAGATGCCTGCAGTGAGGGCCGAGTGCACACGTATCACAGCTAGCCAGCCAACTCAGAGCTCTGAGGGCAGCTCCGTGGAGGAGGCCGTGTGAGTCGGAAAAGGCCTGATCCCAAAGCCATTATCACGGATGGCTGCTGAGGGGCCTGGACTTGGAGTGGGCTCAGATATCCTGAAAGTGCTGGCCCTAGAAGCCTTTCCTCGGAGAGGCTTCCCAGCCACTGCCCGGTTCTCGAGAACATAGCCTCGGAGGTAGAGGACCTCACTCTGCTCGGGACACAGTGGGGGCACATGGTTCCGGGGGTCCTTACTGCCCCATCTCTGCTCCAGGCGCCTGGTGGACCGTCTGGAGAACATGAGGAAGAGTGTGGCCGGGGATGGCGTGAACCGCTGCATTCTGTGCGGGGAGCAGCTGGGCATGCTGGGCTCCGCCTGTGTCGTGTGTGAAGACTGTAAGAAGGTACCGGCATCCCGCTCTCTCCCTTTCCTGTTGGACACCTGCATGGGGAAGTGGAGTAGGGGATTGGACTGTGACTGTGGGGTCGGGAGGGTGGAGCTTGAGTCCTGAAGGGCAGTTGCAGGATGTGAGTTCCTCCAAGGTCACCTTCGTCCTGGTTCCTCCCCTGGAAGGCCTTTATGTCCCATTAGAGCTGATCTCTATGCTAGATGGACTCAGGGCTCTGGGGCATGAGGAACCTGGCCGTGGGTTAGTTAGCAAGATAGGTGTGAAATCTAAAGAGCATGCTAGGTATGTGTGTGCATGCACACATGTACACATGAACACACACATGTATGTGTTTCCTTAACATGCATTAAGGAACAGGAGACATAGATAGCAAAAGTAGGCAAGATGGTTCAGCAAGTAAAGGTACTTGCTGTTCAAGCCTAGTGACCTGAATGCAATTCTGGAACCTGGGCCAAGAGGAAGAAGCAAACAGAGTTCTCCTCTGGCACACACACTCCAAAACATACAATAGGAGCAAAAACAAAAACAAAAACAAAAAATTAAAGAAAGCCTTAGAAAGCCTCTCTCAAGCCAGCTTGGACTCCTTGGACTTCAAGAGCAGGGAAGCCCCCTCTCTGAGCTCTTGTGCTGCCCCCCAAATTATCTGTACCCAAACCTTCCAGAACAGAGATATGACAGCTTTTGGTCTGCTTGATCCCACACAAGGGAATTGGGTGACCCACCCCGCTAAAGACACCCCCAACATGCCCCTGGGCAGCTCCCATCCTGTGAAGCGAGTAGCCTGTAGAATACAGAATTGGGGAGAGTTCATCTGAAAGGCAGTACATCATCAGTCTTCTTGCTAGACTATTTTGTGTACCCTAGGTTTTCCTATTTGTCCTCAGCTGCTAGGAAGCGCATCCCAGAGTAGTGTCCCTCTGTCTGTCTGTCTGTTATTCAGACATTGTTCATCTACCGGAGTGGGTGGACTTGGTCCCAGTTAAAGTTGTCTCTGATCTTCTGGGAAAAGAAAGCAGCTGATAAACAAAATAGGTATTCTGGCTTTTCTTCTTAAAGATCATGCCGATGGTCTCCTCCTGTGTGGTGGCTGCGAACTCAGATTCCACAGGACATATTCTTTTAGAGACTTCTCCAGCAACTGGGGAAGAATCCAGCTCCTGCCAATGGCAGCAGGACCCAAAGTGAAAAACTTTATTCTAATAGGCCTTGCTCGAGGAAGGAAGTGAGAAAGGGTCCTCCCTCTCTCCATCTCCCAAGAGATCTTGAGCTCCATTACCACCCTCCTGCCCATCACCAGTCCCCCAACAGCTCAGAGTGTGCCTCACCTGTGTGTGCTTCTGGCTGTGTTTTATCCACAGAATGTCTGCACCAAGTGTGGGGTGGAGACCTCCAACAACCGCCCACATCCAGTGTGGCTCTGTAAGATCTGCCTTGAGCAGAGAGAGGTGAGTGGCCTGTGCCTGGAGGCAATGGGCCAGGGTCTCATGTGGAGCCTGGAGGCCTGACCTGGCTCTTCTGTCATAAGGGTTTGGCAGGAAAGGAACTGAGCTTAGGGCTGGGGAGTGTTTTCTTGAACTGGGCATGGTGGTGCGCTGGGGAGGTGGAGGCAGAAGGATTGGAAGTTCCAAGGTTATCCTCAAGCAATAATGGATCTGAGGCCGGCCTGGGTCCATAAGACCCTGTCTAAAAACATAAAAGGAATGAGTTTGGCTGGTGACACAGTGGTGCGGATGTGCACCTCTCTTCCTGTGCTTACAGGGGCCCTTTACCCCCCTTTGCCCTCTTTACCACCAATCTCTGATTTCTCCCCTCCCCATCCCTGTCCCTCATTTTCTGAGTCTTTCTCCTCCTAGTCTCTCCATCCATCCATCCATCCATCCATCCATCCATCCATCCATCCATCCATCCCTCCCTCCCTCTAACCCTTCCTCCCCCAACCCCTTCTCTCTGGAGCATAAGTTCTTGCACACGTGTGTGCTTGCCCATCTGTAAGCCTGTGGAAGCCAGAGGCCAACATTGGGTGTCTGCCTTTATTGTCTCTGCCCTGCTTTGTGACTCAGGGTCTCTTATTGAGCCTGGAGCTCATGCATTCAGCTAGGCTGAATCCTCCTACTTCTATCCCCCAGCAGTAGGGTGGCAGGCACACACTGCCCAGATTTTATATAGTGCTAGAGATCTGAGATCAGATCCTCATGCTTGCTCTCACATCATTGCCCTAGAACTCTCTGCATCTTTTCCCTCTCCTTGCCTGTTGTCTTCTCCCTGTTTTCCACTCCTCACTCTCTCCCTTCCTCTATGGTACTTTATCTCTTCACTCTTGCTTCTTTCTATTCCTCTACCCCCCCCTCCATTTTCACCTCTTTTTGTCTGCCCATTCTCTGCTCTGCTCTCCTCTAGAATCTGTCTCTCACCCAGACCTGCTTTGTGTTCTTGACTTTACCCCACCATCATCCCAATTCCTCTTCCACTCACCCCCTGCTGCAGACACTTGCCTTGGAGATAACTCAATGGCTGTCTTCTCTCTCCTTATCCTCAGGATGGCAGGGCACTCGGGGGAGGTTTGATGAAGGTGCTATTCTTGGCACAGTTGGGGACACCGACAGTGGAGGGGGGAACCTCCCCTAAGATGAGTGATGGCAGGGCTCTGATTGTACTCTCTGGTCTGAACAGAAAGAGGAAGGAAGGTACAGTCTCCAGGAAGATAGGTGGAGAGAACAGGACATCACCACCATCTAGCAGTAGGGAGAGAGCCAATGTGATAGGCACCATGACTTTCTCCTCTCCACATCTGCTAACTTCTCTGCTGTTATGTACCACACAAGCCAGAGGACCAAAGTTCTGGTCCTCTGTTATTAAGGCCTAGCTATTATGTGCCATACTGGGAATCCCATACGGAATGTGGGATGTACAAGATGAGAATATGGCATCTTCCAGATGTCCCCATATCAGCTTATCTAACTGAAGTCGTGATAACGGCCTGATTCTGGAAGAAGTTGTCAAGAAGTATTTCACCTGTTTTATCTTTTTGGGTCGAGGTCTCATGTAGCCCAGGGTGGCTTCAAACTTGCATTTCTGATCCTCCTGCCTCCGCATCCCAAGTGTTGGGGCTTACAGCTGCATCCCACCTTCCTTACATCAATGAAAAGCCACAGTTAAAAGACAACTGGCATTGAGCCCTCGCTCTTCCCCTCTTTGGCTGTGAGCTATTGGATTGATCCTTGACATGGCAAACACTCAACTTTCTCCATCAATAAAATGGCCATCATGTTTGTGGGGTTAATGTGTGGTACAGATATATGTGCCCACTGTCATGGCCATGAACTGTGGGAGCAAAGGTAAAAATTAGCAGTTGGCTGCCATGTCCCCATACCTTCCTCCCTCCTTTCCCAGGTCTGGAAGCGCTCAGGAGCATGGTTCTTCAAAGGTTTCCCCAAACAGCTCCTTCCACAGCCCATGCCTATAAAGAAGACCAAACCCCAGCAGCCTGGTGGTGAGCCTGCTGCCCCGGAGCAGCCTGCACCCGAGTCCAGGCACACAGCCCGCACGCCAGCCCGAGGTAGGACAATGCTAACCCTCTTCAGCACTGTGGACAGGTCTTGGTCTACTGATCTGCCTGGAGGTGTCCTAGCAAAGTACCCAGTACCAGTCAGTTTCTTCTTCTTGGGCCATGTCTTATGTAGCCCAGGCTACTCTTGAAGTCACTTTATATCTGAGGACTTAGTGACCTTGAACCTTGACCTCTTGTCTCTGCCTCCCAAGTGCTGTGGTTACAGGCATGCTACACCATCCCTGATTTTCACTTGTGTTTCTTTTATTGACCATAAACAATTCTGAAACCGGACTAATTAAAAGTGAAAGATGAACAGAAATTAAATTAGCAAAAGAAAATTATCAGCACTATTAATATCATGGCTGTTATCTGAGCATGGTCATTAATAATTAAAGTGTTCATTAAAAGAGAAAGAGGCAAGCGGGAAGAAAAATGACTCCATAAAAACCATACTTTCATTGGACAGCACCACTTGGACTGGCCAGATAAAGCCCTTGTGATAGTCCTGATTAACAGTGGATGTTAAGATCCAACTGGAGCAGCAGTGTTGAGGCATCACTTCTCAGAAGGGAGCTAGAGACACAGGGCTCAAAAACAGTATCTGGCCAGCTCTCTCATAGAATGATTTCCCAGGGCACCTTGCATGGACCCTGGTGCCAGAAGCTTTTCTTCATTGGTTATAAAGCCGTTCTACTTGTAGAGTCACCAAGTTGTCAACAGACACTGTCCACCAGGAGAGTACAGTCCCACCTACCATCCTTCCTCCTGGTCAGCCATTCCTCCCTCCACCAGGGGTGTCCAACACACAGCCCACAGGCCGCACACAGCCTAGGGAGCTATGGATGCATCCTAAAACAAAACTGTACATTTATTTAGGACATAAGAATAATGCTTAGCCTTTTTTTGGTAATATGACTGTGATGTCTGTTTATGAATTCACAAGTAACGATGCTGTATTGTGTCACAGGTTGGACACACCTGCCAAGTTAGGCAGAAGAGACAGTCTCTGTTTGGTCAATCTGTTTCCTGTCTTCACATGCAATAAGGAAGTGAGACATTGGTTAACTAGCCAGATCAGGGGAGGGGCTGGAGGGAAACTTACTTAATGTTTCAAAAACAGTTCTTGGGCAGAGGGGTTGAGCCTCCTGTGCGGCTCTAGAGTAAGAATCTTTGGGACTCCAGAAAACCAGCACCTCTCTCTTTCTCTTTCCCTCTTGCCCCCCTCCAGGTGACATGGAGGACAGGAGGGCTCCAGGTCAGAAACCAGGTGGGTTCTGCCAACTGTCTTCCACTCTGGGACCCTACCCCACCACCTCCCTCTCTCTGTGCAAGCCATGCCTTTCCTTGCAGGCCCTGACCTCACCTCTGCTCCTGGGCGTGGAAGCCATGGGCCTCCCACTCGCAGGGCTTCTGAGGCACGAATGAATACAACTGCCCGGGATTCGGAGGGCTGGGACCATGGCCAAGGTGGGGGTGCTGGAGATGCCAGCCGGAGCCCGGCAGGTGATCGAGGTAGGCACGTTCTGTCTTTATTGTACACCTGTTTTGTTCCCATTTTCTTATCATCTGTTCTGGTATATAGTCAGGAATAATAAAATTCTACCTCCAGACATCATGATTATGATCAAACCTTTTATTTTTTGCCCCAACATGGCATATGAAAACCACATGAGCTTTGCTTGACCCCCAAGATGAGAGGAAAGGTTACTTGGCTTTGAGCAAAGTGAGTATCGATCTAATTACTTTGCCCTGTGGCCTGTGCTGTCAGTGGCAATGAGTGGAACAATGCGACCAGGACGTAACTGGCTGACAGGTGCCACCACCAGGGCCCAGCTCACTGGGACCACCAGCAGCAGATTATACTACGAAATGCCTGGTAGGAGAATCTTGGCTGCTTGACTTTGAAGGCCAAGACTGATAAACTGAGGATGTGGTTTCTGTGAGCCTGTATCGGAGTCTCAGGAGTGCATCCCTGTTTTCATAGTGAGGGGATGGGCCTCAATGTGGTGGCTGAGTGTTTAGGACCCACATTGAACTCTGATATCCACTCCTCAAGGCACAGAGAGAGACAGACAGACAGACAGACAGATACAAACACACAGAGAGAGGAAGAGAGAGACAGATAGATATACACACAGAGACAGAATCAGAGAGGAAGACACACACACACAATCACACACACGGGGGGGGGGGAGTTCTCTTACTATGAGTCCAAGATGGCTTTGAACTCCTGGTCCTCCTGCCTCAACCCTATATGTGCACCCTCACGCCTGGCTCAGTATTCACAGTCTAAACTGTGTGTTTTAGTTTCCTCATCACTGTGACACGCTGAAGGACATAACCTAAAAGGAGGAAAGATGAATTTAGCTCACAGCTTCGAAGGTCTCAGTCTGTCATAGAGAGGTCAAAGCTGAGTAGCTCACACAGCAGTAGACAGGAAGTGGCCAGTTTTTTCCAGTGAGACCCTCACCTCCTAAAGTCCCCCCCCCCCAGGAGAGTGCCACCAGCTGGAGGACAGGGGCTCATCACAGAAGCCTGTGGGGACATTTTATCCCAACAGCTTAACTGGCCCTTCAGTTCCTGCCTTCCTGACAACAGG
Organism: Pachyuromys duprasi; assembly: GCA_028658305.1. Taxonomy (NCBI): domain Eukaryota; kingdom Metazoa; phylum Chordata; class Mammalia; order Rodentia; family Muridae; genus Pachyuromys; species Pachyuromys duprasi. The sequence continues at coordinate 106,874,620 of CM053766.1, forward strand.
GTTGGGCTCCTACCATCTCTTGCCCACGCCCACTAGCGATCCCACGGCTCAGATGGACAGAGCACAGACGTCTAAATCTGACCACCAGAGTAAATTTATGGAGCATCTGCTGTGTAACAGACACTTCCCAGAACTTCTTAATGACTCCTTGCCACAGCCCCAACACAAGTGTGAGAGATTCATCATGCAGCTCCTCAGATGGACTTAGAAATGGGATGATTCTGCTGGTTCTTACTACATAGCAATGAGTAAAACAAGAATTAAAACCTTATTTACCCAGTCCTGAACTCTTAACCTCCTCTCTCCTCCAGAGGGGAAGTTTATATTGGCCATGCTTTCTGAACCTTTCCTCACATCCAGTTTCATAGCATCAGGCACACACTCAGTGTCAAGCAACCATGATCACCATCCACCTCCAGAATGCTCCCACCTCTCAAACTGAGACATTTGTACCCATCAAACTTTAACCTTTCTTTTTCCTCTTCCCTAGCGCAAAACAGTCAATACTCTCCCTTTTCTACATATAAATTTGACACACTTAAGTGGAATCACACAGTATTTACTTTTCTCTATCTATTTTACTTCACTGAGCACAGCTTCAAGATTAATTCAAGCTCAAGCATTTGTCAAGCTGCCCTTCCCTTTTTAAGGTTGCATCATAATCTATTGAGCAGACAAGCCGCATTTTTATTTATCCATTAGTTCAAGGGCATTCAGGTGATTACTGCCTTTAGCTGTTGTGAACTGTGCTGTTACGAATGTCCCAGACAAATATCTACTTAAGTCTTTGGAGTAGATACCTACGAACGAGAAGGCCACAAAGTTGGGCAGTCCTCTATTTAACCTTTTTAAAGAAATCACCATCCTGTCTCCGGTGTAGTGTAGATCGCTTTTACGTTTCTGTCAGTAAAACACCCAGTTTCTCTGTACCTTTGTCAACACTTGTGACTGTCTGGTTTGTTTAGTTGTTTTGTATATTTTCGTGTTTGGATATTTGGTTTTGGAAACGGCGCCTCCCGGTGTAGCCAGGCTGAACTGGAGAACACAGTCATCCTCCTGTCTCATCCTCTTTGAGTGCTAAGGTTACAGGCATGACCCGCTAAGCCAAACTGCTGGCTTTGGTTTGCTTACTTTTTATTTTTGAGACAGGGCCTCACTATGCAGCCCACAGCTGTCTAGAACACACTATGTAGACCAGACCTCAGACTTACAGAGATCTACCCACCTCTATCTCCTGAGGGCCAAGATTAAAGGTGTGTGCCACCACACCCAGCTGTTGGTTGGTTTTTAAGCACTGGCTGCTCCGTGGGTGTGAGTCAGTATCTCCGAGTGGTGCTGTAGATTTGCTTGGCATTTCCCTACAGCTCAGTGGTATCCAGCTCTTCCCGCTTGGATAATCTACAGGAAGGTCTGGCTCGGCTCCTGGCCTGTGGTTTAAACTGGACTCTTGGTGTTGGGTTCCTGGCATTCTTCACATCAAGGGTTCCAAACTGTGTCAGTCATAAATGGCCTCCACCCCACTGTGGCTCACTCATTCTCTTTGTGGGTGGTGTCAGGATTCCTGGTTCGAATGTAGGCTCTCCAAGGTGGACAGGTGAACGTTAGTCATACTAACTCATGGTACCAAGTGCCTGCTCTGCACATGATTAAACTCTTTGCATATATTATCTCATTTAATCCCATCATCAGCTCATTGGAGGCAGGTTCTATGCAAGCACGCTACACTGATCTCCACTCACAGGCCCGTTTCATTGTTCATTTTGAGACAAGTTCTGGTCTTGAACTCGATCTGTATCTCAAGCAGACCTCAAATGTGCAAGTCTCCTACCTCGCTGAAATGACAGGCCTGCATCCCGGGCCCAGCTAACCTGTGCTTTTCAATAACTCTGCAGCCAATGAGATTTGCCCAGAGGGTCTGAGCATCAAGGAGAAGATAGAGGAGGACCAGAGGAGGGCTGGGGAGAGAAGGACAGCCTCTAGAGGAGCCTCAAGTGCATGTGCACACGTGTGTGTGTGTGTGTGTGTGTGTGTGAGAGAGAGAGAGAGAGAGATAGAGAGAGAGAGGAGAGAGAGAGGCAGAGAGAGACAGAGACAGAGAGACAGAGAGACAGAGACAGAGAGAGAATTATGCTGTCGTCCTCCTTTTCCTGCAGGTTTGAGGCGGGCTAACTCAGTCCAGGCCTCCCGACCCACCCCAGCCTCAAGCCAGCCTCCTCCCCAGCCCGTGCAGCCAGGTACCCGCCATGCAGCCACCATGTGCCCTGGTGTCGCCCAGCAGTGACCCCAGTCTCATCACTCTGCAGGGTGGTAACAGGCAGAATCCTGAGCTCTCCTTAGACCCTGGGGTGAAGGAGGAGCTGTGTTTAGGACAGGAATGTGATGGAGGGGTGGGCGGAGCATCCTGGCCCCTGTGAAGGGGCGGGGCTCCTTGGTGGTACCTCCCCCACATCTCAGAGGAGAAAGCGGGACTCTGGAGAGAAGACTGAGGGACAGGCACGGGGGTGTGCCCTCATTATCCCCTTTCCCCTCCCCTCGCAGGGCCCCCTGGGGGCAGCAGGGCCGTGCCTGGGCCAGGACGCTTTCCAGAGCAGAGCGCAGGCAAGTGTGAACTGCCCCAGCTTCTCCAAGAACACGTTTCCTCAGCCTGTACCCCAAGACCTGTCTGGTGAGGCCTAAACAGCCTGTTTTCTAGACCCCTGAACCCTCCACGCTGACAAGTCAGTTCCTTTGGCTCAACCTCTCAGTTTTTTTTCTATAAAGTGGGAGTCGGGCTAAGACCTCCCTCACAGAAGAGTAAACAAACTAAAGCATTTTTTAAAATTAGTTTAAAAAAAAAAAGAAAGAAAGGAAAGAAAGAAAGAAAAAACCAAAACACTTTTTGTGGAGCCTGGAATGTGTCTGGCCCACAATAACCCAACAGTGATTACTCTGTGACCCACATGCAGGACTCAGGTGCCTGGTCGTCATGGTTACTAGGTAGCCATGGCTTTGCACGGACTGTCATTGTTTAATGAAATTAATATTGACTACCATAGAAACACGTTTGGACTCGACAACTCCCATTCTGCAAATAAGGAAACCAGGGCTCAGAAGATGTTAAACAGCTGGCCCTAGGTCACACAGCTGAGGCTGAGTCCACACCACTGACTGGCCCCTGTGGAGTCTGAACGAATCAGCCCTGGGCTTGGCTGTCACGCGCAGACTCCGGGACCCCTCACTCTGAGTGCAGCCTGGGAAACTGCATTCTGGAAGCTTCCTCGTGCCGCCTTGCTATGTCACAGACTCAACACTGCTTCTTTCCTCCGCACAGAGGCCCCTCCCGGTGACCCTGGCTACCCAGGGGCTGTTGCCCCAGCCCGGGAGGAGAGGACAGGACCCGCTGGAGGCTTCCCGGCAGCACCCCACACGGCAGCCCCCTATTCCCAGGCGGCCCCTGCCCGCCAGCCGCCACCTGCAGAGGAGGAGGAGGAAGAGGCAGACAGCTATGACTCTGATGAAGCAAGTAGGTGGCTCTTAGGGGTGCCATGTTGGGAATAGTCACCCAGAAAGTGAACCCAATGGGGCAGGAATGGAGTCAGTTCCTGGAGTCAGTAGACGGGCCCCTAACCGCTAACACGTGGACCCTAAAATCCCTGTGATTTCTGGGGATCCAGCCTGGGGCCTTGCTTGCTGGGAAAGGGCTCTACCGTTGAGCTAAACCCATCAGGTCCCCAGAGCTGGGATGGCCGGTGAGCGCCACCGTGTGGTCAGTATGGGCACTACATATTTATGTAGTGGAGGAGCATCAGGGAGATATTTAAGGCCTGTAGTAGGGTTTCTTGAGGTTCATCCGGCCAGTTGTCTGCCAAACAGAATTACCCATTGTCCCACAGCCCCAACTCAGGGTGGGTCTCTGCAGTCTAATGTGTGTCTTCTATGTGCTGTCTTTTTTTTTCTTCCCTCATAACCAGGACCCCTGCTAGGTCATTCGCTCAATGATTTATTAGACACCTACTGTGTCCCTCTTGGACTCAGACCCAGAGGCCCGGGGACACATGCACACATGCACACACACTCACACACAGGTATTTTTATTCTGCTATGGCTGAAGCTGCCAGAGCTCCGGGGCTTTTGGGTGCTCCTGGGAGGTAGGGTGACCTGGTTGGGACCCCCAGCCCATATTGCTTCTTGTATGGGCTGATGGGTGGGTAAACTGAGGCACTGAAGAGAAAGTGATTGGTAAACTGGATACCACTATGACCCTGCTGTGCTGAGCACACACAAGGAATGGCAGATGTTGTCTGGGAGAACAGATGCTGGTTTATGGAACTGAGCTCTGGGTGGGCCTCCCTTCCCATCAGGGCCATTCACATCTCCTACTTCCTGTCCCTAGTGAGTGGGCATGGGACCTTCTCTCTTCTCGTTCTGTGTATAGTCTTGGAAAGGCTCCCTGCAGCTCAGATATTGGCCAGTGTCTTAGAGTTTCTGTTGCTGTGGTAATTACCTGGACTAAAAGCAATTTGAGGAAGAAAGGGCTTCTTTACCTTATGGCTGTAATCCATCGTCCAGGAAGTCGGGGCGGGACCCTGGAGGCAGGAGCTCATACAGAGGCCGTGGAGGGGTGCTGCTTACTGGCTTGCTCCCCGTGGCTTGCTCAGACTCCCTTCTCATAGAACCCAAAACCACCAGCCCCCGGCAGCCTCATCCACAGTAATTTGGGTCCTTTCCCATCAATCAAGAAAATGTCCCATCAGCCAGTCTGGTGAGACATATTCTCCTAAATGACTCTAGCCTGTGTCATGTTGACATAAATTAGCCATCATAGCCAGCGAGTGGAAGGCTGGCAGCCCACTGCAGGGCTGCGGTCATTTGGGGGCCACACCATGTGACATAGCAGTTATCTCCATTGTCACAGGCACTCTCACAGTCAGGGGTCTGCCGTCTCAGGGAAAGGAGAGGGGAGCCCACCTGCCTTGTTAGCCTCACAACACTCCATGCTGCCCTCCTCCACCCTTTCCCCGGATGCTCTTCTTCCATCATCCATCTCCTAAGTGACAGCTCTCCCAGCCTCCAGGCTGCCCTGATGTAAGCACAGGCGAAGGGAGGGTTATTCCAAGCCTGGCTTCTCTCTGTTCCTCACTGGATTATCCTTGTCACTGACAGTGATTCACTGACCTCACACCAGGTACCTCAAACTGCCCCAGGCACTACGACATAGGGACAAAAGGCAACAGGACACAAAGAGTCTAGCGATGGATGATCACTCATCATATGCTGAGTGATCCCACCAGTGGCTACTTCGAGGATGTAATCAAGGAGGGCTTCTCTAGGAAGTGACTTTTAAGCCAAATAGTAAACAGTGATAGAGTGTGAGCCGTGTGAGCGTGAAGAAGGAGAGCATCCCCAGCAAGGGGAACAGCAAATGCTAACATCCATTTGTTCCTTCAGTACTCATAGGAGTTCCTACTATGTGCCCTGCACACAGTAGGGATAGTCGATCAGCAATCCCACCCCCTGTCTTCAGGGCACCCTCAATCTGGCAGAGGAGGAAGTTACTAATTAAACACATGTACAAATGCTTGGAGAAGGCTCCCAGGAGAGAGGGATGGAGTATCAGACCACAACTTGCCCTCTCTCTTTTCTGTGGTCCCAATGCCTAGCTGAGGCTGGACACATTGGTAAGTGATCATGGAATGTTTGTGGATTCACTAAACATTTTTTTTCTTGGCTCCTGTGTCTGTTGCCTGCAGCCACACTGGGTGCCCTGGAATTCAGCCTTCTCTATGACCAGGAAAACAGCAACCTGCAGTGTACCATCATCAGGGCAAAGGTGTGTAGGGACCTCTGGGAACATTCTTGTTCTCTCAAGAGACTGTGGGTGGGTGGGGGATGAGTCCCAGGCCAAGTTCCTGTTGTCACAGACCCGTGTCAATAACAGAGATGTGAACAAGGTTGCCGTCAGTAGTGACAGACTTCCTTGGGGGTGGGGGAACTTCCTCTAGGGATGGTCCTGTGGCTGCTTCCTGGTGGAGGCACCTTGGCTGTGAGGTTTGCCCAGGCCACCCATAGCATGCCAGAAAGGCTACTGTAGGTCTCACCAGGGTGCAATGAGAATGCTTGGTGACTTTGTCGGCTAGGGGCAGCAGTGAGGTAAAGACTGTGGCTGTGGATAGTAGGTAGTGTGTGTGTTTGTGTGTGTGTGTGTGTGTGTGTGTGTGTGTAGGCAGTCATTGCAGATGGCTTCAGGGAATGTGAGCTGAATGATTCCAGACTCTGGGGAACCTCCAGGGTGAACTTAAGTCTGAGACCCCAGGAAAAACCAACAAGATCTGGCCCAGACTCCCCTGGACCCGATGCTGGTCCAAGCCGCCTCACCATGCTACCGTGGGCTACAGAAAGTTGAGGTTTGCTTGGATGAGTGAGGCCAGCTTAACTCATCTTACAGAATGATAAAATAAAGCCACCTTCTCTGGGCCTTGAGGGGAGACAGAGAATTTGAGCCTCAGCTTCCAAGTGGGGAAACTGAGGCCTCAAAATAAGGCAGAGGTCAGGCCCCTGATTCAGGAGTATCTCTGCCCCTAGCCACTCCTCTCTGCAACCTATGTGGGGATGTCCTTTCCATCCCCTCTGAGACTTACAACACCCAGGGGCAACTGCACTAGGACCATCCACTCCTCCATTCAACAGCCTGGAAATGGGCTCAGAGAGGCACAGAGTGTGTCTTTAAACTCTGCACCTGAAGCCAGCGTCATTGTCACGATACAGCACCCCTCTGCATTGTCCCCACTTGGTGGGGCAGGTGCATTGCCTGACCTGGCTGACAGTCTCATGCCTCCTCCTCTTGCAGGGGCTGAAGCCCATGGACTCCAACGGCTTGGCGGATCCCTATGTGAAGCTGCACCTGCTGCCTGGAGCCAGCAAGGTACACAGGGGCCAGGGTCTCGGGTTCTCAGCTCAGAGCCTGAGGCCCCACCCCATCCCATGATGGGCAAAGCCCTCAGAGTGGGGGAGGGTACAGTGTCTCTGGAACAAAATCCTAGAGCCCAGTGGCTGCCAAAGGCCAGGAGGGAAGCGACCACACACATGCATATACCTTCATGGGCACCAGAGCTAGCTCAGTCTGACTGCCCCCTAGTTAATCACAGCCGGTGCATACGTGTATAGATATTTGCATGTATGCACACACACACACATGCAGGCATGCAGCAGCTGCTTTTCCAAGGTTTAGGACTAAGTCCTTGGATACCGCTGTGCTGGGGAAGGATGTGGGTCCTGGCCTTTACCCATCCCCACTCCCTGATGAGCCTTTCTTCGCTCCAGGATTAATTTCCCTCTTTGGTAGACTCACTTGGAGCATGGCCAGAAGTGGGAGCCACCTTTCTGGCTTTCCTGTTTTGCTTTTCTTCGTTCTGGTGAAGGGGGCGTCTTGAGGATAAGAGGGGGAACACACCCAGCTTCATATTCCTGAGACAATGCCTGTTACACATGGCTTTGAGTTTCAAATACCTAGCAGAGTGAGAGAGGCCACGTAGTGCATATATACACACAAATAGACATGCTAAAACACAAGTATACACACCTGCATGTGTGTATGTACATGAGTACACACACTCACATGCACATACACGAAACACACATTTATGCATTTGCATATATACACACATGTACTATCATGTCCCATCATTGTCTTGGAGGCAAGGCTGTGTCCACCCCTGGCTGTGACTGACCGTGGTCCCTCCTCCTCCAACTCGCTGGTGACGTCTGCTGCCCACCAAAACCCATCTAAGTCCAACTGTTCATTTACACTTTATTATGAATTGGGACCATCAGCTTCTTCTTTTGTTTGTAGGTGTATTTTTAGTCTTTGTTCCTGGAGTAAAATGAAAAACCTTGCCAGGGCCTGATGGCACAGGTTTATAACCCCAGCTACTGGAGAGGCTGAGGCAGGAGGATCACAGGGGTGGGGATGTTCTTCAGGGGGAGAGCACCTGCCCACTGTGTACAAGGCCCTAGGTTCCATCCTCAGTGCTGTGGGAGGGAGGGAGGCTGGCTGTCCCCTCTGAGGACTTTCAGGAGTGGAGGACATTACCTGAGGATTCAGGAAATACCTCCACATCCCTGCCTCAGAACACATGGCATCGGCTCCTCTATAAGCCACGTCTTGTCTCCAAGGAAGACACCCAAGCTTCCTTACGTAAGGGGGTGCTCAAAGGGAGTCTCCAGGCTGGCTCAGCTGACAGGTGCCTGCCTGCCTGCCTGTCTGTCTGTCTCCTGGGGCTCTAGTCCAACAAGCTTCGCACGAAGACTCTGCGCAACACTAGGAACCCAGTGTGGAACGAGACGCTGCAGTACCACGGCATTACGGAGGAGGACATGCAGAGAAAGACACTCAGGTGCCTGTGGGAGGAGGTGGAGGGTGGGGCCAGCCCTTAAAGAACAGCATGGACTCCAGAAGGAACTGCAAATGCAGGGGACCTTCTGTAGCCAGGTGCCCATGGCTGTCAGCCTCTGGTGTCCAGGCAGCCATGACAGACATCTGCGCATGCTCAGGACAGAAGGAAGGGTTTTTGTCTCTGGTTGGCTGAATGTGTTTGGATTTAGAACCCACAGCTGCGGCGGGCATGGTGATACACACTTTTAGTCCCAACATTCTGGGAGGCAGAGGCAATCAGATGTCTGTGAGTTAGAGGCCAGCCTGCTCTACAGAGTGAGTCCAGGACAGCCAAGGCTATACAAAGAAACCCTGTCTTGAAAAACCAACCTCCCTCCCTCTGAAAGAACCCATTAAGACTCACTTGCATGCTACTGAAAAGCCAAAGCCAGCCGGGAAGGGTCATGCACATCAGTCATCCCAGCATTCAGAAGGTCGAGGCAGGATGATCAGGTATTCTGGGCCAGCCTGGACTACATAGTGAGTTTTAATCTAGACTAGGCTACAGCGCAAGTTCTTGTCTCAAGAAAAGGTGGTGTTTAGCGTGTGATCTTGTTTGCACATGTTTGAGCGCAGGCAAATGGCCCCTCACAGGCAAGAGTGGGTCTTTTAGGGTAAGGGAGGGTTTAGAGAAGGCCTCTGGGGGCCTCTGGGCACTGGAATGTTATAGCTCTTTATGTGGGCAGTGATTATAGTGCACAGACCCCTTAGGCTGTGAACCGAGCCACTCACCGGACTATTGGTAAATGGAGGGGCAGCCTCATTCCTGGCCACTCCCAGTGCCCCTCACCCAGGTGCATAGCGGAGGTGGGGTCAGGGGGGCTCAGCATCTGTTGCTCTCTCTCTGGCTCATGGCAGGATCTCCGTGTGTGACGAGGACAAATTCGGCCACAACGAGTTCATTGGCGAGACCAGGTTCTCCCTCAAGAAGCTGAAGCCCAACCAGAGGAAGAACTTCAACATCTGTCTGGAACGGGTGATCCCGGTGAGCTGGGGGGTTGCCACCTTCCTGCTGTGCCATGTGGGCATCAGGCAGGGGCTGCAGTGGTGCAGAGTGCCAGGCAGAGGGGTGGGGAGTGACTTAGGATCAGGAGCAAATGGCCAGGGTCACCCCATGAAGCAGGGAGCCAGCTCCCCACAGGGAGCCCTTGGGCACAGGAGGCGTACCTGCAACCTCTTTGTGCTGGGAAAGGTTGCATTGCTAGGCAGTGGGCTACACTTCTACAACCACCTGGAAGTGCGGGTCACACAGTAAGTCATGAAAGCCTGTTCCAGGCTTGAGATGTCTCCTTGGGATCTTGTCTGGTGGCAGCTGGCTCTTCAGAGTTCTTCTCTTCCTCACTCAATGAGTCCTGCTGCTCAGGACAGTGACTAAGTTCAAGTCTTCATCATCACCAGGGTATGCCTGTCTTGATAAAGTGGGCATGGCTGTCCCAAGACCCGGAGACCTCTGGGTAGGCAGGTATCTGAGGAGCTGCCTCCTTCCACCTCACTGTGCTGCACTAAGGCCAAGGTCAATGCTGCCCCCTCCTCATAGCCCTCTTTATCTCTAAATGGTAAAGACTTAGTTTAACCCACAGTTCACAGCCATGCTTTCCAGAGCTCTGGAGTCCATCAGAAGGACCCCAGAGTCACACAGGAGAAGCATTGTAGGCCAGATCCCAAGAGCCCTGAGCCACTGAGTCCGAGTGAATGAATACTTGTGGCTTATGTGTGGACACTCCCACACTTGCACAGTCCACTGGCCCTCTCTGGCCTTTGGTGTCATCTTCTGCAGATTGGGGAGTGCAGTAGAACTCACACCATTGCCTGTGGCTCCTATCCTTACAGTTAACACCGTGTAAACACAGCTGAAAGAAAGAATGTGGGGGTGCGAGGCTTAGAGAGCCCACTCTTGTGGCTCTGGGTCATTCTTGGGCAAGGGGATGATCCCCCAAGGTTACCTTCCCATCCTGTCTCCTCCCACAGATGAAGCGCGCAGGGACCACTGGGTCAGCTCGAGGCATGGCCCTGTATGAGGAGGAGGTGAGCTGGCTGTGGGTGGGAAGCCACAGTGGGTCTGCTGAGTGAGACTGCCAGGGGCCACTTTTCTCTCCTCTTCCTCTCTCTCCTCTCTCTTTATCTCACAATCACTGGCCTGCTGGTTTATGGGGGGCGGGGAGTCAGACTACGGGAAGAGGGGACCGTCCATATTTGTGTACATTCATATTTCCTACTTCACATGGCTTCTGCTGCTGGTTCTACAGATGAGAGCAATGGTATGTGCATCCCTTTATGGGGGCATGAGGCCGGCCAGGGCAGTGACCAGGATGGAGCCAAGCTTCGAACTCTGCCCCTGTCTGTGCTACAGCTGCGCCTAGCCCAAAATCCCTTCCTAAACCGGAGGGGCGGGAGCTGTCCACGGTGCTGACGCCGTTAGCTGGCCCAGGTTCTCTGCCTTCCACAGCAGCCTCCCACTTCTCTGAGCCCCACCACTGCCTTTTTGCCACATGCAGCAGGTGGAGCGAATTGGTGACATAGAGGAACGTGGCAAGATCCTGGTGTCCCTCATGTACAGCACCCAGCAGGGCGGCCTCATTGTGGGAATTATCCGCTGTGTGCACCTGGCCGCCATGGACGCCAATGGCTACTCAGACCCCTTCGTCAAGCTGTGAGTTGGTGTTCTGGGAGCAGGGAGAGGTGATGGGGGCCAGAGACTCCCCTAGACCATTAGCCATTGAGAGGGGAGGAGTCCACCCACGGCCACACAGCTAAGATATGCCCAGAACAGATAATGCCTGCCATACGGGGACCCTTGGAGTGATGGGTACAGTGATCTCGCTTATGGCCCCGGGAGTCAGGCACACATGTCCCTGGAAGCTGACATCCCCGCCACCAAAGAAGCAATCTGGCTTCATCCAAATTCACTCTGGAAACACTCAAAAGAGCCCAGACTCAAGGTTATTCCAGGAATCTCATCAAAGCTGCTGTGCTCGTGACAGTCGGAGTCAGGTGTCCCCACCCTGAGAGGGTGTTAGCCCTTTTTGCTCACTCACCTGGAAAATAGCATAAGAGCATATGCAGACTCGGTTGGTGGGATGTTCTCTGACCATCCTAATCATTAGTGTTTGCCAAACCCCGTTCCACAAAGTACTTGTTTTCACCCAGAAGATACTAAATGAGCACCCACTGTGTGCTGGGCACTGTGCCTTTTCTGAGAAAGAGCTTCCTGGTTAGAAGAGACATTAGGGTGTGCAAAGGCCCTGGGGTGGAAAGGAGGATGAGGAAGGACTGGTGAAGACCTTGATGGGAGAGAAAGCAGGGATGGAGCTGGGACCCAACTGCAAGGACACGGAACCATGTGAGGATTTTAAACTCTCCCCTGAGGTCACAGGAAGCCAGAGGATAGCTTTGAGGACCAGAATGCCGTGACAGTGCTCAGAGCAGGGCCCCCACCATCCAAGGCATCACCAGCGCTGAGTTACTTTCTGATGTATGGGTGTTTCCTCCCAGCTGGCTGAAACCAGACATGGGGAAGAAAGCCAAACATAAGACCCAGATAAAAAAGAAGACCCTGAATCCTGAGTTTAATGAGGTAAGGCTGCCTCCTTCTTTGTCATACTGGTGGAGGCTTCCTGAGTGTGAGAGGGGAGCAAGTTTCTTCCAGAATATTCCTAATTGCCTCAAGGAGTGTTTTGTTATCAGTTGGCTTGAGTTCTATCACAAGAAAAGGGGGTGGACTCCCTGTTACAGACAGAGCCCACAGCTTGAGCATGCTGCAGGGAGGAAGCCGAGTTTTCAGTGTCACTATGTCACTCCAGTGTCTTTCCTGGCACTCTGACGCTGAGGTGTGAGGACATGCACTGTCCCTCTCTGGCATTGCCTCTGAGCTCTGATTGGGTCAGAGATGGCTGACCCTACCATGCTTTGTAAGTGAAGGAGGGATGTATGATATGGTTCATCTATGATGTTTTTGAAAGCTAGCGTCCAAGTGCTTATCAGGAGCCCCACACTGTAGTGTGACCTGCTTTCTTTCAGAATCTGGACATGTTACAAATAATAAATGTAAATGATCTTGTTGGGGCAGACCTGGGAGGCTGAGGCAGGAGGTTCAAAAGGTCAGGGACATCCTGGGCTACTTACCGAGACCCCAGGACACTGTCTCAAAACAACCACAACCAGAATCGTCCAACCAAACCCCCTTGTCCCTCAGCCTCAGAAGTGACTTTTTTTTCTAAAGCAATGATAGCATGCACTTCTGAGTTTTAGAAACGTGCAGGCAGCTCGCTCATAGTTCACCTGACAGCACCATCAGAAGCACATTTCTTGGAAACTGTCCTAAATAAATCATCAGGGGTGGACGGAGTGCTCTTGGCCCTTGGATGCCACTGGTTCAGTTGCTAAGGACTGAAAATTAGAGGCTGCCGTAGCCTGCACTCCTGAGAGGGACCAGGTTCAAGCCTAGCAGCCATTACATGTCACCATGAAAACGACAATGTAGGCCCAGTGAGATGGTTCCGTGAATAATGGTGGCTTGTGGCCAAGCATGGTGACCCCTGAGTTTGCCCTCTGAGACCTCCATGGTAGGAGACTCCCTGCAAGTTGTCTGCTGACCTCTATGTGTGAGCCATGGGCTGCAAGCACACATAACTAGTGTGCTTTTAAAACACCAACATTAAAACACTTTTGTCCATCTGTTTTGTTTGGTTGTTTGTCCCTTGGACAAGATCTGTCTTGGTAGCCCTGGTTGGCCTAGAACTCACTTTATAACTGAAGCTGGCCTTGAACGTGGGGTGGTCCTCCTATGTCAGCCTCCCAAATACTGGGAGTAGAGATGTAAACCATCAAATCCACATGAAATATTTTTGGAAAGTGTGCTAAGTTGATTTTTTTAAAACAGAAGTTACAAAGTGGAAAGAGAAAACTTCAAAGCTGTAGATTTAAGTTTTTAAAACCACACATCCGCACGTGGGCAGATCCCAGCAGCGGCTGTTCTTGTGTCTGGATACAAATAATGTGTCATGGCTTCCTTCCTTGTTTGTCTGAATAATGAACAGGACTGATTTTTACAAGTAGGTAGAAAAGTTACTTTTTAAAAATCAGATTGCTAAGCTCAGTGGGTGGCTGAAGTTGAGGCAGGAGGCTCATCCCTAAGCTTGAGGCTAGCCTGGGCTACACAGTTGAGCTCCAGGCTATCCAGGACTAAGTGAGACCCTGTCTCAAAAGTAAAATCAGACAAAAACCTCTCTTATCTGGATCACAGTAAATCCCTAAATGCCAAGTTTGAGACACCCTCTGAGGAGGGACACCCACTCAGGAAGCCCACAGCAGGCCCAAGTCTACCATCACTGACTCAGTGACTACATCAATATTAAACAGAGCCCACTGCCAAAGCATCACCGGGATTCCGTATCCTAAGGAATGCTATTGAAAAGGGATGACAGGTCTAGGGTAGGAGAGTTCTTTGTTCCCAGAATGCCCTGCTTCAGAGACTCCTTAGGCTCTGTCCCTAGCTGCTGGCACTGGAAGCTCAGGGGCCTGTTGCTTACCTCTCCTTCTGCTGTTCACAGGAGTTCTTTTATGATATCAAACACAGTGACCTGGCCAAAAAATCCCTGGATATCTCCGTGTGGGACTATGACATCGGCAAGTCTAATGATTACATCGGTGAGTGCCCTGGCTCTGGGGACAGCCCCCTCATCTGGCCTCCCCAGGAGAGGACACCTTGCAGGGCTTGAGGAGGCCACATTCATACTACTCCATATTCAGCCGCTCTGCAGGCTCAGGACTAACCTGGGACTCAGGGTCCCAACTTTGATCTTATCTAGATGAGCCTTTACATCAAAGGGGGTACACACCAGGGCAGAACAACTGAACTCCAGGGGAGCAGAGATGTGCCCTCTGCAGGAAGCAGATGCAAGGGGTGTCTCCTTAATCTCTGTGCAAGCCCCAGATAAAGGGTTTAAATCCACCAGCCCTTCCAACTGCCAAGGACAGAAAGTCATAAACATGGCATGGGAAAGACTCTAGGCAGAGGATGAGGAAGAAACTGACCCTCTGCCCAGTAGATAGAGACAAATGTAGAAAGCCAGAGTAGAAGCTGGGGGAGGATTTGTAACCACGAAGTCATGGCTTGGCGCTGCATGCGGAGCCACAGCAGGCTCCGGATGCCCGGAGGGTGATGATAGTATTGATGACAGTCACAGGGCAATGGGCCTCTTGGGGGATGGGCAGGGCTGGCGCTGTCACTGCTTGGTGGCAGTCTTTCAGTCATGCACTCCGATCTGGAAACATGAGTGGCCACCATGACCCTCTCCGTGACCTGCCCCTCCTCCCTTCTCTGATCATCCCCAGGAGGCTGCCAGCTGGGCATCTCTGCCAAAGGCGAGCGCTTGAAGCACTGGTATGAGTGTCTGAAGAACAAGGACAGGAAGATTGAGCGCTGGCACCAACTGCAGAACGAGAACCACGTGTCGAGCGATTAGGACCTGGCGCTCCAGGGTCCCTGTCTCCTCCCCTGCTGCTCTCTCCTCTCGGAGCCTCCCTTGCTAACCTTGAGCCTTTGATGTCTCCCCCACTTCAGTTTCTGCTACCAAAGACCCGCTCCCTGGGCTGCAGGGTCTGGATATGAGCCCTCTCTGGTCCCTGGGATGGAGTGGAGGGGTTGGGGAGACGTTTACAAAGAGACTTACTCTGCCTTTGAACACACACAAGGTCATTCCCTGTGTCCTGTTTGTGTGACCCTCAGGCTGTAAGGACCAGCATGGGGGCAGAAATTGTGCATTGAAGCTGCCTCTGTATCCAAAACACCCCAGAAAAAAAAAAACAGGCCTGCCCTTCTAACTCTAGACACACCAGGAAATAGACACACAGAATACACAGAGGGCCTGCACCTCACTTCTAGGAAGCTGCCCACCTACAGCCTAGCAAAACAGCTCGCTCTCTCACGCGCGCTCTCTCTCTCTGTCTCTGTCTCTCTCTCTCCCTCTCTCCCTCCCTCCCTCTCTGTCTGTCTCTCTCTCTCCCTCCCTCCCTCTCTCTCTCCCTCCCTCCCCCTCTCTCTCTCTCTCCCTCCCTCTCTCTCTGTCTGTCTCTCTCCCTCCCTCCCTCTCTCTCCCTCCCTCTCTCTCTGTCTCTCTCTCTCCCTCCCTCCCTCTCTCTCTGTCTGTCTGTCTCTCTCCCTCCCTCCCTCCCTCTCTCTCTCTGCAGCCCCTCTTTCTCACCCACCTTCCATCCTATCAACGCCCCCTTTATCCTCCCTCATGCCCCTCCACTCTACTGTCTCTCTTCTACTCTCACCTCCACAAGGAGGATGCAAGGCAGAGCCTCACCCCTGTTCCCCTTGCCAGCCTGGCCAGCGGCCTCACAAGCTGGATCAAGCTGGGCCCCACATCTCTTAAGTCACCACATGGCATGACTGGCTGACCTCAAGCCTGGGGCCTGCAACGGGCACAGCCTGGGCACATGGCTGTACTATAGACATCCTGAGGCCCAGGATTTCTCTTTCTCATCCCTGGCTCCCCTGATGGGCACAGGTGGCACAGAGCTCTGGGTATGAGGAGACCTGCTCCTGGGTCCCACACTTCTCCCTTTCCTCCACTCTGCAATGAACAAAGGTACCCCCCCCCCCCAGCTCCCACTTAGAGCCACCTCTGTTCTCTGTCTCTCCCACTGTCTTCTCTAAGGTTCCTGGGGGCAACCAAATAACAGTATTAAGAGCTTTAATCAGTGTAAAACCCTCTTGGTCCATCACAAATTAAGAGGAATGTGCATCTGAGGCTAGAGTCAGGCCATCTTCCACGCATGAGAGGCAAGTCTGGTTTTTCCCATTTTGATAGTCTTTCCCTAGCAGTGTCCCAAACCCTACCACTCCCCATAGAGACAGTCAGGCCAAGACTAAAACTTCTCATTCCAACTCACACAGCCTTGCTTGTCCCTTCCAGTGTCCCTTGGGATGTCCCCTCCCACACTTTCAGTGACTCATGCTGTTCCCGAGGGACTCTTGTGTTGCCCTGAAATGACTCTCTTCGAGAATTGGGTTCTGCCTGCCCCAAGGTGGCTGACAGCCCTCCTACTTCCTTCTTCCCCCTTGCCCTTGACTGGCTCCCGTTAGTCCCCTTAGGTCTCATGCTCTGCCCACTTCCCTGTCACGGTCACCTTAAGGAGAAAGCATGCTGGCTGCGTTGCTCAAGCCTGATGCTGGTTTTGGCTCTGGACTCGGAATGCAGCCTGCTCTCAGCGCCCGATGCCCTCCCCACACACACGCACCCACCCCTCCACATAGAACTCTCGCCCCTGGGTGCATGCACGATGCCCACTGCGTTTCTTTGCACTGATGTAGCCAAAAATAAAGTAGGAATATCCAAGAAAGATGGTGGCCTGCCTTCTCTTCCTTCTGGTTTCTAGACGTTTCTTTTGCCTTCCTAACAGACATATATCGACTTGGGAACCACACAAGCAATTTGCTGGGGTGTAGTGCAGGAATCAACAGAAGTGTTGTCTGCCTGATTTTATCGTGAGCATCTGCAGATGGGCTCAAGAGACTCAGGGAACCCCCCCCCCATCTTTTTGAAGCCAGGTTGTAGGAGCCTGCCAAATAGGGAGCATACACACACCCCCTTTTTCTTTTTCCCGTTGTTGGAGAAGCATCAACAACTGTGGAACCAAGTCTACTGAGATGCTGGAGGCTGGGGAGACAGCTCAGTCAGCAAAGAGCCTGCCTGGCAACTGAAGACCTGAGTTCAGATTTCCAGAACCTTTGTGAAGATCCAGAGTGGGCCAGCAAGACAGCTCAGTGAGAAAATGTTCTTGTCACATAAGCCCAGAGACCAGATTTTAATCCTTGGAACACAAATAAATGTGCAAAGAGAGAGTTCCCTGACCTCCACATGCATGTCCTGGAACAATGCTCCACCCACATCATGTACACACACAATAAGGCTGGGTGTGGCAGTGGGGGACTATAATTCTAGCACTGGGGATGCAGAGGCAGGGGGAGGAGCCCTGGTGCTCACTGACCGGCTGGCCATGCCCCATCAGTGAGCTTCAGGTTCACGGAGAGACCCTGTCTCAAAAATAAATGGAGTGCAATAGAGAAAGACACCATTGTTGACCTTTGACCACCACCTACACACATGTACACACACACACACACACATATGAACCTAGACTTGAGTAGGGACCTGTTCAATCAATTCATTTATCAAAGGGATAAGGAAATAAAGACCCAAGGAGGCTAGGAATAGGAGGGAGCTGGACCTTCAGACTTCCAGCCCAGTGCTTAACACAGTAACAGCAACTGTTATGCCCAGATCTTAGGGTCCTCAAAGACCACCAAGAGCAGGACCACGTGTGTAAGAGTAAAGAGCTTTATTCAGGCTTAAGCTCGTTTTCTTCATGGTCACCAACACAGTGGATCAGAGAGGAGAGCCCTGAGCAGCTGCATACAGTGTTTTTATTGGGATTTGAACAAGAACCAGGAGTTCCCAGCTTAGCAGTTACACAACTGGATGACATTCAACAAGGGCAAGCTTGTTACAAAGTGATTGGCTAACTAACATAACTAACATTGAGCAAGTATCTGTAGACCTCAGGAATGTTAGGTCAGTAGGCTGCCCAGCACAGATGCCCCACCTTGAGGTAAGATACCTTCCCATTCCTGTGGTTATCTACAGGCTATTCCTTGGGTAGGGAATTTTATAGTTTTATGACTGGAACTGGTGACCTACAGCCTAGTTCCTGAGACTGATGACTTTTTGTGTGTGGGGGGGGGAGGGTGGGGGGAGTCAGGCCTGGTCCTCTCACAACTAAGAATTGTGCAGACCATCCAATACCATCCTTAGCACCTTCTAGCTCACAAGGATCCCAAAAGCCAGCTAAGTAAATCTAGAAATATCCCCACTCCATATGTAGCCTGGGCTAGCTTTGAACTCCTGATGCCTTACCTCTACCTCTGCAATGCTGAGATTGGTTGCAGGTGTACATGACCACCCTTGGCTCAAGAGAATTTTTAATCCCAATGAATTGTGTTCCCAAAAGCAATTTATTGGGAAGGCTAGCCACTTCTAGCTGAATTAGTTTCTCTCAAGGTCAAATTCTTTCAGGATAATTTCTCAAGTTCCTGGAATCACCTGGGAATCCTGGAAAGTTTCTTTTCAAACTTTCCATGCTTTCCTCACCTCCCTAAAGACTGCTGACCCTTGGGAACAGCATAGATTTGAAACTAGTTCCCCTTTGCTGGCCAGTTCCCACCTCCATAATGACCTTAGAGTTGCCTTCAGGTCAACCCCTTTGCTGAAGTTCAGCTACTTGCCACCAGCTGACTACAGGGGCAAATAGGTGTCACATAAAGGGCTGTGACACAAGCCCTCCAGGTGCTCATGGCAGGCATAACTAATCAATGCAGCACTCACTGAGCAGACATCACCAATCAATACACCACCCACTGAGCAGACATCACCAATCAATACAGTGCCCACTGAAGCACTTGCAAAAGGCTTCTGGACCCTTCTCTATACAGTGCTCCACACAGGCACTGCTACACAGCCAAGGGATGCCAAAAAGACACCTAATTTCCATCCTGAAAAAGACTGACCCCATCCCCAGCATGGGACAGGCCTATGAGGCCAAGAGTTTTCATGAATGCTGGGGAGTCCTGAACAGGCTTATTGTTCTTTTCTCTTGATCAAGATAGACACTGTGATGTGGTCTGGAAATGTTGTCCCCATGCCATGGGGACGCCTTGGCCAGACATTCATTCCATCTTTCTAACATTGACATTTTGGAACATGCCTGGAACATTTTAGTTGGATTATTCATTAATCCCCGTAACACATGGTCTGAGCTTCAGAAACATCATCCCACATGCCTTTCCCTGGTTCTGTCCACTGGAAGAGGCTGTGTCCCTGGAGAGTAATAGGAG
This sequence comes from Pachyuromys duprasi, assembly GCA_028658305.1. Lineage (NCBI taxonomy): Eukaryota > Metazoa > Chordata > Mammalia > Rodentia > Muridae > Pachyuromys > Pachyuromys duprasi. The sequence goes on from CM053766.1 coordinate 106,893,930, forward strand.
CCAAAGGCATCCTTGGTCTTCTATGGACACTTTTCAGAGCTATGAGCAAGGGTTAGGGGATGAAAGATGCAGGGGAAGCAAGTATTGTGGGCACATCCTGGGCCTGGGAGGCCCCAAGCATCTGTTCAGTTTCCCCTCACCCCTTTGAGATAAGGTTTCTCTGTGTAGCTTTGGCTATCCTAGACTTGCTTTGTAGACCAGGCTGGCTTCAAACTCACAGAGATCCTCCTGCCTCTGCCTCCCTAGTGCTGGAATTCAAGGCATGCAACATCATGCCCAGCTGTGGTGTCTTTTCTGTTAGACTCAGAACAGGCCAGGGTAGGCATGGGTTAAGCTGTGAAAGAATCAGACTAACTTTGTAACCTATGTTTCCTTTAATTGCCTTATAACTTATATTTTCAAGTGTTAGGCCCATGTTAATTAAAGCTTCTTAGTGCTTCTCCAGAGAACAGAGGAATGTAAAAGTTCCTGACATTGGCCATCTTCGAGATCAGAGATAAGGAAGAGAACAAACAGAAAGCTCTACTAGGAGAAAATCACCGGCTGGTGCCTGTGAGATAAACTTTGTTTGGAAACTGGGCCAAACGGCCCCAATCCTTCTCCTGAAGAGCCCCTGACCTTTGACCAAAAGCCTGCAGCCCCCACTCCCCAGAACAGACCCAGGCTGAGTTAATCACTCTCCCACCTTTAGCTGCAGCTCTATCTCATATGGCAGGGAATTCCAAACTGACTTGAAGATCAGATATTCCCTAGATAGTTACAACAGGACTGACCGGACCTAAGGGTGCCCAACCAATTATTTTAAAAGTTAAATGCCTCATCCAATCCTGAATTGCCAGGGCTGCAACCCCTGAAAATTCCCGCGCCTTGTCCTTTAAAAACCCAAGGCCTCTGTCTCCCAGTGCCACTGTTTGCTGCCCACCAGGGGTGACCCCATCATGCCATGGTTAAAATAAACCTCTTGCGATATTGCATCGATGAGACCCAGTGTCCCGACTTCTCTTCATTCCTTCAGGAAGTTAGGCTCATGCTGGGCCTAACAGCTGGTAGAGTGCTCACCCAGCCTGAACACACACACACACACACACACACACACAGGAGATCTTTAAACTAAGTGGAAGCTTTGTACAGTCCACTCACTTATCAGACGTGAGGAAACCGTGAACCCCACTTACAGGAAGGACCTGGAGCACCAACCTCCCAGCCTGAAGTTTAACAAACTGGAAGACCAGCTCTTGCTTCCCCTGTGTTCTGGAACTTCTAGCTATCAGACTCACATTGAGATTCTTAAAGAAAGCCAGCTGAATAGGTTACCTCCCTCCTCCTTTTGAGACAGTGTTTATATGTAGCCCAGGCTGGCCTTGAACTCCTGATCCTTGGGCTTCCACCTCCCAAATCCTGGGATTACAAGCATGTGCCAGGACACATGGGGGCAGCTTATTCTCCTCCTCCTTCTTCCTCCATCTTCCTTCTTCCTCTTCCTTCTTGTTGTCCTCCTCTCTTCCTCCTCCTCCTTCTTCTAAATGTTCTTTCCCAAGAAAAAGAAAACAAGTGCCTTGATCCGGTTCTGACAGCCTCCACCCTGAAGATGTCCCTTAGGACTCCAGCCCTCATCTTGACTTCAGTTCTCAGTCTTGAAAAACAACTACCTTGAATCGATGCAGATTCTCCAAGAAGGAATCCTTACAGCCAGGACACCTGGGCACATCCCTCACATTGTTTAAATTAACCCACAAGATTCTGCAAAAGCAGCTTGTTACACACACACACACACACACACACACACACACACACACACACACACACTGAAAAAGGCACTTGAGCACAGGGCCTCCAGAGTCACAGTTCCTTCGGGATCAATCAAGAAGGATCCTAATGAGGCCAAGAAGATTGTAGGTGGGGGGCTGTGGAGATGGCTCAGCTGTTAAGAGCACTGGATGCAGGGGGCCTGGGTTCAGTTTCCAGAACCTACATGGCGGCTCACAAAAAAACAAGGGTTTTGTTGTTGTTGTTGTTTATTTTTCAAGACAGGACCTCACTACTGAGCTCTGGCTATCATAGAACTCACTCTGTAGACCAGGCTAGCCTAAAAAACACAGAGGTCCAACTTTCTTTGCCTACTGAGTGCTGGAATCAAAGGCATGCACTGCAACACCTGGCTGACAAAAAAAAAAAAAAATTAAGACTGTGACACTTCTTGCTGAGGACTGACCTCTGGCCTGGAATAGCCTTGGGCAGGATCATTTACTCCATTTGTTTCCTTAATCTGTTGTCCCTCTCTTTCCCCACTCTCTGGAGAAAGTCCAGCTATGGTCTAGCCTCCAGTTATCCATTCTCCTGCATCAGCCTCTGCATGCTGAACTCCCAGGACCACCACAATGTTCCTTTTCTTTCTTGGTCATCGGTATGTGAAGGGTTAATAACCCCAAAGCCTCAGGGGGACTGAGAGAATCCCCACAGGAAGAGATGGGGTGCAGTTGTTTAGGATCAGGGAGGCCTCCACCAAAATCCACCAGGTTGGGAAAACAGGAAATAGGTCGGCACACGAAACCTCCCTCCCCCGCCCCCACCAACACAAAGGCACCACTTCTACCCAGAGCTCCTTGTGCCCTGGGGCACAGTCTCCACTAGCAACTGCTTTCCTCACTGATCTAAATAAAGGACAATTCTACATCACCTCAGTCAATCCTGGTTAATGTGCGTGTGTGCAAGTGTGTTCATGCACTGTGTACATGCATGTATGTACGTGTATGTATTCATGTGCTCTCACATGTGCATGTACTTGCGTGTGTGCATGTATGTGCATTGTGCACTTGCACGTGCATGTGTTCGTTAGTGGTGCATGCGAGTTACCACGTGGGTTCTGGAAATTGAACCAGGCTTCCCTGGAAGTACAGCCAGAACTCTTAAACACTGAGCCACCTCTCCCTGAGTCAAAGGCTGACTATGGAGTCCTGACTAGCCTAAAAATTGCTGTATAGACCAGGCTGGCATGCAGTCTCGAAGCTCCACCAGCCTGAGTGCTGGGCTTAGAGGTGTGCAGTAGCACACCTAGTGTTCTTTTTTATTTCTTGATAACATTTATGTGTGTTATGAGCATAGATCTGTGCAGTGTCCCCAGTCTCTAGCCCCGTGGTGTTGATTTCCTAAGGAACACGTTCTTTGCTCTCGTATGGGTCTTTACCTGTATGTTTACAGGAACAGCAAAGGTACAGTCTTGCTGAACAATGAGAGGTTAGTGTGGCAACGAGCTCAGCCCTGGGGTGACATTTTGCCTTAGGTGTAAGTTAACACATCTTGCACAAGAAACCAATGAGCCAGTTAGAAGAAAGATGGGCATAGCTAGGCATAGTGGCCATCCCTGTAACAACAGCACTGAGGAGACCAATTCGGGGGAATCACGAGTTCAAGTTTAGCATTGGCCTCAAAGTAAGATGACGACAACGAAAGAGTGAAATATCTAAACAGGAGATGAGGTGATGGGGGCCGGGGTTTGGGGGGCATCAAAACTGTTTTGAATGCCATCTTGGACAGTGGTTACATGAGTATGCCTCTGGGACCCACACCACCCAAAGGCTGACCACCAACCTTGCCATGACCTTGACAGATGGCTCGTTGTAATAGTCAGTGCTGCCCTGTCCAGTCCACGCTCCGATCCCGGGAACTGAGCGTTGCCGCTGCCTTAAAAGTGACAAGGCTTGATGGCACAGCCTGGGGGTTGTCCCCCCTAATGCCCTGGGTTGCTTCCCCAGCACCACAAGAGAAAAGAGCAGGAACAGGAGAGGGTGTGTCTGGGAACTCTGAACATTTGGTTAGAATTTTCTGTAATTCTAGAACAGTGAAGTCAAAAATTAAAGGAAAGCGACCCGGTGAAGGTGTTGTTTTATAAAAGGAAAGAACACACAGCGCCTCCTAAAATGTTTGCAGGAACTGGAAGCCGAGCTCAGGACCCAGCAGCCACTTTCTGTAGTTTCCTGACTCAGTTTCCCCTCTTTTCCACCACGTACAGATGGCTCTTATAGCCTGATGTCTAACAACTCTTTCCACAGGAAGAAAGCCTGAAAAAAAGAAATGTTTTCCTCTGAGTTCTTCCCTGTCCTAAGAAAACTCTGATTTGCAGAGACCTTGTCAGAAGCCTGACGGCATTGGCTGCCTGGGCCTGGCTGATTTGCATAGTCCCACCCCACCCGGGAAATCGAAACTGAAAATCTCTGTTCTGCAGAGCAAACCTGGGAGACAGGGACTGCAGCTGCAGGTGTCAAAGATGGGGCAGGGACTCAACAGCATCCCGGCGTCAGACCTGGACAAGTTCATAGACGATCACCTTCTTCCTGACACCAGCTTCCGGGCTGAGGTCAGAGCAGCCGTCAACATCGTGTGTGCTTTCCTGAAGGAGAGATGCTTCCGAGACGCTGCCCACCCTATGAGGGTCTCCAAGGTGGTGAAGGTGAGGCCCCTCAGTCTGAGCTGACCCAGATGGGGGTGAGGGGTGGGAGAGGACTCTCAGAGGCCACGCTGCCTCCCTGATCCCACCTCCTTATCTCTGATCACTGCTGTGTCATGGGTTCTGCCCCAGGTCCCAGATCTGTATTAGAAAAAAGAGCCTCAGCTCCAGTTTATGTCCCCTCTCCCAGGCCACATCCATTTCAGAGTCAGGGAAACTGAGGCCCAGCTTGGAGAAGCAGTTTGCTGGGGAGTGGTGGGTCTGGGGACCTAACCCGTGCACTGCTGTGTGACCTTGGGTAAGTTAACTACCTTCTCCGTGCACACATCCCAAGATGGCACAGCACACATAGACTAAGGCCAATGTGATACAGAGGACAGAACAGGACCCCACCTGCTACATGACTAGATTGCTGGACCCTCGCTGGCCCTGTTCCGGGTCTGTCCAATAGGACCTCGTGACAACAGTACCTAACTCTCAGGCACTGTGAAGGCTGCAAAAATGAAGCTGTTTTCTTCTTTTTCAAGTTGACTTTTAGTTTTGTGGATGGGGTCTGGGTGCATGCCAGTGCAGGTGTCCTCAGAATTGAAGAGTGGGTGCCAGATCCCTAGAGCTGTAGTTACCTGGGTGTTTGTGAGCTGGCAGGCTCGGGTGCTGGGAACTACACTCAGGCCATCTGCAAGGACAGCAGGCACTCTGAATGACCGAGCCACCTCTGCATCTGCAGATATGACATCGTGCAATGTCCACTCTCAGCACTGGCTGGTGCTCATGTGTGATGGTGTTTGTTCTCAGCATTTTGTTTCGGGAGGCTCTTCTCAGCATGACTCCTTTTTAAAATATTTGTCTTACAGAGGTGTGTAAGACAAATTAAAAAAAATTGTCAGTTGCTCTCTGACTTTATGTGTTATTCTATATTGCATAAGACTATTTTCTTGTAAATGATGTCATTTCAGCATATTTTGCCCCAACTAACAATGACAACAGTGGGATCATGGTAACATTTTCACAAACCTGTAACAATTTACTTATAGCCCCCTTCCAACCACTACCATTCTTACTCCCCACCAGGACCTCCCCCAGAGTCTCCCTCTGATTCCGTGTCACATGTGTGCAGCTAGATCTAGATTCCCCGTGAGAGAAAATGTGCCTCTTTGTCTCCCATTATCCTCCCTTGCTCATTTTCTATAGACCCCACCCACTTCCTCCACAGGGTCTCCTTTCTGTTACACACACACAAACACACACACTGAAATGTAAACTCTACATAAACATGGATGTTTGTCATTCTGATTCTGGATTATCTCCTGTCCCATAAGGAGATCCAGAACCATCTATTTAACTACATGGATCCTGATTTCACTCTTCAGGGCTGACTAGGATTCCACCGCACATGTGCCAGCTTTCTCCATCCATCTGTCACCCTGGGTGATGGACTCCTGGGCTGTTCAGGGTCTGGACAGACAGACATGTGTCTCCCTGTCACTTGTCTTTCAGGGCGGCTCCTCAGGCAAAGGCACCTCGATCAGGGGCAGATCAGATGCAGACCTGGTGGTGTTCCTTAACAATCTCACCAGCTTTAAGGACCAGTTAAACCGGCGGGGAGAGGTCATCAAGGAAATTAAGAAACAGTTGTACGAGTTGCAGCGTGAGAGACATTTCACAGTGCAGTTTGAGGTCCAGAGTTCATGGTGGCCCAACTCCCGGGCTCTGAGCTTCAAGCTGAGGTCCCCTCAGCTCCAGCAGGAGGTGGAGTTTGATGTGCTGCCGGCCTATGATGTCCTGGGTAAGCCAGCCACAGAGCCGCAGCCTGTCCTTCCTCCCTGCCTTCATCCTTTCCTCTCTGTGTCTCT
>CM053766.1:106900726-106925101 GCA_028658305.1 Pachyuromys duprasi
CAGCCGCTGGCCTGCCATTAAGTCCCCTGTGCTCTTAACAGGTGCTCTTGCCACGTGAGCAAGACAACCCTGGGTAACAACTATTGCAACACTGTTGTGCTTGGATAATTCTGACAGAGGTTTCCCTGGGTGACTCCCATCTGCCCAAGTGGCCAGACTTGAAGTCTCTTGTTTCTCTTTAAACTCTTTAAAGTGTAACCCTGGGGCTGGAGCCTGAAGGGCCTTTAAGGATGACAGCGTATGTGGACCATCTAAGCCTCAGTCAGGGACACATTCTGTTCACGGCTGGCTCCTCTTTGAGCAGTAGCCAGGACTGGGCATGTGCTATTATTAAGATCTGCCCCTCCATCTTTATTATTCGCAGTCTTGGTCAGGGTTCCTATCCCTGTGATAAACGCCATGACCAAAAACATGTTGGGGAGGAAAGGGTTTATTCAGCTTACACTTCCACATCACTGTTCATCACTGAAAGAAGTCAGGACTGGAACTCAAACAGGGCAGGAACCTGGAAGCAGGAGCTGGTGCAGAGGCCATGGAGGGGTGCTGCTTCCTTGGCTTGCTCCCCGTGGCTTGCTCGGCCTACTTTCTTATAGAACCCAGGACCACCAGCCCAGGGATGGTCCCACCCACAACGGGTTGCCCCGCATCAATCATTAATTAAGATGCTCTACAGGCTTGCCTACAGCTCTGTCTTCTAGGGAAATTTTAAAAATTGAGGCTCCTTCCTCTCTGATGACTCTAGCTTGTGTCATATAACCACACATATAACTGTGCAGCACAGTATCTGAGCATCCAGATTAGTTTCTCAGCTGAGGGCATATTAATTCTGCAGCAGTAAAGTGAGTCCATCCCCCATCCAGGCACAAGACCCTGTGGGATCCTCCCATGTCACAGACCAAATATGGATTGTTACAACATTTTCTTTTAAAAGACAATCCAGGAAGCTCAGTATGTGTGTCTAGGCAGGTTGTCCATAGACTTACAGATTCCCTTATCCAAGGTCCTGAGTTCAACTCCCAGCAACCACATGGTGGCTCACAAACATCTATAGTGAGATATGGTGCCCTCTTCTGGTGTGCAGTGAGAACACTGTATAAATAATACATAAATCTTCAAAAAAGAAAAAAGAAAAGATCTGGCCACACACACACACACACAATATCTGGTTGCAGAATCTCTTTTCCACCATCATTGGGTTCCACACAGTTTTGTTTCCCATCAAAGAATTCACTTCACAGCCAGAGAAGTGCTTTAGTGAGCTCACGATCACGGAATCCACTGGTCCCAGGTACCATGTTCACCAACCTGAAGCAGATGGCCTGACAGGAAGATGCAGCATCCTCTTGAGACACTGCTACACAGCCAATTAGGTGGCAGAAGCCTGGAGGGCTGGGGCAGGGTTGGTTTTCCAGGGGGAGGAGAACCTTTGAATCGGTGTCCATACATGGCATGGTTTCTCCCAGAACCAGGATCCATGGGTCCAGGAATCAAGAGGTGGAAAAGGGAATAATTTCACTCACTATCCGTGCCCCCCAACCCTGCCAGTGACCCACTAGGAAAAGTTCTGCTTCCTGTTCCCATGACCTTTTTTATTCCAGAGTGGGGAGTGCCCCTGTCAGGAGCCACACAAGCATTCCATTGACCTGGAAGCTCAGGCAGAGTCCCCATGGCCACTTTGGGTTTCTGATGCGCTTAAACTAACAGGCTAAGAAGGGAATAACAGGTTTGGGAGGGCTGGCTGGTTCAGATTACCGATGGGAAATTGGGTTGCTTCTTCACAATGGAGGTAAGAGAGATTGTGTCTGGAGTGCAGGAGATCCTTCAGGGCATCTCCTGGGTCTGCCATGTCCTGTGGTTATGGGAAACTACAACAGGCGGGTTGATGAGGGGCACAGACCCACCTGGAGTGATGGCCTGGGTCACTCCTCCAGGAAAAGAGCCAAGACCTGCTTGCAGAGGGTGGAGGAAATACAGAGTGTGTAGTAGAAGAAGGCAGAGACAAATACCAGCTAAGGCCATGTGATAGGTTACAGAAACAAGGATCATAGTTGACATGAGTGTTCCTCTTGTGTTTTGTTAGGAGTCCATTTGCACCAATATTGGTGTTTTCTTTCAATTTCTTTGTTATGAGAGGTAACATCAATTAACAGAACATCAGTGGTTATCATTTTTAAGTTCGAGATACTAAAAGAATGTCTCTCAAGGGACATGTCACCTCTTCTAAACTTCTAATGTGTCTGCAGTTGTACAAAAGAGAGTTATATCATGTTAGGTGTTAAGGATGACCTGGTTAAATATACAATGCATTTGCAATTGTATGCAGGATGGCTATGTTAAGGCAATGTTATGACCTGGGTATTGCTTTATTTAAGGAGATATGATTGTGTGTCAAGTTGACAAATGGTGTCCGGAATAAACTAGAATTTAAAATTGGAGGGAGCGCTAGTGAAGTAGGAGGATCCACTTCTAATCCAGATATAGAGGTGGGAAGATTTGTGACTTTAGGCCTTGAGGAAAGAAGATGCCTTTAATCTGGGCCACACCATCTGCTGGCAGCCTATACAAGGATATGGAAAAGGGAAGCCTTTGTTCTTTGTCTCCTCGCCCTTGCCTTGCTAGCGCATCCGAGCCTTCACTGGCATTAAAGCCTGCCTCTTTGGGATTCCAGCACATGTGGAAGACCAGATGAGACATTCAGCCTTGAGAACTGAGGAACTTCTAGGATCTTGGTCTTTCCATACATAGCCAGCCTTTGTGGATTAATTGGAGCACAGACTGAAGTCACCATAATAAATTCCTTTTTCAGGTTATATATTCATTCTTAAGTTCTTCTACTCTAGTGAACCCTGACTAATACAGGAGAGCTCCCAACCTTGGCCAGAAGATCAAAGTTGAAGACAGGGTGCGGAAACCCAAAGTGTCTGTCATCATGCCCTGCTACTTTCCTGGCCAGGATGGATGGTAAGTCAGAACCAACATGGCATCCCACAGGAAGAGCAGGGATGAGCACCGTGCCTGGGCCAAAGGGCTCTGGGGTAGGTCCGGTCTGGAGCAAACACGATGCTGCCCAACCGTCAGACACTGTGATATGAAAGTGTCAACTGTGGGCACTTTCTCCCTCAGAGAGACGATCCTGCATCACTGCTGTCATGGAAACCTGATCCTGCCACCATCTGGCTCCTCCCTTAGGCTGCTTGTTGCTCATTCCTGTATGATGCTGTTAAGCACCATGGTGTTTATCATTGGGAAGGCTCTCAAAATTCACACAAGGGGCCATTCCATCATGGAGAAATGGTATGTGGCCATTACACGTCACCTGTGGACTTGCTTTAGCATGGGGTACACGAGGGCCGACATGATGGGTCCACAGCTTGGCAGGAGACAGTGGGGACCCCTGGAAATTGTTTATTAAAACTCTCTCTGTGCATCTGGAGGTTGTTTCTGAAAAGGCAAAACTGGAATCATAGACCAGCTTCCCTGGGTACAACTAGGGCTCAGGTAAAACCCAAGGCAGGGTATGACATGTTCTGTAGCAGAGGAGGCATGAGTCTTCTCATACCCCAGGACATCGGGGCTTCTGGGTCTCAGGGTTGCTGGAGTGAGAACTGACTGAATGAGAGCTAGAAGGATACCACTCATACACACACTCACACAGTTGTAGGTGCTAGTTTTTTAAATGATACTTTATTTTGGGGGTCCTTAAAGCTTATACCACCCTTCCAATCCCACAACCCCATGTAGGGGAAGAAGAATGTTGGAAGGGAAAGGGGATGGAACCCTCTTTACTTCTCCCTGCTGGGTAGGGTCGTAGGATTCTTTTGGTGGCAATAGCAATATTCATCATCAGGTTATCCAGAAATCCAGATAACCAGCAATCCAGCAAACCGGGAAGAGCAGCACGCAGTCCTCCAAGCCGCCACTGTACTTCCCTCCTCTGGGCTACCACATTTATACCCTTCAAAGTGCTGAGAATTCAGCTAATTATACCTGGGAAACACTTCACTCCTGCACTAAGCAATAACCAGCTGTGAACCAACTAACCTCCCCCCGAATTTGGGATTACACCAAAAACGTGTTTACATATCATGAACCAAAACACCCACAACACCCAGTCATTAAGAGAGTGGTTGTTAGGGACAGGAGCAGGCTTGGGAGCGGGTGGCTATGCACAATGCCTTGAACTCTTAGTGAGCAGGGGTCCATGAGCTGAGCGCACATGTACATCTTTTGGCTCTGACAAATGAGCTGCTGGGTCACAGCACTTGTCTATGGAACCGTTAGATCTCTGCGTGGAGGGTAGTGTGTGTGTGTGTGTGTGTGTGTGTGTGTGTGTGTGTGTGTGGGTGTGAGAGAGAGAGAGAGACAGAGAGAGACAGACACAGACACAGACACAGACACAGAGAGACAGATTCCAGAACTTGCGAGACTGAGGCAGGTCCTGTGAGCTCTAGGCCTGCCTATGTCACATAATGAGATCTTATGTGAGATCTTATTAGATCTCATAGATCTAATAAGACAACTTAGACAGAAAGAAAGAAAGGAAGCTGACACTCACTGTAATTTAACTCAGCCCATCAGAAACTGGTTTACACCACAGACAAACATGTTTCAAAGCCACACGTGTCAAAAATTCCATGCACCTTGGATTTTCCCTGCATCTCCTGGAACCTCAGCCTGTGTGTTGCAGCTGCAGTGCAACTTGAGTGTGCTGGCCACATTCTCATTGCTCCATGCCCATGGGCAGCTGGGGACAGCTTCTGTGTCAGGTGGGGGAGGTCTAGAATCTTGTTTTGGGGGAATAGACAGAAGGAGCCAAGGATTTCTGTCTCCGTTTCATATATAAAAGCTCTGGAAGGATCTTAAGCCATGCAACAATCAAAACTGGAGCGGTTTGGTTCTGCTCTGTCCACTGCTGATGGCTTGGTCCCTGGATCATGCAGAGTATTAATAAGTGCTCAATAAATGCATCTAGTGGAGCCATGAACACACACACACACACACACACACACACACCCTGTACTTCTATGGCCCCATCCCTCAGAGTTCACACACACCTAATGGCATCTGCTGTGGTTTATTGCTGCATATCAGACATTGTTGGACAGAACCTTCCAACAGGTGGACAGATGGAAGGAAAGCTTGACTTCTTCCCTCCCCTTCTGAATCTCTGTCCCCCAGAGGACACTGTTGGAGGATATGGAGGATGAAGCAGGCCACGAGGAAGGCTGTCTGTGATGGGACAGGATGCAAGGGTGGGTGGGCAGGGGTCAGAAGCCTGGAGACTGATCCCAGGTTGCCTCCCACCCAGGCCTTAGGCAGCGTTCTGCCCTCTCTGACTCAAGGGCATCAGCAGAGGAGGACATGCCCCTGACTCTGAAGCTTCCTGGGAAAAAGCAGCTGTGCTCACAGGAGTAAGCATGTCCAGTTCTTGTCCACCTGAAGATGGAGAGAAGGCAGGGTGTGATTAGAGCATCAGGTCTACCCTGCAGTCATCCCGACTCTAAGGCAGGAGGATGGGAAGATCCAGGCCAGCCTGGGCTATACAGCAGAAGCCCACATCAAAACCCAGGAGAAAAAAAAAAGCTAACCTGATGAGATAGCACAGAAACCTGTTTTTAATGGGAAACATGCAATCATGTCAGGAGCCCATATTTCTACTTGGGACTGTGTTTAAATGAGCCCTGAGAATGGTCACCTAGAGGTCTCTGAAGAAGAGCCAGCACATCCCCATGTTGGTAAGATGGCCATTAGAACATCTTTATGGATTAGCCACTGAGGGTGGATACAGCCCTACCTACGGTCCCTCAATCAGTGTCAGATCTGCCATATGGGAGACATGGCTGAGTCACCTGTCTGCTGGGACAACACTAAAGGCCATTGCATACACAGCTGCCTCCCTCCTTTCCCCCCTCTTCCTTCCTGACCTTCTGAGGTTTTGTTGTTTTTTTTTAATCTCTCATCACTGCACTCACGCTAAGCTCTACCCTGAGGCCACCCACACATGACATCATCAGTTCCTGAGCATCAGAAAGACCTCTGCCCCAGGAAGAGGAAAGGTTCAAGTGCAGGTCCCTCTCTGTCCCTGTGCACACATCCGCACTGAGTCCCATTGGCCATATGACAATGAGACAGGGAAGACAGGCTACTTCGTGGACCTGAGCACTGGCTTTAGAGTCGACAGGATCCCAACCCCACCAGTCCTTACTTGAGGGTCCAGTGGCTTAGATGAGCCAGTGGCTTCAGCTTTCTTATCAAACGGGCTGTTCTTTCTGGCCTCTGTGTGTTTCTCTGTACATGTGTGTATTTGTGTGGGTATATATATTTGTGTATGTGTATGTTTGTGTGTGTAACCAACAAAGAATACTACAGTCAAGCGCTGTCTGCTTTGGTGTTTTGAGTTGCAGTGAGTTGGAACTCACCACGCGCACTATGCTCCCTCACTAGCTAGTGCAGGGGTATTGCTGTTCCCCTCTCCAGCGCTGGAATGGCAAGTCCACGTCTTCTTGTCTGGGTTTTATACATGGGTTCTGGGGACGATATCTGGCTCCTTATACTTACTTGCATGGCAAATGCTTTATTGACTGAGCCTTCTTTTCTCATCGGGTGTTATGAAGCACACCCTAAAGAGCCCTAGTGATAGGATCCAGTGAGTTACTGTATGACAAAGAGTTCAGGGCAAAACCCAAGCAAAGCAGACACTGAGAGCAGAGGCTGCGGTTCCTTGGGAGGCTGAGGGACAGGGAGAATAAGTGTGAGACAAGCCGTGTGGCAGGACAGCCTACACATGTGGGCACCTCTAGAAAGACCACATGTTTGTGAGAATATTCTCCAAACGGAGTAACAGAAGCTGTATGCAAGGGGTCAGGATGATAACAAGGTCTTGTTGTGGGGTATCTACCAGAAAACACTGCTAGGACATGGGCTCAAGCCAATAGAAAGTCTTCATTAGCCAGCCAGTGATTGCACTGGGTGCTTGGGATCACAGTACAGTCCTGAGTATTTCTCAGGGTGAGCTTTTGAGCACAAAAACCACAGCCTAGGGTGACACACCTCAGTTAGCTAGAACAGTTAGCCAGAAGCAGAACTACAGAAGCCAAAAGCAAAGGTTAGAGCATTAGAGACTTCCCCAGAGCTATGGGCTTGGATGGATTAGGCTTTTCTTTTGGTTTTGGAAGGTGGTGCTGTGTACGTGCTGAGTTTTATGGCCTGAGTGGTACTTCTACCAGAGACTCAGTTGTGCTGGTGTCTGGGGTCCCACCAAGGTCTGAGCACCTGTTACAGGCTCTCCGGCACAACCCAGGGGCACACTGGGAACCAGCTCCTGTCCTTAAAGCATGGGTACTGCAGCCAGGCTATAGCCTCTCTCGCCAGCAGACACCAGTCCTCTGGGTTCCCACCAGCCACATTCCCTGTTGGGTCAGCCGGGTCCAGGATCACAGGCCTGCAGAGCAACATTGAGAGAAGAATTGACCAGCTGGTCAGTGCCCAGGTACCACCACACAGAGGCAGGAGGGGGGCCCAGCAGAGCACCCTCTCCAAAGTTTGGCCTGAGTCCCTGCCCCACAGAATACAGCAACCCTGGAAGGATCTTTGACCTTGACCTGGAAGGCCTGGGTTCAAATCCTCTACCCTTTAGTAGCTGTGAGTCCTGGGACAGGTCCCTCAGCCTCTCTGATCTCTGAGGTGGGGGAGAGTTGGACCAGCCAGTCTCAAAGGATGGGGTGTGAAGACTGAACACAGCACAGGATCAAGACATGTCACTACCTCAGTGACAAGTCTACTGTGTTATTTACAGGTAATTGGTCCACCGCTGGTCTTTGGTGTCTCTCAGCCCTTAGGATGTGCAGGACAGTGCCCAGCAGAGACAGGACTAGTGATGCTCCCTTGACACAGAGCTCCTACCTCCCATTTCCACACTGTTGAAGCCTGGCCTACCCTGGTGCAGAGCTGAGCCCTGTGGGGACAGGTTACCTGGCTCCTCTGAGCTGTCTGTGCAGGTAGTTGGCGACCTCCTGGTGCTGAAAGTCATAATACACTGTCCAGTAGATTCGAAGCTGCCTGTACTTGGTGACCAGTTCCAAGACTGTCCGGAAGCCCTGGGCTGTGTTGAACTCACTGGACCCACTCCCACGTTCCCAGGCATAGACTGTGAGCAGTTCCAGGGCATACTGTGGGGGCAGCGGCTTCCCCAGCTTCTCCTTACACTGAAAGAGAAAAACCATAGGAAAAACGGGTCTCTAGCTGCTGTGTGGGGGCCACTTCTCATTGGCTCCGTTCGGCTTCCTCCTGATGTTGGCATGACAGGTTTATTGTCACACAGCCTCACCCATTCCAGTTGAGATGGCCACCATGCGGCCCACACAGACTGAGCACTTACTAGCAGCCACAGGAGGAATCATGACAGCGTGAGTGACAACTAGGAAGCGAGGGTGGGGCGGGATAGTAATGATTGCCCAGTATTGAAGGTTTTATCGTGGGCTCTGAAGTAACGAGGAAGGAGGTAGGGACATGGCTCAGGGGGTAAAGTGCCTCCCTCCCTGTGCAAGGGTGAGAACGGTGTGTCCGATCTACAGCACATGCATGAATGTCACGCTAGTGAGGAGGCCGATCTGTAATCCCAGTTTCAGGGGTGGAGATGGGGTTCCCCAGGGGCATATGGCTGTCCAGAACTGCTGGTGCAGCACAATGTGTTCAAGTGTGAGACATATAAGGTGGAGGCGACTGGTGACCTGACATTGCCCTCTGACACCCACGTGTTTATGCACACACGCACACAAAATGCACTCCCATGGGCAGGTATGCTCACCAGCACCAGACATATGTCACACATCCATTTAAAAAAAACTCTAGAAAACAATAAGAAATGGATGTTTAAAAACAACAACAACAACAATGCCTTGACAGGTCAGGATATCAAAGCACAGAAAGTGACCAGGTATGTTTGAAAAGAAAGTCAACTAGAAATGCAAAGATCAAGCTGGGTGTGGTGGTGCACACCTTTAGTCCCAGCAATCAGGAGGTAGAGGCAGGCAGATCTCTGTGAGTTCGAGACCAGCCTAGGAAGAAATCTAAAGATCAAAATGACACGTGAACAATGAATTGGAGTGAGTTAGTTGACTGGAAACTGCTAGAAAAAAAATCATTCGCCACAAGCATGGAAAGTTCTCCTTCCTCCCAGGTCCTTTCTTCCCTGCCTTGAAGTCCTCCTTTGCACCTAGATTCTCTCTCTTTCTCTTTCTTCCATTCCTTTCATCTTGCTCCTCATCTCTCCATCTCTTCATCATCCCTTTCATTCTGGAAGAGGGCACCCACAACAGCTGGGCCAGATGCCTTACCAGTTGGTACCAGTGCTTGACCAGGCGGATGAGACTCTTCAGCTTCGTTGGACGCTGCTTCAGGAAGTTCCGCTGCAGCTCTGTGAAGCAGGTGGAGAACTCACCCTCCTTCCCCAGGGAGGTGCACTCCCTGATGAGTCTGGCGTAGATTTGGGGGTCAGGCTTCCCGTAGATGCTGACGTGACCTGTAAAGGAGGCTTCAGCACCCAGCACACAATAGGATTCATCTGCTAAATCACGTGGGATAGAATGTGGCCAGGGTCCTGTATTGGGCTGTCACCCACACTACCATTCCCAAATCCTTCTGCGGTGGAGCCCCTTCCCCACTGGAAAGCTGCCTCAGGTTAGGGAAGCCCAGGACCAAGAAAGGCTTCTGCAGGATCCTCCCTCCCAGCTCATTTCTGGGTCCCCCCTCCAGGCTCCTCCACTGGGCAGGTTCTCAGCCTCTTGCAGCTTCCCACACCACGCTGCCCTGGTCCTACTCCCAGGCTGGCCCTCTCCTTCCCTGCTGCCTGAGACTGTACAGTTTCCATGGCTCTCCTAAGCCAAGAGCTAGTGGCCCTAAGTTAATAGCAGCAGTTCACACAGTGGCCAACAGGGGGTGCTGTGTCCCCCCAAACATAAAGCTTCAAGTATTCTCTCAGCTCCCCAGGCCTTCACTGTGCTTTCAGGGTGTTCCTGGTTGTCTTTGGGTAGTGTTGGAGAACTTGTAATCTTGGAGACACACCGTGTGTCAGGCCTGGTGTGAGATTTTAACTCAGAGGATCATTAATGTACAATGACACATTATAACACGTGCATATGGGAGGTTGGGGGTGTATGTGTTCTGGGTTTGCAGTTTTCATGAGGGGGACAGAGCTCCTCTGAGAAATCCAGCATCCTACACAAGCACCCCCTCCTTCCCCTAGGCACCCAGGCTTCTGCACAGGTCTGAGGTTTCCCATTCTTTGATAGAAAGTAAAACAAGTGTCAAGTTTAGCTACACCTCTCTCTACCACTTTTAGAGACACAGAATTCTGACATCCATCCACTTAGAGAGCTGTTCATCAGGCAGGTGTTCTGTAGGATCCGTGGGGCTGGGAAGATGGCTCTATGGGTAAAGGGCTCCTTAGGTACATATAAGGGCCCAAATCAGAGTCCCAGCACCCACATAAAAAGCCAGAGGTGGGGGGCAGGAGGCTCTACACCTGAAATCCCAGTGATGGGGGAGGTAGAGACAGGAGCATCCCTCAGGCTTACCGTCTGACCAGACAGCACATCAACGCATCTCAAAACAAACAACAAAGCCACCTGACATGTAGAAAGCGGAGGAAGCCCCAGTGAAGTCCTGAATATGTCTGAATATACTTGCTTACAGCCCCAGACTCTTCTACAGATGCTTCCTAGGAGACTGGGCAGCTCCTCCTCTACCCCTGTGCTGTACCTAATAAACCTGCTGAGGCTCCAGGTGCCAGAAGTTGTGGGTTCAGCTCCATCACAGCACACAGGTAAACCTCCCAATAGGCTCCTAAGTAACCAACATCTAATGCCGGCTTCTGGCCTTTACCCACACTTGCAAATGAGTGCATATACCCCCTCCACACACATACACACAAAAAAAAAATTAGAAGAGAGGATGAAGGCAGGGAGGAAGGACAGGCTGCGGCTCTGTGGCTGGCTTACCCAAGACATCATAGGCCGGCAGCACATCAAACTCCACCTCCTGCTGGAGCTGAGGGGACCTCAGCTTGAAGCTCAGAGCCCGGGAGTTGGGCCACCATGAACTCTGGACCTCAAAATGCACTGTGAAATGTCTCTCACGATGCAACTCATACAGCTGTTTCTTAATTTCCTCGATGAACTCTCCCCGTCGGTTTAACTGGTCCTTAAAGCTGGTGAGATTGTTAAGGAACACCACCAGATCCGCATCTGATCTGCCCCTGAGTGCGGTGCCTTTGCCTGAGGAGCCACCCTGAAAGACAAGTGACAGGGAGACACATGTCTGTCTGCCCAGACCCTGAACAGCCCAGGAGTCCATCACCCAGGGTGACAGATAGATGGAGAAAGCTGGCACATGTGCGGTGGAATTCTAGTCAGCCCTGAAGAGTGAAATCAGGATCCATGTAGTTAAATAGATGGTTCTGGATCTCCTTATGGGACAGGAGATAAGCTGGAATCAGAATGACAAACATCTATGTTTACCTGTAGAGCTTACATTTCAGTGTGTGTGTATGTGATTGAAGGAATATTTTCTGGGTGGGTGGGGGGTCAGGTTGGAGATAAGAAAGCAGGATGGTAGTGGGTGGGGGGAGACTGTGTGTAAATTAACACAGATGTATGAAAATTTTGTCATGATTCCTGTTGTTAGCAGAGAATTAACCTGAATACATTAAAAGTTCACCATGCTTATATGAAGATAGTCTGTAACAATATTTAAAAGTCACAGAACAAATTTTAAAATTAAGAAAACTGAATTTACAAAGGGAAAATTTTTGAGAAAATAATGTGATACTCCAGAGATCCTTTCTAAGTGAAATGCTGAGCACAATCACTAACACACTTCTACACCTGACACAGATGAGTTGGCATTACAAAATGACATTTCTGCAGCTGTCGAAGACCGGCTTCAACACCACAGGGTAAACTGAGTCAGAGGAAAGCCCAATGGCTGGCTGGTCACCCAGCAGACCTTTTCTGAGGCAACTTTCCAGGCCGGAACTGATAGTTGCCAACTGTGGCTTCCCCTGATAGTGGCAACTTTAGGGGCCAGAATTAACTTGCTGTTGGCGGGCCAGTGCTGAGAGCTTGCTCATACCAGCACGGAAAGCAGGAGATACAGCTGTTATCTCTAGTGGGGCTTTCTACGGGAAGTGGCAAAGTCTAGAAAAGGAAAGAAAGAAGGAGAAATAAAGACCATACATGCACACACACATCCACACACAGGCACACACATGCACACACACACACACACACACACACTTTTACACTTGATAATGAAGTAAGACTCCAACAGGTAGGTTCCAGCAAACTTCTTTCTAGTTTCGTCTCATTTGGCTTTTCTTACAGGCTTCTTTTAGCTTTATTTTTTTCTCCCACAATTTATATACCCCAGATATAATCTTTCAAGAAGTATAAAGGTTACAGTGTGATTACATCTTATTTTTCCTTCAGTGAATGATTACAATGAGTATATGTAAGAAAAATATACTCCCCAATACCTCACATGATCAAATGTTTTATGTACTATGGATGAAAAAACAAATATGAAAACCAGGTTATTTCCAAGAACCCATATACATCTGTAACTAAATAGTGTGAGCAACCAAGGTAATTTCTCAGCCAGTTTTTTTTTCTTTACTGCAATTTGCAGTTTGAGGGGGGGAAAATCAATTATCTTAAAAGGTAATCTTATTAAAAATCTTAACAGAATCACAAAGATTAAAAAAAAAGAATCACAAACCTAAACTTTTATTTAAAAAAAAACAACTAGCCACTTCTACTTTAAATATTTGAGGTGCTCATCTACTCATTAACAACTGTTATTAAACCACATCAGGAAGCTGAGGGCAAAAGCAAGTAGAAGGGAATTAACTGTCATCTCAGTCCCCAGCCCAGCTTGAGCGTGTCATATCAGCCAGTGCTCTTCTGGCCCATAGTCTCTGTTCTTTGTTCACCAACCTCCAAACATCCCCAGCTTAACTCTTAAGAGTGTACTTTTTCATACTTCAAATTGTTCCCTAAGATTTTCTGCATCACAGACAACAGCAAAAACATCTTTACCTAACCTTGCTAAACAGTCTATTTTCTAAACTCTTTCTCAGGGTGGTGATCACTGTAACAATCTACACCGCCGGGTTCTTTTCAAGGGTGGTGGTTGAATCTTTAGTCTGCTCCAGCAGCACTGTTATTTTCAGGGCCAGCGATACTGCCCAGTGAGGGGCTGAAAGCCCCCCTAGAGTTTTCATACAGCTCCTAGATTATGAAGGACGCGGTGACTACAGGGGCAACGAGTAGAGCTTCGCTCTACAACAGCGTGAAGCCCTCAGGACGAGCAGTCGTCAGGGCTCTGCCTCTGGACGGGTAGGACTGCCTTTTCTGAGTTCTAGAGCTGTTTTGCTGTTCCTCTTGCATGGCCTTGACATGCAGCCTCCACAGAGACTGTGAGGTAGATACTATTGCCATGAAGTCCCATCTGACAGATGGGAAGCATGGGCAATGGGCTTCCATCAGGCCAACCATGCAGCAGCGGGGGCCTCTCTGTTCGGTCACCTGGCCTGTGCTATAGCTGGGGTGTCCATGAGAACACTGGGACACAGAGGAGATCAGTAGCTCGCTCCCCACTCATGGCAGCAGCCTGGCTTCTGAGAGTCTCTCCCGCCCACCCCAGGCTGAGGGGGCTCACCTTCACCACCTTGGAGACCCTCACAGGGTGGGCAGCGCCTTGGAAGCATCTCTCCTTCAGGAAAGCACATATGATGTCGATGGCTGCTCTGACCTCAGTACGGAACCTGGTGTTAGGAAGGAGATGATCCTCTATGAACTTGTCCAGCTCCCAGGCTGGGGTTGTGCTGAGATCCATTGTAGGGCCAAGAGTGTTTACTGACTGCAGCATTTCCTCTGGAACCAGCTGCCCTGCATCTCCGTAGCTGGTTTCTATTTCCCAGGAAGGGCGAGGCTATGCAAAACAGACCTTGGCACTTGCCATCTCTGGTGCCTGGGCTGTCTGACGTTCTGGAGTTTACCAGCTGTATTTCTTGGGATTCTCAAGCCCTCATCACAGTGGGCTGAGAACCAGGAGGCATGAAGCATTTTAAACATATTGTTTCCTTCTTGGTCTTCTATAGTTACTAAAGAAAAATGGTTTTAGAATCTTCTAGACATTTAACAGCAGCAACACACACTTTGCTAAAACTGGAAGAACAAGTGAAAAAAATTTTCAGAAGATTGTGTGCAATTTCACCATGGCTGTGGTGGGTTCGTGACAGGTGACTGGTCCACACTGGGATGTTATAATGATCATATAAGGATGAAGGTTTCATATCCTTTAAAATGGGATCTCTCCTCTTTGCCCAGGATGGATGTGAACTTGGGGATCTGCCACGCTGACCACCCCCCTAAGTCCTGAAGTTCACAAGGTATGCCACTATGGCCAGCTGTAGCCACTTGGATTATCAGCCAATTGCCACTCTCCACTTCACTAACATAAGGTGTTGACTTACGCCAGGACACACCATCATGAAGGAGCCTGTCCCCATGCTGCCTCTCTCTGCACAGCAGGAGGGGATGCTCATCATGGCAGAGTGGTCCATCCCTGTGATCCCAAGTCCTGGGAGGCTGACAAAGAGGGTGAAGAGTTCCAGGCCAGCCTGGGGTATGTGATGAGGCACTGTCTCACCAAATAATAACAATAAAAGAAGCACATGCACGCGCGCTCCTAAGTCACTGTTGGAATCACTGCAGAGAGCAAGGAACAGAATCCTGAAGAAATAATCTAAACATTGGCTCTGCCTATGGTTGTGCCCACAAGCAACGGGTGGTTTTAAGGGATTTTGTTTTTGAAGAAGCAAAAACTATGGCTGTGTCATTCAAGGTCAGAGGCCAGTCCTTAGCAAAAAGTACAGTCTTCACGGCCTGGTTGGTAACGGAAGCTTCTTGGTGGACCCTGTCCATGCCTGAGGGAACTACAATGCTGACAGCTCCCCCACAAAACTGTCAGGATGGGACAATAAAAGGCCAGCCGAGCTCCTGAGCAGATCTGGATAAGGGCCCAGCTAATTATGCCTTCAAGTGTTCTATCACGTTTATTTCATGTGTGTGACCGCATAAAGTCAGAGGACATCTTGTAGGAGTCAGCTGTCTCTCCTTCCATCACATGGATCCCAGGGATCAAACTCAGGCTTGTTTGACAAACACTTATACCCACTGAGCCATCTCACTGACCCTTTGTTGTGGTTGTTTTTGAGACAGGGTTTCATAGTCACATAGGCTGGGCTAGCTCTCAACTTATAGCAATCCTCCTGCCTCAGCCCCCTGAGTGCCACTATGCCCAGCTCATCTATGCCACTTCTGAGCCCTCCCACGTGTCTAAATAAGTGTCATTCATCCCAACCAGCTCAGCAGCAGTGGCTTGTGCCTCTATAAGACAAAACATAGTGAGTTAAGAATCCTCCTGGCTGTTTTGTAGAATACTCTTTGAAAATTTCATAATATACGTTCAATGTGTATTGACCAAAATCACCCTCCCTTGCCCTCCCCTACATGATTTCCCCCAAACCCTTGCCATACTTCCTGTCACTCTTCTCCTGAATAAACCACTGAATCCAGTTAGTGCTTCTCATATTCACACAGGTGTGAGGCCATCCACTTGGACGTGGGCAACCTGACAGGGACCACACCCCTAAGGAAAACTGACTCTGTCCTGGCTGGTTTCCATGCCAACTGGATGCCAGCTAGAGTCATCTGAGAAGCAGGGACTTCAGTTGAGAGAATGCCTCCATAAGATCAGAATGCAGGCTGGCCAGCGAGCAGCACCCTCCATGGCCTCTGCCTCTGCTCCTGCCTCCAGGCTCCTGCCCTGCTTGAGTTCCTGTCCTGACTGCTTTTGATGATGAACAGTGATGTGGAAATATGAGTGGAGTAAACCCTTTTCTCTCTAAGTTGTCTTTGGCCACTGTTTCATCGCAGCAATAGAAACCCTACGACACCTTTCCTGCAAAAACAGCCATCGACTGTCAGCAGCTCCTCAGCTAGAGGCGGTGCTCATGAGCGCCTCTCCCATCCAGACTAGAATGTTGACCGGTTTGGTCTTGTGCAGACAACCACACGTGCTCTGAGTTCATGACTGCAGCCATCCCGCTGTGTCCAGGAGACACGGATTTGCCCCAGCCTTCTCCCACCTTTCCATCCCTCTTCTTCTTTGTCCCCTAAGCCTTGGGAAGAGGGAGGTATAGTGTAGATGCTCCACTTACGGCTGAGTACTCTACAGACACTGTTCTCTGCTTCAGCTGCGACTCTGTTAACCACCACCCGCTGCGCAGAGATACCTCTCTGCTGAGCTCAGAGCTGCACCAGTCCATGGCTATAGAGATGCCCAGGGCAGCCTGACACTATGTTCATTTATTAACATGGCTGCCATAGCCACCACCACCACCACCACCCCCGGGACGGTGAGCTTCCAGACATGGGTTCTTGACCAGGTGTGTAGTACCTGGTGAGAGTTTTCCCCTGAGGCGTGGGCCTCAAATCCAATTAGAATGTGGCTATACCATCCGAGCCGCTGTGGCACCCATGGGTGTATCTTGCCAGGTCCGTTCTTATCGGCAGGGTTCACACACGGGCAATACTGTTGACGGCTTTAAGTGGTAGAAAGAATAAACAATATTGTTCAGTTGTGGCTGGAGAGGATGGTGACGTTGTGTCGACATACGGTTAAAACGTGTCCACATACACTTAACCAAAGCAGATTTCTTTCAAGGTGGAGCAGAGATGTCTGCTCTGGGGTTCGCAACTGAACCCTGGTTTTGCTGGAAGAACGAATCTTTCCCTCTCAGCAGACTTTGGTCCTGTCTGGTTGGCATGATTGTGGGGTCACATTCTGCTTACTTATGGGGCAACAGCAGCTGGAAATGAAGACATTTTTCGATAGCTTCTGCAGTTTTCTTGAGTTCTACTTTGAAGGTGACGCTGCTTACTGTAATCGCAGTGACAGGAAAATGTTCACCTTTTTCCAGCAGATGCACAGGATTGCAACAGTCAAAGGCGACAGGCCTTTTTCAGAGAAAGTGACACTGTCCCACAAAAGCCATCCCCTTGCTCCTTTTCTCTTTTCTTTTCAAGGAATGTAGGCAGTAGAGAGAGAGGGAGAGAGAGCGTGTGTCAGTTAAATTCTTAGGTGAGCTGGACCCCAGCACCCGTGTAACTGGGAGTGGGTAAAGGTGCCTGCTT
This sequence comes from Pachyuromys duprasi, assembly GCA_028658305.1. Classification (NCBI taxonomy): domain Eukaryota; kingdom Metazoa; phylum Chordata; class Mammalia; order Rodentia; family Muridae; genus Pachyuromys; species Pachyuromys duprasi. The sequence goes on from CM053766.1 coordinate 106,917,985, forward strand.
CCCAGCACTGGGGGAGACAGACGCAGAACAGGGACAAGTACTGCAGGCCACCTAGTCACAGGTAACCACTGGGTTCCAGGTTCAGTGAGAGACCCTGACTCAAAAACTAAGACGGAAAAATGATAGAAGATTGACCTTTGACCCCCAACAAGTAAGCCCACACATATGCCGAGAGACAGGTACACTCACAGAGATGCTCATGCAGAGCCATGAACAGATAATCTCAACAAGCCCTGAGCTGCCTGGAAGAAAGGAAATGAAAGAAGAGGAGGAGGAGGAGGAAACGAAAGTAAAAGTACAGGAGGGAGGTGACTCAGCCAGGCAAGTCCTGCCTGCCAGCTCAGGGAGCACCCCTAGAAGCCTAGAGAGAAACGAAACTCCTGGGGTGCAGGTCAACATGGACCTGTACCGCACACCAGCTGGAGCTCTGGACAAGCTGGTGGCCCGCAGCCTGCACCCACTCCCCGAGTTCATACGGGCTGTTCGAGGTGCTCTGGGGGCCCTGGACGACGCCTTACGGAAGCAGGGAGCCCAAGGGTCACAGAGACCAAGGGTGATAAGGATCGCCAAGGTGAGAGGGCAGGGCACCCCGAGGCAGACATCTGCAGGGTCTCCCTAAGGGATGGCTCAGGGGTTGCTTTAAGCAACCTCTCTGTGGGGAAACTGAGGCATCAAGCAGCCAAGTCCCACATGCAGGGTAAGGGCCAGGAGTGCACCAGGTACCTGATTGTATCCTATGCTCTCTTAAAGGCTGCTTCATCCACTCACTTACTCAGACTCTTGACCTTACACTGCCTGAGCCTCACTGATCTGAGGCTGGGGGGGGGGGGTCACACACTCACACCCACTGGGGCCCAATCTTTGAGAAAATGCTAAGCAGCAACAAACATCACCTCATTAAACCCACACCAACTTCTTCAGTCCTCATGGATCCTGAGGTAAGGATTACTCCCAACCTCATGGATGAGGAAACTGAATCTGGATTCAGTTAAACTACTATGCCAAGCTACATTGGGTTACTTGAGTGTTGTGCCATGGTGCCTCTGTAATCTTTGGATGCTCAGAGAGCTGAGGAGACACGCTATGATCTGCCTTAAACCTGGGGATGCAGGAGCATCACAGGGACCCTCAGAGGGGCAGGGTGAGCCTAGGGCTTGTTCTGGGTAGGTCTCAGGCCTCCTGCTGGATCCTGAGGCTGCATCTGAGCTGGGGATGTGGAAGGAGGCTTGGGGCCTGGAAGATGCAGAGCTGCCCCTGTCTCTCGGGTGTGGCTAAATTCTTTCCGGGGAGTGGGAAATGAGAGCAACTTCTAGCCTCCTCCTAAGGCCCCAAGGACAAACAGAAACAATCCACCAAAGGTCACTCTGGGGAGCCAATGACCCTACTAGGCTTCCTTACTAACCTTAGGGAAAGGGGTGCTTACCTATAAGGCCTCACCAGGAGGTCTTCACCAGGAGGGGTGAGGCCTTCCGGAAGCTGCACAGATTTCTCCCCATTTCCCCCTCCCCCTCTCCTCCCAGCCTATATACCCCAGGCCAGGAACAGTTAGGACAGAATTCCACACAGCAAGTGCTAGGGAGCAGCTGGGTACTCAGGTGAGGGTCCATGAGGGATGTAAACAGTCAACAAGCCATCATTTCAGACCTGACTTGGCCCCTGAGTACTGGGATTCTGAGTGTGGGCTACCACAAGCCACCGCAAGTCACCACAAGCCACCACAGGCCACCACTGGCCACCACTGGCCACCATTGGCCACCATAGACCACAACTGGCTAGAAATTCCTCTCACAAATAGAACAAGGAAGGAACAGGGTTCATGGGTCGACACCTTTAACCTCCCTGTGGCATAGGTTTGGAAACCATAATTGATCCCAGTACTATATGGAAGGGAAAGACCCTCTCACCTCGTCACTGAGGTGTCAGCTGGGAACTCACTCTCCTCTTTTGGCTTCAGGGAGGAGAGATGGAGTAGCCCCTCCCTGTCTTTCCATTTTTCCTTTGGGAGGTGAGAATGTGGTGATACCTTCCTCCCAGCATCCTTGGGGAGAGTGGGGTGCTCACTGTGAGACCAGAAACTGCCCAATGGCCATTTCCTCTGGTATTTCCTATTCCTCTTCACACAATTTGAGGGTCAGCAGTGAGGGGCCTGGCAAAGAGCCTCATACTGAATGGGACTCGTGCCAAAATATGATTCTTGCCGTCCTGTGCTCAGGTTCACATGCCGGTATCTGCCACCATGTGTGGCCACACCAGGGCGGTTGTGTGCTGGGAGCAGTTAACAGGGAGGGGCACAGATGCAGAGCCCAGGGCATGAAAGTCTTCTTCCTGAGTTCTGCAAGCTCTGAGGTAAAAAGCCAGCAGAAAGTTCTGGGCACTAGGCCTATCATGGCATACTTCTGTGTTCGCTGCCACAAACAGGGTGACCTTGACTGCACTTGGCTTGAAAGGGCTAAGAATGGAGGCTGGAGGGACAGCTCAGTGGTTAAGGCCTTTGTCACACAAGCATGAGGACTGCAGCTCAGAGACCCACAACCCACAGGTGGCAGACGTGGTAGCCACCTGTGGCCCCAGCCTTGGAAGGCCACTGGATCTTGAGAGCAATATGGTCAGCAGCCATATTGGAGAGCTCTGGGTTTGATCCTGGGATCCTGCTTCAGTGAGGAAAGTGGAAGAGTGATCTAAGATGATTCCTGACATCAACCTTGGGCCTCCATAAGCACACGCACATACACAGTGCCCCATGCACATATGCAAACATGCACACATGTGAAAGTAAAAAAGAGAGGGCAGGAGAGATGGCTCAGGGGCTCAGAGCTCTGGTTGCTTTGGCAGAGGACCTGGGTTTGTGTCCAGCGTCTACACGGCAGCTCACAACTGTATATAATTTCAGTTCCAGGGGATTCAGGACCCCTCTTCTGGGCCCTGCAGGCACCAGGCACACATGTACTCCACATACATCTTCATACACATGAAGTAAAAGTAAATATTTTAAAAATAGAAAAGAAAGGGGTGGTGGGATTGGGGTCAGGCATCAGTGAGTCGTGGATTTACAGATTAAAATCCTTAACCTAAGCTCAGACCTCACTGTCCTGAGCAGGACCCAGGCTCTGCCTGGTGTTGGATGCAAAGAGTTGTGTGACCGCCCGTCCTCAGCCCACAAGCCCCCCCATGGGAGGCAGAACTGGAGCTGGTCCCCAGCTGTCTTTCTTCTTCTCAGGGAGGAGCCTATGCCCGGGGCACAGCTCTCAGGGGTGGCTGTGATGCCGAACTTGTCATCTTCCTCAACTGCTTCAGGAGCTATGGGGATCAGAAGACCTGTCGCACGGAGACCCTGGGTGCCATGAGAGGATTTCTGGAGTCCTGGGGGCGCCACCCTGGGCCTGGCCTGACTTTTCGGTTTTCTGAGCCAAAGGCATCTGGGGTCTTACATTTTCGTCTGGCTTCAGCAGACCAGGAAAACTGGATGGATGTTAGCCTGGTGCCTGCCTTTGATGTCCTGGGTGAGGATCCCTGGCCTGGTCCAGAATTGGAAGCATCGTCATTAGGAGAAAGATTGGTTGTTGCATTCTGATCTTTTACCCACTTGCTGTGTGACTGAAGACAGGCTCTAGCCCTCTCCAAACCTCGTTTTCTTGTCTGAATGTACCAGATTTAGAAACGGAGGAGCTAGGAAGGCCTCGTACCCCTGGGTCTGTGGTCCTGGGTTAGGTGCTTAGCCCTCACTGAGCAGCTCTGGCTTCCCTCAGCCTTGAAAGCAAAGGCTTTGGTGGTGACCTGAGCTGCTGAAAATGCTCTCTCCGTGCCTTTATTGAGATTTTGAGTCCTCTAAGATGCTCTACCTAGAATATGCTAGACGTATTCCAAAATATGCCGTCATCTGAATATGAGATGGACAAGGTACGGGAGTGTTGGTCACCTATTCCTGGTCACAATAGCCAGGCCCCTGACGCCCCTGTCCTAGCCGAAAGCTCCTCTCTGTTTAGCCACCTTGATATCCCACTCTTCCTTTCAGCCCCCAACATCCCTGCCTCCAAGCCCCTCCCCCCAAGTCAGCTGCCATCCCAGAGACAGGCTGAGTTCAGTGCCCTCGGTGTCCTTCCTATCCTGCCATCCTTGATGCCCCCAGGTCAGCCCCATCCTGGAGTCAAGCCCACATCCCAGGTGTACTCCTCCCTCCTCCTCAGCGGCTGCCAAGCTGGGGAGCACGCCACCTGCTTCACAGAGCTCCGAAGGAACTTCGTGAACACTCGCCCAGCCAAGCTTAAGAACTTAATCCTGCTGGTCAAACACTGGTATCAACAGGTGAGGTGGCTTGGGTGAGTCCTTCCTGCAGCCTAAGACTGGTTGGTCCTGTTAGTAGCCATCTTATTCTCTCTCTGGGAAGCACCTGCTCTGTTCTTTGTCTATGGTTTTCTCTTGGGAGCTGCCTTCTTGTTGATTCCTTGGTGCTCTTTACATACTGAGGATATTGATCTTTATTTACTTACAGTAACTCGAATGTGTTCTCCCAATGTGTGGATTGTACTTCTGCTGTCTTTAAGAGTCATTTGTCATTGAAAATAATTGAATTTAAATGTTAACAGGTATAATAATTTCTTCGCTGAATGATTAGTTCTGTGGGATCTTAAGATGTCTTTCTCTACCCACACTTTCTAATGAATCCCATGAACCCTTGCACAAAGCTTTCATGTTGGGATTTTGGTAATGAGTTTGGACACCCACCCCCCAACCTCCGAATGGCTACCTGATCTGTTTACTCATTTAGCAACTCGGATGCAAAGGTGGTTTGTGGGTGCCCTGCTTCTGCCTGGAGATGGGGGAACAATTTCCCCCCAAATCCTGGGACACGTACCTTGGCTTCAGTAAACCACTCATTGTAGGCAGGTCTGGGTGTAAGAAGATTCTGGGTTCTAATTCTGATCTTTATTTGCTGTTTGGCATTGGACACATTCCCAGACTCCTTTGGGCCTCTGTTTCTGCCACTTGCCCATACAAGTAGGCAGAAACCCAAGAACACACAAGTCTTGGGTTCCTCCCACACAAGTAGGAGTCTCTATAGGCAAAGGCATGTCACTGGACCCAACCTTAGGAGGAGGACAAGGGGGAAGATAGGATATTTGAAGCCAGTGTGGGCCACATAGCATGACTCTCTTCAAACAAACCAACAAACCAAGAGAGCCAGGTGTGGTGAGGCATACCTGTCACCCCCACTCTCGTGAAGCAGAGACCTTGGGTTCAAGATGACCCTTGACTGCATAGCAAAACCTCAGGACAACAGGGGCTACATGGACTCCTCTTTCAAAAAGACAGGAAGGTGAAAGGGAAGAGGAAATCAGGGCAAACTATGGAGCCAGGCATCCTGGGTTCTAGAAGGTTCTTCTGATACCCGAGTGGTGGGTGCCCCTGTGCCCAGACTTATTAATGTGCCGTGCACCCCGAAGACAAGGAAATGGAGGAGAGAGCTGCTGGGCACCCCTACCCAGACAAGCTTCTTCTGGAGAGGCAGTGTCTCCTTTAGGGCATGGGCCCCTCCTTCCCTAGTGCCTGGGGTCCCAGGGACCCAATACAGACTCAGAAGTCACGTGTTCCAGATGAGGAGAGACAGGGCCCAGAAGAATGTCTGACGCACACCCGCCCAGTCTACCCTGCGCCACAGGAAAGAGCGTGACTCCTTGGCACCCTTTTCCCTGGGCGCCGAGTGTACCATCTCCTTCAAGCCGACCGGGTCCTAGACCTTCCTCTTTTTAACTGGGGAAAATCGACCAGCGTCAGGCTCCCTGCCGGCTTCTCTCTGGCCACCCTTCTGTTGGGACTTGACTCTCATCCCTTCAGGTCCCCTCATGTCAGTCTGCAACTGCACAGTCGGCAGATAAGAAAGACTCGGGGCGGGGCTGCTGGGCCCTGGCGTAAGTGGGAGGAAGCCCCACACTGCTCCAGGTTCAGGCCATGGAGGGGTGTGAGGCCCAGCTCTCTCCTCCCTCACTGAGCCAAGCCCTCCCTGTGGCTCCCAGGTACAGACGCAGGAGGCTGTGAGGGCCACGCTGCCCCCCAGCTACGCCCTGGAGCTGCTTACCATCTTTGCCTGGGAGCAGGGCTGTAAGAAGGATGCCTTCAGCCTGGCCCGAGGGCTCCGGACCGTCCTGGCCTTGATCCAACAGAACAAGCGCCTCTGCATTTTCTGGACGGAAAACTATGGCTTCGAAGACCCCGTGGTTGGGGAGTTCTTGCGAAGGCAGCTTGAGAGGCACAGGTAATTCCTCAGCCCCCCACTGCCTGCTCTTCTGTCCTTCACGCCAGGAAGTAAACTCTAGGGGTGTTAACAGAACGATACCTGGGGCTCATGTTGTTGTACCTGTTTGGCGTGTGACACTCATACACCGATGATGGTTCACACCTGTGAAGCCACCCACCACCCAGGCCGCAGAACCGGTCCAGCGTGGCAGTGGGCCTTTCCCAGTCAGCGGCACCCCACAGGCAGCCCCGTTCTGATCTTCATCATCAGAGTCTTGCCTGCTCCTAAGCCCTAACGGACAGAACCTGGCACATTGTCCTGTCGTGTCTGGCTCATCCTCCTTCACATTAAGCCTTTGTGATCCATCCTTACAGTTGGGGCTGACTCTTTGTTGATGCAAAGTATTTCTCTGTGAATTTGTCATGCTATGAATTCCATTCTGCTCCTTGGGGATTTGGGGCCTGTGTGGGGAGGACTCATGGGCAGGGCTGTTGTGAACAGTTTTATGTGCATTGGTACATGTGAACCAAATGACTGTGTACAGCTAGAACAAAAATGAATGTATGCATCCTGAACGTGCTATAAATTAGAGTTCCTGGGGGTGGGCCCTATTTGCTCTTATGTACCTCTGCTGTGTAGCTGAATGCCTTAGGTTTTGCTTTTTGTTGTTTTTGTTTGTTTTGTTTTGTACCTCTGCTGTGTAGCTGAATGCCTTAGGTTTTGCTTTTTGTTGTTTTTGTTTGTTTTGTTTTGTTTTTCTATTGCTATGAAGAAACACCGTGATCAAGGCAACTTATAAAGCAAAGTGTTTAATTGGGGCTCACAGCTCCAGAGGGTGAAAACATCACGGCAGGCAGCATGGCAGCAGGCAGGCATGGTGCTGGA
>CM053766.1:106925601-106972763 GCA_028658305.1 Pachyuromys duprasi
TGTACCTCTGCTGTGTAGCTGAATGCCTTAGGTTTTGCTTTTTGTTGTTTTTGTTTGTTTTGTTTTGTTTTTCTATTGCTATGAAGAAACACCGTGATCAAGGCAACTTATAAAGCAAAGTGTTTAATTGGGGCTCACAGCTCCAGAGGGTGAAAACATCACGGCAGGCAGCATGGCAGCAGGCAGGCATGGTGCTGGAGTAATAGCGAAGAGCTCACATCCTCACACACAGGCAGGAGGAGGCAGAGGGCAGAGAGGGAGGGGATGGTTGAGGGGATGAAGACAGGAGAGTCTTTGAAACCTCAAAGACCACCCCTACCCCCGGCAACACTCCTCCTCCAGCAAGGTCACACCTCCTAATCCTTCCCAAACAGTTCCACCAGCTGGGGGACTCGCGTTTAAATATGTGACTGTGGGGAGCTCTCCTCATTCAGTCCACCACACTGGAGCTCAGGACCTGGCTCCAGCAGAGCAGGGGATGCCATCCTTATGCACATGAGGAACCCAGGGCCAGAGGCAGGAGGCTATCTGGTCCCACAAAGGGACAGGTCACCCTTCCCGCTATGAGCCTTCTCACTGCCCGGAGCCTCCTTGTCTCTGGAATTACAGGCCCGTGATCCTGGATCCAGCTGACCCGACTTGGGACGTGGGCAACGGGACAGCCTGGCGCTGGGATGTGCTGGCCAAGGAGGCTGAATCCTGCTTCAGTCAGCAGTGCTTTCTGGAGGCATCAGGAGTCCTTGTGCAGCCTTGGGAGGTGCCTGTGAGTAGGGGACAGTGGGGACCTCAGGCTTTTCGCTGATGTGCCAAGGGTATTGGGTGCAACGATCAGGGGTGAGAGTGTCTCACCCTCCATCCGGCTCAGGCCTCCGGGAAGAGCTCCTATAGCGATCTGTGGTGTCCTCTGCTCTCTGGGTATGTCCATCTACCTAGATGCCACCAGGGCATCTGTCCTGCTCTACACTAAGGCACATAGCTCCCATAACTTCCTCCCTTCCCCAAGCCTCAGTCAGCTCAGCTATGGTCAGAGGGGGCTGAGAAGAAGGCTGGGTGGTGAAAGAAACCTCTGCTTCAGCTGCTAAGGCTCAGTCACCACCTTCCAGGACCTTCTACATGCTGGGATCTTGGGTTTGGCCCACCCCATCCGACAAGGGCCTAATAAGGCCCTGGAAGATAAGAAAGCCCACGGTGTTGTGCTGCCAAAGACAAGGAGCCTGCAGCCTTCAAATTCATCTCCAGGAGTCCCAGAAGCAACCACCGAGGCTGTTCTGCCCACAGCCTATACAGCCAGCAAGACCCTCAAAGCAGCGCATCCAGGGGCCGTTAGGAAAACAGCACCGAGTCTCTCAAGTCACCGGATCACCCAGAGCACACCTCCCGGCGGCTCAATCGCAACCAGCGTCTCCACCGCTGGGTCAGAGATGGTCCCGGATCTGTCTCAGATCCCCAGCAAGGAGCTGGACTCCTTCATCCAGGCCCACCTGAGGCCGAGTCCCCAGTCCCAGCAGCAGGTGAGGCAGGCCATCGACACCATCCTGCGGTACCTCCGGGAGAAGTGTGGACACAAAGCTTCCAGGGTCAGCAAGGTGAGTCCTAAGGCGAAGGTGCCGCTGGGATGCCTCCCCGGGAACTGCAGTGGGCAGAAGGGGTCTGCAACAAAGTCAAGAATGGCCCAGGGAACTGGATGTCCTGGGAGGTGTGTTTGGCTGGCTGGTTGTAGACCAACAGACGCTCCTTGGCTTAAGAGGGAGTCACGTCCTAATTTGAGCTGGAAACAGTGTAAACCAAAACTGCCTTTCTAAGTTTCAGCATCTCCATATGTCCTCTACCATGGCTAGACCGGCTTGCTCTCCGGTGTTCCCATGCTTGTGGGAGCCTATGCTGGTCACGTTCATCTAGCATGGTGGCCACACTGCTGTGCCATGGAAAGTCAAGCCGGTTAAACTTGCTTCTGCTTTGTTTTCTTTGTATTCCTTCCTTCCTTCCTTCCTTCCTTTCTTCTTCTTCTTCTTCTTCTTCTTCTTCTTCTTCTTCTTCTTCTTCTTCTTCTTCTTCTTCTTCTTCTTCTTCTTTCTCTTCTTTAATGTTTGGAACTTTTGTGTGTGTGTGTGTGATAGAGTCTTACATGTAGCCCAAGTTGGCCAGGAACTCACTATGTAGCCCAGGTTAGCCTCAAATTCCAGACAATCCTCCTGCTTCAGCGTCTCTAGAACTGGGATTGCAGATATGGGCCACCATATCTGGCTTGTTCTGCTTTTAGCAATACAGTTTTGTTGTTCATTTGGTCTGTTGTTTGACACCTGGGTCTTGCTACCCCAGGCAATTGCTCTCCAACTGAGCTACACCCCCATAAGGCATCTAGAATTTTGCTGCTGCTGTTGCTTTAAAATCACTGTTAATCAGATCACTTCCCTCTTGAGCTCAAAAATCTCCCATGTTTCCCCTGAGGGCTGCGGGGCCAGTTCTGGCTGCTTCTGACACTCTCTGGCCTCATGCTGACCACTTCAACAGCCCCATGTTCACCCGTGGGCTCATTATGTCCTCTCCTGGAACATGCTCTCCTCTCTCCCCCTCCGCCTCAGCTGGGCTGTCTCACACACCTGCCCTCTGCTAAGACCTGTCCAATGCCTAACCATGGTATTAAAAAAAAATCAGTCTCACCAAGCCTGGTGGCACATGCCTGTCATCCCAGCACTTAAAGGGCAAAGGCAGGGGGTTCTTGAGTTCAAGCTCAGCCTGGGATACATAGATGGAGAGATCCTGGCTCTCTCCCTCTCCCTCTCCATCTTCCTCTCCCTCTCCATCTCCCTTTCCCTCTCTCTCTCTTTCACACACACACACACAAACAAACAAACAAATGAGCCAGTGTATCCAGTCTGAGAATCCAGTCCCCAGCACCCTTTCAGCCCCGGCAGGTACTAAGCAAAGCCCAAAGCCAGGGAGTTTCTGTTCGCCAACTATAGTGAATTAAGCTCCTGAGTGAGTGTGTGGGTGAGAGCTGAGTGGCTGGCTGGGCCAGCAGAGTACACACAGCCTCACTGGTCTCTAGGACCTGGACACACATACACCCTTCTGCTAGCAGTGTGCTTAGAGGCCACAAATGGGGATGGAGTGCCATCGCCTAACCTCCCTCCCCAGTTACCAACCACACGATAGTCTGACCCAGCGGACCTGGAGGCAGGTCCCTCAGACACAACTCAGCTCTCGAAGCTCCTAAGGGTTGGGGCCCTCACCTCTGTCAAGGTTCAGACCCAACATCCCCGGAGGGTTGGGACTTCTGGAGAGTCCGATGTCTGAGCTGCACTTTCCTCCCCAGGGCGGCTCTTTCGGCCGTGGCACAGACCTCAGGGGCATCTGCGATGTGGAGCTTGTCATCTTTTACAAAGCGCTCAGGGACTTCAAGGGCCAGAGGTCCTGCCAAGCAGAGATCCTGTGTGACATGGAAACCCAGCTACAGGCCTGGCGTCAGGACCCGGTGCCTGGACTGAGCCTCCGGTTTGCTGAACGGAACAGGCCCAATGCTCTGCAGCTCCAGCTGGTGTCCACAGACCTCAGCAACTGGGTAGACGTCAGTGTGCGGCCCACTTTTGATGCTGTGGGTAAGACATTTGCAGGACCCGAGGAGACCAGAAACCGTGGTACGGGGTGGGGTCGGGGGAGGCACCTGTCATTCCTTGGGATTCACCAAGCACTGAAAATCGCTCTGGATGATCTCAAAGCAACCATCAAACCTTCCTCAGAACTAGCCACCTTTGCAGCTGTTTGAATGTTGCCTCCCTGGTTTCTCTCTTCTCTGCCCTCTGGCTATTTGCCCTGTCTCTGGGGTTCTCTTGATTTCTCCACTCATTTTATTTTAAATTGGGTCTTGATATGCAACCCGGATGCCATCCTCCTGCCTCAGTCTCCCAAGTCTTCTGGGATCATAGGTGTATGTGTCTAAGTCCAGTTTCAATTTGTTGGGTTTTTTTTTTTCCTTCTTTCTTAATTTTTATGTGTATGAGTATTTGCCTGTATGCTAGATGCATGCAGTACCTGCAGAACCCACAAGGGGGTGCCAGATCCCCCAGGCTGGAGTTATACAAAGTTGTGACCTGCCCTGTGGGTGTCAAGAATGGAACCCAAGTCCTCTGCAAGAACAAGTGTTTTTAACTGCTGAGCCATCTCCTCAGCCCCTCTTTCAAGTCATTAAAGTGCTAAGTCCCCCAACCTTGGGACACGTCCCTCTATGGCTCTGGATCACATCCTCATTTGTGACTTGTTACCGGGAGCTCCCTGGGTGGATAGGACATTCCTCTCCAGCCTCACATTTACACAAGAGAAAACTGAGACCCAGAGGGGCAGTCCACACAGCGTGCCTCACTCCAGAACTCATTGCAGAGTTGTGGGGAGGTGGTGAAAACTGTGAACCAGATGGCATATACCTATAACCTCGGCTCTCGGAAAGCTGAGGCGGGACTGCTGCAAGTCCCAGGCCAGCCTGGATTACATCTTACAAGACAGATTGCTAGTTGAGGCATCATTTGATTTTCTAGCTCACGGCTGGCGGCTGTGTGGATCATTAATGCCAAGCCTGATTACACCAATAAGCGTTTCGTGGGTGAGCCGGTGACATATTCCGGCTCTGTGCTTCCGCAGGGCCACTGAATGCCTGCGCTGAACCTCAGCCCCAGGTGTACTCCTCCCTCCTCAGCAGCGGCTGCCAGGCTGGGGAGCACTCAGACTGCTTCGCAGAGCTCCGCAGGAACTTCGTGAACATCCGCCCAGCCAAGCTTAAGAGCCTGATGCTACTGGTGAAGCACTGGTACCACCAGGTGAGCCCTCTGGCCCCTCTCAGGGAGCCACCTCTGCCATGGTCTTCACCTCCCAGGGCTGGCAAGGCTCCCGTCGTCACCTCTTTCCTAGTTGTACGTCATCCTGGGCAGATTCTAGAACCTTCTTCCTGGCAAGCCCTTCTCTGAAGACTAGCTCACACTCATGCCATCGACAAAAACAAAAACCAGCTCTCCCCTTAAAGGGGATAAGAGTTAGTTTAACAGGGACCAGAACACAAGCAACCAGATTTTGGTCAACGAAGTCCATGTTCTGTGGGGACAGTTCCATGCCATTTTATGGTAACAGAATAAAGAGAGCTGGGATACCAAGATGGACACATTGCAGTCCGCATTCACTTACACTCTTTGAGGGAAATAGCACTCAAATCTGGGCTCCCTGTCTCACAGTCTGACCTGGGACAAGTCACCACCCTCTCCCTCCAGACCTCAGTTTCCCCATCTGTAAAACACAAAGCATCGTCCAGGTCGTCTCCACGATCAGGTGCTTCTGGGGTTCTCTTTTACCCTCCCTCCGCTTCCTAAATCTCAAGTGCCAGCCTAAAGTAGGTGTCCACACTGACTGACCTCTGGTTGGGTGACAGGTTGCCACTCGAGATAAAGGAGGAAAGGCAGCGGGCGCCACTCTGCCCCCAGCCTATGCCCTGGAGCTTCTGACAATCTTCGCCTGGGAGCAAAGCTGTGGGGAGGAGAAATTCAACATGGCTGAAGGCCTGCGGACCGTCCTGAGGCTGGTCCAGAAGCACCAGTCACTCTGTGTCTACTGGACAGTCAACTACAGCATGCAAGACCTGGCCCTCAGAGCACACCTTCTTGGCCTGCTCCGGAAAGCCAGGTGCATGCTCCACAGAGCCCGCCTCAGCTGCCTCTTTCCTGCTTCTCCTGGAGTCCATGTACCCAGGAGGGAGCTGGGGTAGACTTTGGGTCACCTATCCTGCCCTCCTGCTTGCCTTTGGATTCTGATGAGGGGTGCCCCAGAGGACCCCAGAGCCTACTTGATTAGCACAATTAAATGCCATTAGAGATAAGGGCCAAACGAGCTGGCTTAGGCTCCAGCTACCATGCCTTCTGGCCCCTGGGTCCTATTCTGGCCCCTCCCAGCTCTCATAACTGACCATCCTTCCCTGCTTCCACCTGCTCTGCCCCCAGGCCTCTAATCCTGGACCCTGCAGATCCCACCTGGAACGTGGGCCAGGGCAGCTGGGAGCTGTTAGCTCAGGAGGCAGCAGCCCTGGAGTCACAAGTCTGCCTTCAGAGTGGGGATGGGACTCTGCTGCCTCCCTGGGATGTGATGGTAAGAGACAGGGCCCTGGGCCCACTGCGATGAGCCAGATGGTAAAGTGCTTGCCCCCAAGCACAACAGCCTGAGTTCAGTTCCCAGAGCCAGCATGAAGGTGGAAGAAGGAAACTGACCTCACCGAGTTGCCCTCTGACCTCCACAGATGGTCTGTGGCACATGCATGCGTTCTCGAAGGCATGCCCACACACATTCTACAAGACTTCATCTCTTAAAGGTCCCCCGTCCCCACTGAGGACCCAGTGTGCAATGCATGAATCTTTGAAAGACAAATCATATCTGGACCACAACCGACACAATCTCACTTGCTTAACATGGGAGATCCACTAAGATGGGGAGGAACGGCCATACCCATTTAAAGGTGGGGAAACTGAGGCCTCTCGTCAGTGTCAGAAACAGATCTGGAACTCAGGGCCATCCCATGCTACTTCAGAACATGCCAGCCAGAAGGGAAGAACACTGAGGACATCACCTCCCGTGGATGAGGAAGGACAACACTTGGGCATCCCCGGAATCCTGCTTGAACCAGCCCCGCCCATTTCTCTCCACAGCCAGCCCTCCTTCACCAGACCCCGGCTGAGGACCTGGACAAGTTCATTAGTGAATTCCTCCAGCCCAACTTCCACTTCCTCAGTCAGGTGAAGAAAGCGGTAGACACCATATGCTCCTTCCTGAAGGAGAACTGCTTCCGGAACTCTACCACCAAGGTGCTCAAGGTAGTCAAGGTGAGGCCTGAGAACTGCAGGTGAGGGGGCCCCTGTGGGATGGGACCCCTCTCCAGCCTCCTGGTGGGCTCTTATGATGTCCACGCCCACAGCAAAGGAACAAGGCGTCTGGCACAGCTGGAAGCCAGGGAGTAGGACCCCTTTTCAGGCACAGTGCGATCCAGGGTCATCCACAGGGCACCAGCAACGGCTGTTCTCTCTGGGTTGGATCTCTTTCTTTCTTTCTTTCTTTTTTTAATTTTATTTTAAAGGTTTACTTATTATGTGTAGAGTATTCTGCCTGCACGTATGCTTGCAGGCCAGAAGAGGGCACCAGATCTCATGATAGGTGAGCCACCATGTGCCATCATATGCCATCATGTGGTTGCTGGGAATTGATCTCTTTCTTTCTTAACTATACACATGAGAAATTTATCAGCAGCCCTCATGACAACCAACCGACTGATTTCCAAAAATAAAAATCTGCAAAATCTATAATAATAGGTTGATGGAGACCTCATTGTTGACCTCTGACCTCCACATTTGCACACGCGTGCAGGCTGTGGAACATAAAGGGACGCTTCAGGGCTCAAGCCACCTTCCATGTTCTCCCCAGGGTGGGTCTTCTGCCAAAGGCACTGCTCTACAAGGGCGCTCGGACGCTGACCTGGTCGTGTTCCTCAGCTGCTTCCGCCAGTTCTCAGAGCAAGGCAGCCATCGAGCAGAGATCATCTCAGAGATCCAGGCTCAGCTGGAGGCATGCCGGCAGAAGCACAGCTTCGACATCAAGTTTGAGATCTCCCGGAGGAAGAATCCCCGAGTGCTCAGCTTCTCGCTGACATCCCAGGCACAGCGGGACCACAGCGTGGACTTTGATGTGCTGCCAGCCTTCGATGCCCTTGGTGAGGTTCCCAGGACCTCCTGTCTTAGCTACTGTTCTAGTGCTGGGAGGAGACGCCATGACCAAGGCCACTCTTACAAAAGAAAGCATTTAACTGGGAGTTGGCTTACGGTTTCAGAGGGTTAGGCCGTTATTGTGGCAGGAATCGTGATGGCAAACAAGGCAGTGGAGAAATAGATGAGAGCTGCATCCTGACCCCCAGGCAGAGGGAGAGGGGAAGGGGCGGGGGGGAATTTAAAGCCCACACCCTGGGCTTGGTGTGGGAATTTAAAGCCCCAAAGCCCACTTGAAGTGACACACCTACAACAAGGCCACACCTCCTAATCCTTCCCAAACAATCCCACCATCTGGTGGCTAAACATTTAAATATATGACCCTATTGGGGGCGGGGCCTTTCTCATTCACACCACCCCAGGACCCACATACTGAATGAGACCAGCAGGCACATTCTGACTCTATGTAGGGCCTGGTTCTTCTTGTACAAACTGGTCTGGTCTGCTTCTACTTAAGTTCTCAGAGCCAGCATGGTGCTTTCAGCCCCTGACCCCTGCAGCCCTGTTAGCCAGAGAAGGCTTTTTGTCTAATGACTACTGGAGCCCCTCCCTGACAGGGCTGAGCAGGCATCAGAGGAGGTTAAAGACACCACATCTTAAGCCAACTCTCAGCCAAGATATTCTTCATGA
Organism: Pachyuromys duprasi; assembly: GCA_028658305.1. Taxonomy (NCBI): domain Eukaryota; kingdom Metazoa; phylum Chordata; class Mammalia; order Rodentia; family Muridae; genus Pachyuromys; species Pachyuromys duprasi. Next base: position 106,934,016 of record CM053766.1, read on the forward strand.
TGGACAGACAGGCAGCTGAAAAGGAGCCAGGCAGAGAATTCCACTCTCATGAGGGATTTAAGCTAGGATGTGCCTTCCCACCCCCCTAAAAAAAAAAAAAAAAAAAAACAAACACATGGTAACCTCCCAGTGAGTCTCAGATTATCCTTAGACAAGGAACACTAAAGGTCTCTCAGACCAGATTTCTAAGCTGGCTCACCTTGACTCCCTGCCCTTCAACCTTCTCTTCAGGCCAGCTGAGGCCCCACACTAGGCCTGATCCCCAGGTCTACAGAGACCTCATCCATAGCTACAGTAACGCGGGCGAGTTCTCCACCTGCTTCACGGAGCTGCAGCGGGATTTCATTATCTCCCGTCCCACCAAACTCAAGAGCCTCATCCGGCTGGTGAAACACTGGTACCAACAGGTTAGTCCCAGGGGCCACCAGTCACCCCCATTTCCTCACACACACTTACAGCCCTGCTGGGTCCCAGGCACTGTGTCCTGAATACTTTCCTTGGGGAGACAAGGGTCTGTTTGGCCACAAGCATAGCATGTGAGGTCTGTCACATTCCACCCAGAAGACCTTAGTCCTCCTGTCCATAAGGTGGGGTCAAGCTAGATCTAGTAAAGTTTTGTCATCTCAAGTTACTTAGGAGACTGATGCAGAAAGACTGAAAAGTCAAGGCTGGCCTGGGCTACAGAGTGGGTTCAGGGCTGGTCTAGCCAACTCAGTGAGAAACCTGTCTCAAGATAAATAGTGGCACGCTGGGGTGCAGTTCTTAGGGGTGCTGGTAAAGCCTAGTGTGTGTGAGGCCCTGAGCTCCAGCCCACACACCCCTTAGTAAAATAGAGCTAACAGATTATGGCCATGTGCCAAGGGATGATGGGTGCTCAGCTAAGCTTTAGGGTTCCACCTATCAATTCCCGGGGACCCTCTGACTCCTGTGTGAGGCATTAGCTATTGTGTTGCCAGCAGGGGCTGAAAGACACATCTCCTTTCTCCTGCTCCCCCAGTGTAACAAGAAGCTCAAGGGGAAGGGCTCCTTGCCACCTCAGCACGGGCTGGAGCTCCTGACAGTGTATGCCTGGGAGCAGGGCAGCCAGAGCCACCAGTTCAACATGGCGGAGGGCTTCCGCACCGTTCTGGAGCTAGTTGGCCAGTACCGTCAGCTCTGCATCTACTGGACCATCAACTATAGTGCAGAGGACGAGACCATTGGTGACTTCCTGAAGATGCAGCTTCAGAAGCCCAGGTTCGGTCGGTCACCCCCAGACTCCTCTACCTCAGACCCATGGTACCCACTTCTTCCTGCATCACAGGGCAGAGGAAAGAAGGGCAGGGCCCGCTCTCTGAAACTGGGTGGCTTCCCAGAGTGGTACTTTTAGTACCTGAGGAGAGAGTCTGTTTCCTGGTCACCTGTCAGCGCACTTGTCAGATGAAATAAATACAAGACTCCAAGTTCAACTCAGGTGTGAACAAGTAATGAATAGTGTGTTAGTTTGGTGACTCACATACAAGATTTGGGACATACATAATGCTTTTTACATTTAATATGAAAGCTGGGCTATGGCTCAGTTGGTAGATGATTGCCCTGTATACACAGAGCCCTGGGTTCCATCTTCACCACTGCATAAACTGGGTGTGGTGGTGCCCAGCTGTGATACAAACGCTCACGGGGCGGTGACAGGAGGATCAGGAGTTCAGAGCATCCTCAGCTACAAGCGGGTTCAAGGCCAGCCTGGGCTATGTGAAACCCTGTGGGTAAAAATAAAACAAGCAAACAAACAAAGAGTGTTCCAAGAAGCTGAGGTTAGAAGGGTTGAGAGATGACTCAGCAGTGAAGAGAACTGGGTTCCATTCTCAGCACCCACATGGGGGCTCATGGTCATCTGTTATTCCAGTTCCTGGGGACCCAATGCCCTCTTCTCCTTCTGTGGCACTAAGCATGTATGTGCATAGACATACATGCAGACAAAGCACTCATAGGCATAAAAGAATGAAAGGAAATCAAGAGGCTGAGGTAGGAGGGTTTCAAGTTCAAAGCCAGCCATAGCTACATCATGAGATTCCTGCCTCAAAACTGAAGTGCATTCATGAGTCCTCAGAAACGCGGATGTAACTGGGCGTCTGGCATTTGCATGCATTAAATCTGGTGGCATTACATTGGCAGCCCTTGGGTTGTTTAAGTCTGTGTCATTCCTCACCATCTTGCCCACTTCTGAAATGGGAACAGAGATAAGCAAGAATGTCCCCTAAATGTATGTTATGTTGACAGTTTGCGGGTAGTGGTAGTGTATACTGGGAAATAGTCTGCTGCATGATATACATTACCTAGGTAATGTGTCTGCCAAGGATGCTGGGAGAGAGTGTGGCAGGACCAGTGCTGCCTTCAGCGCTGTGAGTGATTAGTAATGTCTGCCTGGACACAGCACGAAAAAGTGGTGCATAGGCAGCTGCTTCTCCCTCCTTCCTTCCTTGTGAAAGATTTAAAAACTTTTGATATGTGTAGTGTTTTGCCTGCTTCTATGTATGTACACTGTGTATGCAGTGCCCGTGGAGGCTGGAAGAGATCTCCTAGAACTGGAGTTATGGATGGTTGTGAGCTGACATGTGGGAGCTGGAAACTGAGCTCTCGGGCCCTCTGCAAGAGCCGTCAGCGCACTGAGTGCTCTCTCCAGCCCCGCCCACCCCTTTTGAACAGACTATGTAGCCCAGGCTGCTCCAAACTCACAATCCTCCTGCCTCTGCCACTCCATTCCACTCTATCTGCTACCCTAGAGTGTGCTCCTGGGGCACTGAGAAGTCCCTGGATCCCGGCCCGGGCCCCTGTAATGTTAGATGAAAGTGAAGAACAGCCCAGCCAGCGTCACAAGTGGACTCTGTGGGGTAAGACTGACCCTGAGTACAATTGCAGGCCCATCATCCTGGATCCAGCTGACCCGACAGGCAACCTGGGCCACAATGCCCGTTGGGACCTGCTTGCCCAAGAGGCTAGAACACTCACGTCTGCCCTATGCTGCATGGACAAGGACGGCATCCCCATCAAGCCATGGCCGGTAAAGGTGAGGGGCCAGTGAGGTAGACAGGAGCAGCCTCTGAGAGAGGACATGGACATGAGCAGACACACGGCCCTCCCTGAGGAGCAAGACCCAGACACGGCCCCTGTGACCCTGGGCCTCCCCTTCCTGTGTGGTATGTGGTCTCTGCTCTGCAGAAAGGCTAAGGTAACCAGCATGTCTTCCTTCCCACAGGCCACTGTGTGAAGTCTAGGAAGATCAGTGGTCACACCGGCTGACCGAAAGTGACGTCAGCCTTCAGCATGGGAGCCCCAAGAGCACCTGGCCAGATGTGTGTGTCTGTGTGTGGTGTGTCTGTATAGTAGCTTTGTGTGTCTATATGTATATGTATATACATGTGTGTTTGTATGTGATATGTGTATATGTATGAGTATGTATGTGTGAATGTGTATATTTGTATGTCTGTGTCTCTGTATATATATATGTGTGTGTCTGTGTGCATGTGTATCTGTGTGTGTATGTATGTGTCTGTGTATATGTGTCTATGTGTGTGTGGCTATATGTATATGCATGTATATGTCCATGAGTATCTGTGTGTCTGTATGTGTATGTATGTGTGTATGTCTATCTGTCTGTCTGTATGTATGTATGTGCATCTGTGTGTCTGTCTTATGTATGTGTCTGTCTGGCTGTATATGTGTATACGTATATATGTGTGTGTATATATCTGTGTGTATGTGTCTGTATGTATATGTGTGTATGTATATATGTATGTGTGTTTATGTGTATATGCATGTGTGTCTCTGTGTGCTCTCTCACACCATCTCCCTCCTGATCACCTGCTCACCCTCATCCCTCCCTTTCTTCCCATCGTTTACCCTCACTCTGGAGCTTCATTGAGCTCTACTGTGATCATCCCAGCACCCCACGATAGACATTCCAGGACCCAGGCATCTCTGAAACTCCAGTCTGCTGTTCACCTACCCTGTGCCCTGCCTGCACCCCACAGCCACTCCCAGCAGCACCTCAGCCCTGCCAAGAAGCCTCCCTCCTCCCTAGCATCTCTCTGCCCCTCCATCCCTCTCATATCCCTCCACCTGCAGAGAGCCAGCTGTGGTCCAGCTTCGGTCCAGCTCTGTTCTCCATGTGATGTGACCATGAACATCATAGGCAGAAATTGTCTTGGTGACTACAAAATACCTAGGCCCACAGCTACAGCAACAAAATAAGCAAAACGAGGCATAACTGGGCCTTAGGAATGTAGGAGGGGCAGGAAGAGTTCCCAGGCCTCACCTTGGCCCCAAATGCTTCCTCAGCTTTCCTGAGTCATCACCTGTGAAAGTCGAGGCTTTTTGATACTGCAGTGCTTAGGGTTCACCCACACCCCTGCCAGCCCCTACCAATGCTCTGTAAGTAACCCCAATAAACCCATTGGCTCACTCACTTAGACTCAGGGGGAATCTTTGTACCCTTTCTGATGGGATGAACAGACGTTTGTCTCATCAGGAAAGGTCATGCCACATTATCCTGCCTCCTGATTGATGTCTTTTGTTCCCAAATGCAGTGGAGACAGGGGTCCTGAGGAGGATGAGAAGGACTGGGTTTGCAAGCCCTAATCCATAAGCCTATATATTCCAGCAAGAATCTTCGCCTGTGTTCCAGCAAGAATCTTCGCCTTTGCCACACTGTGGGTGGACTATGGACGGTGTCTGTCCCTCCTCCCCTATCCCAACCAGGACAAATGTCTACCAGTCTGTCTTACATGGGAAAATACCTGCAATCTCCTAGTGTCTAAATGACATCAAGGGGCCCAAAGAGTTGGGGGAGGGGGCAGACATATCCTATGAATGTCCCAGGCCTGCAACACAGGAAGCCAGCGGCAGATGCTGGGAGCAGTGTGGTCACAGCAGGGTCCTCCAGAGGGACAGCCTGAGGGGTGGATGTGGTAGTGATCCATCCCCAGGAGTCCTGAGGAGGATGAGAAGGACTGGGTTTGCAAGCCCTGATCCATAAGCCTGTGTTCCAGCAAGAATCTTCGCCTTTGCCACACTGTGGGTGAACTATGGAAGGAGAGGAATAAGAATAAGAAAAAGGAATCTGTGCCAACCCGTCCCCCAATAAGAGTATCTCAGACAACCCAGCTTGGCCTGGACCACTACCGGGGATAGGACCAACAAAGATGCAGGGAATCAAGGGGCCCCCAGGTCTCTTCTCAGCTACCACTTATGTCTCCTGCTCTCTGTTCCAGGCAAGACCCCATGGGGTTGGTACCAACTTCACCTCACCTAGGAAATTCACTGAGGATATGAACACAGACCCCAGATATGTTTCCTGGTGGCTTCTGTCACATTCTCAGAGCTCTAGACAGTGATTCTCAACCTCCCTAATGCTGCGGCCCTTTCATACAGTTCCAGGCACTTGCATGTGGGTGTCTCTGCATGTGGGCAGCCCCACTTGGAGAAGGATAAAAGAATAGTGTCTCCATTCCTAAGACCATTGAAAAATATGTGCTTTCTGATAAGCTTAGGTGACCCCTGTGAATGGCTTGTTCAACGCCAGAGGGTTGAGGCCCACAGGTTGAGAAGCACTGCTCTAGACAGATGTGACTAGCAGAAACCTCTTTCCGTGGAAGCTAGCAGCAGATGGGGCAACGGCCTAGCATCTCAGTGTTAGACCCAGGAGCCACATTGTTACACACTGTTATTAAGTCTCCATACCTTACAGAAGAGGTTTGTTTCCTAAACCTAATGGATCCTGCAAATCATTTGTTTCCAAAACCTGGGCTGAACTTGCAACCCCACGTGCATACCCAGCCCTTTGCCTTTCTAAACTCCTAACCACGGTGATGACTAACTTCCATGTGATGTTCCCCACAGGCAGCCTTGAGCCCTGAGTCCCTCTACCCCCTTCTGTCCTGGTGCTAACAGCCAACTATCTCAACAGCTGCTTTCCATCAACCCTAACCCTTCTGCATAAAGGAACCTCAAAAGCCGTTTAGGGGCTGCTCTCTAAAAATCCCAACCTAGGGGGAGGCAGTTATCTGGCCGATCCCTTGTGCACTTCTAAGTACAGCTTGCTTTAATCAGTCGTGGAAATGCACCCTCCTCCCTCCCCTCCTCAGGTCCAGCCCCTGCTCTTGTCCCCACCACACTCACACTGGGCTCTTTTGTCAAAATGGCTCCAGAATTAGGATAACTGTGAGTTGGAGTCAGGTAGTGAGGTGATGGCCATCTGTGTGGCGGACAGGCCTTGCTGACCTGAGCTCCTCAGTATCCGACAGTGGCCACCAAGGTGGTGTTGAGCTTGATTCAAGCCAAAGCCCTGGGGAGGAGGCCCAGGAGGGCACAGCTAGGGCTGGGTGAGGCGGTACACATATGCAAACAACCCTAGCACTTGGGAAGCTGAGGCAGGGTTGCTGAGAGCGATTAGTGTCCGCTGTGTTCCTGTCTGTGGCCTCACTTAGGGGAGGAACTGCAAGAGTCCTGCTGCTTTCATGGCTCATTTACTGAGCCGAGACTTTGCCCTCGGTTGGGCTCCGAGGCAACTTCTCAATGCAAACTCTCTGTGCCTTTCCCAGTGAGTGTCCCAGGAAGCCATCTGCCATATAGGACAGCCACACTGCAGTATGTCCTCCTTCCTTGGAGGAAGATGCTATCCAGAATAGTTTATGGAAGGCTGAGGCAGGGGCATTACCAGTTCCAGGCCAGTTTGGGCTACATAACAAGGCTCTGTCTCAAAACAAAATGATTGTATTGAATTGGCAAGATTTCTTTTTGTTTTTAAGTTTTAAATATTTACTTTTAAAAATTGTGTGTGTGCATGTGCGTGTGTGTATATGTGTGCATGCATGCCCATTGCATGATGTATGCATGTGTATGTGTACACACATCTGTATGCATGTATGTGTGCATGTGCGCGCGCGCGTGTGTGTGTGTGTGTGTGTGTGTGTGTGTGTGTTTAAGCTCTTGACTCTTCAGGGCTCAGTGTTCACCCAAAGGCAAAAAAGAAGCCTACATCTGCCAGGGCACCTGCCTTGCTGTGTGTCTTTGAGCAAGTTAGTACCTTCCCTGGGCTCTTTCTGTAGTGCTCTGACTGGCACTGAGTGCTCCAGCCACTGGAAATAGGACAAGGGAAGGGCAGTGTGTCAAGGGACAGCCTCCACCCTCAATAAAACCAAATTACCTTAGTGTTTAGGGAGCACTGGGCCAGCATTCTGCCAAAGGTTTTGTTTGTTTGTTTTGTTTTGTTTTTGAGACAGGCTCTATCTATGGGTGGAGGAGATAGAGGCATCAAGAAGTCAGTCCTGCACGGAAGGACACACACATCTGACCCCTGCACGAGTGTCCCCCTGAGGCTCTGGAGGTTTAGGTTTAAACCGGGTGTCCTCAGAAGTGATCAGCTAGCTGGACACTCCCCTTTTGGCAGCTGCTGGGCAGTGACTCCTGCACTTGGGTTTCGATTTCCTACAGCAACTAAGCTATAATGTGGGTGGGGCAGTGGCTGTGTATTTGACTTCCACTTTCCAGAAACGCCCCCATGAGCAGAGACGTAGTCCCAGTACCTAAGCTAAGTGCTCTCTTCCTCGGCCATTCACAGCCTTTCTAAGGCCAACTAGCAACTATGGGAAATTGGCTGGCTGGTGAGTCCTCTGTTGGGTCACCTGGCTGGTCATCTGGCAGTTCATCTGTTGGGTCACCTGGCTGGTCATCTGGCGGTTCATCTGTTGGGTCACCTGGCTGGTCATCTGGTGGTTCATCTGTTGGGTCACCTGGCTGGTCATCTGGTGGTTCATCTGTTGGGTCACCTGGCTGGTCATCTGGCGGCTCATCTGTCTGGTCACCTGGATGGCCATCTGACGTGTCCTTGGTGCCAGCGCACAAGCTAGAAGAGTATATCCGGGAAAACCTCAAACCCAACGAAGAATGTCTGAAGCAGATAGACCAGGCTGTGGATGCCATCTGTGCCCTCCTGCGAAGGAGTGGCATCCCTGTGGAGGCAGTGGCTAAGGTGAGACACAGGGTTGAGGACAAGGGCTCAGGATCTGAGGAGAGTTCGCCGTCCCCAAGTGGTGGTGCTGACTGCAGCCCCATGCCGGGCCCGCGGACTGCACTTCACAGGGCTTTTCTCTCTCTGGAGGACAGACAGCACAGGGGCCTAAGCCACAGCCAGGCCTTCTTCACCTGCCGGGCTGCAGCTCTGCAGAATAAGGTCAGCCTGGACCCAACTGCAGAGTGCTGTGATGATGAGGCACCGGGTGTTCTCAGCACAGGGGCTGCTGCTGTGATCAGAGCTCGGTACACTGCCAGGGACCGATTGCCAACACGTGCACTCTGCTGCATGGTGTCTTTGACTCCACATTTGTGAGATTTTTGTTCATGTAAGCATTTTCGTTCTTGTATAGTACTCCGCTGTGTTGTTTGTTCATCTTGTTGCAGTTTCAGTTGCCTCCAGTTTGGAGCGAGCATGCAAAAACGCTGACAGGGATCCAAATTAATGCTGGCAACCTGATTTTAAAGTGGTGGTGACGTTCGGGGATTTCACTTGACCTGAGAAACGTCACTGGAGCCACAGAAAGTTCAGCCCTCACAACTGCTGCCCCATTCCCTGCAGGGTGGCTCCTATGGCCGGAAAACAGTCCTAAGAGGCTTCTCCGATGGTACCCTTGTTCTCTTCATGGGTCACTTCCAACAGTTCCAGGATCAGAAGAAAAACCAATATAAACTCCTGGATTTGATTGAACAACTGCTGAAAAACCATGAGAAGTACAAGAACTCAGTAAACCGTGGGGACAGCCTTGAAGTGCCAGTGTCCATACATGGGCAGAAGATGCTCTTGCAGCTGCTTCCAGCCTTCAATCCTCTTCGTGAGTGATCCAGGGAGCAGGGGGTCCAAACTTTTTTGGAGTATTGGGGGGGGGGGGCACTTAGGTTCTATTGTCTGAGACTGTGACAGACAAAACTGGGTGTTTCCAAAATAGGGACTGTCTTAGTCAGTGTTCTGTCACTGTGAAGAGACACCATGACCAGGGCAGCTCTTATAAAAGGAAACACTTAACTGAGGGCTGGCTTACAGTTTCCAAGGGTTAGTCCTTTATCATCACAGTGGGAAGCAGGACAGGTACAGCCCTGGAACAGTAGCTAAGAGAAGAGAGACTGGGCCTGGCCTGGGCTTTTGAAACCTCAAAGCCTACCCCCAGCAACACACTTCCTCCAACAAGAACATACCTCCCAATCCTTCCCAACCAATTCATCAACTGGGGACTAAGTGTGCAAATCTATGAGCCTCTGGGGCTATCCTCACTGAAACTACCACAGCCCCCTAGAGAGAAGAGCCTCCTATCCTGGGCACGCTCTGTCTAGAACTTCATTCTCACCCCATTTACTCTGGATATAATGTTCTAGACTCTTGAATCTAATGTGGAACTTTTATAGGTGAGGGGATAGATGTATGGACAAGTGGCAGGAAAGAAGTGAACAGATGGATGGAGGTGGATGGCTCGGTGCTGGATGGATGGATGGATGGATATGAGGGTAGATGCATATGTATGAGGATGTAGGGGTGGCTGCATACACAGGTAGGAAAAGGGATGGATGGGAGGATTGTGGACAGATGGAAAATGGATGGCTATAGAGATAGACAGATAGATGCATGGGAAAACAAAAAGACATGAATACATTGTGGCCACACTGCCAATGGTAGGCTCCAATAGTCTGACATCCTAGGACTCCTGAGCTGGAGGCCAGGGTGCCTTCATTGTCCACACCTCTGAGAAACTTCTGGGTTCCTGGGTCCTTGAATAGCCGTTGCCTGCCTGTTTTCTGAAGAGATGGGGATGTATACAATCCTACATTGTGGCACTCCCAGGAAGGTGGCCAGGATCAGAGAACAGTACTGAGTTGTGGCCCTGGGCCCTTTTTGTCTGGTAGGGTTTGAAGGTGAAATGCCCCCTACAGGCTCATGTGTTTGAACACTTGGTCCCCAGCTGGTGGCACTCATTTGGAGGGTGTGGAGAGGAGGTCCTAGCAAGAGGCAGCAGGAGGCAGGGAAGCGAGCCTTGAGGGTGGTAACCCCGCCCTGCTTCCAACCCCACTTCTAGGCTCTCTGTGTTTGCTTCCTGGTCCAAGAAGGGAGCGTGAAGCATCACCCCCTGGAGCCATCTCTTCCCCCTCACAATGCTGTACCCTCTTAACAGTGAGCCAAAAGAAGGCCTCCCCCCTTTGGTTGCTTCGGTCAGATGTTCCATCCCAGCAGCCAGAAAAGTAACAATACATGACCCCAATGGGTCCCTTGTCACTAAATCTAAAATCAGAGCAACTGAGCTTCGAGGTTCGTTTAGTTGTAATGGTGTCCCTGCCTTGAAAAAGAGAGGAATTCAGGGGTTAGAGATGTGAGGCTCCTTCACTGCAGTAAATTTTGGATTCTCTCTTCTGGTGCCCAGAGCCTGGTGGTGGGAGATCAGGCCAGCCCCACCCTCTGCTGCCTTGATTCAGTCAAGTAAGGTGCCAGGAGAAATTAATTCTGCACATGTAGTACCCCGCTACTGCCACCAGGTGGCGATAGATTCGCATCTTCCAACATAAGACTCAATTACAAGAAGCAAAGACTTGCTGAGAAAATCAGTGCTCTTTAAATGATTCCATCTTATAAATATACCAAGTATGTTTATTCTTCATATCCATTTGACACTTCTTAATTTATTTTTTTCTAATGGAAACAATATTTTAAATGTAGAGTTATTCAGACATATGTAAAACGTATGTAAACAGTAGCAATACAATACAAAGCACTGTTGAATTGAATTCAGCTACATGTAACAAGGTTATGCAAGAGAAATAAAATCATTGCTCATTTTTTTTAAAAAGAAACAGACCCTACACGGGGACTCAGAAATGACTTCCTTTACTAAATAAAAGGCCAACTAGTCTGGTCTAATTGTCTGTACCAGGTCAGTCAGGCAGACTCCTGGTGCCGTGGTTTCTTTCTCCAGGACCTTTGACCCAAAACTGACTCCAGTTTATTTGACTTCAGGGTGTCTACCCCTAAGATTAGATGTGGCAGTTGGACTCCATAAGAGGTTTAGAAGACTTACATGTTACATTTTTGCAAAATGACTTCAACTATTCCCAGTTTATAGGCAGCATTCAATAAATAGCAAGGACACATATGGTTACTGTGTGCCTAAATATGTTTACAAACAGCAGAGCTCAGCAAGCAAGAATGGAAACTAGTTGGTGCAGTGCACCTCTGCCCCTCCCGGTTCCTGCCACCTCAGAGGGCCTCCAAGGCTCTGTAAGGTAGAAGTCATTCAGTTTCACGGATGAAGGCAGCTGTGCCTTTGGTATTAATCTGGGGCCTTATTCTCGTGTGTCATTTACTGCCTCATGTTGATCTTGTATTGAGCCAGCTGCCCCCTCACAGATCAGACAACAGACAATCTCCCCAACTCCAGCTGAATTTCCCACTGCTCTTTCCCACCAGGCTTCAGTGAGAACCCCAGCTCCAGGGTCTATCGGGATCTCAAAAAAGCCATAGATCAAGTCAGAGCCTCACCGGGGGAGTTCTCGGCCTGCTTTACCACACTGCAGCAGCGGTTCTTTGAGAGATGCCCCAGAAAACTGAAGGATTTGATCCTGTTGGTCAAGCACTGGTATCAAGAGGTAATTTGTGTGATTGCCTTGTTTTAAAGAGGGTCTTAGTCTGACCTGGAACTCACTCTGCAGACCAGGCCGGCCTCAGTCTCCCAGAGATCCACTTTCTTCTGTGTCCCAAGTGCTGGGACCAAAACCAGGTACCACCGTGACCTACTGTATTATTACCTTCCGACTGAGACCATTCACAGCAAAGAAATTTCAACAACATTAACAGCCTACCGCAGCCTGTGTGACTGTAGCCCAGCACTCCTGATGTGGAGGCAAGAGGCTCTAGAATTTAAGGCTTACCTCAACCGTACAGCAAGACTGTTTTCTAAAAGAAAAATCCTGAGGCTGATGAGATGAGATGGTTCCATGGTTAAGAGCATGTATTGCTCTTCCAGAGGACCTGAGTTGGATTCCCAGAACTGATGTCATGTAATCCCACCAGCAGCTGTAACTCTAACTCCAGGGGGATCTTACACCTCTAACCTATGCAGGCACCTGCACTCACATACACAGAGACACACAGACACATAATTAAAAACAATAAGAGTTTGGAGAGATGACTCAGTGCTCAAGAGCACTGGCTCTTCTTCCAGAGGACCTGGGTTCAATTCCCAGCACCTGCATGGCAGCTCACAAACTTCTTAGGGGAGGCAATGCCCTCCTCTGGCCTCTGTAAGCACCAGGAATGCACTTGGTGTACAGATACACATGCAGACAAAACACACATAGATATACAATAAATAATGAAAAAATTAACATATTAAAAATAATTTTAAAATTCCACTATCAGTCACCACTAATCTCATTCAAAGAATATGTGGGTTGTGTGTATGTATGTATGTGTGTGTGTATGTGTGCGTGTGTGCATGTGTGTGTGTATGTATGTGTGTGTATGTATGTGTGTGTGTGTGTGTGTGTGTGTGCGTGCCACAGCGTATGTGCAGAGGTCAGAGGACAACTTACAGGAGTGGGTTATCTCTTTTCACTATATTGGTCCTGGGGATGGAACTCAGCTCATCAGGTTTGGCGACTAGAACCTTTCCTCTCTGAACCCTTTGCTGGCCCTCCCTTATTTTCAAATCCTGCAAGCAGATCACATCACACACACCTGGCATCCTCCTCACTCACTCACTTTTGGCTGGCATAGCAATAGCTTTCTGTTGCCCTGTGCTATTCTTTGCTGTGTTGGGCCCTTGGCTCATTCCCAGGTTGCTGCCTCGATGAACTGGGTCGTTGTGGGTGTTCTCCAACTTGTCTTGTGTGAACTTGAGCATGTATTTTTCTTGGGTAAATATGCAGTGGAGCCTCGGGTCCTCACATTCTGAGAGCCCCAGACAGCACAGCACGAATGTACATGTCTCTATTTACATAAGTGGTGGACTCCTGCAGAAGCGTGAGGACCCCACTCAGTGTAAAGCCAGATAGTCTGAGGCTGTAACCCAGCGGTAGACACAGGCAGATTCCCCGGATCCTCGCGCCCCCTGGGCAGCCACTGGAGCCACTCAGTGAGCTCCAGGTTCACCAAGAAGCCCTGTTCCAGGGGAGAGTGACTGAGGGAGATACCTGTCTTTGACCTGTTTTATTCTCTCCCTCTCTTTCTCTCTCTCTCTCTCACACTCACACAAGAAACTCATACTCTCATACATGCACACACCTATACATTCACACACTGACAGAATCACGCACACACACTTCCACACTCACATAGTCATTCACACTCACACACATGCACACATACTTACATTCACATAATCACATATACCCACTCAAACCCCCACACACAGTCATACATGTTCACACACACACTGCACATTCACATACAGGCATCCACATTTACAATCACCCGTACCCACACACCCACTTTCAAGCACCCCACACACACTCGAGTGGGCATCGTGAGCATTCCACATGCTCTTTCCACACCTTCATCAGCATCTGATGGTACCGACGCCCTGACGTCCAGGCGTGGGGGATGTTGGCAGCTTCTAGACTCTGGCCTCCTGACAGTCTCGTCTTCTCTCGCAGTGCCAGGAGAAGTGGATGGCTTCGCCACCCCTGTCACTGCTGTATGCACTGGAGCTGCTCACTGTGTATGCCTGGGAACAGGGCTGCGGGGATGAAGACTTCGACATGGAGGAAGGTGTCAGGACCGTGCTGCACCTCATCAGGCAGGAAGCAAAGCTGTGTGTCTACTGGACGGACAACTACAACTTTGAGGATGAGACGGTCAGGAGCACCCTTTTACACCAGCTCAGGTCCCAAAGGTACCCAGCTTCCCTCGTCTCTCCAGATGCAGAGTCCCCCTCCCCCACTGAGAGCGAGTTCTGAACCCTTGCTGACAGAGGGTCTGTCTGCAAAGGAGACCCACAGTCTGGCTTTGTCTCCCAGGCAGGTGGAAGGACCTGAGGGAGGGGAGGACATTCACAGCAAGGAATGGTGGGATCTAACATGTCTGAAAAGCAGAGGATGAGTCAGTGTAGGACTGTCAGCAGCTTAGGGAAGACACAGCCTTCAGCGTCTGGGCTGCCAGCTTCCCCTGACTATTAGTGTATGTGTGTGTGAGAGAGAGTCTTGGGGACCCCCAACTCAGGGCCTGTTTGTGAGGCAGATACTTCCCCAGCCCGACTTTTTTTTTCTTTGATTAAGATTTGTGTGTCTGTGTGAGTGCGTATGTGCACACACACCTGCGTGGGTGTGTACTGCTTTGTACACAGAGACCAGAAGAGGGTATCACATATTCTCCACCTATTTCTCTGAGGCAGGCTCCTGTTTCCTCAACTAGGCTGGAAGGCAGCAAGCCCCCTGCTGGCTCTACCTGCTCAGAGCATGGGTTAAATCTGTATTCAGGACACTCATTTTCTCACAAACTCCAGCCCTGGTCCCAAACTCCAGCCCTTTTTTAAACTAAGCACTCTCAGTTGCAGAGATGCCTTCCCAGTTTCTGATTTTGGGGGGAGGGTAGGGGAAGAGAAGGGTATGAGATAAGGGCTTACTGTATAGCTCTGGCTGGCCTAGAACTCACTCTGTAGACCAGGCTGGCCTTGAACTCACAGAGATCTATCTGCTTCTGCCTCCTAAGTACTGGGATTAAAGACGTGTGCTACTAAGACCAACCTGGATTTCTTCTGATCTGATGATAAAATCCCTAGGCCGATCATCTTGGATCCAACTGACCCAACCAATAATGTGGGCAAAGACGATGGGTTCTGGCAGCTGCTGACAGAGGAGGCTCAGGCCTGGATGTCCTCTCCCAGCCTGAATGTGTCACCTGGGCCATGTTGGAAGGTTCTGGTAAGAGGGTTTCCCCGATGGAGGGAGCATCCTCCTGACACTGATCTAAGAGGGTGTGCTCTGGCTTCCTGTGTGTGCCCACTCTAACTCAGTCACACACTCAGCATGGCTTGAAGCAATGGAAGTTTATTTCCCTACCGTTCTGGATGCTGAAGGTTCAAAGAGAAGATATGGGAGGGGTGGAGATATCCTGGGAGGTTCAAATGGACAGCACTGATCCCTGGCTTGCTTGGGACGTCATCACCCTGCCTGTGATGTGTGTCACATGTCTACCCTGGCTGCATGCTTTTTTTACTCCGTGTGGGTCTGTCTAAGAACAGTAGTCATATTGAACTAGCCATACTGGTTATGATGGCTTCTCTAACAGCCCCATTTCCTGTTAGGTCATGGTCATGGGTACTATAGGTCTAAACCCCAAAATATTTTAGGGGACACTCAACCAACTCTTAGAAGCCACAAAGGTGACAGTGAGGTGGGAAAGGGGAGACAGAGAGCAGGTCCCCCCAGAAAAGACATGAATTTACTAATACAAGAGGGAAAGCAGGATGTGGGGGTGGGGTGGGTGGGTGGCAAAGACAGGGGGTGGAGCCTCCTAGACACCAGCAGTGAAGCAGATACACTCTGCCTGGCAGAGGGCGGTTTCACTGCACCCCTAAGTTGGACCTGCCGAGTCCATTCAAAGGCTGCTTTTGCTGGCCCTGGGAGGGCACAAATGCACCAGTCAAACCCCACCTCTCCCAGACAAGGGACGAGCTTATATCCAAAGTGTGGGAGGCCGGAGCCGCAGTCCATCTGCAGAGAATCCGATACCAGGATGTAACCATCTGGGATGGACAGAAGGACAGCACAGCGTCTGTGAAGGGGTCACTCCTCAGATTCAAGGACTCCACAATTACTCCTGTGCCCTCAACCCCAGATCCTCTTTTCACCACATCCTTGTCACATCCTCCTTGACTTCCCAAAGTAGGGACAGGAGAGTACTTTCTCACCGTCTCCTTCCGAGCTTTCGAACGTCTATCGCTTCGAAAAGGGATGGACAATGTCTGTGCAGGTTTCACAGAGAGGAGCTCTGGCCCTTGCCTTTGTTGGCTGGGTGGCATTCACATACACGCACACTCAGCCTCATCACTGTGATGGTGGTCACATGCCACAAGAGTCACTTATGAGTGCTTCACTCCCATAACCGCCAGTCTGTAGCCAAAGGCAAATTTCGGTTCATGGTACTGTCAAAATACAAGCCACACCCACACACCATCTTCATAGTCTAACAGTCATATCCAGACCACCCCCGGACCCCCTCCCCAGCACACAGGTACATGTATGTTCAGTGGTCATGTCTCTCCTACCCTCCTACCTTTTAAAGATTTTTTTAAATTATGTGTACAAGCGCCTGAGTTTATGTTGTCATATTGGTTCAGTGCCCACAGAGGCCGGGAGAGGGCTTCAGATCCCGTGCAGCTGGAGTTACGGATGGTTGTGAGTCTCCACCTGGGTGCTGGGAATCAAACCTGGGTCCTCTGACAAGTTGGACAGAGCACCTAACCGCTGAGCCGCCTCTCTGGTCTCTAGTATGCCTCTTGATCCCTCTAGCCTGTCCTTCCAGACCATGATGTCAGCCCTCTCTCAACAGCTGCTTCAAGTCCAGGCCCAGGAACCAACACACAAGCAGCAATGAGCGGTTCAGGTTTATACACATGTATGTACACACTCACAAACACACATACTCACGCATGAACAAGAATCTTTGCACCTGGACCCTCATGCTGTCAAAGGTGCACGCACGGTGCTGACACGTGTGGGCACATGTAGGCACTCACAGCTGCACACACTCCGGTTTGCATGCACACACAGTGCACACACTCACACACACAGAACATTCACATACGTGTGTGTGTATGTGTGTGTGCGCACGCACTCCCGTGTGTACACTCACATACACTGGACACACGTCCACGTGTTCACACATGCCCACCCTGTACACCTTCTGAGCCGTGGGAGGGGAAGGATTGGTGCTGCTGCTGCTAAGGGTCACAACAGCCAGGGGAGGGAAGATCAGCTGGGACTGCGGAGCCGAGCGCCCCCTCCTGTTCTCAAGGCTGCACTGCTCTCTGCCAGTGCTCTCCGGAAAACCTGTCTGCTTACCCCGCTCTTCCTCTCCACTCTTGTTTAAAACATGTACCCCAAATCCACAATCTTACCATTCCAGCAGTGGGCAACCCCAAAACAGCCTCACAGTGCTGTGATGGAGAGACTCGAGGCTTCCTTCCCTCGTCAAGCGTCTCTCGGCTGCCCTGGTGTCCTGGCTCCTTCGTCCATCTTTAAAGCTGTTAGCCCAAAAGCCTTGATCCCCCTCCTCTCTGCTTGTGTGCTCACATCTATCTCCTTGTTCAAATTTGGCCCCCCTACCTGCCTCTTGGAAAGTTCTTGGGGATCTCATGCTGGCCCAGGGCACTTCCCATGTCTGTACCCCACGAGAACCTTAGAAGGAGCTTGGGGAAAAGTTTCTGCTAGGGTGGGGTGAAGGGAATGTTAGGTTTTACCTGGCATCTCAAGTACATTCTCGGTACATCAGTGCAAGCCCCAGAGACCGGAAGGACTCTGCCCGTGGCTGGCAGCAGGCCAGAGGCAGGAGAGACAAGGTTCTCTCCTCCCCACCAGCCCGCACCACTCTTCATCACCCCAAGCCACTTGCTAGACAAGTTCATCGGAGACTTCCTCCAGCCTAACAAGGTCTTCCTAGAGCAGATCAAAAGAGCCGTGGACTTCATCTGTTCATTCCTGAAAGAAAACTGCTTCCGGTACTCAAGCACCAACGTCCTGAAGGTTGTCAAGGTGAGTGCTGGCCCTTCCCCAGCCCCAGCTCTTGAGAGCCAGGGAGACAAGGGGGAGGGAGGCAGCATCTAATTGTCCCTGTCCCCCCTAGGGAGGATCCAGTGCCAAAGGCACAGCTCTGAAGAATGGCTCAGATGCCGACATCATTGTGTTCCTCAGTTCTCTGAACAGTTACTCCTCCCAAAAAAACAATCGCTCCCTGTTCGTCCAGGAGATCAGGAAGCAGTTAGAAGCCTGCCAGCAGGCCTATGAGTGGGAGGTGGAGTTCGAGATCTCGAAGTGGGAGGCCCCGAGGGTGCTGAGCTTTACCTTGAAATCCAAGTGTCTCAATGAAAGTGTTGACTTTGACGTCCTTCCCGCATATGATGCACTAGGTAAGAATGCCTAGACCCTCACTTCCTTCTGAGAAGGTTTTGGAAAGAGTGGAGGGAAAACCAGGAGGGGGCTGGGTAAAGAGCTGCAGTTGTCTCCCAGCTCTGTCCCAGGCCCCAGCAGATTTATGGCAACATGTATTTTATTCTCATGTAAGTACCCCAGGCAGTTTCCAGGAGCTGCCAGCTCCAATCTCTGTGGTATGTCAGGGATGGCACATAGAAGTATATATGTACGGCCCACAGGGTCCCTTCATTTCCTTGGTGGACAAGGGAATAAAAGAACACAGTGAGACAAGGCTTTGTGAGACAAGAAACAGGAAATTGGGGCTGGAGGGATGGCTCAGGGGTTAAGAGCACTGGCTGCTCTTCCAAAGATCCTGAGTTCAATTCCCAGCAACCATCTTTAGTGAGATCTGATGCCCTCTTCTGGAATGCAGGTACACATGCAAGCAGAACACTGTATACATAATAAATAAATAAATAAATAAATAAATAAATAAATAAATAAATAAAAACAGGAAATTGAGTATAGGCAAAAACTCGTCCACAGAAATCCCATTCACAAGTGAGAGCTACAGAGATATAGAAGAATGGAGATCCTTGACGTAGGCTGGCGAGATGGCTCCAGGGGAAGAATGTTTGTTGTTCAGTTGCGGGGACCTGAGTTTTGTCCCCCAGCATCCATGTAAAAAGCCAGGCTTACTACAGGCACACCTGTAACAGTGCTGCATGGGTCGGGTGTCAGGTGAGACGCAGAGACTGTCTAGCGGAACCAGGAAGCTCCAGGTACATAGGGGGAGCCTGTCTCAATAGGATAAGGTGAAGGATGATACAGGAGGGCCCATAGCCTCCTCCTCTGGCCTCTGTGTGGGTATGCACAGACAAGCACACATACATACGTTCACAAAGCAACTTAGAGGAAGAAAGGGTTTGTTTGGCTTACACTCCCAGATCTCAGTCCACCATGGATGGCCATCATGGAGGGAATTCAGGGCAGAAACTCAAGGCAAGCAATTGAAGAAGCAGCCGTGGGGGAAGACAGCTGGCTGCCTCCATAACAGGCTTATGCTTAGCTAGCTTTCTTATTCAGCCCAGGTCCACGTGTCAAAGGAATGATGCCACCCACAGAGGGCTGGGCCCTCCTGCTATAGCTTCTCAGGTGGCTATATTATAACATGTAGTAATATATAATATAATATATTAATATATATTCATTCATCAATATATATTAAATGCCCCACAGACATGGCCACAGGCCAGTCTGATGGAAGCAGCTCCTCAGTTGAGATTCCCTCTTCTTAGGTGTGTCTAGGTCTGTGTCAAGTTGACAGAAAACTCAGCAGTACAGCAACACGGGGGATATTTTCAGCCTTAAAGATTACTGTTTTCCACTACTCAGTTTTACCATTTCAATGTGAAAGCAGCCATACGTGAGAGATTCACAAATGGGGGCAACTCTGTCTCGATAAGACTTTATTTACAAAAATGGGAGGTGGATTAAAGATACCTCAGTGACAGAAGTGTGCAAGCTTGAGCTCAGAATTGACCAGGTCTTTCTCCAACAGTGAGAAATACCTGAATCTGTGCTTCGAATCCCCCGAGAGCTTGAGATGTGGCCAGAGCCACTACAGAGCTGGATTTTCATCTCATTTCATCTTAATTATCTCAAATATAATCAGGCACGGCGGCTGGCAGATGCCCGAGTGGATCTAATAGGTGTGCATGCCACTGGAAAACCACCATGCCCTCCAAACACACAGTCACTGCTGTCTGCATCTTGGATAGCCATCCGTAGTTCAAATATATGTACATGGTTCCAAGGAATTGAATTCCCTAAATGTAAAAAAAAAAAAAATCACAGGATGGGTTCAGGGATGAAGGAGGGCTTGCTGTTCTTTCAGAGGACCTAAGTTTGGTTCCCAGCACTGGAGTCCGGTGGCTCACACCCTCTAACTCCAGCTCCGGGGGAACTGGTACCCTCTTCTGGCCCTCACAGACACTTGCATTTAGAGGTACATGCACACACGATACATGTGCACACATGGTTATGTATGTACATGCACACACATGCATACACATACAAACACACACACAGATAAAAATAAGGTTTTGAAAAACCACAGTTTTTGAGGGCTATAGGTATAGATTCATGGATAGAGTTTCTCTATATGCCCGAGACCCAATTTCAATCCCTTGTACTGCATAAACTCGGCATGGTGGTGCACATCTGTAACATCTATAGTTTCAGCACTTGGAGGGAGTGGCAGGAAGATCAGAAATTCAACATCCTCTTTGGCTACATAGCAAATGCAATGCCAACATGGGCTATGTGAGATCCTGTCTCAAACAAAATTCTTTGTTGTTGTTGTTCTGTTGCTTACCATATGCATTACAAAGAACAGACATTTTGCTCTCATGATAGGGCAACTGCATTCTGGCTTCACCTCCAGGCCCAAAGCCTACAAGGAGCTTATTGAACTGTGTGCATCATCCAACTTCACTGGAGGGGAGTTTTCAACCTGCTTTACGGAGCTACAACGAAACTTCATTGAACCTCGGCCCACCAAACTCAAGAGTCTCATCCGCCTGGTTAAGCACTGGTACAAACAGGTCAGCCAGCCCCTGATCTGGCCAAACTGGCTGTTTCTTTACCAGTAAGACAAGATACAGGCTTTGCCAAGTGTCCTGGACATGCAAATCCTCCCATGCTAGGGGCTGGGTCTCTTCAGGGATGCTGCTCAGTAAGCCATTGATCTTTTGATTGCCGTGGTATTTGGGTCAGGCCTATGGGGCTTCCCAGCACCAAAGCATTTGTGTAGCCTATTCTGACCTCATGTTGGCCAAGGAATCAGCGGCAGCCAAGAAGCGTGATGAAAGTTAGGGTTGTGTGCCACAGGTTGCCAGTACTGCTGTGCAGGCACCATGCCATCTCTCGGAAAGCAGGATGAGGCTGGGGTCACCATGGTAGCTGAGGGCTTAGGGGACTGGGGATCTCTGCTTTGACTCTCAGCATGTCATATGACTTCCTCAAGCCGCCTCTCCTCCTCTGGCATGGGGATCCGTGTGTCAGGGCCCATAGCTAGCACGCAGGGGTCCTATCAGCCCGTGGTTACAGTGTTGCCCAAAACACAGGACACTGTCTATGCCTGCTGCTTAGTATACCAAGCCTACCTAAAACTCAAGGTTTCTCCCTTTCAAGTTCTGTGTCATAACCCATAAAATACACTCAGCTCCTCTGCCCTGAAGGATAATCTTACATTCCCTCTCTCCCCACCAGTGTGACAGGAAAATGAAGACGAAAGTATCTTTGCCCCCAAAGTATGCCCTGGAACTGCTCACTGTGTATGCCTGGGAGCAGGGCAGCGGTGCCCATGACTTCGACACTGCTGAAGGCTTCCGGACCGTCCTGGACCTGGTCATGAAGTACCAGCAGCTCTGCATCTTCTGGACAGTCAACTACAACTTCCAAGATGAGCCGATGAGGACATTCCTACTGACCCAGATCCAGAAAAAGAGGTGCTTATGTCCCAGACCCACCCCCACCCCCCATTCTGAACTAACCCGATTCCCTTCCACACTATTTCTTTCATGACCTGGATTCTTCTCCCCAGGGTCTTGTTCATTCCCAGCGTGAAACTGAGGGAGAGGGTGCCTGAAGAGTGATGTTCCAGGGAGAAAACCCAACCTCAGGAGTGGGAGGGGCTTGCCAAACGCAGGGGGTGGGGGATGCAGAAGCAGGGGTCAGGCAGAGGGTGCCCGCGCCGCTTTCATTGTTCTGTCACGTGGAAATGTGTGTGTGCTAGCCAATCTGAGAGGGCTGCGAAATGGCGGGATACAGCACTGCCATTCCCAGCCCCAGCCAAGCCCCACACCGATGCACACAAGCAGGTGCACACCACAGCAAGTCAAAGGACAACTCTCCAGAGTCAGTTCTTTCCTCCCACCACCCTAGCCAAGAGGATGGAACTCAGGTTGGCAGACTTGGCAGCTGACTTTGATACCCTTTATCCAGCCCCAGTCATTAGCATCTCATCAGATCTGGTTTTGTCATTCAGAACCAAAAGAATAAGAAAGAAAACAG
Organism: Pachyuromys duprasi; assembly: GCA_028658305.1. NCBI lineage: Eukaryota > Metazoa > Chordata > Mammalia > Rodentia > Muridae > Pachyuromys > Pachyuromys duprasi. Next base: position 106,956,234 of record CM053766.1, read on the forward strand.
GCAGGACAGTACCTGCCACAGCCCCAGCATTTCGGAGGCTGAAAGCTGAAAATATTTTCAGGTTTTTGTTTTGTTTGCGGGGTTGTTGTTGTTGTTTTGAGACAGGGTCTCTTTACATAGCCCGGCTGCCCTGGAACTCCCGCTGTAGACCAGGATGCTCTCCCAACTCACAGAGGTGTGCCTGCCCCTGCCTCCAGAGTGCTGGGATTAAAGGTGTTTGCCACCACACCCAGCCAGGAGAATCTTAGAGGATAGGCTTGTCTACGTAGTGAGTTCTTGTCTCAAAAAATAATTATTTGAGTAAGGGAGGGCAGTCTTTACAGTGTATTCTCAACACCGTGAGCAGGGAACAAAAGAAAGGTGGAAGAAAGGAAAAGGAGAGGGAGAATAAAAGAGCAAAGGGAAGAAACAGCGTTAAGAACAGGAACACGGCGCGCACGCGCACTCCAGCCCCATCTCCCCACCCCCACCCCCCAGCACCGACCTACTTAGCAACGCTGCACTATGTGCCATCTTATAGTTGGGTGAGGGTCCCTCGAAAGGGGTCGTCACTGTGCACTTTGCTGTGCACAGTAGTTAATAGTTCAGGGTTTTTGTTGTTGTTGTTGTTGTTCAAACATAACAATTCTAGGAAGTTACTTTGACTCTTAAGTAAATTCCAATTGCTTGATCTAGACTGTCCTGACAAATTGGACCAGCATCAAAAGCTGAGGCCAGAGGTCTCGGCAACAATGCTTTCACATCTTCTAACCTCTCCCTTAGGCCTGTGATCCTGGATCCAGCAGATCCCACAGGTGACGTGGGAGGAGGTGACCGCTGGCATTGGCATCTTCTAGCCAAAGAAGCAAAGGAGTGGCTGTCCTCCCTCTGTTTCCAAATGCCAATCAGAGACCTTGAGGAACAAAGGGGCCTCGTACAGCCGTGGAAAGTGCCCGTAAGAATGCCCTAAAGAATGCGGGTGGCCCATGACAGATTCCAACCAAAGCACTTTCTTGCTGTAGTAATTTGGGATTTCTGAGCTCCCAAAGAAATGAAAACTGGACTCCAGGAGTTCAGTCACCTCTCCTGTCCCAGGTACCTAGAGACCCAGGGACACAAGGCATGGTGGGACCTGGTCTCTCCAGGAGGGATCTTGCAGCAGTGCCAAGGCTTTTGTCTTTTCTAGGTAGTGCCTTGCTCCCTACATGTGCCTCTGTGGCAGCACCACCCATGTCCCCAATCAAAATGCCAGGCAGACACTGTCAATTACCCCCTGGAAGTAAGGGCACCATTCTTTCTGGCTCTTACCTTTCTTTAGGACTATCCTCTTTGGTTGATTTTAGCTGAGCAGCCCTGAACCCTGTGGGATGCCTGCACATTGCCACTTCATCAAGCAGGAAGGTGGGGAAAGAACAGATAACTGAGAATCTGGATCCTGAGGCAGGGTGGAGTTGAGGGTAGGGGGAGTGGTCTGGGGAAATGGTTCAGGAGAGTTCAGATCCTCAGAACCCACACCCACAGGGTGGACATGGCAGAGTGAGTCCAGCCTTGGAAGGATAAGTCAGTGGGATCCCTAGGGCAAACTGGCTAGATCAGTTAGCTCTGGGTTTGATTGACACACCCTGCCTCAATAAATAAGGTGGAATAGTGACTGGGGATGATTCCTGACAGAACCCTGGGGCCTCAAACATGTCTGCACATGTAGACATATGCAGTGCGCACACACAAACGTGTATACAAATTCATGCAACAGAGAGAAAAATAAAAATAGAAAAAGGAAAAAGGTAGTGGTCATAGGATTCGATTAGAAGCTTCCTTGTCACATTGTCCCACTTGTGAAAACCTAGGATTGTTACTTGCCTGTTCGTAACTTTGAACGTGGCTACCAAGCGAAGAGGCGAAGTTGTGTTCTTCTCAGGGTTAGAGCATCTCCTCCACCCAGCGTACACTGGGAACCCTCCATGCCCCCCTACCTCAGGCAGGCACACTCCATTCATTCTCCATTCTGTCCCTCCTCAGCACTGCTGACATCTGGGGACAAGTTGAGAGGTCTGTGTTGGGCACTGTAAGCTGTTGAACCCTGTTCCAATCTCTTCTAGCTGGGGGAGGGGAGGGGCTGGGACACCGTGTTGTATCTTCTGGTGAGAGCAAGTTGGCTCCAGGTGAAACCCTAAGTCAGGTGTGTGTCCCTGCCTTCACAAACCTGAATTAGCAAGACTGATGCTGTCAGTTTGGTTTTGTCTTTGTCTTGGGTCACAGTTTCCCAAATATGTTTTCCAGCCTCTTTTCTGGAGAAAAGTCCTTATTATGTAGCCCTGGATGTCCTGGAATTCCCTATGGAGACCAGGCTGGCCTTAAACTCACAGAAACCCACCTGCCTGTGTTGGAATTAAAGGCTTGCGCCACTATACCCTTCCTTAAATCCCCCCACCCCCCTCTCTCTTTCTCCAGGTGGTACAGACCCCAGGAAGCTGCGGAGCTCAGATCTACCCCACTGTGGGTGGAGTGTACTTAGGAAGACACTTCTAGAGTCATCTGGCGAAGACTCAGTCCGTGTTACAAAATGAAGCCTGTGTGCAGTCTCCCCGGCTGCCACCTCTTCCTTCTGCACTCCTTTAGGGTCCTGACAACGTCCTATGTCACCACCTTTATCATCACCTGGGCCAGGTGCTCCAGATACAACCTGACTGCCACTCCCACCTGCTCTCTCTCTGCTTCGGTTTCTCTCCCCTCCCCTCCTCTCTGACTCTCTCTCTCTCTCTCTTTCTGGAGGTGAGGCCACCACACTCCTCCTCCTCTTCTCCCACTGTCTCAATGTCTCTCTGTCTTTTTCCCCATCTCCCACCCCTGCACATTAAATCTCTTCGTTCCAGAGCTGTTATGTGTGGCGTTTTTTTAAATTTATATTTATTACATGGACTCCGATTAAAATCAAGACATGGGGTGCCCCTCCCCCACCTCCACCCAGGGGTCTCACATCACGGCCCCTGCTCTGTGCGAGTGACCTCCTTCAGAGACACTTGGCGCTGTGTTCTGGTTCTGTGTGTGTTTTTCTGCCTCCTGCTCTGCATGTCTGTTCCAGATTCACCCTGTGTCACCAAGGTTAAGCCTCTCTCCCGAAGCCCTCCCCCGTCAGTCCCAACTAGCTCTTCCACTGCATCTTTACCTGTCTCTTTCTTCCAACCACTGGCCTCCCTGTGGACACAGAGGTATCCCACCCAGCAGCCAGCCACCCCCCCCCAACACGCACACACACTTCTGCTGTTAAAATCCCTTATCTTGGAGGAAATGTAAACAACATCTGCCTCTCTTAAGGTCCCAGGACAAACCCAGGTGCACTTTTCTCAAAGTTCTGCCGAGGAACCAAGCTGTTCATTGGGTTCACCTACAGAGCATGGAGCCGGAGGGACTCTAAAGCAGTCACACTGGAAGGTCTGCCCCCAGCAGGGATGAAAGCTTCCCCCGGGCTGTATGGAGAGAGCCATTTTCTCTCTCACCTTTTCCACCATATCCTCCAGCCCCTCCCAGAGACCATGAGAGCATGATCAATAGGACAAAATAGCATTCAGGTGGCCGGGACCGGTTGCTAGATACTTAGGTGAGGATTTTATTACCTTCACCACACCACCACCACCACCATGCCCCCATCCCTCTGCCCAAGAGGGAAGATCAGCAGCCAACAGGTCCAGCTGTGATGTTCTTTGATGAGCAGGCTCAGGTGGACTCCTGAAGATAGTGGCAGTATGGTTCAGTGGATAGTCCTGCCCTTTACACACTCTAAAGGCTGGTTGATATCTCCTGTCTTAGCCTTGGCAGATGCTGCCCTCACCTTCCCAGATGCCCAGGGGCCCTCACCCCAGGGCTTCAACTATACTGATGCATAAGGTCTGAGCCCCATGCGTCCCCACATAAGGTTGAGCCTTTTCTGCCTGTGCTTGCTCTGATGCACTGGGGACCATGCCTGGCCCCTCTGCCGCTTCTGAGCATGGAACTGTGATACCCAAGGGATTGACTTCTACCTGAACTCCTTCACCCATCTCTGACATAAGCTACTGAGGTGACTCGGTAGGCTCACCCAGACAGGAATCCCAAGCACTCAGTTAAGAGGGTCTGAAAATCAGCCCAGGCCCTTCTTCAGGGAAGAGGTGGGGCTAAAGGTTCAGTTCACACTTCATGGCCAGTGATGGAACCAGTCACCCCTAAGTGCTGAGACCACACCAAAGTCTTGGGATAAGGTGCTCCAGGAGTCTCCCATGGGGACAGACTCTTCCTGGACTCCCACTGGACATTAAGCTATTCATTTATATGCCCCATAATAAATGGTGGCCTTGAGTACATGCTTTCTTCGCACTGTGAGCCGTCCTATAAATTATAGATCCTGAAGGGGGTCATGTGTGCAAGCCACACAAACACATATCCACAAAGAGCACAGTGAAAGACTCATAGGGGACAAAGGGACACCTCATTCTTTCCCATTAATGTCCTCTCAACATCTTGTGAGGAAGTTAAAGTAGTGTGGAGCAGAAATAAGAGAGAATTCACAGTGACCTGGGAACACGCCGTCATTGGTTATTGCTGGAAGTAACTAGGACACCAGCCCTTTCTCAGAAAATTGGTGATTAATACTTATGAACAAGAAATAATTAAACCCAGGATCACTTGTGCAATCATGTCAAGATTGGTAAGCGGCCGTAACTAATGAGGGAAAGGTATTATTCTTTTTGCAGGAAAAATTCAATCCTATCAATGCTGGAAGGAGTGCAAAATTGAAGCATCACCGTTTTTGCAACGTTGGGTGATGTAATGATCTGGGAGTTACTGTCACTGGATGGAGACTTGACATACAGTGCTGATGAGGACACTATAACCTGGGTCAGGATGTCGCCTCCCAACCCGAAGTTAAAGAATATCAGTGAGAGGGAGATGGTACAGTCGGAGGTGTGTCCTGAATTCCGTTGCACTCACACAATAAAAGATGAAAAACTAGGAGAGAGACGGTCAGGCCTGGCTTGTAGCCAGCCCACAGCACAATCCATGTGGTCTTGCCAATTTGACAGAATCATTTTGTCAGTTTGGCATTAGCTTTAGCTACAGGGAACAGGAGAAAGGGTGTGGCAATGGCTCGGTATGTTAAGACGAGCTTGCTGCACAAACATGGGAACCCAGGTTCAGATCCCAGCACCCACATCAAAGCCAGGCATAGTGGTGTGCCTGTAACCCACAGCCCAATCGGGAAGACTCAAGGCTCCCAGGGACTCTCTGGCCAGCCAGGCCAACCAAAATAGCAAGCTCCGTATTCAAAATGGGGTACAGGACAGCGAGAAAATTCCCTGTCCCTTTCCTATGGGATTTTGACAAAGGTAAGCTGAAGGTGTCCTTGGAAGCTGGCCAGGACTCATCTCTCTCAGGCCCTGAGTGGCAGCAGGGTCCCAGGAGCCCCACATTCCTCAGAAGGACTGCATTCCCCCAGAAGCACTGTATTCCCCCAAGAGCATTGCATCCCCCAAGAGCACTGCATTCCCCAGGAGCACTGCATTCCTGAGGAGCTGTTTGGGCTGTGATTTCAGGACTCTGGGCACAGGTGCATGGACAGGTCAGGATTGAATGCTTTCTCCCTCTCCCTCTCGGACACTGAAGACCACAGACCCATCCCTGCAGTAGCTCCTCACCTTTTCTCTCTCTTCTGTGATGGTCTCCACAGGAACCAACACCGCCCATAGAGGGCCTGATGGGATAAGTTCTCTCCTGCTCTTTGACCAGCCTCAGTGGAAAACAAGCCCAGGGTCAGGTTGCACCTGACAGACATTGAGGCCCTGTACCACAGACCCTAGACAAGCCCTGTAGCCACAGGCTTGCCTTGTGGTCCCCTTACTTACTTACACTCTCCTAAGCCATCAGCCACTCATGTGACCTTAGTCTGGCCATGGCTTTCTTTTTGTTGGGGGGTGGGCAGCTGGTTGCTAGGGTAACTGCACTCAGAATACATGTCTCAGTCTACAAATGTTCTCTGGTCTCTTCCCTCGGTGATTCTGAGAACATGCACATCCATCCACACTCAAGATCCTCATTTCTCCTTGCACATTTTGTCAGCTTGGTTCTGTGTATGACACGTATGTGTGTGTGTGTGACATGCTCTTAAGCATATACACACATGCACATATAACTGTGGGTGTTGGCATGTGACTGTGTGTGTAACTGTGTGTGTGTGCGTGGAGGTCAGAGAACGACTTTGAGGTTCTCACTTCCCACCTCGATGAGGCCTCTCTTGCTTCTCCTGCTGGCTGGGCAGCTTCTGGCGGATTCTCCCTCCCTCCACCTCCCAGCTTGCTCCGGAAGTGCTGGGATTACAGATGTGTGCGCTGTAGCCTGCCTTTTACCCACTTGCCATCGCAATTCACGGGACTGTCCCTCTTTCCCCCATTTTCTCCTTTGTTCAAATCCAAGCCCTCAGGCGGTTCTTTTCAGAGTCTTAATGGAGACAAGGTCAGAACATTGAGGGGTCTGGGTTTCCAGGGTACCCTGAAATAAGTAAGGGGTATGAAATAAGTAAGCCTATGCCTCCTGGGGCAATTGTTAGGGTATGTTTTAAAGTGTTTTGCATACAACAGATATGATACGAAAGAGTTTTATTTGGGGGAAGGGAAAAGGGAGTTAGGGCCTGAGTGAGCCATGAGGGCAGGGAGGTAGGGGAGGGCTCCCAGGAAATGGGGAGAAACCAAGGCAGAGAAAGAGCAAGAGGAGAGAGAGAAGGAAGAGGCAGGAGTCCTTTTATCCCAGGCCCCTGACAGTGGTGACCAATGATGACATCACAGGTGACAAAGCAACCTAGGAGTGGGCTAGTGCATCGACTTGTGAACTAACAGCAATGCAATGGAGTTCTGACACAGCAACCCCCCCCCACACACACACATACACACATACACACACCAGCAGAGAGGGCACCCAAAGATGGTGCCCTAGCAAAGGCCTCTAGCTGGAACAAAGAGGCAACTATGGATTGGAGGAGGAGGGGGAGAGCTGAGGCCCTCCTAGAGGGGCACAGTTCCCTCTTTGGATTATAGCGGATCCCATAAGTGAGGCAGAAGCACACCCCCAAAATCAAAGCAGAACATAAACAATACTCTACCAATTAAAAGAAAACAAAAGCTTTCCTTGCTCCTCACACAGCAGAATACCCATGCTGCAGCCTGGGAGACGTCCCCATCCATCCTGGAACACTCCATCCTGTTCCGAATCCCTCCGCATCTTTCATGCCCCTCCCACCTTCAATATCCCCATTCTGGGAAGCTGAGACGTCCAGAGGGATTGAAGCATGATGAGCCATTTCATTCTATCTACATCGGACAGAAAAGTAAACTGAGGCCTGGAGAGGTAAGGCCCAAAGTCAAGGTCCGTCGACAAGAGCATAGCTATGCTGGGACTTGAGCCCAGCCACCATTCACATCAGCACCATGGCTTCCTATCTGACGTCATAGCCACATTTAGCAATGACTCAGTAGATTCTGTTGGTCCCTTGATGACACCACTGTGACAGATGGCTGTCTGAGGAGCCCTCCTGCAAGCTCTGGGTGAGACACTCCTGATGAACATTCAAAGGGTTGCCTTAGATAGGGCATTGCAAGTGTTGAGAGGGGTGCAGAGGGAAGGGAGGTCCCTCAGTGCCTGGGCTTTTGGTCTTACTGAACAGGCTGCCTGTCAGCCACATGCTTCAGGGCTGAGTCGCACCTGTGGCCAGCATCTGAGGCCTGCCAAAGACAGACACGTTGTCCCCAGAGAGCTTCGGCCTGCCCATACCTCATTCCTTCTGCGTTCCCTGGTCTCCTCCTTCCTTCACTGAGGCACTCAGCCTCCCGCTGTGGCTGTGCTTTCTGCCACCTTGTGTTGTTGAAGAGAATTAAATTTGCCCAAACAGGAAGGAGTAACGCCCTATAATATGCTGGGAGAAGCCATTGAAATGGGAGTGGGGTGCAGAGGGCCATTCTGAGGGGCAGTCTCCGAGCTGCAGCCTCTTTGAGTATTCCTCAGGGTCCACATGTTGCACTATCAGGGAGAGGGAGAAGTTGGGGCACAGAAATACTTTTTATTCTCCACCTCGGTTTTCTTCATGCCCAAAGGACACTGGACAGATGGCCAAATTAACCCATCGGGGCTTTTCTGAAACCACTCCTGTGTCTATGCGAGAAACAGCTTTTTCCCACAGGTCTCAAATTTGACCCTGTGGATTCATGACTTGAAGTTCCAAAAAGAGTCCTGGCTGGTTTGGTATGAGAAAGGGTTTCCTGTAGCCCAGGCTGTCCTCACACTCTATAAAGATGGCCCTGGACCTTTACTTGATCTTCCTGCCCCACCTCCTAAGTCCTGGAACTACAGGCGTGTATGAATGTTCCCGGTCTTGGATTCCTGGGTTGTTGTTGTTGTTTAAATTATTTTCCAAGGTGGGGGTTTGCTCAGTGCCTGAGTCTGAGTCTGAGTGGTCAGCACCAACCTGGCACAGCAGTGTGTGCTTGTAACCCCAGCCATCGGGTGAAGAAGGCCGGAGGATGGCTGGCCCAACGGCCAACCAACCTAGCCTCGTTGATGAGTTCCATGTTCAGCGAGAGACTGCCTCAAAAGATAGACAAGGTAGAACCGCCTCCACACAGACACGTACATATCATATACCCATGTGATGTGAACACATGCACACAGAGAGAGAGAGAGAACGCTGGGAAGGGCTCCTAAGCTGAGCCCACAGAAGGGAAATGGCATTGCAAGTGGGAGCAAGAAGATGGGTTACTTGAAAATAAGCTCATTTTATATGACATTTAACTTATTTCACAATATGATCCAATTAGCATATTTTACATTTTGTTCCAATTAGCATATTTTACATTATGTTCCAATTAATTACCAGCCCTTCAACAAGATTAAATCAAGTATTCATTTTCTTCCCACTAAAATTATATCCTTCATTTGAGACACTTCCCATATCCCTCAGGGCAGGAGGGACATTTGAATACGGTCTCATCACAGTGGTCAGCTCTCTGGGGACAGCTTTTGCATCTTGTGGCCTTTTGCTCCCTGAGGATGCCCTATGGAACGCTGAGGACCCCTGGACCTGCAGGGCCATCAGGGTCCACACTCTGTGGGATCGCTAAGAGCATCTAGATGTCACACAGAGCATCAAGGCCATGTCACTTCTGATCCACGGGTCATCATGTGGCTGCCCAGGTCTCACATTCGAGAAGCTGGCTCTGGCAGAGGCAGGGAGCCAGCAACTAAGCACCTGGAAGTGTCTGGGAGAGAAACAGAAGACCAAAAGAGGCAGGTCAATGGCTCCAGGCCACCAGCAGAGTTCACGCAACTTAGCCATTGAGGCTTCACACGCCCATGGTCATCCCCAAGGCCCCCATGCCCACACAGTCACTCACACTGAGTCCAGCCTCCTCTGCGGCTGTCCTGGCTCTGCACTAGGTCTCAGTGCTGAGCAGTTGCATTGTGTGTGTTGGGGGTGGGGGTGGAGGAGGTCAGAAAACATGTATTTTCCTAAGGAAGGGGCAACCTTGGCTGCCCACCCCAATCCCTCTTACTTGGCTGTGAGCATGTATATGGAGCTGGAGCTGTGACAGAGCCATTTAAGAAAGATGAGGGAGCAAACATGACGCCTAATAGCCAGCACGTTGACCAACCCAAACAGTGGTCCACCGAGGCACTATGAGTGGTGGGCATGGCTGGCCATGTGCTGGCAGCCATCTACCTCCAAGCTCTAGGTAGATGAGGAAGCAAACTCCTTCCTGGACATCTAAGGTGGAGAGTGACTGAGGACCTGACATCATTCTCAGGCTTCCACATGCACACATACACTAACACACATACTTATACATGCCACATATACATTTAACAAAAAACATGAAATAACTAGGAATCACACGTTTAAAGAGCTAATAGCTTAAAATGGTAGGAAACAGAAGCCACTGAAAGTGACATGAAGGGTTTGCCAAAGAAGAAAGCAGAAACCCAAAGACACAAATGAAACAGCAGCCATGGAACAGTGAGTTAGAGATGACTGAAGGAGTTGCTGACTGGAAAATGGACTAGAAGAAATCAGTTAGAACCAGCATGGAAAGTCCTCCTTCCTCTCAGGTCCCCTCTCCTTCCTTCTCTCTCCCTCCTACAGTATCACCTTCTCTTGCTGGCTCCCCTCACCCCTTAACTCTCTCAAATCCTGCCCCCTCTGCTTCCCTTCCTCCCCCTTTCCTCCTCTATTTTTTTTTATTTTCTCACTTCTTGTGCCAATTAATTATTTTTGTCAACCTGACACAAGCTAGAGTCATCATGAGAAGATGAACCCACAAATTAGAAAAATGCCTCCATCAGACTGGTCTGTGGGGCATTTTCTTGATCAGTGATTGATGTAGGAGGGTCTAGCCCATGGCAGATGATGCTACACATGATCAGGTGGTCCTGCATTGTACGAGAAAGCAGGAGGAGCAATCCATGGGGAGCAGCACCCCTCCATGGCCTCTGCATCAGCTCCTGCCTCCAGGTTCCTGCCCTGACTTCTCTTGGTGATAGAGTGCAGTGCGGAACTGTGAGCTGAAACAAACTCTTTCTTCCCCCAAGTCGCTTTTGCTCATGGTGTTTATCATGGCAATAGAAACCCTAACTAAGGCAGCCCCAGATGGGGAATCCCAGCTCCCCACATTCTCGCCAAATCACCTAGTCCTGCTGCTTCCATCCATCTTGTCTGACTTGGGCCCTGCTTCATCTCCTGCAAGTTTTGACTCCAGGCTATGTCCAGAACCATCACTGCAAGCTCATGTTAGGCCAATGCACATTGTCTTCCCAAAACTTGCCTGGGTATGGGGCACAGCAGTTGCCTCCTCATCCCCAGGAACTATCCTCCCCTGCCCACCCGTTACAGACTCAATACACATCATCCCACACTGGTCAATTCCTACCCACGGCTCAAGGCTCATTTCCAAACAGAGGCCATTGGGGGCTGGTGTCCACAGAATGGCTCCACCTCCCCCTACATACACTGCAGATGGAAGAGCCTGGTTGCCCACCTCCTTGGCCCTGAGACAGGCAGGAAGCCATCGAGTAGTCTCCAAGGTTGGTCTGTTCCCGAGAGAATCTTTTTTTTTTAATCTCATCTGTTAAGGCCTTAAACATTCCTAGAACATCCAAACCCCAAAGTTCAGGGCCAGAAGAGAGCAAGGAACCCTGGAGGATGGTAAATGACAGAGTGTTCTCTCTTCAATAATAAAGTGTCTTTTCAAAGGTGGTTAACATTTACCAAGGTTATTGGCAACTAGGTAATGTTCTAAGAACTCGGCGTAGATGAACGACTTAGTCTTCACACCCTGTGCCTATGAAGAAATGTCAATATCTCCGTGTATGTTATGGACGAGAAAAGGGGCTCGGAGAAGTAAAGCAACTTGTCCAAAGTCAGACAGCAACTAAGGGTTAAAGCTTTATTTAATTGGGGCAGCAGGACCCCAGGGCCCACAGGCTCATCTCTTGCCTGAAAGTGGCTCTACTTATGGCTCACAGTCTGAGAGGACACAGTCCATCACGATGGGGAAGCATGGCTGACTTCACAGTGCTGGGAACAAGATGCTGGGAGTCCTCGCCTTTCAGCAGAGAACTCAGGCTGGAAGTTGGACCACGTTACAGCCCTCAAAGCTCTACCTCCTGGGCTGGGTGGAGGATGGGTTGGTTCATAAGGTGCTTTCTTTGCAAACATGGGGGCCTGAGCCCAATCCCCAGAACTCACATTAAAAACAAATAAACAAAACTCAGGCCCAGAGTCACATGCTCATAATCCCAGTGTTGAGGTGGTGGAGACAGGAGGATCCCTGGTACTGGTCAGCTAGCCTAACCTGCTTGGGGAGCCTCTTGCAGTGAGAGAACCTGTCCCAGAAAGCAAGGTGGAAAGTTTCATAGGAGCAATACCTGAGGTGACCTCTGACCTCCACATGCATGCACATTCACACGCACCCCCATGTACACAAATGTGCACACACACCACTAAGGCCCACCCCCAACGGCCCACTCAAAACCACACGCCCCGATTCCAATGCTTCCACAACCTCCCAAAATAGGGCCACCCACTGAACACCAACTGTGCAAATGCAGGAGCCTGCACACCGTAAGAAACAACCTGTGGGGCAGGAGAGATTCCTCAGTGGTTAAGAAGAGAACTGGCTGCTCTTGCAGGGGACCCGGGTTCAGTTCGGAGCACCCACAAGGCAGCTCACAGCTGATTGTAATGTCAGCTGTAGGGGGGAATCCGACGCCCCCTTCTGGCCTCTGTGGGCACTGCATGTGTGGTGCACATACATACATACATACATACATGGCAAGCGTGGGGCCCTTTGTAATGCTGTCACTGAGATGGCTGAGGCCCACAGGGACTCAGCAGCCACGTGAGCAGGTGACGGGAAGGACAGACAGCAATACTGAAGAAGCTGCTCGGCTCGGGGAACCGTAGCTGGACAAACGTCCCAGCTGCGTGTCAATCCCTGTGTATAATTACATCCCCACGCCTTCTCGGGGCACAAGCGGCTTTAGTTTGGGCATAACCTGTGTGAAAGGTGAAAGGTAGATCTGGAATTTTCTGGATAGCCCAAGGTCATCATGGAGGGCTTTATAAGAGCAGGAGGTCCTTGTGAACAATGACGATGTGACATACTGACATACGAAAGGGCCCACACCCCTAAGAGCTGGCAAAGAGAAAATGGTTCCTCCGGGGGCCTCTAGGGGGCGCAGCTACCCATGGCTGGATTTGAGGCTTATTTAAGGTCCCCTACCGCTACCCAACTCCCAGCACTCACTTGTCCCAGCAACAAGGAGGGAGTAGAACAAGATAGCGGTCTAGTCTAGAAAAAGAGTGCCCTCTGCCTGCTTGGCCTGTGAGGTGACCTTCCATGACAATGGTGAGAAGCTTGGACAGGGTCACAACCTGGCCATTTTCTCCCATGTGCCCATCTGCCCCCACCTCTCTCCCTCCTTCCTCCCTCCTCCATGCGTGGGGAATCTCCCTGAGCAGCCTCCCACCAGTGGCCTCCCTAAGATGACTCAGTTTTCAGCTGACAGCAGGTGCCTGGCCAGGTGTCAACACTTGGCAGGAGCTCAGGCAGACAGGCTGTGGGACAGGAGCCAATTATCACACTGGTGGGGGGTGGGGCGGGGAAGGAGAGGGGAAGTGGACACACTCGGCTGGTGGTGGCCACTTCAGCCATAGCTGGGTCTCCCCACCACCCAATCTAGGTGGCCTGGGCCAGCCATCTGGAAGTTCATGGTGTAAGAGGGCCTAGCCCAATCCATACAAAACCTTTCTGCTTCCTGCTTCCTCCTTGCTCCGTGGGGTTGTCTGCACCACACTCCATCTGCCATTGCTTCCCTCCCAGAATACTTACCAGCACCAATCATGCCCCTCTCTCACTGTCATCCCTCTTCTCTTCCAGCTCTCCAAACTCCACCTGAGCCCAGAGGTTGAGTCTCGCCTGTGGTAAGGCCTCCTTAGCACCCTGTATCCCTGCCAGTCCACCCACTGGACGGCATGTGACCCAGTGCTGGCTGGTGGAAACAGAGCTCAGCCAAGGGACCAGAGATTTTCTTCCGCTTACACAGAACGACCAGTTAAAGATCTGTTTACTCTTTCTCCCTTCTTGCCCTGGACACTTCCATTTGGGATTGTGATTTCCGGTGCCCCAGCAGCCATCTTGTGAGAGCTAAAGCTGAAATGATTGTCTTCTATGGGAAATCAGAAGAATGTTGATGGCTGGTATGTTTTTGGCTTTAGGTGTCAGCTTGGCTAGGCAATGGTACCCAGATCAAACTACATGCTACTGTGATGGTATCATTAAGATTTGGATCAGTGGGTCCTGAGTCAGGAGGTTTAACCCTCCATAACATGGTGACCCTCATCCAATGAGTTGATGGTTTCAGGAGAAGAAGACTGAAGTCCCCAGAAGAAGAAAGAATTCTGTCCACAAACAGCTGTCAGTTCTTCCCTGAGCTCCTGGCTGCCCTGCAGACCTTAGCCCCTCTCAACAGTCACAAGAATCCACTGGGGGGAGGGAGGGCAGAAAGGAGGAGGGGAGAGAGGAGGGGAGGGAGAGACAGAGGGCAATATATACAGTTTTCTTTCTCTGTACCTCCCTAAGGCTCCCAACTAAAAATTAAGAGTCTTGGGCCAGAGGGTAACAGCAATTGTCACCAAGCCTAAGGACCTGGCTTCAGTTTCTGGAACCTCCATGGTAGAAAGTGAGAACTGACCCCTGTAAGTTGCCCTTTGACCTAATCATACATGCTGGGATACACATAGTCTCCACACAAATAAGATTTAATTTTTTAAAAAATATATCTCAAATCTTCCAGGTAATGCACCTTCTTTATCAATTCTAACTGCATGAAAAAATCCCTACAGTTGGAGGGGACATGAACAGCAACAAGAAATTATCTCCCATAAGCCCGTGCGTTAGCTGGGCCTCCCTCAGCTGTGCTGAGATAGGTGTCCTGCGTGTCCCAATGCCCGTGTGACCCGAGAAATTCTCCTTCCTCTGTGGTGTCCAAATGCTCTTCATGGGCCCCGCTGGCCAACTGTGCATGAGGCTGTGGTGAGCTGACCTGGTAGCCACGTGTGCGTGTCCAACTGCTCATCCTGCTTTGGTCAGCAGGGCTCCCCCGTGGGGACCAGAGTGCTTCCAGGTAAGTAGATATCCTGTGTAGGTCTGATCTCAGATGTGTTTGCAAATAAACAAACAAACAAATTCTATGTACATTATCATGTAGCCTGGAGAGAGACTGAGGATTCAGCTTTCAACTCCGCTAATGCATTTTCTGTGTTGGAACTGTGTCCCCCGATGCATATTGACTAACTAGCATATTGATGCATATTGATGCAACTAACTAGGGTTAGTTTGCTTTATTCATCCCTGGGATGAAGTGCTTGACGAGAAAGGAAGGAGTAATGCAGGCTCATGGCTTCCTGAAGCTTCCATCCATCATGATAGGGTGTGACAGAGCAGAGCTGCTCAAATCGTGGGAAGCCCCAGACGGGACAACACCAGCACTTTGATGGTGCCTTCTTTCCCCTCATCCTGTCCTGGTCACCAGCACACAGGGCAGAGTGGTCCACCAGTAAGATAGGTCTCTTACCTGGGTTTCTTCTCTCTGGGAACTCCCTCGGGGACATGCACGCCCAGAGCCAAGCCTCACCATTTGACAGGTAATTCTAGATCCTACTGTATTGACAGTAGACACAGCCAACGTGTAAATGGATAAGTAAATGGGGGTAAATGGATAAGTGAATGGGGAGCACGGATGGTGGAGCACTACTCAGCCCCCTCCACACACACACCAGGAACTGAGCTTCACATTTGCAGGATGAAGCCCCTGGGGGTCATTTGCACATAGGAACCTACTTGGTGCTGATGAACTGTAAGTCGGGTGTGACTGAGTTGGGGAAATTTTATGTTTCCCGTTTTTGGCACAATAAGGAATGCTTGAAATACATTTTAAGATAGATTAACTTAAAACAGCGCCCTGTGTAAGCTTGAGGGAGTAAACTCTAACCACCAGGGGGCGCTCTGCGCCTACTCCTACTTTGTTCCGCTGTGTGACCTGCAATCTCCAGAGGGGAGGAGGGCCCGGGGCTTATAGGTGGACAGATCTCTATGCTCCTCTTGGCCTCCCTTCTACAGATGGACTAACTCTTTCAGCTCCAAAGGCACCATACCTCAGGTACATCTGGGTCTCGTCTTTCTGCCTGGTTCTTTCTGTGGGTCCTTTTCCTCTGCCAGGGAGAAAGGAGCCCAGACCACAGGCACCCACCTGGCCCAGCAGCCAGCCAACTTGGATTCAAAGGGAGAGGTGGGGAGGGCTGGTCCAGCTTCCACAATGGAGTGGAGAGATTGGTGTCCCTGAAGAAGTTGGGGAGGGGGTACCCATCAAAAACCATGTACCTAAGTCCCCAGATACATGGCCCAGTAGTGAAGTCCTGCGGTGTGTGAAGTCTGCTGCAATGCCTGCTGGGAAGTTGGAACCCCAAAAGAGCTTACAGAGTCCCTGACTCTCAGAATGTACTCCAAACGTCCCATGTCTGCCTGCTTCCCATGCCCAGCACTGTCTTGGTAGAACTGGGTCTTGGGTCATACGATTCCAGGAAGAGCCAAGAAGCTGGCTCTGGGTCCAGACCACCCTTGGGACCCAGGGGTGTCCTTTTCTCTTTCTTCTTCTCACCTGCCACCAGCCTGCTTCACTCTTTCCCTCTGCTCCCTCATCATCAGGACAGGAGTCCACACTCCCACACAAATGGCCCCAGGGATTGAACTCAGGTCACCAGGCTTGGCAGCAAGCGCCTGTCCCCACTGAGCCATCTCACCAGCCCGAACATAAATGTTTTTTAAGTGAGGGAACTGTGGCTGGCCCCCCAAAACAATCAGGGAACTCTCACAACACAGACATCCCCGACTACCTGCCTGGGTGTCACTTTCTCAGATCCGGGAAGACAATGAGATCTGGGACACACGCAGTTTCTCGGGCGTGGCTGGTCCTTCTACC
>CM053766.1:106978571-107016785 GCA_028658305.1 Pachyuromys duprasi
TGTGAGTTGGAAAAGGGACTAGGCCTCCGAGTGCCTACCACAATCCCTCTGCAAGGTGCAGGGTCTGGAAACCTGTGAGGATATAGGAAAGGCCTAGGATCCTGGGAAGCCTTGTGGGTAGGGGGTAATGGGTAGGGGGCTGCCTCCCTGTAGACAGACTGGGCTGAGCTGATTAGGAAAGGCCTTTGGCCCTCCCTGCCCCAGTTCCAGGAAAGAACCAAGATGCATCCAGGTCTCCCTTCTGCTCTGACCAGCTGGGGGACCAGGCCAGAGGATCTCTCCTCCCCAGGCCTCAGTTTCCCCTTCATGTCACCAGAGAGAACAGAGCCTGACTCACCTCACAGACCATCTCCTACTCCACGGTGAACCTGCACCTGGGCACGCTGTGGCTGAGAGAGACAAAGGGAGGTAAATCCAAATGCCAAGGGCGAGGAATTTTGCTCACTTGATAGAGTGGACATAGGCAACATGGCGGTGCACACCTGACACTCCAGCACGCAGAGGTGGAGGCCGGAGGGGACTGGAAGCCCAAGGTCATCCTCTGATACATAATGAATTCATGACTAACCTGAGACACAGAAGGCCAAAACACACAGGGCTCCTTCTAGACTTGCTTGGTATCAAAGTCCTTGGAAGCTTCTAGAAGCTGACATGTCTGCAGGTTGGGAGACATGAGTCTGGTTTTGCCCTGATGCAGGAGCTAGTGGCCTCTTGGCCTTGTGGGGACCAGTACCCTGACACTGGAGCATGAGCACTGCCTGGGACTTTCGCAAATAAGAGACCTTGGCTGGGTTCAGATAAACACCGCAGCCACCGCTGGCATTTGAATTTTGAGCCATTTTTATGGCTCATAAAACATTATTGGGGTTTTTTTTTTTTGGTTTTTTTTTTTTATTCCAACTGTCTGAAAATGTAAAAGCCACTCTCCTTTCTTAACCTCTGCGGGCCAAGGGTAGGTGTGTTGACCCCTGGCTGCAGTTCACCCCATTTCCTCATCCTGCCAGAGCATCTTCTAAACTTGCCTGTGGGGTGCGACACCCCAGAACACCCAGTATGATGTAGGCATGCCTCAGGATGTGCCAGACAGAACTCATGTTCAGCGCGAACACACACGCAGCCACAGCCTGCTCATCATCCGCTGGCATACAAACGTCCTGTCTGCCTATAGGCAGCCAGCCAGCCTAAGGGCAGGGATGGGGCCAGGTGTCAGCATGGGGACGAGAGGAGAAGAGAGGACAGCCCTGTCACGTGGCGGGGAGGCGCGTGGGGGGGCGATATGACTGCTATTTACTCAGCTGCTCCAGATGTTTCCACTTCTCCCCACGGGAGGAGGAGGCCCCCACAGTCCCCCCTGCTCCCCCCACATGGGGGCAGAGGTACATCCCATGGCAGTGGCAGGGTGTTAGATCCCTAACAGCTACACCCCAAAGTTATTTGCTAGTTTTTTTTTTCCTGTACAGGGATTTGAACTTTGAACTCAGGACCACACACACTCACGCACACACACACACACACACACACACACATATGCTGGGCCAGTGCTCTCTGCCACTGAGCTACATTGTCAGTCCTCTTTAGTGTTCATTTTGAGGCAGGCTCTACCTGGCTGGCCTTGAACTTGTGACCTTCCTTCTCATTTCTCCTGAGATGGGATGATAGGCCTGATTGGATTCCCAAAGCTTAAAACTTTGTCAGAGGACTCCCTACCCCAGATGGACCATGGTGGTTGCAAATGGACAGGCCCAGAGGGCTTTGGCCAAGCAGGCAAGCAGATGCCGAAGAGCCACCAGGATGTGGGGGTGAGGGCAAGGAATGGCTTCTACCCACACAAACAACTTCTCTGAGGCCTCCAAGATTTAGACCACAGATAGGGAGACTGAGGCCCAGAGGAGGTAGGTCACTTGCTCAGGATCACACAACTTAGCAGCCCCAGAACCTTGCCCCAGACCTGCTCCACAAAGCTAGAAACGAGTGGTCTGGTCCCTGCTGATCGCAGACTCCATTGTCTCTGTGGCTGGGGCGGTGGGGGGGTGGGAAAGGGAAATAGAGGGATCCTGTGTGACAGGTGTCTCCCATCTTCTTCTTCATCCATTCTGTAAAGAGACAGCTAAGGTAGACGCCATGCTGGAGGCTCCACCAGCAGCTCTGTCTCAAGATGCTAGACTCGGGAGACATCGAGGGGCCTACACCCTTCCTTGGGCAGCCAGGATTCTGTCATCCTTCATCCTGCCCTTAGGTCCTGCCTGAGATGCTTAGACTGAGGGGGGATGAGTGAGGTCACCCAGAGAGGAAGGGCAGCTGTCGACATGGAAAGTACTTCCAACATTTTCAGTCCAGATGGGGAGACAAAGCCCCAGAGAGGGTGAATGGCCTGCCCAAGGTCACACAGCTTTTCTCTCCCAAACCCAAACTAGGTTTCTTAAGCCAGAGCCTCAAGGACAGAGATGAGGGCTGAGTGTTCCTTCTCCCTGTCCCCTGAGAGCTCTGTTGGGCTTGTTGTCAGGGTTTGAACTAAGGCTGGGACACCCAGAGTTACCCCTACAGCCTCTAGGGCCTGGGTCCTTAACTACCGCACCCCTGGGGCCCTTTCCTAGCAGGTCAAGGCTTTGTTGCCAGAGGGAGAAGGACTGGAAGGAGGGTTCCATCAGGTCTGGCTAAACCATCTGTCCCTGTGCCCTGCTGTCTCTGTTACAGCCCATGGACCTCCCTTTGTACTCCTGTTCTTTGGGGTCTACTGTTTGCCAAGCCCACAAACCTCTTGAGGCTCCATTATTATTCTAATGGACAGTCATTGGTGCTGCCCAGGGCCTAGGCCTGGGCTGGGTCTTGGGGATCACGGAGAGAAAGACAAAATCAACCAATTTCAGGTCTCAACCAGTATCAAATCCATGCCAGAGTCTAGGAGAGACAAAAGCCATCACATCACAGAAATGACCTCTGAGCCCCGTTCTGACACTGAGGCCAACAGAAAGGTGTATGCGCGTTCACATGCTGGCTGTGTGATTGTGGGCAAGCCATTAACCTCTCTGGGCCTCCAATTCCTGCAGAGGAAAATGGGGAAAATCCCTCCCCGGGATAGTTTCACGAGAAGCCTGGAGAATACTCTTGTACGTCATTCTTACGCTCAGTTAGGTAGGAGAATGACCTAAGTGCCTTCTGATGAGGCCCAGGCTGTTCCAAACTGGCGACGTGGGCTTGCGTGGGTGTACAGAGCTGTGCCAGGGTCCAAAGAGCAGCAGTCAGCCCAGGAGACGCACTCAGGCCTGGGGACAGAAGGAGGCCATGACAAGCAGGGAACGGCAAAGGTGGTCCCTTGGGACGCTTAGGACCTGGCAGACTTGGCTGCCAGCTGCTGCCCTTTAGTGGCCAGGCCCCAAGGGACCCAGAGCCAGTGTGCAGTACCAGCATCGTTAATCTCAGGCCCTGGGGGGTGGCACAGGTGAGCCTGGGCAGACAGGCTTCTCTGCATTGAGGAGAGCTCTCCTTAGCCACTGCATATGCTGAAGCTGGGAGGTGCGAGCACCTGTCCAGGCGACAGGGGTAGGGAGGTAGGGGGGTTAGGAGGTCGGGGAGGTGGGGTGAATGGACACGGCTGCAGAGCCCCTCCCCCTCCAAGGCTGCCCTGTGATACCATGGATGGCCACGAGGGTCCTGAGTATGTGAGGAGGGGTCCTGGGTCACAGTCCCTCTAGCCTCACTCCCCTCCTTTCTTCTCTGGCAGCTACAGGGTCTATCTTAGATGTGAGGGGGTTACTGAAAGCCAAGACGGGTGCTGGTCTGATGGAGGAGAGAGAGCTCAGGGTAGGTGATGTAGAAAGGGCCTGGCTGAGATGGAGGAGGAAGCCAGTGAGGGGGTAAAAACCTGATGGGAGGAGGGTAAGGAAGGTGCAGGGGAGATGGGGGCCCTCATGGAGATTAGAGTAAGGAAGAGGAGGAAGAGTCACAGCAAAAGTGGGAGTTTGGGGGCAAGAGCATGCCCGAGTTCCTCTTCATGAGGGACCCCAGGGGCCTCTTCCCATAGCCCTCTGCTTGTGTGTCCCTGGACCTCCTGCCTCTTTAGCCACTGACACAGCAGAGCCACAGCCAGCACTGGCCAACCCTCAGCACAGCGTTGCTTTCCAGACACTCACTCACGTTGAACCCACTCAGCCGAAGATGTCAGTCAAGGAGACGGGGCCCCAGGCCCAACACCACCTTGGGATCCCCAGACCACCACGGGATCCTGTGGGTGAGGACAGGGCTCCCAGGTCTGGCCCAGGAGTTCCTGGACGCAGGGAGAAGCTGTGACTTTGGACAAGGCCCATATGGTCCCCAAGACCATTTCCTCATCAGCAATATGGACCCAGCAGTAGCAACAGCAGCAGCTTTGGCTAGACTGTTCAGCCTTTACTCATTTCACCAGAGCTGCAAGTGCAGCTTAGTTCAAGACATTCCCTAGTATGCATGAGGCCCTGGGTTCAGTCTCCAGTCCTGTATGAACTAGACATGGCAGAGTACAGCTGTAATCCCAGCACTAGAGAGCAGAAGCAAAGGCAGGAAGATCAGAAATTCAAGGTTATCCTCAGGTACATAGAGAGCTTGAGGCCAGCCTGGGCTATGTGAGACCCTGTCTCAAAAAAAAAAAAAAAAAGGAATTAATGAGTGTCTACTTTCTGCAAGTGTTAGGAATGTCACAATCAAAGGGTTGAACCCAGAAAGTCCGCCTCCTGTGCTTCAGTTCTGGTGGGGTGAAGAACATAGTAGAAGAAGGCGGGTACCACAGAAGTTCAGGCCCTGGGCTGTCGCTGACCTTGAGCCTGCACAACTGCCAGACTGGGGCTAAGTCTCTTCCGGATCCCGAGTGACTGTGTCCTTGCTCTGTCTCCATTGCGGAACCTCTCTGGGCCCCTCCCACAGTCTCTCTGGACCTGGTCCAGGCTGCCACCTCCACCTGCCCGGACAGCAGTGGCACTCAGTGACTGGGGTGCATGGGGAGCCTGGCAGGAAGCCCTGCAGCTCGGCACCCTGAGCTATAGAACAAAGCCATCATCGGTGGCTGCCAAGGCAGCCTGCCCACACCTGCAACCCAATGGCCACCTCTTCCACAGTGACAGCGCCACGAGGCCCCTGTGAGTCCCTGTTCCTCTCTCTTGGGCTCCAGTGAGCAGAGCTCAAGAAATGGTCACATGGAGACAGAGGGATGGAGGGTCCTTCCTGTCAAGGTATGAGTGCAGGCCCTAGGGAAGAAGCAGTCTCAGTTCAAACTCTCCCTGACTAGCCAGCTAGGAGATCTCCAAGTTGCTCTGTTTGGGACTCAGTTTCCCCATCTGTGCAGAGGCTGCAAATTCAGTGGCCTAACTGGATAACGGTGTAGGTAAAGACTGGAAAACCACAGATATGAGAGCATCTTATGCTCCAGTACATGGCACATAGTAGATGCTCAATAGATCCTTGGAGGTATTGAGCCTAGTATTACACCTGTAATTCCAGAACTCTGGAGGCTACAGCAGAATTATTAATTTGTAACTGGCCTAGGCTACATAGTGAAACCCAGTTGCAAAACAAACAACAAAAACAAAAAAACACTTGAAATCATATCGGCACAGGAAGGTCCTGACCCAGCTCCAGCTACCTGTTGCTGAGGAAACCAAACATTGTAGCCAGGTCTCTATATACTTAAGCATCTGGAAAGCCAGGCTAACGTGTCCTTTACCCCCATTTTCTTTTTGAGGGAGGGTCTATGTAGCCCTAGCTGTCCTGGCACTCACTCTGTAAACCAGGCTAGCCTCAGACTCACAGAGATCCACCTGCCTCTGCCTCTAGAGTGCTGGGAATAAATGCACATGCCACTATGCCTGCCTACACTGCCAGTTTTTAAAGGTTCATGATTTTTTTTCTCATTACAAGCAGTGGGTGAGCAGAGGGAGAGCCCACATTCAAGCCAGCGAGAACCTCCACCTGGCTGTGGGAAGGGCCCACTTAGCGCCATCCGTATCCATGCATTGCATCATTCATTCATGGCATCATTTATTTATTGCACCATTCATTCATTGCACCACTCATTTGCTCTCTCTCATTCAGCCATCTTTCCAGGTTGACCTTGAGCTACTGATGATGCTAAGATGCAAAAGGGGCTGAGAAAACCTGCCCCAACCTTCTGGGTGAGGGGTATGGCCAGAATGAAGGGGACACAGACACTCTGCCACCTAGTGACACAGCTTTTGGTGCTCCGGAAAGCAGGGTGATAAAGGAGCCTGTGGAGACTCTTTGATTCTCATTCGAGGTGGTGGGGACCATTCGAGGACAGACTCAAACCAAGAAAGTTAAACTCACCAGGGAGGAAAACTGGGAAGGTGGAAGAACATTTTAGACACTCAGGGTTTGGCAGGTTGCAGCTGTTTCTAAGTATTGTGTCCATTTCACAGGCTGGAAGGGTATAGCTTGGGGGACCCAGGGGCAGAGGATTCATGGTCCCTCTGTCTCCTCCCCTTCTCCTTCCCATTCTTAGCTGCTGCTGAGCCAGGGTATCTCAATCCCAGGGCATGGGAATTAGTGTCAGGGAGGCCCCAGGGCCAGGAGGTGCACAGGGCACCCCCCCATACACTCACACATACACACACACACTGCAGCAGCCTTGGGCATCAATGGCCAAACAGAGTGGAGGAAATCTGGGGGCCCGAGTCCTCCCTGACTCACTGCCAGCAGCGCACCCCTAAGAAGCTTGGGCAGCCCTGTGTCTAAACCACCAATGGGCCAGAGCCAGGCCTGAAAGTCCCCTGGGAGCAATCAGAGGGAAACAGGATCTGCAGGTTCATCGATTGCGGCTGGAGAGGGAGGCCCTTGACCCAGAGCCAGCTGTTTCTACCCCAGTCAGCCAGTGCTAGGGCTGGACTTGCATGTCTTCCTGAGGAACCTCAGTTTCTCCATTTTTCAAATGCACCACCCTTGGGGAGATGTCAAAAGACCTTACTCAGCACAGGGCTGCCACTCGTGCCACAGGAGGCCGCAGCAGCCCTGCAGGCAGCTTGAGCTGCAAAGCTGCAATGCTCCAGGCAGGCTGGGGTTTTCTCTCAGCCTCAGCCGTGTCTCTTGCCTGCTATGTAACCTCTCTGCCTCTGTTTCCTCCATGGTGACAGGGACTTGTGTATATACACAGTTAAAGAAGCAGCCACAGAAGGCAGGTGGCCCCAGGCTGGAGTCTACTGGACCAGGGGACAGATGACCCTGCGTCTGGCATCCAGAGATGCTCAGACTTGCTTAGCTGCCCAACCCCCAGTCGGAGGATTCCACTTTTCAGTCCATCTATGGCTGCCTCTCACGGGTCCTCCTTCCCACCATGTCTAGGTGCCCCTAACTCTGGTCATTTCCCTCCAGGAAGCGATCGCCAAAGGGAAGGGCCCCTACTGGGGACTGTTTAGTGCCGGAGGAGCAAGCAAGGGTTACTTCTATCCACAAAGCCACTGTTATGAAGTGCTCAAACTTGGGGGTGAGACCCACACACTCATGCTGCGCCTCTAAGTGTGTGTGTGTGTGTGTGTGTGTGGCTGGCTGGGTTGTCCTGGTTGGAAAACAGACTGAGGTAGTGAGCTCCCCATGAGTGGAGAAATTCTAGGTTAGGCTACCACCCAGCTAAGCTGGAGGCCTCAGGAAGCAAGCCATCCTCTGACTTGGCCTTTCTCTACTCTGCCCTGCCCTAAACTCTCACCCTTCCTTCTATTACCTCTCTAGACCTGTCTCCTCAAAAGTTAAAAGGGTTAGGTCTGTGTGGCCTGAGGTGGAAGGGAGGGAGGGAGAGACTGCAATAAGCCTGCAGGGGGTGCACATAGTAGGTGCTCGACAGAAGGCATACAGTAGTACAAACTTAGGCTTTCTGATGGTGCTGTGCTTCCCACCCTCAGCCTCCCTTCTGTCACTGAGTCTCAGGCTCAGCTTCCGGTCCTCCCTGACTCTGTTGCCAGACTCTAGCTTCGAGACTCTCTGGTATGGCACATGGTATCTGCCCTCTAGCTCACACGGGGAAATTGCTGCCTCTGACAGTCTATGAGTGAATGTCTCTGTCTCTGTCTGTCTCTCTCCTTCTCTCTTTCTTTCTCTCTCTCTCTCTCAGCCATGCCCCCTCCCTTGTCTGGCTGTCACCTCTGTGCTGTCTCAGGCCCCGCAGCCTCCAGCAGACACTAGCCCTCAGCCAGCTCCCCAACTGTCCGTTCTTACTAGACAGAGGAGGAGGAAGCAACCACAAAAGCTGGCACACAACACTACACAACAGGCCCAGGACAGTCCTCTGCCCAGGTGCTGACAGCGCTGGCATCCTGTAGCCAGCCCAGGTCTGGAGAAACCTAAGCAGTTGCCCGCCTCTCAGGCTCACACACTGGGCATCCAGTCTTGGGCTCATTGTTCAGTCCACAAATCTAGGCCAAGGCCACCATGGAGGAGGCCGGCACGGATGCCTAGAAAATATCAAGATCCAAATCCAAGTAGACTCTGGGACCCAGCTGCCTCCATTCCCCATGCCCCTCCCCCCATTCATGGCCACCCTGGGCTGGAGGGGCGGGGTGGGCGGGCAGCAGCGGGCGCAGCAGTGCAGGGTCTTGTAGGGAGGGCTCAGCCGCCCTAATTACTCCAGCTCTCCAAGCTCCGATCTGTTCTCAAAAGGACTCCAGGGACACTGCCTTTAATAACTACCACTAAACAGGCAAGAAAATCCATGCCTGGTAAACAGAACCCTGGGGAGGAGATGCAAGCTGGCCAGCTCCCAGGATCCTTTGCTGCAGAGTGGCCAAGGCAATCTCCAGAGCCCTCTCCCACTGCCCAAGGTCCACCTTCCCTTCTCCCTGCTAGGCCCAGCCCCTCCCCTCCCCCTCCACACCACAGGCCTCGGGTTCCACTGCACATGCCTTGGAAACACTGTGGCATCAGTCTAGCCTTTTGCCACCCTGGAAGTTATCAGCCAGTTCAAGAGACAAAAGCAGAGATGATTCAATGACAGTATAACAGCTACGCGTGCCAGCTTCTGCAACTGAACTAAGAAGGCCTTGCTGGAACGGCTGGGCATGGGAGGAACTCTGTGGGATGATTAGGAGTTCACCCAGTGGGGACACTGGAAATGGGTCATGTTTGTGATGGCAGCCATCACAGCCAACACTGGTCCTCAATTGCTTCTGTGTGCTAAGTCACGAGCGAAGCAACTGTCATGCTTCCTTCATTTTGTCCCCAAGAAGTCCCTTGGGGTAGGTACTGACACCCCTGTTTTACGTATAAGAACACTGAGGATATGCTGGGTGGTGCTGTTGCACCCCTTTAACCCCAGCACTCAGGAGTCAAGAGGCAGGCGGATCTCTGTGAGTTCAAGGCCAGCCTGGTCTACAGAGGGAGTTCCAGTCAAGCCAGGGCTACACAGAGAAACCTGGTCTCGAAAAACAAAAAACAAAAAAAGAACACTGAGGCCGTGGGAGGAGCCAGGGTTGTCACCAGGGTATATAAACTACTGGCTGCTTCTTGTCTCACATGTTCTGCCCCTGAACCCCCTTTGGCTCGGGACCTGGGCAGCAGGTAAGATTCAAGAGGGCAATTTTCTTTTGTCCCTCCTGTCTTATCCAAGGGAACATGGCCCCTCATCGAACCACAAAGCTGACCATACTACTTAAGGTTCACCTCTCACAGCACCTCGTTCTGCAGATGGGGAAACTGAGGCACTGTCTAGCAAGTAGGAACAAGGGAACAGCTAGAGGGCTTGCTCCCAGCATAGAGAAAACCATAGAAAATCGATATGCATTCCATTAAAACAAATGGGCAGCAGACCCTGGGGAGTCTTCCTGTGGTTGGCCGGGGCATTATTGCTGTCCGGGGACCTTGTTTCTTGGCACCCTCCATCCGGCCTCTCTCCTATCAACAGCTACAGCTCTGTGCCTCTGTTTCCCCAGCCCTCAGGGCCTGTGTTGTTGTCAGGGGCAGCCTTGGACATTGTAACAGGCAAGGAAGGCGATGAGTTCTTTGAGACCTGCGTGGCAACAGAGTGAGGGACAACAAGACAGGGTCTGTGGTCAGGAGAGGGACCTCCCAGAAGGATGCCACACTGCGCATCCCCATCTTGCTGTAAGTCCCTGCACCAGGCACCCTGGAGACATCTCATGTTGTGAGGACCTACTGTGTGAGTCCTCGTGCCCAGAGTGGGGGTTGTGGAGCTAGAGAGTTAAGCAGGGGAGCACCCCCCCCCCGTGAGCCTGAGCTAACAGGTCAGGAGTGGAAGCAGAGGAAAGAGCCTGACAGGGCCAGGATGAGCAAGTACCGGGAAATGGGCTACAACAAGGCAGGAACAGAACAGCTCACTCAGCAGCCATGTATGGGAAGGGCTTTCCTAGCCAGTGACATCCAAACAGACCTGGATTAAAGAAGTCTAAGCATGGCTAAATCATAATCCATGCCGAGGAAACAACCAGTGCAAAGGCCCTGAGGCAGCACAAGGTTTGAGAGAGTGCCAGGGAGCAGCAGGGAGGCCAGGGGACGTCAGGGCCAGCTCATCATGAGGACTTCAGCTTTCACGGGTCATCAGGAGACACGGAGGACTCTGAGCTCCATGAGGATGAGTGTGACGTGGCTGGACCAGATGCCCTGGCTTCCCAGTGGGGATGAGAGCATGAGGCTACTGCTGTGGACCAAGCACATGGGGTGGGGGTGGGGACACAATGGACAGCAGGGAATCAGGCAACAGGGCTGTCAGAGAGGCAGCCTGGCGGGTACACCTGGGTCTCAGGAGAGGGGTGGGGCTCGTGGCAGCAAGTTTGGAGGTTTCAAAGGCAGGATCCTCCCTGCAGCCTCAGCAGCTCTGCCCACCTGGCCTGTTTTCCTGCTGAGAAACTAAGGCTGATGGAGGAAGTCTCCCAAACGTGGCTACAGAACCCGGTAGCTGTGACATGGGAACTTGAGATGAGGGCTGCCTTGTGCAGGCTCTTGGAGAAAGGCTACCACCACTCACAAATTCTCCCAGTGGCCTGAGGGACATGGTGGGCCAGGGAGCTCCCTGCTACTGTCGGGATGAGGCCAGCGTATTAATTCCTTGTCTCAGTGCCGTGACGAAATCCCTGACTTAATAAACAAGGCTTTTTCTGACTCACAGTTCAGTAGTACAGCTGGTCATGGCAGGAAGGCCCACAGCAGGAACCTGAGGCAGCTGGTCACGTGACAGCCAGTCAGGAAGTAGAGAGAGAGGACCGATGTTGTTGCTCAGCTCACTTTCTCCTTCTCATGCAATCCACGACCCCAGCACACCAGGAGGGGGGCCGCCCACATCCAAGGCGGATCTTCCCATTTCAACTATCCCAATCCAGAACCCCCCTCCCGGACACGCCCAAAAGTTTGGCTTCTAAGTGATGGGTGCTGGGCCCTGTCCAGGTGATCATCATTAATTGTTGTCTGGGCCCCAGAGGCACAAGGTACTTCCCACAGCTTTGTAGCAGGTGACAGCCCTTCTGCAGGTGTGTCCCTGCAAACCCGGGTGAGTCATGTCTGCGTTGTGGCACCTGGACTAGGCAGCGCGGAGCCAGCTAAGGCTATGAGGAGTCATGCATCGTGTTCCCCTCAGTTTTCTCAGGAGTGTGGCTCTCGGGCAGAGGGGGAAAGCTTTCGTCAGTGCAGAGCAGAGGAAGGGGAAGCTCCGTGCTGGTGGACCGCAGGCAGGAATACCACAGAACTGTGTGGGCTCTGGATGAAGTCTCTATTCTCACCCCCGTTTACTAAGGGCTGGAACACAGAGGAGTGGTGGGGGAGGGGCGGGGGGAGCCAGGGGAAGGGAGGGAGAAAGGGTACTTGCAGGTGTTGAATGTATACAAGAAGGCATGGTCTAATGAATGAAGTGAGAGATGAGTGAATGAATGAAGGCATGGCTGAATGAATGAAGTGAGGGATGAGCCAAGGTGTGACCGAATGAATGGACCAATGGGGGAAGTGTGGAATCCAGTGGGCCCTGCCTGAATGAAGAAACCCAGAGATGTTCCGGTTGCTGACAAGCTGGGAGTGGCTGGAGATGCTCAGTGGGCACACGGGCCTTGCTCCCTGTGTGGCGCTACCCCTTTGCTGTTCCCCTGGCTCCTGTGGTGACCAGCACCTTCAGGGTCCGCCTTGCCCCTGCTAAGGGTGGACTGGCTGTGCAGGGCCCACCCACTCTTTCTTTTTCCTCCTTGGTTTCCCCGTATGTTGACTGGGCCTCTCCTGCTTCTTTCCCAGCCCCCATATCTTTTAATTTTTAATTGCTTTTATTTATTAGTTTATTGGTGGTCAGCTCATAGCTTGAAGGAGCCGATTCTGCTCTGGGATTGGAAGGATGTCAGGTTTGGTGACAAGCAAGCCTGCTGAGCCATCTCCGCCGCTCCAGCCCCACGCCTTGACTCCCCTTCCTCACTCTGAAGGTCCCCTGGGAGGCCTGTGCTGACAGCACTCTCCTTTCTGAGCGCAGGCACCATGCGGCCAGTGCGCCGCAACTTCTACGACCCTTCGTCAGCGCCGGGCAAGGGCATCGTGTGGGAATGGGAGAACGACGGCGGCGCGTGGACGGCCTACGACATGGACATCTGCATCACCATCCAGAACGCGTACGAGAAGCAACACCCGTGGCTCGACCTCTCGTCGCTGGGCTTCTGCTACCTCATCTACTTCAACAGCATGTCCCAGATGAACCGCCAGACGCGCCGCCGCCGCCGCCTGCGCCGCCGCCTGGACCTGGCCTACCCGCTCACGGTCGGCTCCATTCCCAAGTCGCAGTCCTGGCCTGTGGGAGCCAGCTCGGGTCAGCCCTGCTCGTGTCAGCAGTGCCTGCTGGTCAACAGCACGCGTGCCGCCTCCAACGCCATCCTGGCCTCACAGCGCCGCAAGGCGCCCATTGCGCCAGCCGCACCCCCTGCGCCCCCGCCGCCCCCGCCGCCCCCGCCACCCGGAGGACCTCCCAATGCGCTCGCTGTGCGCCCTAGCGCCACCTTCGCTGGGGCTGCCCTCTGGGCTGCACCCGCCGCCGGCCCCACGGAGCCCGCGCCGCCTTCGGGAGTTCCCCCGCGGAGTCCTAGCGCCCCCAACGGAGCGCCAACCCCGGGCCAGAACAACCTCAGCCGCCCGGGGCCCCAGAGAGCCACCAGCGTCAGTGCACGCGCTTCGATCCCGCCTGGGTAAGACACCCCCCACCTCCTCCAGAAAGGCGCCCAGAGCCACCCTAGCACGTTAGCAAGCTGGACAGCAGCACCCCACGAGTCAGGAATCACCATCATTCCATTTACAGCTGGAAGCTGTCCCAGCTCACCATCTGGCTAAGCTGGTTGGCATACAAGCCCTTAGAATCCTCCTGTCTGCCCTCTCCCCCAGCGCTGGCACTAGGAGTCTATGACTACCATTGCCTGGCGATTCACACGCACGTGCTTGCACACCTACGCACAAACACACACATGCCCTCCTGAGGGATGAAAGTTGAGCCTTGGTTCATTATTTGCCAAACTTTCCTGGTGTCACCTTAAGACCATTCGGGAGGCCATAGAAGAGAGGCACCTTCTGCCATCACCCTTGAGAGCTGGGGTTCAGCCCACACCAACAGACCCTGTGATGAAAGTCTTATTTTTTTCACTTACTGTTGGGGCAGGGACTAGAACTCAGAATGTCAGGCTTGGTGGCAAGTACCTTTACCTTCTGAGAGGTTTTGCCTTTCTAAAAGAGAAAGAGGTTTGAGAGCATAGGAGCCTCACCTGCTCCAGGCCGCTGTGACCCTGGGGGTTGAAGCAAGTCTCTCTAAAGAAACATCACTGCCACTTTGGGTTCTTTTTTTTTAAAGATTTACTTACTTATTATGTATACAATGTTCTGTCTACATGTAGACCTGCATGCCAGAAGAGAGCACCAGATCTCATTATAGATGGTTGTGAGCCACCATTTGGTTGCTGGGAATTGAACTCATGACCTCTAGAAGAGTAGCCAGTGCTCTTAACCTCTGAGCCATCTCTCCAGCCCTCATTTTGGGTTCTTAATGTCACTTTCCAAACTGTGCTCTAGGAACTCAGATGGCCTGGCATGGGGGCAGGCCAGAGGGAACTTGCTTCAACCAGGGTTTGCTGTTTTGGGGGAATCTTTTACCACCTGGGCTGAAAACCAGAACCCAGTTTGGGAACCTCAGGGTTTAGTAGCACAGGCCAGGGCCTCAGTGAGCTGCTGTGAGGCCCATCCTGGAAAGAGGAGCAGCCTGGATGGTGTGACAGGGACACCCACAGCCAGCACAGGGCAGTGGAGAAGAGGCTGGGGCTGGAGTTAGCTGGGCTCCCCAGGGGGATGGGAACACAAAAGCAACTCTGCTTGTGTCCCCATGGTGTGGCCCTGGCCCAAGAGCTGTCAGCGGTAAGCCTGGGGTTCTTTACCACTATCCTGTAATCGGAAAAAGTAGGCTGAGGTCCAGCAGGACGGTGCTGGGGGATGAGAATGTGCTGGGTGGAGGTTAAAAATGTTCTCTGAACCTGGAGGCTGAAGATATTGGGGTGCAAATATGAGGACCTGAGCTTGAGTCCCCAGCACCCACATAAATCCAGGCACAGCAGTGCATCCCTGTAAGCCCAGTGCTGGGGGCAGATAGAATCCCAGGGCTCACTGTGCAGCTGCTGGGGCAGACCATCAGCCGGTGGGCATCAGCTTGGGGTGGGAAAGGGGCTGCTGCAGAGCACTGGCTGCCCTTCCAGAGGACCAGAGTTCAGTTCCCAGCACCCATACAGCGACTCACAACCAGCTGTAACTCCCGCTCCTGGAGATCTGATGCCCTTTTTGGCCTTTGCAGTACCAGCACACACATGTGTACGTACATACACACACACACACACACACACAGTGGTCTCTGAATTTTGAGGTCATTTCTGCATACACTTTAAAGTTGCATTTGCCACAAGTATGTGAGTGTGTTGTGTTGTGTCAGTCTGCCTGTCTGTTATCTGTGTGTGGGCGCCACAGGGTGGAAACCAGAATATAACTGTGGGAGTCAGTCCTCAGTTTGCTCTGCCAATCCCAGGCATGGGGCCCACGTCATCAGGTTTGGAGGCAGGCACCTTGTCACCCTTAGCCAGGTCACAAGCCCCGTTTCTGCACACACTTGCAGGTCAGCGAGGGCAGTGCCGGAAGCTGCTCCTTCAGGACATGCTATCAACCGCTCAGCTTCCCCTGCCTGTGGTCCATTCTCCACGGGTGTGCTGTGGGTGTGAGCTCGCAGAGGAGACAGACACGGAGTGGTTGAGGGAGTCAGTGGACACCGCTCTGGAAGGGGGAAGAGAGGGGAGGTCTGGGGAGGCAGTAGGACAGGGTGGCATGCAGTCCACAGGGAGTGTGGTCAGGAAAGAACACCATGGGGAAAGGACGTGGGAAGAGGCTGCTTCTGAGGAGTCCGGAAGACACGGCTGGAGCTAGGGTGTCCCACACCTGTTAGGAGAAAAGGTGTCCTGGGCTGGACATTGCAGGTGTGTAGGGTGGAGGCTGAACAAATCTAGAAACCACACAGACAGGTGAGGTGGGGAGAGTGCTTATCTAAAGTGGGGTTCACAGCCAGGTTGGGGAACCTCAAGGGAGCTCGTGGTTGGTGCCACCAGCAGCCTGGAGCACAGAATGTCCTTGAGCTGCAGAGGGCCATGGGGTGAAGAAAGCCATCTTCTGGGGGTATTAATCATCAGCACATCCTCCTCTGTCCTGCCTGAGGTCCCATCTCTGCAGACACACAGACCCCCTGCTCCTGCCTGACAAGTCTGTGTCAAGACCCCCCCCCAACCCTCCCTCTCCAAAGAGCCCCAAGAAACATACCCTTGGCTTAGCATGAGGTATGGGTGTGTCCCAGGGGCGTGTACCGGGAGGGCGGGGAAGCCAACCCCTGGTCCTGACTTGTTGTGAACCGGGTGTCCCCACTCCCTGAGCCCCTCACAGCCCTTCTCTGTCCCAGCCCCACTCTGCTGCTGAGTCTTTCCTTCACCCATTTTGAGCCACAAAATCCAACGACTTAGGCTTCTGAGGTCTAGAAACCCAAGGTTGAAAAGGGGGTGGGGTGGCTCCCTCCTAGGCCCCACCCCTATGATTTGGGGTGTCTTATCTCCTCATGTCCTCATGTTGCCTTCTCCCTGGCTGGGCCTGAGTTCAGATTCATTAGACTCATGATGGCGGCTGCATTTCCTTGTTAACTGGCTGCATCCATCCTCATCTGCTCTGGGATTCTGGGATTCTACACTTAGGACCTGGGGGTCTCTGTGTCTCCCTCCACAGCTCTCCATGCCTCACCCCCAACGGCTCCTTTTTCCTTCAGCCCCTCTCTCCTCCTTCTTTGCCACCTCCCAGCTGGGTGACCTTCAGAAGTAGTTTCAGCTCTCCAGAGTCAGTTTCCCCAAGTACCATACAGTTCCACCTGACAGATGTCCGCTCTGATCTTCACACCTACTGGGTGTGGTCAGAGTGCAGGGGTGTGGTCAGTGTGCAGAGGGGCCAAGGACTGTGATGTGATTCTGTCATCTATTCACGGGAGGGATAGCAGGAAGGAGGTCCAGAGAGGAGTATCAACCTGCCCAGAGTCACACAGCCAGGTGGGGGACAGGCCAGGGGTTTTTCCACTCTTCTGTGCTAGGGCTGAGAGCCAGCTGGCACGGTGGGCCTGAGGGACACACAGGGTGGGAAGGTCCGCCCTGTCTCATGGGAGGTTAGGGCCCATCACTGTGGAACACAGCTGCAGGCCAGAGGAACCGAGTCAGACTTTCCACCCCACATGGGGGACAGCTGCAGGCCTGTTTCTGTTTACAGAGTGTGCACGCTGTCTCCAGACCCATCTCACAGTTCTGACAGCATTACCAGTCAGAAGCTCACGGCAGCAGCTCCTATGGTTGCTACTTCTCAGAGGGCAAAACCAAGGCTCCAAACACCATGCCACTTGCTCAGGCCATACAGTTTGGACCTAAGCTGGCCATGGTATGTGGGGTCCCGTTTCCCCTACCTGCCCATGCTGTTCCAAGCGGTGGACCCAGAGAGTAGCAGAGCCCAAGAGAGAAGATGAAGCAACAGAAGCCACGTTGGGTCCCAGCTTTAACTTTCTCTGTTGCTGTGTGGACTAGCTAAACCCATTGCCCTCTCTTGTCTTTGGTTTTTGCAACTTGTGAAAATGGGGCTGACGACACAGGCCACTGTCTAGCACATGGCATTCCCTTTGTTCCCAGGCTGCACCCTGCTCCCCCATCTCCGTCAGCCTGTGCAACACTGACAAGTAAACAGGGGCCAGGCAGGTGCTGTTTGAACACCAAAGCCCCTGAGTCTTAGCAGCCCCGTTCCTGCCTCCAGGCTTTCAGTGCCCTCCCCCTCCCCACTCCTAGGCCCACACTGGGCTGACTTATGTCTGTCTGTCTGTCCATCAATTCTTACTAAAGAACCACGTGTGGCAGGCAGCATGGGGACACTGGGACAGAGCAGTGAGTAAAGCAGGCCCTGGCTTCAGCAGGACAAACCATACATAAGAGAAATAGATCCTAGAATATGCCAGAGGCTAGTTGGCAGAGGAACCACAGTTATACCCTTCTTTAAAATAATGCAATAAGCTGGGCGGTGGTGGGTGCACACCTTTAAATACCAGCACTTGGGAGGCAGAGGCAAGTGGATCTCTGAATTCGAGGCCAGCCTGGTCTATAGAGTGAGTTCCAGTACAGCGATAGCTACACAGAGAAACTCTATCATAGAAAACAAAACAAAAAAGAAGAGGAAGAAGAAAAAGCAAGCAAGCAAGAAAGAAAGAAGCAATAAAATAAAATTTGACCTTTCCTTTCTATGGCATGGTGGCACGCACCTTTAATCCAATAACTCCAGGCAGAGTCAGCAAGATAGCTCAACAGGTAAAGGTGCTTGCTGCCAAGCCTGATGACCTAAGTTCAATACTTGAGAGCCACGTGGTAGGAGGAGAGAAATGGCTTCTGGAAGTTGTCCTCTGACCACCACATGCATACTGTGGCACACTTGCACACATACAAAATAAATAAATGGGGTGGGGGGTGGAGAGTAAGAAGAAGTTAGCCATGGTGAGGCACACTTATAACCCCATTGCTTGGGGGCAGGGCTGAATTTAAGACCAGCCTGATCTGATACTGAGACTCCTTTGGGTGAGCATGCCTGGAAGGGAGGCCAACAATAAGAAGAGACTGTGCAAGGATCCTGAGGCAGGAGCTGGCCTGCTGTGCTGAGGCCCAAGGAGCTGGAAAGGATGGAGGGGCCCTGGCTTGCTTTAACTGGCTGAATCCAGGGCTGAGAAGAGTCTTCCGCTGTAGGAAGCTGCGCCTGGTTGTATATGGGGGAGAAGTGGTTTGGATGATATATATCTTTTAAAACAGGGTTTCATGTAGCCCAGGCTGGCCCTGAACTCCCACTGAGGATAATCTGCTAGCCCTCTGGTGTCCTGCCCCATCTGACGCTGGATCTACAGGTGTGTGCCACCATGCCAGGTTTACGTGGTGCTGGAATCAAACCTAGGACTTCATGGATGCTAGGCAAACTCTCTAACCACGGAGCTACACCCCAGCCCTTGTTTAATCTCTTGTGATTTTGTGTCTGCTTAATGGCTTCACCTTTTTAACTCTTCAGTCCTTTTCATTGAAATGTCTCTAAAGTGTTAAACGTTCCCAAGTCTTATAGGAGCTTCCTGAACCAGGGAAGGGAGGGGCCTGGCTTCCCACCCATCCCCCCTTTCCTGGCCAGGGTAGCTGTGTAGAGGCAGGATCACACCCTCACCACAAGGTCAAACCCAAAACCTCCCAGCCAGCCCCCACCTGAAGCACTTCCTGCCCTCTCCCTGGGAAGCTGAGCCACATGCACTCCTGTCTGCACCCCATGCTCCCCCCAGGGGCGTGGGAACAGCAACTCAGCTCACCCTCCCTTACCTGGGCTCCCTCAGAGCTCTGGGGAGGGCAGACCTGAGAAAGAACACACACACACAAAATAAACTAATCTTTGAGGGCAGGACTGAGTCCCGGGATCCCGGGGAAATCCTAATCCCGAATGCCAAGGCTTCAAATTATGGGGTGCACACCCTGGGAGGTAGACAGGGACAGGAGTCATATGACAAAGGGGAAACTGAGGCCTGCGGATGGCCGGTGGGGGAAGACAGCATGAACATGGGAGCCCAGATCACTGATGGAGGACCCCTGAGCTCAGGCTCCATCCTGCAGTGTGCAGAGGGTGACCTCATGGAGTTGACTACAAGATGTAGTGAGACTAAACGGCAGCGGGTGGGTGACAGGAGCATCCTGGGGTCCCTGCAGGAGCGTCAGAGAGGAGAATGGGAAATGTGAAGGACTTTTTCTCCCAAGATGAACCAGTTTCACCTCTTCCCTCTCCTTTCCACCCTGAGGCCAGAGCCTTTTGGGGCTCCTCCAGGGGTGCTAGGTACATGTTAGGCCTCCTCAGAAGGTCTGAGGTTTGTGGGAGACATGGAAACCACCATCAGAGGATGACAAGCCTGGGCCTTCTGGGAGGTAGCAGAGATAGAGGTTCAGGAGACCTACAGAGGGCTCTTGCTCCCAGAAGTGGTAGACTCCCTCTAATGGACAGCCAGTGCTGCCCTGAGATCACTTGTACAGCCCCTGAGCTAGCCCTGTGGGCCAGCTCTGTGGATTTACATAACCCAGTAGGTCTCAGACCCACAATGCCCCCAACTCTGGCCAACTTGGTGGGGTCAGCCCAGAGTTGGATCCAGAAATTCCAGGTCCACTCCCAAAGCCAAGAGCAGCAGGGGTCAGCTCGGTGGCCAAAGTGAAGTCACTTCCTCTCTTTGGGCTTCATTATGCTGCCAGGTGCAGGGTCCATGACAGACTGTCTCACAGGTGTCCCTGCTGTAAAAGTACAGACTTCCTGGAGTTCAGCATTGAGGATGAGTCTCAAATTACATCTTAGCTGTGTGGGAAGGAGTGCTGGGATTGATTGGTGATGTCTGCCATGGGTGCAAATTTTGGTAATAGTGGTATGCATGTTGTTTATTTGACATCTGTTCTGATCTTGTTTGGGAGACAGGGGCAGGGGGCATGTGCCTTGGAGCCCTTGTTTTTAAAGTATAACCAACAGACCCCAGAGCTAGTGAGCTAGTTTCTTATCTATTCAGCACTGGGAACCTACTTTGTTATCCTCAGTCCTGGGGGTCACAGGGTTGGGTGGTTCCCAGAGCTAGAAATCTGGCAGATGAGATAAGAGTGAACCACAGATAGAAAACAAGATGGAAAATGCCCAACTTCTCAATGAGAGATGAATTCTGTCCCTTACGGATAAAAAGGAGTGGAGCCTGTGTTCAAAGGACAGATGTGGAAGCTGATAGGGAAACAGTGTGGCCAAGCTGCCCAGACACCCCCCCCCAAAAAACCCTCCCTCATTCTGCCTCTGTGCAGTGCCCTCCAGCCAGAATGAGCACAAAGTCTCCTGGTGGGAAAAGGGACCAAGTGGTCCTCCTTCCTTCTCAGGCTGGGAAGGGAGATGAGTTCCCCGCCCTTCAACTGCAGCTGCTCACCTCTGAGCCATGGGAAGAGGACCTGGTGGGGCTCATGGACTTTGGGGTTCCATGCAGGTTTTCCTGGAGCCTGCCCTGAGAGGTATTAGCAGCATTGCTGGGGTCTCCTGGCGAATGCAAGGGTGCTCTGTTCTTCAGGAGCCTCCTCCCCATCCTAGTGCTCTCACCTCAGCGTGAACAAAGCCTGGAAGCTGCAGGGGGTGCTCCCGTGAGCACCTGCTTCCTGGCTTTCTTAAGACAGGGTCAGAGAACAGCCCAGGACAGCACCCGTCCTGCCTTCGTGCACTCGCAGTGCAGGCGTGTGTTGAGCATCTGCTACATTCCAGATGAACGTCTGTCATGTCCAGCATCAGCCAGAGAGGTGTAGCTGTGGATGTGGGTGAGCAGGACACAGAATTGCAAAGGCCAGAGAGAGGAGACTGGGCCCACACCTTAACCTCTCTGTGTGTGAGGAGGAGGCCCACGGGTGAGAGGAGAGACCAGAGACAGGGCAGGGCCAGATGGCACTGGGCCTGGCCTTGCGGGAAGACTTCCTTATGTCCATTCTAATGCTGTGAAGATAGGAGAAACAGGCTGTCTAGGAACCTGAGACCTCTGTAAAGGAGAGTGATAGGCAGACATCTCCGGAAGGGGCCACCAGGGGAAAGGGATTAGCTGGTGCAAAGGCCCTGGGGTAGGAATGAGCCCGGCACTTATGAGATCAGCACAGCTGGTGCTGAGCGTGAGAGAGTACATACACAGGATGTGGGGTTCAGAGCGCAGCAGAGGCCCCATCAGATGGCCAGCAGTTCCTCTATGCAAAAGGCTAGCCTCAGAAGGATGGGGGGTTGAGGACACGTGACAGCTCACCAGGGGCTGGGAATGGTAGCCAAGCACAACGGCCTGCCCTGGGGAAGCTTGTCTGCCAAGCCAGGGCCCGGAGAAGGCAGGGCAGGAGCCAAGGCTACCCCACCCCCTTTTTCTGGAGGCCCCACTGCTTGTCCAGGGAGATACTCTCAATGCCAGGGAGGAAGTAGTATCTCCCACATCAAAAGGGCCACCCCACAGGACTCCCACGCTCGGCGGCATGGGAACTGTGCTACAGAAGGTTCTCGCAGGCAGCCTGTAGACAGCAAAAGGGTGTGTGCCACCTTGGGACTGTCCCCTACAACACAGAGATCCTGCACCTTCAGGCTCCATCAGAATCCTCCTCCCAGTAGCCAGGCTAATTTTTATATCTCAGTTCTCTTTAAAAAGAAAAAAAGTTGTGAAGTTTTTCTTAAGCTACGAGTGTGGCCAAGCTCTCAAGAATCCTTTTCCTGGGGTTTCCCCGCCCATCTCCCAGGGACAGAGTCAGCAAGATGGGGAATCGTTTGCACCAGATTTGGGGCATCATATATCTCAGGTAGCAATCTGACTATCCTGGTTGATAGGGGCTGACCGGAGAGCTGTGCTGGTGATTCTTTGGACCTCAGAGAGCAGTGATGGATAGTCATGCCTGCCACTGGTAGGAGACAGATGTATAGTGGTGTATGTGCTAAATATTTCCCTCCCTGTCCATACTACATCAGAGCACCCATCCCTCCTCCCTCCTCACTTTTTCCTTCTCCAATAGGAGCACTTCAGAGTGACAATAGGTTGTCCCAGCCACTTCTCCAAGGATGGGCCTAGATGGTGATGGTATTGATGATGGTGACAATGATGTGGTGGTGAGAGTGATGATGGTGACGGTAATGACAGCGGTGACGACAGTGCTGGTGGTGACGGCAATGGTAGTAGTAATGGCAGTAATGATGATGAGGCTTTCCCAAGCTTTCTTAGCTACCAGTATTTGTGCTCCTCTTGGCAAACAAAAAGCAGGAGCCACATCACGCCCATACGCCACATCATGCCCATACAGAGATTGGCTTACGTGGTGCTGTGTATCACCTGCTAATTAGTGTCTGGGCTAAGAAACAAATGCAGCTGTGATTGACCCTAAAAGGCAAAGAATACTCTTTTCCAAGGGCTCTTCATCTGAAGAGGGGACCGTGTAAGTTCTGGGGCCAGGACTTATCAGAGCCTTCATGCCTGAAGATAAGTTGAAGATCTTGGATGGAGAGACAGTGTAGTTATTTCCCAGCTTATGGGTTTCCTGAATTCTTTCCAGGGTGTTTTTGCAGGAATCAGTACTCTGTAGAACACACTTTAAGAGAATCTAACTCACTGAGAGTTTCAGGCCAGAGAAGAGGGAACTGGGGTCCAAATGTTCTCTGATGGAAGGAGGATGTCTGTAAGGTGAGAAGGAGGTTGGACCAGGGATGTGGCTCATTTGGTAAGGAACTTACCTCATTGTGGAACCCTAGCTTCAATCCCCAGCACCCCAGAAAACTAGGCATGGCAGAACACACTTGCAAACTGAAGGCAGGAGGATCAGAAGTTCAAGGTCATCCTTGGCTACACCAAAAGTTCAAGGCCAGCCTGGACTACATGCGAGCATCTTTTAAAACAAGAGTCAGAACTAGGCCTAAGGCTGTTTCCATTAGAGTCCACTGACTGTACCCATCACTGATAGGCGCTCAAAATGAGATGGGGTTTCCTGGTGGCTCATCTAGATGGCAGAGAGGCAGAGGAGATGGGGTGTGGCAGGAGCCCTGAGGTAAAAGCAAGCCAGAGTGTTGGAGCTGGAGTCCAGCTGGGGCCTCTTCTCATCCCCACAGGGTTCCAGCACTCCCTGTGAAGAATTTGAATGGTACTGGCCCTGTCCACCCAGCACTGGCAGGTAAGACCCAACCCACCATCCTCATGAGCACCGTCCCTTTAGCGAACTGGTGGGTGGGCCCAAGAGTGGCCCTTCCCATTGGGTTTGCTTGGCTTCAGTTTGAGGTGGTTTTCTGGGGTGGATCCTCTGTGGCATCCACCTGCCCCATCAGAGCAGCAGTGAAGGAAGGGCGTGGCTTGAAATGGCTCCGCCTCTCACTACTACTCCCTGCCCCCAGGGATGACCGGGATCCTGTTATGTGCAGCTGGGCTGCCGGTTTGCCTGACACGAGCCCCCAAACCCATCCTGCACCCGCCACCTGTAAACAAGAGCGACGTGAAGCCCGTACCCGGAGTGCCCGGTGTGTGCCGCAAGACCAAGAAAAAACACCTCAAGAAAAGTAGGTCCTGCGCGACCCCAAACATAACCGCAGTGCTCTTAGGACCCAATATACATCTGCCTCTGCTTGCCCTCAGCTCGTCCTTCACCTCCTCCTTCCTGCCTCTCTCCCACCCCAACTCCTCCTGAGGCACACCCCGCTATCTCTGCAGGTAAGAATCCCGAGGATGTGGTTCGGAGGTACATGCAGAAGGTGAAAAACCCACCTGATGAGGTGAGCCAGCCAGGTGGGGCCTCAGCCTCGAGGACCAGTTCCTGCCCATCTTTGTGATGGATGGCTTTATGCCAAGTTTTCCACTTGGGATTTTGCTTTGGGTAGTAAAGCACTTAACCCCTGCTCAGGGGCTACCCGGGGAGGGAGCCAGCTCCAAGGTTTTCCATCTCTCCATCTTCAGTGTCCCCTTGTGGTCCTCCCCATCCTTAGTGTCCCCCTGTGACCTTCCTCATGACCCTCAGTGCCCCTCCTAATAGCCCTCCCCACAGCCTTCCCCATGGCCTCATCCACTGTGTGTCTCCTCATGGCCCTCCCCCATCTCCCTGACCCTCCAGGACTGTACCATCTGCATGGAGCGGCTGGTCACAGCATCTGGCTATGAGGGCGTGCTCCGGAACAAGAGCGTGAGGCCCGAGCTTGTGGGCCGCCTGGGCCGCTGCGGCCATATGTACCACCTACTCTGCCTGGTGGCCATGTACTCCAATGGCAACAAGGTGGGCCACAAGGTGGGCGCCCTGCATCGAGGTGGGCAGTGGGTAGGGGCCGGGTGGGATCCTGGGGGCCTCACCCCAGCACCCCCTTCTCAGGATGGTAGCCTGCAGTGCCCCACATGCAAAGCCATCTATGGGGAGAAGACGGGGACACAGCCACCAGGGAAGATGGAGTTTCACGTCATCCCGCACTCGCTGCCTGGTTTTGCCGACACCCAGACCATCCGCATTGTCTATGATATCCCCACGGGAATTCAGGTGACCCCCGCCCTGCCCCACTTCACCCCACCCCTGCCCTCAGGCCATAGCTCCAACTCTCTGTCCCCTCCATAGCCTCCACTTGTCTGTGATCTGAACCCTCCTGCCTTTCCCACAGGGCCCTGAACATCCCAACCCAGGCAAGAAGTTTACCGCCAGAGGCTTCCCTCGCCACTGCTATCTACCCAACAATGAGAAGGGCCGGAAGGTAGGTGCCCACCTGCTCTCATCAATGAATGAGGGCAGGGTCCCCAGCCACCATCTTTTAGGCCTGCCTCCTCCGCCTTGTCCACAGTCCCTGCTGGGTTCCTTCCCCAGACCACATGCTAAACAGCAGGCCCAGAACCTACTTTATCTCATTCACCCGCTAAACAAAGCTTCAGAGAGGGCAATTAACTTATGCACAGTCACACAACGACAAAGCGGCAGAGCCAGGATTTGAACCCAAGAAGCCTTTCATCTTCATGCGTAGGTTGTTTGATTTTACTTAACTGCTTAACCAATGAAGGTCGCACCTTCAAATTTTTTCCTGTGGAAACTCTGGATTTTTAACGATGGGAACTAATTCATAAAGTGACTATTCAGTACAAAGAGTGGGGTCTAAGCTCCGTCTGTATGGATGACAAGCCCAGAAAGAAACAGAATTATAAGTAGTGGGTAGTACTGGAGCAGACCAATGCTCAGGCTGCCTGTGATATTCACCCTGCCTGCTCCAGGTGCTGCGGTTGCTCATCACAGCTTGGGAGCGCAGACTCATCTTCACCATTGGAACATCCAGTACCACGGGCGAGTCCGACACAGTGGTGTGGAATGAGATCCACCACAAGACGGAGTTTGGTTCCAACCTCACCGGCCATGGCTACCCTGATGCCAGCTACCTAGACAACGTGCTAGCTGAGCTCACTGCCCAGGGTGTATCTGAGGCCTGAGTTGCCTGCCTTCCCTCTTGCTTTGCCCCTAATCCGGCACATTGCTTCCCTCCACCGGGCGGGAGGAGCCGGAAGTGCTGAGAGGATCTGGCAGGTGGCTGTGGGGGGTGATGCCAGGACACCAGGCCAGCTGGCTTCGACCTGTGGCTTCTGGCAAGGGCAGCAGAGATAAGCAAGGGCCGCCTCCCTATGGAAAAGATGGGAGTTTTGCCCCTCACACCACACACATACACATGTGTCCTGTTGCACGCACTCACTCGCGCACGTACACCCACGTGCCTCTGACTTCTCCCAACTTGGGGGAGAAGAGAGACAGAAAGGCCCTCATGACACATCCTGTGGATCCCACCTGTGTCTCCATTACATCCGTATAGGCTCGTTCCCTTCCCAGAACTTGGGTCAGGCACGGGAGAGTGGGGAGTCTGTAAGGCTTCTAGGGGCCAGGATGCCCCTGTGCCTCACCCCTTAACCCATGTCAGCGCCCACCACCTGCCCCCTGAGCACTGCAAAGCCAATGGGGTAGAAATCCCAGGTTACCGAGTAGCTTTTCGCGGGCCACAAGGGACGAGGCTATCTTATTCTGTGCTTTGTGTCTGTTTATCTTGCTGGCACCCTGTCTTCTTCCTCCTGTGCCCATCTCTAGACCTCTGTCTATCCCAAGCAAAGGCGTCGTTCTCGCCTCTGAGTTGGCTTCTCCCCCACTAAACTGCTCCGGACATTGAGACCCAAAAGCTGTAGCTTCTGGCTTTAGGAGCGAGGGGAGGCCTTGTTCAGGCTCCATGCATTGAAAAAACAGGATGGCAGGAGGCAAGGCGTTAACTTCATTACCTTCTCAAGGCTTGGAAGTGGGCAGTGGGCGGCTGATCATGTCCGGCCAACCAGAGGCCCGTTGCCCAGGCAACTCACCAGCGCTGCCTCTGACGATTGGCTGCTGTGATGGAAGTTAGCCAAGCTTTAAAGGGACGCCAGCGATTGCTCTTTTGGAAGAAGAAAAAAATTCTACCAGTCCCACTGTGGGTGGAGAAATAAATGGTCTTTCTCCTTGTCAGGCCTTTTTCTGCCAAGAGGGTGCTGAGTGACGTGCTCCTACAAAACCTGGGAAGCGATGGCTTGGGAGACCATCGCAACCGCAGGACCACTGACCAGGGCAGCGGGAGAAGCAGCGGGTGGGCCTTGTAACTGTCCTGTCTTGTAGCATCGAGAGAAGGAAGCGGGACTCTCCTAGTCCCCAAGGATTCAGAAGTCTCTGTCTCACACACACACACACAACACTTCATAGTGATAAGAATGATGGAACTCGGATGCGGCCCTCCAGCAGGATGCAAAAGGGCTGGAAGACATCAGTCAGCCCACCTGGCAACATAGGTGTACCCAAGCCAGCAGGAGGTGCCCAGCTCCAGGCTACCCTTGCTGGCTGTATGCAGGATAGCATAGTGCCTTTCCTGGTGTTCTTTATTCAGGCCGGTGGACTTGAGTGTTTTCTGTCCAGAGGGGTCTTAGAGAAACTCAAAAGTCCTCCAGCTCTGCCAACTGAGTGTCCCCAAACGTTTCAAATCATACTCCAAGCCCACGGAACCTGTGAGCCCCAGACCTCACATGCTTGCCCTCCCAAAAAAACCCCTCAGATGTATTCAGTGGCTAGGTGTAGCCTGGGAACCTGTATTTCTAGCCAAGAAGCTTCTCAGCTGGCCCCCAGAACACCCCAATTTTAACACTTCACAGCGAAGCACACTCACTTGTCACTTTATACAGGGTAAACTGAGGCTCAAAGAGGGAAAAGGAGCCTCTATCCAACTTCAAGGTCTGAATTGGCATGCTGGGCTCGGGGCCCATTCTTCTGAGAACAGGAACCTGAGTTGGGGATGCCAGATAAGAGTGGGGCACAGAAGGATCTGTGTGGTCACAGGAACTCACACAAGTGAAAACTCAACACTCCTGGCCAGCCGAGTCTTTTCTGAGTCAGCCAGGGTCGGCCTTCAGGTACAGCTGTATCCAGCAGCTCGGGATGAGCTGTGTATTGGAAGAAATGTATCCAGCGAAGCTGAGACTCCAGGCTCAGAAAAGAAAGGTTTGGTCAGTACAAGGCTGGACCCTACGAAGGGCTCCTACCCCTGGCTGGCCACAGGGCACGCAGGACCAGGCTTTGTCTGAGAGGCTCCGAGCAGTGAAGAAGGCAACCTTGGGGACAGTCCCCATCTGGCTCTGGCGCCTCCTCAGCATGCAGCATTCTAGAGTGCAACGCGGCCCTGTGCTTGTTTCTGGAACTCCTCGTGGGCTTGCTGCAAGTCTTCAAGAACCTGCAGCAGATGGGTAATGGCTGCCCTCTGCTGGGCCAGGACCTCAGCACAGGCTCCTGGAGGGAAAGAGCAGGCCACAGGGCTCAGCAGGCTGCTGGTGGCTGTCAGCAGAGCCTGCTTCCTGGGGCTGTAGGTCCCCCCCCCCAATCCACAGCACTAGGGCCCCACTGGTGAACTGGAAATGAGAGGCAAACAGGAGGACGTAGGAGGTGTGCTGAACGGACTGGGGCACACATTTGTAAGGGATGAGAATGGGACTTTCTCCCTTACCATCCGAGGCACCCGAGTCCTT
Organism: Pachyuromys duprasi; assembly: GCA_028658305.1. Lineage (NCBI taxonomy): Eukaryota > Metazoa > Chordata > Mammalia > Rodentia > Muridae > Pachyuromys > Pachyuromys duprasi. The sequence goes on from CM053766.1 coordinate 107,006,659, forward strand.
CCCAGTGTCCACCTCGGGGGCTGTGTCCAGGCCATAGGCCTCCAGCAATTTCAGCCTGAGGGTTGAGAGGAAAAGGGACAATGCTGGTGTCTGAGGCACAGTGGTGCTCCTCCCCAAGATTCTCTGCTGCTTGCAGGAGAAATCAGAGGTTCATCACCATCACCACCATCATTATCAGCAGCAGCAGCACCATCACCACCATCATCATCATTGCTGCCATCACTATCATTACCACTGCCCTCACTACTACTGCGACCATCGTCACCATCATTACAACCATCACATCACCACTATCACCATCGCAGCCATCATCACTACCATCCTTACCACCGCCACGGTCATCACAACCATCACCACTCAGTTGCCACAAACATTTCTAGAGTAGCAGACACTACCTGAGTTCATTTAATTACACACCCAGCCTACATGAGGTAGGCATTTACCAGTAACACTGTTCTTCAGATAAACCACTGACACACAGGGAGGCCAAGGAGCTTGTCTGAGGCCACACAGTGTAATGATGGCTCCTACATATGGGAGCTATGCGGCGTCTTTTCAGTGGATTGGCTTCTGGCCCTTAGGACTATCTATGAGATTATATTTCATCACCTCCTTTTCCAAATGAGGCTCAGAGAAGCCATGTGACTAGCTGAGCACCACACAGCCACTAACTGGCCAGGATCTGAACCCTGGCAGCTCAGTACAGAACATTACCTACAGCAGGATGGGACAAGCCTGTCAGTAAACAACAGAACCCTTCAGGCCAGGAAGGGGCAAGGAGGTGTCCACGGTACCAGGGAGGCTCAGAAGCCAAGGCGTGTAGACCAACCATGCCTATGTCTCTCGTGCCCCCATACTGTAAGCTGCCACATCCCCTGGGGTGATTTGAATGGGAACAGCACTCACAGGCTCATATGCTTGAATGCTAGGTCCCCGGTTGGGGGAACTGCATGGGATGGATTAGGAGTTTGCCTGGCATACATGAAGCTCGAAGCTTAGTCCCCAGCACCACATAAAACGGTTGTGGCAGCACACACCTCTAAGCCCAGCCCTGAGGAACTGCAAGCAGGTGGATCAGAAGCTTAAGGTCATCTGCTGCACAGCAAATTCAAGGCTAGCCTGGGCTACAGAAAACCCCATTGGGGGAGGGCATGTTTTGAAGGAATGAATGAATGTGAAGAGGTCACCACAGGGTGAGGCAGGTGCTACCCACCTGAGCTGGTCCCGCCCCAGGAGCAGCTGGCGATACACCGCCTGGGCCTCTGCGTCAGGATCCAGCGGGTCACTCCAGTCTCCCAGGGTGACTGCTGAGTGGGTGCGGCTGCAGCCAGCAGCTGAGGGCACACAGTATCATCAGGGGAGTCTTGCTCCAGGGAATCAGCCTTTTCCCCATTCCAGGCGCAGGCGCCATCATGCCCTGCCTTCAGCTTGTCTAACACCGTGCAAGCCCCTGCTTACTCAAGGCCCCACCCCACCCCCCTGGAGCTCCTGCCTGGGCTCCAGCCTCCTCCCCGGCCACCCTGCCTCCACCACGAACCCTGTCCCTGTTTGGCTTTAACTATCAACCTGACACAGCCTAGAGTCATGCGAGAAGAGAGTCTCAAATGACGGAATGCCCGGATTGGATTCGCCCACAGTCATGTCCGTGTTGATTGTTCGTTGGCACAGGAAGGCCCAGCCCACTGCTGGAGGCACCATTCCCTAGGCAGGTGGGCCTGGGCTGTATAAGAAAGCTGGCTGAGTGAGCCTGTGAGTGTTCCTCCATGGTTTCTGCTTCAAGTTCCTGCCCTGGCTTCCCTCGATGATGGACTGTGATCTGGAAGCATAACCCAAACTAACCCTTTCTTCCCCTATGTTGTTTCTGGGAAGAGTGTTTCATCACACAGACCATATTGGTCTATTAGCCCCACCTCAGCCCCCTTTGCTCAGCCTGATCCCCACCCTAAACGTCCTCACTCACCATCCCCACTCAACCCCAGCCACTTGAAGCAACACCTCTACCAGGCAGCCTTCGCTGATCCCTGCCCTGGGGCTGGGTTTCAGAAAAAGCCTGGCTTTGATTCTAACACTTATAATTGGCTAGGGCTGGGATGTGGGTTGGTGGCAGAGCGATCAGGGATAGAGATTCAGCCCCAGCAACAGCACAGCAACCTGTTCTTGTCACCATAATTGTCACTGTCATCTAGCCTCGACAATAAGTCAGACTATGTGTGAGCTCTGGGCAGCTGGCACATACTAGGAATATGGGAAGCTATACTTGTGTGTAGCTAACACGGCTCTTTAACTATATATAAACTCCATATTGGCTAACAGGACCCAGGAGGTAAGGGTTATCCTCAACCCTGCTTCCCAGCCAAGAAGACCGAGGCATAGAGAAACGAAGTCACTTGCTGAAGGTTGCACAGCACTCCCGAGTGGAAGTGGGCTGATGCTGATTGGCAGGTGGGGAGGGTAGAGCCTGTAGCATGCCCCGCCCCTTCACCTGAGCGCTCGGCCTGGAGGCAGCAGGTCCAGCGCCCGCTGCGGAAGGCACCAGGGTGGCAAGCAGCCAGCTTGTCCTGGTTGGGGGCGCTGGCTTTGCGCAGGGCCGACAGCCATTGGTTGAGGTCATTCACGTTCTGCAAGAGGTATCGGCAGTCAGAACCTGCACCACGGTCCCCATCCCTCACCCTGCTGAGACCTTACCTTGCACTGGAGGTAGGTGGTGTGTGGCACCCCGGTGCCATCCTGTGTCACCACCTGCATGACGTGGGGTAGTTGGAAGGCACCCTCGTCCACACGCTCCACGGCACGGATGCAGGACAGCGGGATGGAGGAGTGAACCTGTGAGCAGCCAGGGACAGCATCCCTTTCGATGTGGCACCAGGTGGAGTCACCAAGGCCACGCATTCAGTTCTGAATAGCTCTTTGTGTCTTCCTCCGTCACGTGCTGAGTGTCTTGACTTTTCTAGGTCTATGTTTGCTTTTATCAGCATCATCACCACTCACCACCGTTGTCACTACCATTCTGCAATCATCATCACCATCACCCTCATCACCACCATCACCATCTTCACCATCACCCTCGTCACTCTGACCACCACTGTCATCACCATAGTGCTGGCTGGTTTTATGTCAACTTGACACAAGCTAGAGCCACCGGAGAAGAGGGAGCCTCAACTGAGAAAGTGCCTCTGTAAGGCTAGGGGTAAGCCTGTAGGGTATTGTCTCAATTAGTGACTGATGGGGGAGGATCCAGCCCATTGTGGGTGGAGCCATCCCTGGGCTGATGGTCCTAGGTCTGTAAGAAAGCAGGCTGGGCAAGCCATGGAGAGAAAACCAGTAAGCAGCACCCCTCCATGGCTTCTGCATCAGCTCCTGCCTCCAGGCTCCTGCCCTGCTTGAGTTCCTGTCCCGCCTTCTTTTGATGATGAACAGTGATGTGGAATTGTAAGCCCAATAAACCCTTCCCTCTCCAAGCTGCTTTGGTCATAGAGTTTCATCACAGCAAGAGTAACACTAAGACAGCAATCATTGTCATCATCATCACCCTCCTCCTCCTCATCCTCATCATCGCCCTCATCATCCCCATCATTACCATCGCCACGATTATTACCACAATCACCACCATCATCATCATCACCACTGTCAGCACCATCATCATCACCATCATCACAACCGTCACCATCACCCTCGCCCTCATCACTGTTATCCCCACCATCACCACCCTCCCCCTCTTCATCATCTCCTTGCCACAGGGCTCTCTGTGGTGCTTGGCTGTGGCTCTCAGAACCTTACTCCCACCGGCTCTCTCAATCACCATAATCACCTTCGGAGCCTGGGTCTGTTATTCTCCCCAATTTGAAGATAAGGAAACGTGAAGGTAAATGACCCTTCCGAGGTCACTCCGTCTGTGCACCTGGCCTGGCAACCCAATTGGCTGACGAAAACCAAGCTGGACCCACATGCCGAGTCCTGGTCTCCCTTGGGCTACGCTGGCTAGGGCAGCAGTGTTATCTGCCTAGGGCAGAGCCTGGCACACAGAAAGGAAGGCTTGTGCCCGGGTGGTTAAACTGCGGAGTGAGTGCCTGTGTGTGTGTGCACCTGTGTGTGGCTGCCGGGACAGAGTATCCTATGTGAGGCTTTGATGTGTAGTGTAGGCGTCATGGGCCCCTCCCATGCTTGTCCACACCTGGGAGAGAACGTCCAGGCGTGAAATGTGCACCTGCTCAGTAACGGCAAGTGTCCCTGTCACTTGGGGCTGGCCCCAAGCCCAGGGTTGGGAATCCATTACCTCAGCGACTATGACACTAGGGGGTGTGAGGTGAAGTCCCACCTGCCACTCCGGAGTCTTGGAGTAGGAGAGGTCCTGCCCACTCAGCCGGAAGTAGCGCTTCTTGAAGGCAAAGCGTGTGGCCAGGCCTGCAGGCTCCTCCTTACGCTTCAGCAGGAAGCCTTCTCGAACAATCGTCGAGGGATGGACCAGGGCACAGGCTGGACCCCCAGCCTCTGGGGAATAGACAAAGGAGGTGGAGGACTCTGCCATGTCTGGGGCCTCTGGCACCTGCTGCGCTGTTTGCTCCCAGGGGGGCGGGAGGACCAGGGCTATGACCAGAGAGTTTCATCACAGCAAGAGTAACACTAAGCAATCATTGTCACTCCTTCAGCTACCACCAATCCCCCTCCCCCAGCTGTGGAGGCAAGGGACTAAACAGCTGGTGCCCAGGGCCCTCTCCAAGCCCAGGGACCTGCAGGCGAGACTGCAGCTGGCAGGAATGTCCCCAGCCAGCCTCAAGCTGCAGACCCCTCTCCGCACCAGTCACATATCCGCCCTCCACCCCCGCCCCAGGCTGTCCAGGCTCAGGCAGGGCTCTCCACTGCTCTAGCTTACTCCTGTGTGACCTGACTCCCCAACTCTGAAGTGCCTTCCCCAACACCTGGCCCTCCGTTTCAGAGGGCCACACGACACCACTCCACTCCCAACACAAGCCCCAGTTCTCCCAGAGCTCTCTTCCCAGCGCCGTACTTTTTTCTAGCTTCTGCACTGGCCTCTCTGTTGCTCTCTGTTTCCCACCCCAGGGCGTTTCACATGCCGTTCCCAGCCCAGATCACTCCGGCACTGACACTGGTTCTCCAGTTTTAGCCAGAATGACTCCAATTTGCACCAAGATGCCCCTTTAGCTCTTCTATGTGCCCAGACAGAAGCCAAATAAGCCATCCTCCCTGAGGTCAGTATCTCTGAGGTCAGTTGAATCAATCTCTCTCTCTATCTCCCTCCCTCCCTCCCTCCCTCCCTCCCTCTCTCTCTCTGATAAGAGCAAAATGGAGTATGCTTTGGTCTGTGCCCTGTTGTCCGAGTCTGCAGTCATTCCACAGCACTGACTCTAGGTGGCGCTCTGAACCCAGGGTTGATCAGCACTTGGGTAGACAGGATAGGCGCTTTGGTGAGTCCAGGGGCATTGGGAATAAACTCTGGCTCTATTCTCCGGGCACCTGGCAGCGCCTCTATCAGGGAGCTGATGTTAATTAACAACATGCCAAACAAACAAATGAAAAAAGTTTCTTCATCCTAGTGGCACCAGGGAGGCCACTCTGGGCCATTTTCTTTTCCTTTCCCTTCCTCCCCTTTCCCCTTTTATTCCTCTCTCTCCTCTCTCTCTACCCCTCTTCCTCTCTCTCTCTCTCTCTCTCTCTCTCTCTCTCTCTCTCTCTCTCTCTCTCTCTCTCTCTCGTTCCTCCCTTCCCATCCATCCTTCTTTCTTTCTCTCTCTTTCTTTCTTGACTGGATTTCACTGTGTCGCCCTGCCTGGCCAGAACTCTCTATAGACCAGGCTGGTCTCTCTTGCCTCTGGCTCCCCAAGTGTCAGGATTAAAGACATGGACCACCACACCCAGCCCACCCTTCCCTCCTTCCTAACTCCCTGACACTCCTCATACTTGGCTATTGCCTTTTTTTGTTTGTTTTTTAAACATAATTTTAATTATTTTTATTTTATGTGCATTGGTATTTTGCCTGCAGGGGTGTCTGCACGGGGGTGTCAGATTGCCTGGATATGAAATTACAGGCAGGTGTGAGTTGCCTGAAGGTGCTGGGAATTAAGCCCGAGTCCTCTGGAAGAGCAGCCAGTGCTCTTAACCGATGAGTCGTCTCTCCAGCCTGGTTTGGTTTTTGTTGTTTGGTTGGTTGGTTTTGGTTTTTCAAGACAGGGTTTCTCTGTGTAGTCCTGGCTGTCCTAGAACTCACTCTATAGACCAGGCTGGCCTCAAACTCAGATATCCACCTGCCTCTGCCTCCTGAGTGCTGGGATTAAAGGCGTGCGCCCCCACCACCAGCTCTTGGCTCTCATCTTACAACTTGGTCCCACTAGAATGAAATTCTATGAATGAGTGCAAGGTTTTCTTCTGTCTCACTTTTTTCATGTGTGTGGTATGTGGTGTGTGTGTGTGGTGCATGCATAACTGCATGTGCTCATCTGTGAGCATTCATGTTCTCTGAGCTCATGCATGCGCTCAGAGACCCAAGGTCCACGTCTGGAGTCTTCCTCTGTGCCCCAGTTTATTTTTTGACACTTGTTGAACCTGGAGCTCACCATTTTGGCTGCAGCGGCTGGCCAGGGAGCCCAGATGATCCACCTGTCTCCACACCACCAACGCTGTGGTTACAGGCCAGCATAGGCACGCTCAGATTTTAGATGAGTGTGGGAATTTGAACTCGGGTCCTCAAGCTCGCTCAGCAAGCATTTTACCCATGAAGCCATTTCTCCCTTGTTGAACCACTTTATCCAAAGCACCTGGAGGGCTATCCAGCTTCTCTTTCTTTGTCAGTGCTGGGATTAAACCTAGGACCTTGTACATGCAAGGCAAGCATTCCTCCACTAAGCCACAGTCCCAGGCCTTTGGGGGTGGTGTCTGTTATATGACAGAGATTTAATAAGCATGCCCATACCAGAGACCGTGTCATATCAGAGACACATACCTGGGTCATGTATCATGACCCTGCCACACTACCACATTGGCAGAGATGACCTAAGCAAGCCCGACACAAAATGTTAGTTGACTGACTGGCTGACCTCAAGTCCACAGTCTTAGTGCTGGGGACCCGGGGACTAAGGCAGGAGGACGCTGAGTGCTCCAGAGGCTAGGGGGTCATAGGAGTGGCAGCGCCATAGGACTCACCCTCCTCCCCATCCACATCGACCAGCTGGTCCAGGAAGTCCCTCACACGTGCGATGCTCTGAAGCAGGAAGGGGTGGAGGGGAGCCAGCCACTGCTCCTTGCCCTGGCCCAGCTGCTGGCCCAGGTTTCCAATGCTCTGCACGGCCTGGAGCGAGGCAGAAAGGAGGCCAAGGTCACTGCTGAGGCGTGCGCCCTCTGTGGCCCCAAACTCTGGTTCTCATATCCATATACCCTGGGCACTGTCTAATCCTCCTGCTCCCTTTTGGAATAAGCACCCCCGCCCACCCAGCACCCAGCACCCAGTACTGTGCAATTCTATCCTGTGTACTCGGGGACCCATTAGAGCCACCAGCTGTAGTTACTTTGTCAAGAATGGCTTAATTCATACTAAGATATAAATGACTGCTAAACCACTTCTCCCATTTCTTTTGGAAGGAGTGGGTTTGGGTTACCTAATTAAAAGGAGGAGGAGGAGGAAAAGGTGAAGGACAAGGGGGCTGGGGCTGTAGCTGTAGCTCAGTGGTACATCGATTACCTCCCATTCATGAGGCCCCATGTTCAGTTCCCAGTACTGCCAAAACGGCTGAGTCAGGGGTGGGGTCAAATGAAAGCGAGGCATGGTGGTACATTTAGAATCTCAGCACTTGAGAGGCTGAGGCAGGAAGATGGCTTTGAGTCCTAGGTCAGCATGGGTGACATAGGGAGTTCTCGGTCTCAGTGTTACCAACACCCCACCCCCAAACCCGTGTCAGGTCTTTACCCCACTGTGCTTCTCGACAGCTGAGTGGACCCGGATGGAGACACGCACACACACACACACACACACACACACACACACACACCTTGGCGAGCAGCAGCAGGGAGCGGCTGGTCTGGGGGTCTGCATGATGATCTCTGAGGTCGAACAGCTTCGGTGTGAGGATGGCAGGCGCGAAGAACCTCAGGAAGAGGAAGCCGCTGGTGGCCAGGTATTTCAGGTCCTGATGGAGAACCACAGATGACAGGCCCTGAAGCCCTCATCCCAGCTAGGGAAACTGAGGCAGCAAAAGACTAGCTGCCCAGAGGAAGGAGAGGAAGTTGGGTCAAGATATTTATCCTAGCCTGCCAAGGTGGGTGCTCTTCTCTGCCTCAGTTTCCCTAGCTGCAAAATGGGGTGTTGAAACTGATCACTAGTTTCAGCAAACTCCTGTGCTTGGAACACACAGCCAGAGGATAGAGATGTCACTGCAACTTCAGAGAGGCCAAGCGACTTGCTCAAGATCACACAGCACAGGAGTCAGGATTCAAACCCAGATCCCTGGCCTATGGCTGCAAGAACAGGCCATCTTCTCCTCTAGGTGCCTTTGCTAACCACTCGCTCTGGGACAGGTCACATCCAGTTTTAGAGAGACAGCAACGGAGGCTTAGAGTTGGTCATCTGCCCAGGGTTACACAGCAACCAACAGCAGAGGCAGTGCGATTTACTCTCCGGACATTCAGTCTCAGCTACCAGGCAATGTCCCCGAGGGTCAAAGGTCAAGAGGGCATGAGCCCTCGAGGAGCACATTCAATCTTCAAATACATCTGGTTTCCAAACAAGGAGAGTGAAGCTCAGTAGAGAGCCTGGCTGCCAGGCTGCAGAGCCCACCCACGTGCCCCCGAGTACCTCTGCTGACTTCCCGAGCTGGGCACAGCTCTCTCCCCCTGTGCTGTATCACCCTGGGTCTGTATGCCTGTGTTTATTTTGAGGTGTCAGTCACACCTGTGACAATAGCTTGCTGGGCGTGTCAGCCTGGCCAATGGGCCCTGCAGTAACTGTGCCCAAGGTTTCCAGTGAGAGGAGCTCTTCCCAGCCAGAGCCCTGATCTGGCCCCCAAGCTACCGCTGCCTCCCAGGCAGGTTCCCCGGGGTCATTTTGGCCCCAAAACATTAGCTCATCAAGGTACACGTGAGCCAGGCCTGGTGGCACAGACCCCTCATCCTGTCTACACAAAGCCAGAGTGGGGGTTGGTGTCACAAGTTCAAGGCTAGCTTGGGCTACAGATTGAGTCCCAGGCTAGCCCAGGCAACTTAATAATACCCTGTCTCGAAATGAAAAAGAAAGAGGCTTTTGGATGCATCATCACTGGAGCATTTGCCTAGTGTACACAGGTCCCTGGTTTCTTCCCAGTGCTGTAGAAACTGGCTGTGGTAGCATAGGTCTGTGATTCCAGCCTGTGGGAGGTGAAGGCAGGGGAGACACAAGTTCAAAGTCATTGTGATAGTTTGTGTGTGTGAGAGAGAACTTGACACAAGCTAGAGTTACTTGGGACCCTCAGTTGAGAAAACCTCAGTCAGATTGCCTGTGGGCAAACCTGTCGAGGCATTTTCTTGACTAAAGACTGATGTGGGAGGGTCTAGCCCACTGTGGGTGGCACCATTCCTAGGCTTGGGGTCCTGGGTAATGAGAACGTACACTGAGCAAGCCTTATTGAGCAAGCTAGTAAGCAGCAGTATTCCATGGCCTCTGCATCAGCTCCTGCCTCCAGGTTTCTGTCTTGAGTTCCCTCCCTGATGGACTACAAGCTCTTTTCTCCCCAAATTTGTCTTGGTTCATCACAGCAGAAGGACGCAGACTAGAACAGTCGTCCTTGGCTGCATAAGTTAGAAAAGGCCAGCCTGGGCTACATAACTCTCTCTCTCTTCCTCTTTCTCCCCATCCCTCCCTCTTTTTTTCCCTCCTTCCCCCCTCCCTCTTTCTCCCTCCCCTCCTCCCTCTCTTCCTCTCTCTCTCTCTCTCTCTCTCTCTCTCTCTCTCTCTCTCTCTCTCTCTCTCTCTCTCACACACACACACACACCATAATGAATCCTATGATTCAGGGACTGTCCAGGGCTTCATGATCTGAGAAAGTCCAGTCCCTCCACACTGGGGACACTCGGGTAGCATTGATGTAGGCTTCCTGAACCAAGCTGAGTAGGGAGCTGGCCTCCTGCTATCTTTCCCTCCCCCTACC
>CM053766.1:107016885-107076117 GCA_028658305.1 Pachyuromys duprasi
GATGGAATCGCAAGCTCTCTGGGCCTCGGTTTCCCCATCTGTAAGCAGGAAGCACAGAGAGAGGTGCTATATATGTCCAAAGCTGCAAGAATTGGCTGTGACATCGCCAGTGTTCAGCAAGTTCTAGATCTTTCTGCCAAGTGGTCCATATCTAGAACTGGGTAAAAGTCTGTCTGGCTGCAGCTGGAGACTTGCCTCAGTGGTTAATAGATCCTACTGCTCCCTAGGATCAGAGGACCCTAGTTCGGGTCTCAGCATCCACATCAGGTGGCACTCACATGACTGGAATGCTAAGGACGAATACGACACCCTCTGGCCTCTGAGCTTGCACACAGGTGCGCGTGGGCGAGCACATACTTGCATAAATAAATCTTAAAAAGTAAAAAGGAGTCTTGCTGGTTTCATTTTTAACTTAAGACAGAAACAGTCACCTGTGGCCTTTGCTCAGGCTAGCCTTGAACTTACAGTCCTGCTGCTGCAGCTGCCCGGGGACCTGGGATTTCAGGCCTGTGCCACCAAGCTGCCCATAACAGCCACCTCAGGTTGTACAATGAACATTACTAAAACAGGGATCTCAGGCCAGGCAGTGGTGGTGCAAGCCTGTAATCCCAGCATTCAGGCAGGGGCTGGCACATCTCTGAGTTTGAGGCCAGCCTAGATACAGAAGACAGAGTTCCAAGACATCCAGGGCTACACAGAGAAACCCTGTCTCAAAAAACAAAAACAAAAACAAAACCAGAGATCTCAGACTGGTAGCCCATGGCCCAGGGTAATGTCAACATGCGGTGACTGGCTGCAAGTGGCCTTTGCTTGTGTGTCTGGGTGAATTAACCCCAACATTTCAACACCAGGAGACTTATTATAGAATCCTGGTGAGAGAGATTCTATAGGAAGGAGGGAGGAGGAGAAGAAGGAAGGAAGGAAGGAAGGAAGGAAGGAAGGAAGGAAGGAAGGAAGGAAGGAAGGAAGGAAGGAAGGAAGGAAGGAAGGAGAGGACAGCCCAGCCCCGCCCAGCCCAGGCCAGCTTGGGTCAAAAGCCATCTGTCATTCCAGATAGTCCAGAGGCTGACTCAGGAGGACGGCAAGTTCAAGGTCTGCCTTGGCGGTTTAGCAAGGCCCTATCTCAAAACGTAAAAAGTGAAGAGAAAGCTCGGCCTTGGCTCAGTGGTACAGTAGCTGCCTGGTCTGTGTGAGTGCGGCTCCAGCCCCAGCACAGCAGTGAGAAAAAGGCTCTGCCAGAGCAGGGAGAACACTGGCCTGAGGTCCCTGCAGACAAGCTGTGCGGGCTGCATTTTGTCACAGTCTCCACCCTTCCCTCCAGTCCGACATCTGCTCTGTTTGTGTACCGCACCTGGCCCAAAGCCACAGCTCCCAGTTTCTCCCTTTCCTATCCAAGCTGGGAAAGCCCAGCACCTGCCAAACCCATTCAGCCTTCATCCTGGCCCTGTCCTTCTCCCTCCCTCCTCTCTTCACCACCATCACCATCATTATCACCACCATCACCATCATCACCATCACTGGGTTGCAGGTCCTGCCAAGACACACACACTCAAGTCTGAGCATCCCAGGTCCTGATGTCATCTTTGACCTGGACAAAGCGCCCCCCTAATCCCCACACAGCACAACCCAACATCCACATCAACCCCCACGGGGCCCAGCCCACCTGATGCTCCACCCCGGGGAAGCGCGTCTCCACACACCGCTGGAGCTGCTTAAATGCCAGGCGCAGGGCGAAAGGGCAGCGCCCTGCGGAGCTCACAATGGCATCCACGATGGACCCCAGGTATCCGGTCAGCAGCCCCAGGCTGGTCTCCCGTACCTGCTCCTCCGTGGGTGTGCCCTTGAAGGAGATCCTCCTGTGGGGAGCCGGCAGAACCTTCGGTCAGATTGCCATAGCTGCTGCCTCAGAACCCCCACCAGCCTCCACTGTGCCCCCGCCCCTCACACCAGGATCCTGCTGGAGCCTGAACACAGGGTCTCCACTCGGAGCCTTCCAAGTGGCTGTCCCTTTGTCCCGAGACAGGCTGCCATGCAGCCAAACTGTCACCTCCTCAGAATGGCATCACCCCCGCACCCATAGTGATGAGCTCTAGCTCTGGGTGTTTTTCTAGATGGACATGTTAGATGTCCCAAGCTCTCCTTGGCACATACTGTCCCTACTGCCTGGAGTTCTCCAGCCAGCAGGTCCCAGCCCGTGTCCAATTCATGGCCCTGTGTGGCCCAAACAGTCACTCATGAGCTGAGTTACCCACGGTGACCCCTCCCATCTAGCAGACTTGGAAACTGGGGGCCATCAATGTGACTTTGCAAGTAGGTGGCAAACCTGAGATTAGAAGTCAAGATGGACTCTAGAATCTATCTGCAAATCTGCCCCACCGGGGTCGACAGTGTCCTGTCACCCATGAGTGTCACTGAGTCTCCCATAGTCTCCATTGGTCCTCCGGGAGTTTCACAGACAACTCTGCCCTTCTGCTTGGAGCCTGGGCCCAAATTCCCCCTTTGAAACTTCCCAGTTGTATGACCTTGGGCATGGAGCTCCCCTCACGGCTGAGACCTGCGCCTGGGATGGTCAGAGGTGTGAGGTCTGTAATTTTCCACATTACTGTCCTAACTGAGTGCCTGCCTGGGCACAGATAGCCAGTGCTCTGACTACAGCAAAGAATGTCCCAGAAAGAGAGGAGCGGGAGTCCACAGAGGCATGGAGTGGCTTTCGGCCACAGCCTAGCTTGGCCCAATCTCCTAGAAGATTCCTGGGACCCATTTTGCAGACCCATGTGGGCCTCCATAATCTCCTAGCCTCTCTCTCTTCTGAGCTTTACAGACAAAACACAAAAGCACCCACAGCGACCCCCAAGTGTCAGGTCAAGTCACAGGCTGTAGGAGAGGCAGAGCCAGGATTTGAACTCAGGGGGCTCTGAGTTTCCCAGTCCAGCCCAGAACAGCCTGAACAGCTACAACACACAGAAGCTCAGAGGCTACCCATGTGTCCCTAGGCAGGTGGAAGCCAGCATAGAGCAGCCCAAGCTACCTACAAATGATAAGGAGTGGTTGGAGACCTGGGCCACACACATGCACACACATGCACATGCACATGACTCGCTCACCGGGATCGATTCAAGTCCATTTTGCAAGGGTCCAATTCCATATATTTCTTCTCCTCGAAGATGCGGCTGATCACTGGCCTCAGGACCTCGTGCAGGTAGCGCATGCCCACGAGCTGGGGGCAGGGGCCACACGGAGCGGCTAAGGGTGGCAGGGAACGCCCTGGGCTGGGGCAGGGGGTGTGTAGGGAGATTTCAGAGCTAGGCGGGCCCTGGGTGCGGAGGGTGCCGCCCAGGCTGAAGCCAGGCACCTGCCGCCAGCACCCAGCTCAGCCACCTAGTGCCACATGAGGCCCTGGGGCCCGGGGAACAGGGCAGGAAGCCACCTGCACCCCGACATGCCAGGTCTTCCCACTCACCTTCATGAACTGTTCCATAGACTTGGATGCCAAGGAGTTAGAACGGAATAAGGTGTTGGGGTCATCTGGGAGGAGAGGGAGGTGTGTTTGCTGCAGTGGAGGGGGCTGGAGCCAGCTAACCCCTCTCATCCACGGTGGGGATATGATTCTTTCAACTCAAGAATCAGGAAGAACCCAAAACGTCAATTTTGTTCACAATTCAGAAGCCCAGGATGGTTTCACAAGCAGACTGGGGTCCCATAGCACTTGAGGTTGGACCTGTACTCTCGGCCCTCCAGGGGTCACAGCACAGACTCCCCAACATGTGAGTCTCCCAAGGGACCCTATTCCTCCCCTGTCCTTGGAGAGTGGCACTGGGGACCCTGAGAGAAACTCACTGGTTCGAGCCACCTCACGTCTTGTGAGGTAGTCTAGAAAGGGCCCGGCCAGGCCCCGGCCCAGGAACAGCTTCACCAGCTTGGTGGCAAGGTCCTGACGACAGTCCCCAGAGGCCAGCAACTCTAGCACAGCCAGGGGGCTGGTGGTGTCCTCCTGAGCAGGGACAGGGGAGCCAACAGGTGACCTGGGGGCCCCAAAGCAGAAGAACTCCCTGATCTCAAGGGAGAGCTACCCCCGAGACCCAAGGAGCCCAGGTGGAGCACCTGCCGCCACACCCACCTCAGCCGGCCCTTGCACCGACTCCAGAAGCAGTTCCATGAGAGGCTGGTAGTATTGGGAAGGCAGGACACGGTCCTCGGTGAGGCGCACCTTCAGCCTCAGGGCACCCAGATTCCCCCTAGAGGGAGCAGACCATAGGGAAGGAGATGTGAGTGCAGGCTAGCCTAAAATGAGAGGCAGGAGCATGGGAAGGGGCAAGAGACACAGGGTGAAGGCAGAGGAGGGCAGTGGGGACAGAAATGGATAGAGAAAAAGAGGAATGGGGGTCCAGACAGTATGTGGGGGCACCAGAGTGGAGACCGTGGCCAGGCGCATGTGCACAGCACAAGTGACAGACATCCGAGGCCCAGCTACTCAGGATGGTGGCAGAGCTCCAGCCTAGCACAGCCAAGGCCCTGAGTTCAATCCCTGACACTGCATAATAAAGCAAGGGATAGGCAGGCAGGCATGAGGGGAACCGACATTCTGACACACATTGGGTGGGCCAGCCTGTCCGCAGTGGACGATGGCTGAGTGGGCCTGCAGAAACAGCCTGGGGACATGTGATAGGGGACGACTGGACAGCGATGAAGTGCCAGAGGAACAGGCCAGGCTGATGCCAGTAGCCATGATAACCTGCCCACAAGCTGAGGTGCCCCTCCCTAGGCACCCTCATTTACCCAGAATCCTCAGCTCTAGGAAAGGGCAGGAGGCGGAACCAGCCATTGGGTGGCCTCTGCTGGAGGGTCTGTGGTGTGAATTCCACCTGTGGGGGACACACAGACCTCAGCTGGGGGACCCATTCTGCCTGATGCAGGGCCCACCCAGCCCTGGAGGGGAAGCTTGGGCTGCCATCCATGAATGGCATGTGGGCAGCCAGGGTCTACTTCTTCTCTCTCAAGGGCACTTAAAGTCTCCAGGGGACACTTAATTTACAATTGAGAAAAGCTAAGTCTTGGAGAGAGATGGCTTCCCCTGGGCCATGCAGTGACCCAGTAGTGCACATAAGGTCACCATCACAGCCACAGCCTCAGACAAGCCTGGGGCCATGTTCTCAGAGCAGAGCCAAGAGCCACTGGGCCTTGGCAAAGCCACTTCGCTGTTCCAAACCTCAATTCCCTCATGTGCAGGCGAGATAATGAGTGTCACTCTCACAAGGTGGTGACAGGGTTAGGTCAATGCAGATGGCTGGCACCAGAATACCCAGGAGTCTTGGACCCATCCTGTGGCCTTTGGCAGGTCCCTGCATCCTTTGCCTGTCCCATGGACAGCGAGGCTCCACTGCCCAGGCTGGCCATTGAACACCTACCCTCCACCCCCACCTCACCTGCCTGATCATTGGAGGCACTGGGGGGACAGAGAATGTGTTCATTAGTGGGAGGGACGCTCACCATGCCCAGGAAGTCATTCTTGCCCACCATGTCCCAATCCCAGAGTTCCACTCTCAATGGGGATATGGTCCCTGGGGCCTCCCGTAGCTCCAGCACCTCATTCCAGTGTGGGAATCGGGTCTTCTTGATGGTCTAAGGGCGGAAAGGGCTCTGAGTGGGAGAGGCGACAGGTTCCACCCACTGTGGGATGTCCCACTCCTGCCTGGCTCACTGTCTGCTCACCGATGTTTCCAAACTGTGGCTGCCCCAGAACACACGTGCGAACGGGTCCGATGTGCCACAGATGTCCCGGGGGGCCAGGTCCCTGGGGACAGAGGAAGAAAAAGAGTGTGTGGTTACAGGCCCTTGAAGATCCAGACCCAAGGCAGGCCCAGGAAAGAGAATTCAAACTAGATCATTCTAACAGCAGTGTTCTGTTTCCAAGGCAGCAAGCCTATCCATGGCAGGGGCCCAGGCCTGGTCCTCACTGCACTCCCGCAGACCTGCCTGGCAGCTTCCAAACATAAACCTATGGGGAGGTGTGAGATTTCCTGATTTCCACAAGGGGAAACTGAGGTACGGAACACTCAAGCTCTGTATCACAAAGCTCAGCAAGAAAGGAAAGGTACAGTTGGAAGGAAATGCCTCAATTTCCCCAGTGGCCCTAGAAGGGGAGCCACAAACACAAGTTCAAAGCCTGGCCCTGCACTCACTGCCTGGGTGGCATCAGAAAGTCACCTCTGCTGGGTGGTGGTAGTGGTGCAGGCCTTTAATCCCAGCACTAGGGAAGCAAAGGCAGGTGGATCTCTGTGAGTTCAAGGCCAGCCTGATCTACAGAGAGAGTTCCAGGACAGTCAGGGCTACACAGAGAAACACTGACTCGAAACATCAAAGAAGGAGGAGGAGGAAGAAGAGGAGGAAGAAGAAAAATAGAAAGAGAGAGAGAAAAAAAAAGTCACTTCCAGTCTCTGAGGTTTAGACCAGAAAATGACAATACAGACCAAGTTCACAGGGCCAAGGGTCCAATGAGATAACACAGGCAAGTTATTTAGCATAGCACTTTGCTCAGCTCACTTATTCATTCAACAAACATCCATGCCCACACCTTGCTTAGGAACAAAGGGAAAGCATGAGACACAGACATCCTGCCTGTGGTTGCCATGACAACTAAAGCATCACCTGAGTCAGCTTCCCCATCCCCCCCTTCTCAAGGCCCCCAAATCCAGGAACACCCCACCACCACCAGGGGCTGTTTCTTCCTCCACGCTTGTTTCCTAGCCTTGCTGGGCATCCAAAGACTTCGGTTTCCTAGGAACGGATACAGTTGCTAAGCGACAGCAATCGGTCCCTCTCCTGCTTGCAAAGGATCCTGTACAGCCTAGTGTCTGGGGAGGGGTCATAAGCAGAACAGCCGAGATCAGACCCCTTCACACAGTCCCTTATCTGGTTCTCTTCCTCCTTGGATCGTTCCTCATCCATGCTTCTCCCACAGCCAGCTGTGGCCAAGACAGGGACCAGAATCCAGGGGTGGCAGGAGAAGTTCAGAAAGAGCAAGGAAGGGTCTTATGGTCACACAGCAAACTAGACATACGATTGTCCTTAATGTGTGTGGGCAGAACCTAACAGGGAAGGTTCAGGGAGGGAGGTGAGTGGAGGGCAGAAAAGCAGGATGTCAAGAGGGAGAAGATGCAAGAGAACAGAAGGAGAGACTAGAGGGCTGAGGACTGGACAGGAGGCTCAGAGCTGTGGCTGGCTGGTCTCCAGAGGCCGCCTGTGGGTTTTACAGTCCTTGAGTCTATTGACTTCGTCCAGGCTTTCCTCATCGCCCTCCCTCTCAGCCCACAGGACTCCAGCATGCTCCCCAGATCGAACCAATAAAAATTAACCCTGGGGCCAGGCGGTGGTGGCACACAACTGTAATCTAGCACTCAGGAGGCAGAGACAGGCGGATCTCTGCATTCAAGGCCAGCCTGGTCTACAGAGTGAGTTCTGGGACAGCGGGGGCTACACAGAGGAACGTTGTCTTGGGAATAAATAAATAAATAACAAGCCAGGGATGTTCTGTAAAGTAAGGTTCTTGGTCAGTTGGTAGGACACCAGTCTTGGCCCATGAGGTCTCCCTTGTCCCCACTCAGGGAGACACTGTCTGACATCACCCTCTGGACCCATCATGCCTGAAGCCACAGTCAGCCCGCTGAGCCAATAATGATTAAGTCACCCAGGAAGTAACAACCTGCTATTTATTACTGTGTCTCTATAAGTATGGTGTGTGTGTGTGTGTGTGAGTCTGTCCATCTGTCTGTGTATATGTGTGTGTGCTTTTGTGTGCATATGTCTATCTGTGTGTCTGTGTGTGTTTGTCTGTCTGTGTCTCTGTGTATGTCTGTCTGTGCTATGTGTATCAGTGTGTCTGAGTGCATGTCTATGTGTGTGTCTGTGTGTGTCGATTGTATCTGTGTCCGTCAATGTGTGTCTGTCTGCGTGTGCATGTGTGTGTGACTCTGCACGCATATGCATGTGTGGAGGTCAGAGGACAACTGTGTTGTGGCACACACTTTTAATCCCAGCACTTGGGAAGCAGAGGCAGGAGGATCTCTGTGAGATTGAGGCCAGCCTGGCCTACAAAGAGAGCCCAGGACATCCAAGGCTACACAGAGAAACCCTGTCTCGAACACAAAAACAAAACAAAACAAACAAAAAGAACATGGAGTGGAAGAGGGTTCGTAGCTATGGACCAAGAAGGGTAAGAGTATCCCCATGGTCACCAGCACTCCCGCACAACTTGGTTTTGTGTTTTTATTTGTTGAAACAGAGTGTCTTATAGCCCAGACTGGCCTAAAGGTCCCATGTCGCTAAGATGACCTTTAACCCTGATCTCCTGCCTCCACCTCCTGAGTGATGGGATCATGAGTACCACCACACACGGTGAATGCTGGAGATGGAACCCAGGGCCTTGTGCACGCTAGGCCATCACCCTACCCACCCAGCCACATCCCCAGCCTCCTCGCTCATCTTCACAGCACCACACGCTTCTCCCCCAGGGCAAGCACACCTGGCCTGTCTCACGTGGCAGCGCAGGCACCGGCCCCGAGCATCCTCCAACAGCTGCACCGCCAGGCAGACCTCGCCCTGCACCTCGGCGTCTGGGTCCACTCGGCTCAGGTTGATCCAGCTGTCGATCCCTGAAGAACACACCCGGTGTTTAGGAAGTGCCTGGCACTCACTCACCAGGCAGGATGTCAGGTCAGAACTGTCACTGACGATGGTTCTCACAAAGGACCTCAGATTGAGTCTGCAATCAGCCCCGTGTCAGAGGAGGAAACTGAGGCACAGAGAATCAGCCTCTGCCCTCAACCCCCCCACACACCCCATCTAGAAAACAACAGAGGTGGGCAGTGAGGCTCTGGGACTGATACTGAACCTGGGGTCACCATGGAGCATGAATACGGATATACACACACTCACACAGACACACTCACTGATACTCAGATACACACAGACACACACATACTTCGTCACACTAAACATATCGTCTATTGACTTCTGACTCCCACTAGAGCTAAAGGGAAGTAGGCTTCCAGCCCAATCCCTCTTTGGTAAACATCTTTCCCCTATTGTTTCTCTTTTGTTTTGTTTCCACTGGGGATCTTGTTACTTAGCCCAGGTTAGAACGGAACTCCTGGTTCTCCTACCTCTACCTTGTGAGGGCAGGGGTCACAGCTTTGGCCACCACACCTAGCTCCATGCTCTAATCCCCTGCTGCCCTTTTTATCTCTTTAAATAGCTGACTTCTCAAAACACCTGTAACTGTGGCTAGTGTGATCAATTTGACAGATTCTAGAGACACCCACCTGGGAAGCCAGGCTTCCAGGCACACTTGGGAGAGATTCTGTAGATCAAGGTTAGCCCCAGAAGACACTCATGTGGGAGTCTCTTGATTACATACTGATGCGGGGAGACCCATCACAGCACGGGCAGGACCATCCCCTAGGCTTGAATCCTGGACCTACAGGATGAAGAACTGGAGCTGAGCCCCACCTGTCCCTCCTCTCTGCTTCCTGACTGTGGTGGGATCTTAGCTTCCGGCCAGCATGAGCCGCTGTCTTCAACTGTGGATCAGAAGAAACCCTCCCTCGCTTAAGCTGCTCCTGTCAGAGTCACGGGAAAAGAAACAAAGACCAGGACAAACAGAGGTCAGGGACTCTCAACCTGGGGGCATGGAGGCCGCTTACCGGACCTCCTACATGTCAGATATTTACATGATTCATAGCGGTGGCAAAATCACAGTTAAGTAATTTTGTGGTTGGGGGGTCACCACAGCTCGAGGAACTGTATTAAGAAGTCGCAGCGTTAGGAGGGTTGAGAACCACTTCTCTAAGGTCTCACCGGGTTCACGTCCCGTCACAGCTGCTGCAGACTCACCCTCGTGGTGTCTGCTGTTTTGTGTTTTGTATTTCTGCTTGCATTTGCTGTTCTTTGTGACTAATCTCTCTCTATGCAAACCTCAGGGAGTGTGTCATGGGGGGCGGGGGAGGCAGGGTGTCCTGGGTCAGTGTCTTCTCCCTTGACCCCAGCCTCCTTCTTGGATGCTCTCCTTAGGGAAACCCATGCTTCCTGACTGGATTGCCGCTCAGCCCTACCTATTTAGCCCCTGACTGGGGTGGATATGAGGTAGAAAGAGGGGATTTTCTTTCTCCAGTTCTCCCTGTCTCAGGGAAGGCATTCCTGAGAATCTAGCACTCCCCTTCATGAGGCTGGACACAGAAAAGCCTCCTCTTTCTCTCCCCCATCGCCCCCAAGTCCACAAACCTACCAGTTTTCTGTCACTTGGTTACCACAGAGATGTTTCACTGATCCTTCGTGTCTAGCCTTGTCCTGCTGTGACCTGATCCCTGCCAAGCAGCTGCTCAGACTTCTGACACTGGGGCCTCCAACCTCTTCACTGTCTTGATCAAAGACCATCAAAGGAGGCCAGGTGTGGTGACCCAGCCTTCAATCCCAGCCCTTGGGAGGCAGAGGTAGGCCTGTGAGTTCAAAGCCAGCCTGATCTGTGAAGTGAATTCCAGCCAGGGTTACACAGTGAGACCCTGTCTCAAACGAACAATGAGGCAGGCTCCCCACTGCTGCAGTGAGAAAACCTAGAATTGGATCCTCTGAGGCTGGAGTTGCAGGCACAGGCGGGTGCTGGGAACTGAACTCTGACCTCTAGCATAGCGGCGCTCACTCTTGACTGCTGAGCCCCCTCTGCAGCCCCTGTAGCTCTAATGTAGCAAACATGCAGATAGGGCTGGAGTGACAGAGTATTTGGTTTGATCCCAGCACTAACAAAAACAACAACAACAAATGAGGTCTCACTGTGTAGCCCATGCCAGCCTGCTGAGTGCTACAATGACAGGCATACACTGCCAATCCAGCTTGGGAAGCCACTCTTCCCAGCATCCCCACTTCTTGCTGGCATTCCCAGCATTAGGAGACGGTATCCCTCTGCCTTACCAACATGAAGACAATGTCCTCCTGCCCAGCACACAGGGGCCCTTTCTGGAGGCATCCTTATTTCCTTTGGCTCCTAAACTCACAGGGCCTGTGACGCATTACAAAGAATACACGCACCCAGCTGCAGCAGTGGTGGTGGATACATCTTTAGTCCTAGCACTTGGGAGGCAGAGGCAGGGGGATCTCTGAGTTTGAGGCCAGCCGGTCCACAAAGTGAGTCGAAGACAGCTAGGGCTACACGGAGAAACCCTGTCTCAGGAGGAAAAAAGAAATGCATACAGGGACTGGGTAGATGACTCAGAGGCTAAGAGCACTGGCTTTTCTTCCAAAGGTCCTGAGTTCAATTCCCAGTAACCACATAGTGGCTCATGACCATTTATAGTGAGATCTGGTGCCCTCTCTGGCATGCAGTACAAAATACTGTATAAATAATAAATAAATGCTTAAACAAAAATAAAGATTTAAATTTTTTTTAATGCACCCAAAAGGGCTGGAGAGATGGCTCAGAAGTTAAGAGCACTGACTGTTCTTCCAAAGGTCCTGAGTTCAATTCCCAGCAACCACATAATAATGAGATCTGGTGCCTTCTTCTGGCATGTAGGCAGGATATTATATAAATGATAAATAAATAAATCTTTTAAAAAAATGCAGACAAAAGTGTATGTTTGATGCAATCACCAGTAAACTTCCAGGAATTTCTCTGACTGATGGGACCTGAGTATGTGACACTCCTGGTAAGTACAGGGCTGCTCACTGCAACTGCTTGTGCTGGGAACGCATTGCCAACACTCCAGATGCTTCACCAGGGAGCCAGCCAAATGCCAGATGGGATATTACAGCAGAACGCAGTGATTTCAGAACTCAGAAATCCTTCTGGCACTGTTAGGTAAAGGCCTGAAATGTACATTTTGGCTGCTAGGCACAGTGGTGCATCCCTGTCTTCCCAACGCTGGGAGGCTGACACTGGGCTTCACGCATTACAGCCAGCCTAGGGTACCTTGCCTCAGAAGTACGTGGTAAAGAGGGCTTGAGAGATAGATCACACCAGCTGAAATTCTAGAAACTCTGGCTTTGATTCTCAGCACCCACATGGCAGCTTACAGCCATATGTAACTCCAGTTCCAAGGGATCCAACACCCTCTTCTGGCCTCTGCAGTTGCTACATGCATGTGGTGCACATACACAAGCATGCAAACCAAAATATAAAATGAAAATAAATAAATAATTAAAAATGCACAGTGAGGGAAAGCCAAGTGTATCAGGATACTGTGCGGGCTGAAAAAAACACACACACACACACACACATACACGTAACACGGTGAGCTCAAGCCCCTGGACTTAAACAACACTGGTCCCAAGTCCTTGCTGTCACAAAACTTTTGTGACCATGATCAAGTCACTGAACCTCTAGGCCTCAGCATTGTCACAGGAAAAACGTGAGTGAATAAAGTCCCTACCTCAGAGGGGGGCTCAGCATGCATTCACAGGAGTCAGTGTTTCGGTTACTACTGTTACTCTTGCTTATGTATGTTTAAAAAAAAAAAAAAGCACTTCAGGGCTAGGGTACAGTTTAGAGGCAGAGCACTTGCGAGGCCCTGGGTTCATCCAATATGTATGTATGTATGCGCAAATATATGTGTAGACATAATATGTAAATATGTGTGCCAACATTTATATGCAAATGTGTGTGCAAATATGTATATATAAATATAAAGAGTCTAGAAAGACTCAGGAGGCTGACCTCAGCCAGGCATGGCACTGTGGTTGGAATACCAGGATAAAGGAAACTGAGGCAGGGGCTCATTTTGAGGCTAAGGCTAGATAGAGAGACTGTCTCAAAAAAGACTGAACTGAAGTTGCTGACTGCACCAGATAAGGAACGGCTCCCAGGTGGCAAGGGGTGTCATGCTTCTGCTGTGTGAACCCCACATCTATGAAAATAAATTAGCTGCTCAATACATGAACTGAATTACAGATTAAAGAGATATGCTCCTTCTCCCGCAGGCTCCGAGCCTCCCGAGGCCTCTCCCTCAGTCCTTGCAAGGCCTCCGTGGGTCAGGCCATCCTTCCTCCCCTGCCTGCTTGACATGCCCTGCTCACCTCGAGGGTCGGCTGTGATTGCCTCCTTGCTCAGGGAGATCTTCCCGATGGTGTCATCGTGTCTGTGGGAGGGTGGTAGGCGAAGGTCAAGCTAGGACCCCAACCCTCCCATGGAGCCATGGGGGCAGGTGTCGGGGGTTGGATGTGGTACACTTGCTCTGGGTATCCAGGCTTGGGACCCAAGTGCACACCCCACCCACACACCCACCACGCACCCAACAGTGTCCTCATCCAGCACGTAGACGGCCAGGTGGTGGAAGTCCAGTGGCAGGTGCACGGTGTACTCCTCCCCCCAAAAGGGGCTCAGGCTTCTCCAGACAGTCGCTGTCCTGCAAGAGGGATGCTGGGCTGGGGCCTCGTGTGGTGGGTGTCCTGGGAATCCCCACAAGCACAGCTGTGGGCACACGCACAAGCACAGACATGGCCGTGCACACACTCCTAGAATCTACATATGCCCCTCCCCCATCCCAGGATTGGAGCAAGTGCACTCAGAACCCAGAGTCCAGACAGAGAGGCTCACCACGCACACACCAGAGAGGTGGGCAAATGCGGGCACAGCTGCAGGGAGTCAGCATGTGCGTGTACATATGTAGTCACACACCCTTGTCCCCCAGATGCAACTAAAAAGATTCCCATGTAGACCAAAACACAGGCATGGAAACACACACATACATACAACCAGAGAAACACGCCTAAACATGCCAAGGAAGCCAGAGACACAGGGGGACACACATTCACGCATGCACAGAAACACACACAAGCATCCTCAAAGATGTCTAGAAACCTGTCACAGATAGACTGGGACCTGACACTTTGTCCCAGATAGACACACATCTGCAACACGAAGACACAACTTTTACACAAAGGCGTATAAGACGTGCTCACCTAGCAACATACAAAACTCAAGTCACCAGTGTCTAGTGGGCCACTCATTCCTTCCCTTCCCTACCCGGTACCCGGACTGTAGACGTCATCCATGATTGGCCTGAGCTCAGTGATGCCTGGGTGCGGGTGGGGCTTCGGATAGGAGAGGGCTTCTCACACAAATTAGTCCAGGCAAAAGAGAACTGGGCAGAGGGGCAAGCCTTCCAGATGGCTGGAACAGCATGTGTAAAGGCCTGAGGCATGAGCAGAGCTAAGTCACTGTGGGACCAACAGTGGTCAGAGAGAGTACTCAGTGCTTCACGGCACCCAGAAAGTTGGGGGACACTACGGTCAAGCTAAAGCCAGCCTCAGGCACACGTGTATGCTCCACAGGCCTGGCACCCTGACCAGGCACCCACCATGGCTGCCCCTCAGAACAAAGACTCTGCTTTGTCCGATGACACCCCAGCCAGACTCAAGTGTGCCAAGCTTGCTTCCTTCTGCCGGTTCCTTCCAGCCCAGAGAAGGGAGAATGGCTGCCCGGAGACATAAAGAAAGCCAGCCTGGGGGTTGGAGAGATGGCTTAGAGGTTAAGAACACTCGCTGTTCTTCCAAAGGTCCTGAGTTCAATTGCCAGCAACCACATGGTGGCTCACAACCATCTATAGTAATATCTGATATGCAGGCAGAATGTTATATAAATAATAAATAAATCTTAAAAAAAAAAACAAAGAATTTTTTTAAAAAAGGAGAAGAAAGCCAGCCTGAGGCCCGGGGATTCACAATTTCCAACAG
Organism: Pachyuromys duprasi; assembly: GCA_028658305.1. Classification (NCBI taxonomy): domain Eukaryota; kingdom Metazoa; phylum Chordata; class Mammalia; order Rodentia; family Muridae; genus Pachyuromys; species Pachyuromys duprasi. The sequence continues at coordinate 107,031,604 of CM053766.1, forward strand.
GCAAACACAGAGGAGATACAGGAGGGGTCAGCCTTCCGTGGGGACTCCCCACCCCCAGCTCCCAGCCCATCTGGACCAGAACTACTGCCAGGAGCATCCTGAATCCTGCCGTCTCCATAGAAACCAAGGCTTCAGCCACCCACCCACCCACCCCCTCAGGTCTGCGGGGGCTGCGAGCTGTCCCTTGACCTGCGGGGGCTCAGCTGATGTCCTGTCCAGACTCAGCGCCCACAGACATCCACACAGCTTGCCTTGCATTCACACCAGCTCCTGTGTGCACATGCACATATCCCTCCCTGCCCCGCTCTGGTACCCACAGGAGTCCTGTGGGCCTGCACACCCACACAGATGCTCACGCGTGGTCAGAAGCACTCAGAGCAGCTCTGTGGCACCCCAGATGGGCAGAGCGGTACACACTCGTGCACATGCACACATTCCCCACTTGAACATTTGTGTGAATACAACACACCCGGACACCCGCAGGACCCAGAGGCCAGAGCCAGCCAAAGCAGCCAAGCGTGAGGCACCCGCCCCGTTCCCTGCCAGAGGCCACTGGGGAGGCACAGCCTGAGGGTGGCTGAGTCAGCTCCAGGGAGCCACAGAGACACCCTAGGTCCCCCAACAGAGGATATTGACCAGTTGACATTGGCCCTAGTGGTATCCCCTAGAGGCCAGGGCATAACAGACCCCTTGAAGCCTGAAAGACATCCCCTCAGGAGGGTCTGCACTCTCTGTTCTTGGGTCCATTCCCCTCCTCAGCCACTGCTGACCACGCACCTGGCTACCACCTCATCATCCACTTTCACCAGGCAGTAGGGGTCACTGCTCCCAGACCTGCAGGAGGAGGAGGCCAAGGACAATGTTGGAAGGGCAGCCACGGTGGGAGCCCAAATCCCCACCTTAGGCAGGGTGAAGCATAGTTCCGGAGAGGGGAGGGCATCTACCCTGGGTCACACAGCAAGTCTTACAGAGAAGCAAGGGCTTGAGAAAACATCACCAGGTGACGCCACCACAGCCCAGGCCGCTCAGCCACTGCCCATGGGCAGGAGAGGCCTGGTCCTTCCCACTCTGGGACCTCAGCTTTGTCACTCAATGACTCCGACAGACATTGACACCCACCCCAGAGAGAGCAAGAGGGGTTAAGAGAGAGGGGGATGGATGAGGAAGTCGTGAGTTACCCTGAGCTCCCTGCCACAGACGAGACCCTGAGCTAAGCATTGCTCTCCTCGGCCTGCCCTTTCTCCCTCCATCTTCAGCAGGGAGGACCTACAGGCACACACCAGGGTCCAGGACGTCAGAACCAAACCCACTGGCTGCAGGGCTGGACTATGTCTCAGTGGTAGATTGCTTGCCTAGCATGTTCAAACCTAGGGTTCCATCCCCAGCAGGAAAAACAAAACCAAACCAAATCCCAGAAGATGTGCTATTTTCCCCTCACAAAACCCTGAGCCCTAAACCAATCAAAGCCAGCCACCCCCACCTCCCCTTGTAATAATAGTCACCAGTAAAGCCCAGGACACCTTCCCTTTATAGCACTAGTCACCAGCAAGCCCTAGACTGCCTACGTGGGCCTCACTCCCAAAGCCATTTCCACCAATGTCTAAAATGACCCTCCAAGCCATTTGGGACGGGTCACAACCACAGTCCCAGCTCCTGGGAGGCTGAGACAGAAGGTTAACCGGAACCCAGGAGTTCAAGACCAGCCTAGACAACATAGTGAAAGTAGATCTCATCTAAATAAATACTGTCCTCCGGAACCTAAATCATTTTGCACACAGGTTATCTGTGTGGTTTGTTGGTGTCTAACTTCCTGCAAGCTCTGAACTGACTCCTCTTTGGAGTACCTGCCACAGGTCAGGGGGTGGTCCTGCAAAAAAGGTTCTGGGTGATGGATGTATGGACTGCAGGTTCTGAAGGAGAGTGGTATGGATGGTACCAACAGGATCTCTGCCCAGGTCTTCCAGCCTTGTCCCCTTTGTGCCTCCAGCTGCCTTCCCCCTATTGCCCACAGGCTCATCCACAGGGAATAGTGGCATTGGCTACAATCTGGGCCTTGGCTGGCTGGCTGGCTAGCTGGCTGGCTGAGTCCTTCCCTGTCCCTCAGTTTCCCCCAAGGCTTCTCTACCTCATTCTTCAGCCTCCCCAGAGCAGATGTGGCCCAGACCGACTGAGATCAGCTGACATGGAGGCTTGGAGATACAGCCTGTCCCAGGCAACCTGGCTGACCCCAGGTCCCTTAAGGGAGCATGGTTCAACACAATTCTTCCAGAGCTGTGACGCACATGGCCTTATCAGGACCCTATCAGGTAGGGGCCAGGGTGGCAGGCAGGGCTGGCCTCTCCCATGCTCCTGGCCTCTCCCATGGCCCCTGCCTGAGTCAAGCATGGGAAAATGTAACCCTCAGCCATTACTTGCTCAGTATGGTCCCTTCATTAAAGCTGTTGGTATTCCTCTCCCAGTTGTGTGGTCTTATGGCAATAACTGCCTCTCTGGTCCTCCGTTTCTCCATTTGTAAAACAGAAAACAGTTGGCCCATACCAAGTACTAAATATGACACCTGTCCATGGTAAGCCATCAGTGATGACTGCCAGAATTGGCCACCCCCTTAAAACTCGACTGTTAGGCTGAATCTAAGCCTTAGAAGGCTTAGATTCACACCCTACTTGCAGACAAGGGAACCCCAGCTTTCTCTGAGAAGATCCCTTTTACAGACGGGAGCTGAGCACGAGAGCAAGTGAGGCAGGGTGCTCAGCAGGCCACAGTGACACCTCTTCAGCCTTACTCTGGGTCACTGTCCACCCCCAGAGCTTACCTTGGCCAGAAAACTGAAGGGAGAGGGGTGAGCCGACATGCCAGGATGATGCAAGCCCCTTTCAGAAGAGGCAGGGAACCCTGAAGCCCTGAAGCCCGTGTCCTAGCCCAGTGGCAACATCTGCCAGGGGCTCATAATTCTCTCCCAAGACTAACGGACCAGCTAGAGTTCCGTGAGGCAAGAACCTTGTTTCTGGGCCAGTCCCTTCAGCCAGCCAGGTCTCCACTCCCGCCCCGCTGTTCTGCAATCCCTAATGCCCACCGTCATCTCGAAGAGGGTAGCTCAAAGCTGAGGCCATCCTTCCCTGCTCTTACTTTAGGTGTGTATTTATTTGTGGTAGCTAATGAGGAAGATGGAGCACTAAAATTACTGTAAACAGCTTCTCTCTTGGCACAGCTGCAGTGTTGGGGGGACAAGGAGGTTCCCCAAATCAAAGGGGGATGAAGAATCTGAAGATTGGATACTTCAAGCTTGGGACTTCAACCCAAGCAAAGAAGGTCTCCAGGTCCCATGCCTGGTCACCTCTCCACAGCTGACTCCCTAGTGGGTAAACTCCACCCTCCCAGCTGGACTCAGGCTCAGACAGCACCTCCCTCCAGCTCTGCACTACCCAGATGGGACACCAAAGGCCAGCAAGAGGCAGGTTCAAGGTCACACAGCACACCTCCTCCCAAAGATCCTGACACCTGTCTCAGGTGCTGACACCTCCAGAAACTCTTCTGGCTTTGGACGAAGCAGGAGGGGAAACCCGCACCCCACCAACCTGCTGACTCAGCCCCCGGAGAATCAAGAGCCAAGGACAGGGGCAGAGAAACCCAGCCTCCCCAGCTTCATCACATGTGAATGGCTCTTAGAACAGTCGGGGATCTGGGACAGTCCAGCCTAGGTTTCCAGCTACAAGACTGAGGGACTCTGGTTCCGGTCAGAGGACCACCCGGTGAAGCTCTGCAAACCTAAATACTCCTGATGAAATCCAAAATCTTGGGGTCCATCTGGACCACAGTCCTTGGACTCTCTACCCCTGGTCTCTGGATAGCCCCCTCGGTTTCCCAGAGAAACCCTACCTCCAACACCTGCTGGAACTAAGGAAGGGATCACTCAGTCCCCCTCCCCGCCCCCGGCTCTAAGAGGACCGGATCCAGAGACCTCTTCTCCGGTCTGGAAGACTCACTTAGGGACATCCTAGAACAAAGACACCCTCCTTCCCGAGGTGGGGGGGACAGAAGGGCGCGGCACCTGCTAAGCATGGCCGCCCCCTCCCACAGGACAGGAAGGGCGGATCCCCCAAACGGGTCCCAAACAAGGCCCCCCACGACCCTTCTACGCACCCCAGTGGGCACCCGGGAACTCACACATCCTTGGCTGGCAGCGCCCGTCCCTCCACCACGCGGATACTCAGAGAGCCGCTCTTGGCCATGGCGCACAGTTCCAAACTTTCCAGACAAGGAGTCTGCCGAGGTTCCTAGGCTGGACCAAGAGGTGACCCTACATGTCACCTGCTCCGGGTCCAGAGCTCTGTCCGGGGATTCCCACGGGTCCGGGTTTGGGGTGCAAGTGGGCTGGACGCAAGGCTAGAAGGGAGAAGTGCTGGGTCCCGGGAGGGAACATGCGTCCAGAGCCACAGGTAGCTGTGCGCTGCGATCCGGGCAGGCTGAGCCTGGCGTCGGCAGCCCGGGAGGTCCCTCCAGATCCCGCCCCCCCGCAGCTGCCCCGCCCGCCCTGAGCCCCCACGCGAGCGCCCCCTGCTGGCACCCCAGCCCGCTGCACTCAGCCGGGGACTCCAGGAGCGGGGTCAGGGGCGAGGTAAGGGGACGAGCAGTCGGGCAGGGCGGCGGGCTATTACTGAGCTGGCATTGGGCCCTCCGAGAACCCGAGTGCTTCAAGCCTGCCCTCAACCCAGCACCTCCACGCCTTTCCCACCTCCGCCACCTGCCACCCAACACCAGCCTGGGGTCCCGGAACAGTACTCGCGCTGGGCGGCAGGCGGCGCACGCTCCCTGGGGGTCTGATGCGAGTGGAGGGAGGGGCCTCGAACATCCCCTAGCATCGTCTCTCCGTCTCCAATTAAACCCGGAGTGTGCCAGCGGAGGCTCCCACGTCACCGGCTGCCACTGCGGGGGAGGAAGCCGCGGCCGTAGGGGGAGGGGAGGCGCGGAGATAACACCGCCAGGGCGACACGATAAGAGCCATCTGCAATCCTCGAACACTTAATTGTGTGCCAGGCACGGCCTGAGCCTTTCACGGGGATTATCTCAGTTTCGAGCCCTCAGCAACTCTGTATGCCAGGCATGCCCTCCATCTATGGATTAAAAACAAAACAAAACTTGGGTTCTGAGAAGTGAGATCACTTGCCAGAAGTCTCCTTCCTGGGTTTGAATTCTGACTCTGCCCTTTGGTAGATTGGGTAGCTGTGTGGTCTTGGATGAGTCACTTTACCTCTCTGTGCTTTGGTTTGGTTCTCTCATCGGTTCAGGGAGGGTGACACGTGTCTCAGGTTTAGAGAGAATTAAATGAGATATTCCCATGTGGGGCTCAGAACAGTGGTGGGCACCTAATCAGCCACACAGAGTATTCAATACTATTATTGTTGTTCTGCAAGGTGCGTCTTAAATGTCACATCGCCTGGCAAGGCTTTCAGGACGCCTTTCCACCCCACGCACAGCTCTCCTTCCTTTTTGCTCTGTTCCCAAAATGCCTTGTGCGTTTTGGAGTTTTAAATGGGATCATGTGAACAGAAGGTTTGTCCCAGGCTAGACGCTGGCAAAGCTTCCTTCCTCTCGGAGTCTGTGCTATACCTAACTGGAGAGTGTCTAAAAAGGGCTGGCAAGGGCAGCTTGGGGCCGGGCACCCATGGGAGTGCAGAATGAGGTCACTGCCACTGCCCAGACTGGCAGGACTGGGAGGACCCGCCAGCCTCAGAACCACAGGCCCAGCCCTGGGAGCAGGAGAAATCTAGTCTTCTGAGTCTCCTGCCTCCTCCACTTCCCAGCCAGATGGAAGCGCGTCGGAATTCTCCCCCCGTGGGATTCTGGGAACACCAGAGCAGCCAGACCCTCAGAGGGATGCCAGGGGTGAGCCAGGGTTGAATCCAGAACAGCGGCAGCCCTCCCACCCTCCCCACCCCCCACCCCGCCACCATCTGCAGAGATCACTCCTCATCTCCCTAGGGAGGAAAAAGAATTGTCACGTGGCTCCCCTGCACCCCTTACAGCCTGGGCAGACACCTCTGCCTGGATATTTTGCCACTGGGGTTAGAGAGACCCCAGACAAGTCATCCAGGTCCTCGAGGACCCTGGTGGAGTCCTGGATCCCATGGCAGCCTGGCCAAACCATCACACAGCTATCATTAAACCACACTCCAAAGTTAGACAGGAAGCCTCACAACCCAGGTCCCCAGGGGGGTACTGTCAGGTCCAGCTAGGCCACCAAGGAGCCAGCTCTGTCGCCCACCCCCACCTGACACCAGATTCTCTGGGGCAGAGTCCACACTCTCCCAGTTTTCTTCCTGACCTCCCCCAGCCACTTTCTGTTGTTCTGAGAAACTTCTGGCTAAAACCAGCAGGAGGCTGCAATCCTGCTCGGACAAGCCCTATCCAGGCACAAGGGAAAAGACAACCAAATGTAGTATGACTTGTTGCCAACCACCAGCCAGGACAGAGAGAAGAGGTCCCGGAAGCCATCTGTTTCACATAAGACCCAGTCATGTGCTCTTTCTTACCTTACATGGACAGTGTAGGGCCAGCTGTTCCAGCTTTTCTAAGCACGCAGTAGGTGTTCGTGAAATGTTCCTCAATCTCCTTAATGGCAAACATACAGCCCTCGTCACCTCTCTTCATCATCTAGCATCCATGGCTGCAGGCAGCAGACAACAGACATCACATAGAGATTTGAGTGAAGCCCGGGCAGGATGGCGTACATCTGCAATCCCAGCACAGGAGGCTGAGGCAGGAGGATTGTGAAGTCTAGGCTAGCTTGGGTAACAAAGGCAGACTCCATCTAACAAATAAATTAGGGCATGGGGCCCAGTTGGAAGCATGCTTGCCCCAGCATGTGCATAGACCAGGGTTTTGTCCCCAGCCCCGTGGTGGCACGCAGCTATAAAACCAGCACTTGGAGGACAGAGACGGGAAGGTTCGAAGCTCAAGTCCATCCATCTTTGGCTACTTGGTAAGTTCACAGTCAGCCTGGGCTATGACTCTAAATAAATAGAGCCTTAGGTGGGGAAGGTTCTGGCTGAAGGTCTAGGGAAGGGGTCTTCTTAGTGAATCCCAGCCCTGAGTGCTCTCAGACAGGTGAGTCACCCTCTCAAGGCCTCCGTTTCTTCCTGAGTGAGTTGAAGCTGTTATGAGCACCCATTCCACCGAGTGCCTGAGGACCTGGAGGAAACGTCAGAGACTTCAGCACTCCTGGTATACAGCAAGTGCCCACTCAGTGTCATGGCCAGCATGTAGAATCCTAGCTCACTCTGGAGCCTGGAAACCCCACTTGGCTCAGCACTGAGGCCGGGTCCTGAGGAGGTGATCAGGTAGGGTGCAGGGCCCAGCCTGGAATCCCAGGGATGGAGGGAGTGCCGCATTCCAGCTTAGCCAGGGAAGTTCTCAGTCTGGGTTTCAGAGCTGGGGGAAGCTGGGGTTTGTTTTTCATTCTTTCAATCCAGGCAGAGAGATCCTAAGATCAGAGTTCTGCCCACCCCTGTAGGCTCACTGCCCAGACCTGGCTGATAACCCCTTACACCTCATCCTCGTGTGTGACACGCTCCACCTCCCCCGGGGCCCAGGCGAGCTCACAGACCCTAACCAGAGCATCACCACTGTAAAGCCAGTATGGGGTCTGGGCAGGCAGGGCTGTACCACAGGGCTTTCCTGAACATGAGATCTGACTGAATCACCTTTGGAGCCCTGTACTCAAGAACCTCAGTTTCTGAACCATAAACCGTGAAGAGGAAACTTACCGTATGGAAACTGGCAGCTGATACAATACGCTTGGGGTTGGTTTTGAGACAGTCTTGCTATGGAGCCCAGGCTGGTCTTGAACTCACAATCCTCTCTCAACCGCCCCAGTGCTGGTATCCCAGTGTTGAGATTCTGGCTCTTTACCATATTAAGTCCCTTCACCAACCGATCACTGGGGTTGGGGCTCCTGAATTCATCTCTGAGGTTTTCCCCAAGTTGAGTATAGGAGTATATGTCTATAAACCCAGCATATAGGAGGTGGGGGCTGCAGTTCAAGGGCAGCTTCAGCCTTGCAACCACTTCTAGGCCCAGCCTAGGCTACAGACAGCCTTGTGAGCAAAACAAAACAAACATTCAAGGCTTCTTTCCCCCACCCCAACTCTGCCTTTTGCCACCAATTCTTGCCCATCCAAGGGGAGCCTTTCTAGACACCTCCTTCAGCTACTAACAGCACAAACTGAGTAAAGCCTGTGAAGGGGGCAGGGGTATGAAAACAGCTCAGCTACCAAACCAATGGAACAATATACGGCTATTAAAAAGGAGTCTCAGGGCTGGGGGCTGGCTCAGCAGGCATAGTGCATGCCATGCAAGCATGAATTCGGACCCCCAGTGCCAATGTAAAAAGCCAGCTGTTACAACTTGCCTGTAACCCCAGTTCTGGGAGGGGATGTAGGGGCTCGGGGGGATGGGTGGATCCATCGGACTCATTGGTGAGCCAGTCTAAGTGACTCAGAGAGCCCTGGGCTCAACGAGAAAGCCTATCTCAAAAATAAAGAAAGAAGAAGGAGAGCGAAACAAGCAGACCTGATGTTTGCGCACACATTTAAAGAGGTCTGTAACAATATTAATTAGCAGGCCAACCGGGGCTACATCTCAAGAACCTGTTTGAAAAAGAAAAAAATCAGAAGTTACTTCATACTTCCTTCAGTTTTTAAAAGAACATTTCTCCTCTCCAACCCTTGGCATTTGGCATGCAGAATCTGGTAAGGCCAGGCAGAGAGATGGGAAGGCAGGGAGAACTGTGGTGTCCTCCCTCCACGGCCCACCGGCCACACTCATGACCTTGGTTTCCTGACGGCTTGTTTTGTGGTGATTTACCCGTCAGTTTTATCGCCTAAATGTCAGGGACAATGTCTGTTTCATGGTGCCTCCCACACCCTTGGCACATAGACTCAAAACACACTTGGGTAGAAGAAGTCACTAGGAGCCAGAGCCTAGTGTTCCCGTGACCCTGTTCCAGCAATTGTTACTTCTCTGTCCCCAAGGTGCTTAGGAGAGTATCCTGACCTTCAGCCGATTAGTCCTTGCCCTGTCCAAGTCCCTCTCCATCCAGTGCCAGATCTGCCCCTGGCAGGGATCAGTCTTCTCTCCTAGGGAAGCAGAACCATCTGAGGGCACGGCTGGGACGGAGCTGACAGGTCTCAGGCACAGGTGTGTGTTGGGGGGGGGCGGGTGAGAGAGTTCTTTGTCTCTGGACACAAAGCCCAATTTGTGGTGGCTAGATGCAATTCTGGGCAAGATGCCATGGTGGACAGGCAGCCACGGTGGAAGGTATGTGCAGGATTGGCATCCTACCCCCTTCCTCAGGCGGCCTGCCCAGGAAACAGGTCTGTGATGGCCTCCCCCACCCACGCCTTGGAATGGAGAAGTAGGAAGAGAAGTCACTGGACCATGAGGCCAAAGGAGGGGGGCAGTGGATATTTCCAGAGCATGTGGGTTTGTGGCCAAGGGCAAGGCCAGCTGGGAAAGTGTCCCTGCTGTCACTCAACACACAACTCAAACCAACATTTCCCTGCCTCCACCCTAGCTGGGGACAGAGACAGGCAGGGAGCCCCAAACCAACCAGACATCTTCCCGTTTAACAGAGGGGAGTTCTGAGGCCTGGGGAGGGGAACGAACGGCTGTGTGCAGCTAAAGGCACAGCCCTCCACAGCTACAACAGACAAGCTGGTGGCTTAAAAGCTGGTGCCCTGACCTCAGCCATGAGGGCCCGGGCCCGAGGCTGCTATCTGTATCCACGCAAATACCAGAATGCCTGGTGTGGCAGAGTTCGCATGCAACGTCAGCACTCAGGAGGCAGAGGCAGGAGGATTTCAGCTACCTTGAGGCCAGCCAGGGCTACAGGAGAAGACCCCATCTCTAAAAAAGGAAGCGAAAAAAACTAACACCAGTTCTCAAGATAGTCCCTTCATACTCTGGGCCCAGGTCCTTGAGAGTTACTCATAGCACAAGTCTGGGACCCTCCTTGGCCTGACCCAGGCCCTGACCCCTTCATGTCTGAGTCCCACACACCAACCTGTAACTCTCCCTTCTCTTGCTGCCTTGGGGCTTTTGCACATGCTGTGATCTCTACTCAAACCACTCTTCTGCTAAGCTCAACTCTCCAGTCCTTCAGCTCTGTTTACGTGTGACTTTTTCCAAGGGAAATGGCTCAGTCAGTAGAGGGTTTTCTGCACAGCTGAGGACCTGAGTTCATATCCCTTGGACCCCACAGGTTAAAAGCTAGATGTGGTGGTATTGTTAGGAGTTTTATCGCCTAAATGTCAGGGACAATGTCTGTTTCATGGTGCCTCCCAGTGTTTGGAGGGCGGTAGGGACAGGTGGATTCCTGGGTCTTGAAAACTCTGTGTCAATCAATAGGATGGAGGATGAGCCAGAAAGATAGCTTATGTCGACCCCCGTTGCCTCCGTGCACACATGCAGACACACACAGAGAGACATACAGGAGGCATCACTCTACATTGATCAAAATAATTAAAATGTGACCTAGGATATGTTTCAGTGGCTGCACAGGCTCAGGGATCTCATCACAACAAAAATATAAGCAAATAAAAACAGGAAAAAGAGAAGAATAAAATAGCAAACAGTGATTACAGACTGAGTATCTCTCACCCTGAAAGTTCTTGGACTAGACATACTTCCCATGTTGAGAGGTGTTTTTTTTTTTTTTTTGGACTTGTGGTTTTTGTTATTTGTTTGTTTGTTTGTTTTTATAAACTTTATTTAATAGACATCATCCCTATTCTGAAAATCTAGAATCTGACGTGTCCCAAATTCAGGAGGAGTTCAGATTTCAAATTTTCTGATTAAGGATGATCAACTTTAGTAGAAAGAATGCAGAAAGTATGGGCCGTAGTAGCTATAGAGGAGCCAAGCCAAAGCCGAGTGATTAGCCCAGGCATGGTGGTATGTGCCTTTAGTCCTGGCACTCGGGAGGTGAAGACATAGTGAATTCCAGGACATCCTTGGGTACATAGAGAGACCCTGTCTCAACAACAAAGATGGCAGTCCCTTCTTAAAAGGTTAGTGTACTGTCTAGCTATGGGGCACTTACACAGCAGAAATGAAGGCCCATATTCACCCCAAATTCCTCTGTAGACCAGACTGGCCTTGAATTCTCAGAGATCCACCTGACTCTGCCGCCAAAGTGCTGGGCTCAAAGGCGTGCATCACCACCACCCAACTATCAGCTTTATTCTCAATAGTCAAAAGCTAGAAGCATCTAGCAAGATGACTCACACCTGCCTGTCATCCTAGCACTTGAGAAGCTGAGGCAGGAGAATCCTAAGTTCCAGGCCATTGTGAGATAATCAAAATAAAAACATTTAAAGATGTCTCAATTTTTGTTTATTTAACTTGGTTTTTTAAAAGATTTTTTAAATGTGCATGAGTGTTTTTCTGCATGTCTGTCTGTGCACCATGTGCGTGCCTGATGCCTGCAGAGGCCAGAAGAGGGTGACCCATCCCCTGGGGCTGGAGTCACAGGTGGTTGGTTGTGAACTGCCATGTGGGTGCTGAGAATCAAACCCAGGTCCCCTATCAGACAGCCAGTGCAATTAACTGCTGAGCCATGTCTCCAGCTTTTTTTAGGCTGTTGTCTTACATAGCCCGGGCTGGCCTTGACCTCAATATGTAGCCAAGGATGACCTTGAACTTCTGATCCTCCTGAGGACTGACATGACATGTGTCACAACTCTTGGTGTATGCAGTGCTGGGGATTGAACCCATGGCTCTGTGCATGCCAGGCAAGCACTCTACCCCCTAAGCTATAGCTGCAGCCCCTGTACAAACTTCTTGAGATGGTAGATCTATGCTGATACTGCTGGGTGAGGTTTTGTGGGGGAATAAGTGGTTGGTACAGGGCATAGAGGGGAAAGGGCATGGCATGGGCTAGAAAGAGATGCTTAAAAGAATTGCAGGAAGTTGTGGCTTTGACCTTCCCTCCTGCTCAAACCCAACTAAAAATCAAAATGGAGTCAGTCAAGCTAAGGTTACACATCCCTGAGCTAAAATTAAGCTGTTTGTCCGGTCTTCCCAGAAATGGGGATTGGCAATAACAACCAAAGTTTCCAAGCAGGCAGGTTTCTATGGGAAATTATGAGAGGTTTCTCTGCTTTAATCCTCACACAAAAGAGCCGGTAATAGCAGGATGTTCACTCACCAGGCATCTTCCTATATTGCTTCCTGGTCCTTGCTGTACTAGGGGAGGAACTGGGAAATGACTTGTGTGCGTGTGTGCATGCATGTATGTGTACATGTGTATGTGCACATTGACGTATGTATATTTGTACACTTATGTGCGTATGTGTGTGCATATATGTATGTGTGGCGGAGAGAGGTCCATGTCTGGTGGCTCTCAGTCACTCTTGTTGAGATAGGTGTTTGAGATAGGGTCTTTCACTGACCCAGGAGCTCATCCACCCATCTGTGCAGGCTGCCAGTGAGCCCTGGGGATCCTCCTGCCTTCACCTCCCCAGTGCTGAGATTACCATGTTCTGCCACACCCAGCTTTTTAAGAGGGACCTAAGGATCCCAACTCAGGTCCTCCTGCTTTCAAGCCTCCCTAGCCCCTCCTGTCTTGATTTCTGCTCTTCCTTTCTTCACATCTCCCTCTCCTGTTAAGCCATCCTCCTTTGTTCCAATTATTGAAACATTTATTCTGTTTTGTGGAATAAAGTGTTCCCTAATCCTAAAATTCCAAATAAGGGGGGAGATGCTTACTCAGAGAAGTGCTTTCTGTGTGCACATAAGGACTTGAGCTTAGATCCAGCACCCCTCCCCCCCAATAGCAGGCACAGTTTTGAGCACCTGTAATCCCGACACTTCGGAGGCTGAGACAGGAGGATTCTTGAAGCTCACGGACCGATGATGTCTCAGAAAAAAAAGAGGGAGGGGTAATGAGATGGCCCACTGGATAATGGCATTTGCCACCAAGCTGATGACCTAAATTTGATTCCTACCCCACCCCCAAACCCCCAGGGTAGAATAACAGAATCAGCTCAAGGTAACCTTGACCAACACAAGACACACAATAAGTAAATAAATGTTTAAAACTTAAAAAAAAAAACTCGATGGTGCCTAAAGAATGACATTGAGGTTGCCCTCTGGCCTCTACACACAGGAGTTCACATACACACACACACACACAGATGCACAGAAAGAGAGTCTGAAGTCATCCTCAGCTGTATTGAGTACAGACTTGGATACATAAAACCCTGTGTAAAAAACAAAACAACAAGAAGCTGACAGTCTTGGCACAGTGGATGATGGGAAACAACCTGGAAGAGCAGCTCAGTACACTGGATGCAGGATCCTGTGCTTAGCTGACAGGATCCCAGCGGTTGCACACAAAGCCTGCACCCTGCCGAGGCGCTCGGGCTGTGAATGAGAAGCAACTCAGCTGCCCTTTATTCAAGGTCTGAGGTAAGACGCCACAGTGCACAGTATGCATAGCTATCCTGATTTGCTTTTCATTGTTTTGATAAAACATCGTGATCACACCAGGTGGTGGTGGTGCACACCTTTAATCCCAGACAGAGGCAGGCGGATCTCTGAGTTCCGACCAGCCTGCTCTGCAGAGTGAGTACTGGGACAGCCAGGGCTACACAGAGAAACACTGTCCCCAAAACAAAAACAATAAAAACAAAGTGCTGTGATCAAAAGCAACCTGGGGAGGAAAAGGCTTACTTCACCTTACAACTCACACCCGTCACTGAGGGAAGTCAGGGCAGGAAGCGCCTTCCTTGGCTTGCTCCCCATGGGTTGCTCAGCCTGCTTTCTTATACAGCCCAGGAGTCCCTGCCTAGGGATGGTACCACCCACAGTGGGCTGGGCCCTCCCACACTGATCACTAGTTAAGAAAACACCCCATAGCCCAATGGAGGCATTTCCTCAATTGTGGGTCCCTCTTCCCAGACAACTCAAGCTGTGTCAAGCTGACAACAGACTAACACTAGTGTAAATACTACTCACTCAGGAACAAGAGGGGACTGACTCCATAGCAATGTTGCTAGGTGAGAGTGGACAGTCTCAGACTGTTGAAAATCACTTAGGGCAGTATGCCTCCAGCCACAACACTGGGCATAGAACCCAGGGTCTCGGGAATGCTGGGCAAGCCCTCTCCCCTGAGTGCTATACCTATTTTGACATTCAAGAAAAGGCAAAATTATAAAAGATTTTCTTTCTCTCTCTCACATACATACACACACATATTAAGTTAGTACTTTCACTGAATACCAGGATTACATATATCCACCACCACAGCCCATACGGTTTTGAGGCTGGGATATAGTCTAGGCAGATCACAAATGGGACAAATGTGCCCTGAGTCTCCAGGTTTTTGCCTCAGTTGTGGCTACTCAGCTTTACACATTTGCCGCAGCCCATGAAAACATGTGTGAAAAAAGGGGTGAATTTCAGGAGGTAGAAGTTACACCTCCATTTTTTAATTAAGAAAAATGAGATCATGTTTCTTGCTGAAGCTTCACATCAAGTTATGCGGAAAGATAATGTGGGTAATTTAATGCAAAACGCTCAAAGGGAAAATGTGGGCTATTTTAGATCTCTTTTTTAAAAATATCCCCTAACAAAACTCCTTAAGAGTCGTTTCAAGCAATGTCGGCATTACAAATAAGTATAGGTTGGCACAGGACTGGAATCATGATGCTAGGGGAGCCGAGCCTCAGCTACATGGCGAGACCTTGCCTTAAATCTACCAGGCAGTTGACTTGAGCAGGGCAGCTGTCTTGGTCAGGGTTACCATTGTTGTGATGAAACACCATGGCCAAAAGCATCTTTGGGAGAAAAAGGCTTATTTCACTTACACATCCACATCACTGTTCACCACCAATGGCAGTCAGGACAGGATCTTAAGCAGGACAGAAACTTGGAGGTAGGAGCTGATGCACAGGCCAATCTTGCACTTTACAGGACGACTTCTGTGAGTTCGGGAGGTCAGCCTAGGCTACAAAGTGAGACCTTGTCTCAAGGAAGAACAGAAGAAAGAGAGGAGTGAGGAGGGGAGGAAAAGGGAAGGAAAGGATGGAGGGACAGAGGGAGGGAGGGAGAGTGCAAAGGATTCCCTCTGAAGTAGTTGACCAGTTAGTGCTTGCAGCTTCCAGTTAGATATGCTGTAGGCTTTTTTTTTTCCTGAGCCTTTCTCCTAGTGCTTAGATTCCTCTAGCCTTAGATGCAATGTACTTTACAGTGGAGGGCCTAGCATCTCGTCAGACCCACAGTAATTGCTCAAACTGTGACAGTCTCTCCCTCCTCCACCCTTCAGAGTCACCAGCCCCTTCCCAGGGCACCTCTTCAGAGCAGCGCTTTTCCCAAACCAGCCTGGGGCTCCATGAGACACGGCCAGGATAGCCCCATCAGCAACATGGACATGGAAGCTTACAGCACTGGAGCCCCTCAGCAGTTTTTCCGGGAATGGCTGGCAGTACATAGGGCTGGGAAAACAGTGGGCACTCAATAATCACTCTGTTGGGGGGCACAGTACTGGAGACGGAACCCAGGGCCTTGTATATGCCAGGTGAGAGCTGAGCCCCATTCCAGCTCCAATTATTCTCTGGTGTGATTGAAGAAGCATACTGTTGCATAGTGATGCCTGACTCTACCTGGCTGGGAAGAGGGCTTGGCCAGACATAGGCCTCCGGAAAAGGAAATATTGACCCAAGACCCATGTCCTGTCCACTGCCTCCAAATTTAGATAGGAGATAGCTGTCTCCTCCCTTCCTGGCTGTTGTCTGTCCCTGCTAGGGGTGGGTCCTAGGCTGCAGCCTGGCAACGGAATGTTGCGCTGTTGGCTGTCCAGGCAACCAGGGCTTGCTCAGCCTTAGACTTCTGCAAGTTCCAGGCAGGGCAGTGCTCTCCATTTCAAGCCCCTTGGCTTGTGCTAAGACACCTGTAGACGAATGGCGGTAGCCTGGGAGGAGTGTTTCCGACTGGCCCTCCAAGAGAAAGCGCCTAAGTGAGTTGTACAAGGAAGGGGTGCATGGGGTGAGACAGAGGAGGAGCAAAAAGAGAGCCCATCCCTTCTTCTGGCGTTCCTGCAGCCTCATTCCTTTGGGCAGTCTTGGGGTGGGGTACAAAGGCCCTAAGAGAATCTATAACTCAGGCCTCCCCACAAGGTCATGGTGAGCAAGTTAGAGCCGAACTGGCCAGTAGTAGGCCAACCTCTGGGCTTCTGGGATGGCTAGCCTGCTTCCGCCCCCAGCCTTGACCAGCATCTCACAAAGATGAAATCCTTGAACCAGGGTGGAAAGGAATTTTCCTGCAAGCCACTGTCCAGAGGAGAAGCTGCATTTTAGGGATGTCAGCTCTGGGGGCAGTGGGACCCTCTCAGAGCTCGGCAAGCTTCGTTGAGTGAGGTGTCAGACTCCCATCCTCTTGGGAGAGCCAGGCTCCCACATCCAGCTTCTCTTGGGCGTTTCCCCACAGAAGAACGCTTCCACGCCGGGTGGTCAGAGAAGGAACCCATCACTACCACCCCACCTGCTCCTCCTATAGTCATCCTCAAAGTGACATCCTTCCAGCTTCTGAGGTCACCTCTGCTCCTCTCCCTCTCCCATGCTGCCCTGCTCCATCGGCTCTGTTGTCAAGCTGGACCCAGCATGGGTCTACCTCACCTCTCCACCATGCCAGCCTGATCAGAACATTTTTGGGGGAGTACCCTAGGCCCCATCACTGAGCACCCACGGTCCCTAGCTCCTTATGGAAACCACAAAGGTTTTCTGCTCCACTCAAAACTTGCCCATGGCTCCTATCTCACTAAGGGTCAAAGTCTTCTTTCCCTATGGCCCGCCACAGCTGACCTTGTAGCTCTGATTTCAGTTTCCACCTGTCATCTCCTTTCTCCTTCAACATCCCCAGGTGTTTTGTTGGGAACCTGGTGTTTCTTGGCTGTTCCATTGGCTTGGACTCTGTCCCCTAAGGTTGTCAGTGCCTTGTCCCAGTGTCCAGAGGCCCTTCCTGACTCCATGATTGAAAGTTGTCTCTTGTCTACTGAACTTTACATCTCAGGGCCCCCCTGTGTCCAGGCAGTGCTTGCTACTATCATCCATCTTAGCTGACCGTGGTCCTCAGGGCAGTACAGCTCCCAGCAACGTGGGTTTCCATGTTTTTTTGTTGTTGCGGTTTGGTTTGGTTGGTTGGTTTTTTTTTGATACAGAGTTTCTCTGTGTAGCTTTCACTGTCCTGGACTCACTTTGTTGATCAGGCTGGCCTCAAACTCACAGAGATCCACCTGCTTCCGCCTCCCTACGTGCTGGGATTACAGGTGTGCACTACCGTGCCTGGCTTCTGTCTATCTTCTTGATGGTTGAACTGTGACAGATTGCCTGGACAGAAAAAGTGCTCAGCAAACTTGTGACCAAAAATTCAGTAGCTGTGTGTGCCAGCCTCATACCTGTCATTCTAACATTCAAAAGGTAGAGGCTTGAGGATCAAGAGTCCAAGGCTAGCCTGGGCTAGTCTGGGCTAGCCTGGTCCTACACGAGACCTTTTAAAACAAAAGCAAACTCAGTAGGAGTGAGTGGGGCCATTCCAGCACCCCCCAGGGAGTCTTCCCCTTACTCTTGTTTCTTGTTACCTCCTCCCCTTCCGTTCCCTTCAGGAAGCCTCTAGAGCAGAATGTAGAACACTTTCCACCCCTGCTTCGTTTATGGGAGAAGAAACAAGAGCTAGCAGCCGCAGACCAGGATCTGCAGCACCAGAAGGAGGTGAGCCTCAGTTGCTAAAATTTGGGGGTCCCCAGACACACCTTGGTGGTAACCAGTGGGGGTTACACAGTCTTGGGTAAGTCTACCCTGAGCCCTGATATCCTCATCTGTTGAAGGAAGATCTAGTGAGAAGATTTGGTACAAATGCATGCGTGTGCAATGAGTACCCACTGTGTGCTGGACTCTGCACTGGCCCTTGACCTTTAGGGTTTCAGTCTGGAGAGGAAAATAGGTGTTGGGTGGGGGTTGCTGTGTGAGAAGGCACTGGGTAAGTGTTGTTGGAGTCTGGGGGGAGCCTCTACTTCTCAACGGAGTGGACAGGCAAGGCTTCCCAGAAGAAATGAGGGCTTAGATACTGCAAAAGGGTAAGCCAGATAATGCAGCAAAGAAAGAAAGGAGAAAGCAGGAAAGGGGCACAAAAATCAGAATTTAAGGAGAAAGCTCAGAGAGTCATGAGGCTGGAGGGTCACCAGTTAACAGCGCTGGCTTCTCTTTTGGAGGAGCGGAGTTCAAATCCCTGCACCTACATCAGGTAGTTCACAACAGTCTGCAACTCCTGCTCTAAGGGACCAGACGCCCTCTTCTGGCCTCTAAGGCCACTGCACTCACATGCACACGCCCCTCCCCTAAATATACACAATTTAAAACATTATATATATATTAAAGGTCAGGGAATCAGGTGGCTAGAATATGGAGTGTTTGGAAGAGAGGGGGTGAGGGAGGTTGGGAAGACAGATGAGGAGAATGGCATTCAGGGCCCACAGGAGGGTGTTGTGCGTGAGCAGGGGAGCAGCTGCAGCTGGGAGCTTTGGGTGAAGCATTAGGTGACCTTAAACACACACACACACACACACACTTCTAACTGCACCCTGCTCCAAGGCGTTCCGCAGCATGATGACCACCCTGAACCAGCGCTGGGCACAGCTGGAGCAGAAAGAACAGGAGCTGAAGGGGTCTTTCATCCGATTTGACAAATTCCTGCAGGTCAGTGGACACTGAGGACCAGAGGCAGGTCTCAGGGACTCCTGCTTGCCACCCTAGAATGGCCCCAATCTAGGAAAGCCGTCTGAGTGTGTGTGTGTGTTTGTGTTGGGAGTGTCGGGGGCGGGAAGTGCAGTGGGAAGATGGACAGACCAGATTGCCAGAGGGTGGAGCGAGGAGCCTGAATCACAGTTTGCGTGGCTTAGAGCGCAAAAGTTGCTGTTTGGTGGAGGCGGGAGAGCGCCAAAAGACCCAGAGTCCTGAGACTCCTGGATCGCCATCCTCCTTCCCAGGATGCAGAGGCCCGAAGGGGTCGCGCACAGCGGAGAGCCACGGAGGAGAGCCAAGGAGCGCGCCATCAGGAGGCAGAGGCGCTGCGGCTGCGCGCACAGCTGGAGGAGCTGCGGCGGGAGCGCGCGCGGCTGCAGCGGAGGCTGCGGCGCCTGGAGCCCTGTGCGCGCCTACTGGAGCGCGTGCTGGAGCACCTGCCTGAGGTGAGCCTAGCTGAGGGCCAGGAGACCGCTCTGTTCAGGAGCGCTAGTCTGTGTACAAGAGACTGCACTTACTGAGCGCTCACTGTCTACCACAGATGCACTTTGATCTCCAGCCATACCCTAAGTCTGGTCAACTGGGTCCTGTTATTGTCAATCCCATTTTACAGGTCAAAAAACGGTTTCAGAAAGTTCATGCACTCAAGGTTATGAAGTAAAGCAAGTGTGTGTGTGTGAGAGAGAGACAGACACCCAGTCAGAGACAAAGAGACACAGAGAGAGACAGACAGCAAGAGGCAGAAAGAGGGTAGATAATAATATAAAATTTTACTATTATTTGTGGAAAGTTGGACTTGAGGGAGAAGTGCACGTGTTTGGTTTGATTTTTTTGAGACACGAGAATATAGCCCAGGTTGGTCTTGGACTCCATACACAGAGAAGGCCAACCTTCAACTCTTGTCGTCCAGTCCTCCTCTGCCCCCCACCTCAGGGCCTGAGGTGTCCCATAGCACATCCGGGACTGGGATTGCTCCCAGGGTATATTGCTCCCAGAGTGGGGAGGGAAGGACTGTAGGCCATGTGAATGAGTGAGTCGTTCCCCCAACTCCCCAGTTTCAGGAGGTTCAGGAGCTGGTGGTGCGCTTCGACGGCCTGGCAGACACACAGGAGGCACTGAAGCTGGTGGAGAGCAAGCGACAGGTGGAGCTGGACTCGACCCGTGCGCAGCTGAACCGTCTGCGGGAAGCCAAGGAGGATGAGCTGTTGCGTCTGGGCCAGCAGCGCGCCCAGCTGCGCGAGCGGTTGGAGGCAGCACGGGAGCGCACACTCAAGTGGGTGCGCGTCCCCGGGGCTGGCGAGGACCACCCACTGTGCTGACTAAGAGGCTGGGTCACACAGAGAAAGTGTTTGTCCCAGGCCCACAGAACACCTGGGTGCACCTGTCAGGTGGATGGGGCTTCCCCAACCCCAGGGCCAGGTCCCAACTCAATGGTGATCTGGGCGGACGTTTCTGCAGGAATCCAAGTGGACTCAAATCCAGAACACAGCTGCGGCCAAGACGCTGCTCCTGGGACGCACTCGGATGTCTGCCCTCAACCTGTACCAGCTTGTGTGCCTGCGCCAGAGTCAGCCACGAGCCTTGGACGTGGACGACACAGAGGGGCAGCTGGAGGAGGTGAGGCTCTCTGCTTGTTTGGGAAACCAACTTGAGGTTGGGACACCTCAATGTTAAGGGCCCTTTAGAGGTGTGGGTTCCTTGTAGTTGACCTACTATGTGGCCAGAAAACCACTCAGCTGCCAGGATTGTAACTGCCAGGAGTGTCAGTGGGTCTGTGTCCCTTGCCCCGCAGGTTAGATTCACCTATGAATTGCCCTGGCCCTTGAGCTAATACACGCTAAGTCTCAGAGTCATGTTAACAAGGCTGTCTTTGTCAGGGTCTCATATAGCCCAGGCTGACTACAGACTCACTGTGTAGCAGAAGACCCTGAACTCCCCCCCCCCCCATCCCGAGGGCTGGGAGTACAGGTGTCTGGCCGAGTTGGCCCTCCTCAGTGTGCCTCTGCTCCTGTGAAGGCTTGGAGGAGGGTGCTGGGTCTCCCCTGTCCATGTTAGGAATCACTGTCAGGCTGGCCAGAGCAGCGAACCGACACGTGGCCTCGCTGTCACTGCTGTGACAAAGGATCTTGGTGCTATGTTAATATTTACCCAGATGACGGACATGAAGACGGTCCTACAGGCTGCTGTGAGCATGCTCCCAGGTCATGGCCTATAGGTGTCCGTTAAGATCATATACATGAACAAACAGAGGACACTATGAAGACAGGGTTACAAGCCAACAAACAAGCCTGATCAGGGAAACATGACCTGATGTGTGTGGGACACCAGCTTGGCAAATAGCCAGCTGGAAAGCTGCAGTGTCTGGTTAGAAATCATTTGGTGGAGCCTGGTGTAGTGGCGCATGACTTTAGTCCCAACACTCGGGAGGCAGAGGCAGGAATATCTCCAAGTTTGAGGCCAATCTGGTCTACACAGTGAATTCCAAGACAGCCAGGACTACATAGAGAAACCCTGTCTCAAAAAACCAACCAAACAAAAAACACCACACACACACACACACAAAATTGGTGGTATACACAATCATTTTCAACACTCAGGAGACTGAGGCAGGAGGATTGTCATGAGTTAGAGGCCAAGTTTGAGCTGTACTCTACTAATAGTCAAAGCAAAAGAAACTTGGGGAGGCTGGACTGGGCACCACCAAAGGCTTTCCAGTGGAGTTTCCAGACAGCCCTGGCATGAGCCTCCCTGTGTGGGGATGGGGACAGGATGTGATCAGGCCGCGTCATCCCCGCCCCCAGGTGAAGCTGTTTATCACGGACCTCTCAGCCATGCTGGCCAACCTTACCCAGGCTAAGCCTACAGCCACTGCCTCCTAAGTCAGCCAGGTGAGCGGCGAAGGGGACCTGAGGAAACAAGTCCCACATTTCTTAGGCTCAACACAGCAGCTCTCTGCATACGCTTTCTCCTGGGCAAGACGGAGCTGTGGCAGCCCTGCCGTCACGAAGGCACTTGGTCAAGTCAACTGTCAGTGAGGCTGCCACCACCCACCACACAGGCCTCCTCCCAGCTGGCTGGGGCCATTGGACAGGCTTAGACAGGGTTGGTGCACTCCAAGATGAGTAAAGTGGGTCCTAGGAGCAGCTGACTGTTGTACTGGCTGCTCTTCGGAGCCCAACAGGGTAGTCTCCAGTGTGTACCTGGCTTGCGCTCCAGGATCCATGACCCTCCCAGAACCTCAAACAAAAGGTGGAGAAAGCCATCAGAGGGAGGGAGGACTCAAGGATGGCAGGCTGGTTCTCTCCTCCATGTGCAGAAGGGCAGCGCGGCCCTCAGGGCCTAACTCTGCCCTGCAGCGGTCCTGGACTGCTTCGGTAGCTGGATCCAGAGGCTCACTCTCCTTGTCTCAGAGGCCAGGAGGGAAGCCGGGCGCCTGTAATCCCAGCACTATGGGAGGTAGAGGCAGGCAGATCTCTGAGTTTGACGCCAGCCTGGTTTAAAAATCTAGGCCAGGTGGGGCACACTAGCATGGCCACCTGCACTCAGCCGCTACATCAGCTGAGATTGGCCTACCCGAATCTGTCCCTTCCAACACCCCAAGTAAACTACACTCCTACACTACCTGAGGCGGCCCATAAGGGTTTATTACATTAAAACAACATTGGGATGGAGGCAGCCAGGGCCCACATTCCATGGCCATGACATGTGAACCCTGAATGCATGGAAGCAGCAGTAGCAGCTGCGTTGCAGGTCAGGACTTGGTGTGCCTAGCTTTGTTTAGCTTAGACTCCTGTGCATCCTTCAAGACCCCACCCAATGAAGGTCCCAGGCAAAAGCAGCTGTTGCTTTCTGTGGTCATACAGCACTACTCCTCCTCAACACTGGCTCCTGTAGGAGACTCTGGCAACAGCAAATGGAAACACGTCTCTGATGTCCATACCAGGACTATCAGGCCCTGGGGCTGAGTCTGGCTCCTTACATCCTCTTCCTCATCTTGCCCTTCCTGGAGGGAGGCCCCCGGCCAAAGGCGCCCTGGCGTAGCTCTTGGACTCGGCGGCGGTTTCGAGCTGAAAGCTGCTTCAGGCCCCCTTGCTGCAGGAAGCGCTGCTTCTGGGCTTTACGCCGCTGCTTCAAGATCTGTTCCTTGGTCTTGAGTTCTGAGCGAGTGCGGTCTGGTGGTGCGCTGAACGCTCGGGCTGGGGACTCACCTGTCCGCAGAGATTTGGGGGAGCTCAGCTTTTGACTCATGCTCATCCCTGCACTTCATAGCATGTTGCTCTCCCCCTAGTTAGACCATATCACCTGCACTGCTCACCATGACTGCGGCCTCGCTTCCCACCTCTGCGGGGACCAGGGCTTTGCCGGCTGGACGGCCCGTCTTCATCAGAGTCTTGGTCATCAATTTTCTGCCTCTGCTTCCACTTCTGGTAGCTGAGAAACTCATTAAGGAAGTGACACGTAGTGTCCAAACTGGTGGCAGGCCCTTTATAGAGGGCTGCTGAGGAAGCCCGGCCCTGGGGCTCTGCAGCCCTTCCTATCGGAGCAGCAGCTGGACACCTGCCCACCCCCAGATGCAGCCCCTCCTATAGGAATCAAGATCAGGAATCTGCCCGGCCTGGCCACTCTGTAGCCCTGTCTCTCAGGATACAGGTCACTCTTATAGGAGCTGCTGATATACCGGCCACTCTCTGTCTTGATCTTTCTCTTGTCCTCTTGGCCTGACTGCCCCACAAACCGTTTCTTCTTCCGGTCCCTGAGGGAAAGGGAGATGGGGAAATCTACTTTGAGGAACCTGTTCCTTCACCTGTAGCCAGTTCAGGATTAAAGGAAAATGCCTGCACTAAACACTCAAAAGTTCTTTAACCACCCCTTCACCTTTCTTGGACAGTCCAGGCCTCAAAAAGAGTGTGGGGGTTGGGCACTTGGAGTTGATCCCCACACTACCTTCCAGCCCTGTGTGTGTTGGGGGAGCTATGTCCAAGACCTCATGGGCCTCACAGGAAAGGCTTGCCAGGAAAGGCCAGTGACAAGGGGTACAGAGCAGGGAAGGAGGCACCACCTTGCTCTGAGCTATCAAGAGAGAACACAGAAGGCCATGACTGGCGGCACCGAGACTCATCACTCACCACCTGAGCTGCCTCTGACCTCGGCTCATATTCTGTGCTTCATCCCCCATCAGGTCAAGGACTGCACCAGTCACCTGCTGCTCGAAGGCCCCTCCAGTCCCACTGATGCTCAGCCTGCAGATTCAAGCGGGAATTTGATTAATAGGCCTAGACCCTCTTTGTCCACCCCACACTGGGCCCTCAGCTCACACTCACCCCCGCTCACTGTTGAAGTCTCTGGGCCGGTAGGGAACATAGAACTCCTGGTCTCGCTGTCGGGCCTCCTCCCTCCTCCTCTTGGCTCCTTGGTTGGATCCTGGCCTTGGCTGCCTCTGGCACACCTCTGAGAAGAAATCCTGGCAGGCAGAGGGCCTATGTCACCCTTGCAGCCTAGGGGAGCCCTACTAGAACCAGGGGCCAAGACCTCCCCTTTCATCTGCCAGAAGATGACTCCTGCAAGATCCTCATCTGCATGCAAAATAGCTTGGAGGGCAGGGCAGGCTGGAGGGGCAGGATGGGCGCAGGCAATAACGATGCCCTGTTCTACCAGCACAGCCCTGACCGCACCCGGTCCTGGCTTCTTCCGTATTAACAGGATACACCTATGCCTTCAGACTAAGGCATTCTCTGCCTCAACGTGACAGAGAAGACGTAGTGATGCAGAGACGGGGAGGAGGTGCATGAGGGGACCACTGCCATGTGGGTGGGACACTAACATCTTCCATGGTCCCTACCTGGGTTTTTCTCCCAACAGGACCTCAGGCTGTACTGCTTAGCCATAGCCTGGGCCACAACATCTGGGAAAGGGCCTCTGTCTTTCTTAAGATTTTAGTTTTAGTTATGTGTTTGTGAGGGTGCTGATCCCCTGGAACTGGAGTTATAGGCAGTTTGTAAGCCATGTAATGTGGTGTTGAGAACTCCAATCCCCTGTGAGGGCAGAAGGACTTTTTGTTGTTTTTGAGATAGGGTCTCAGTATGAAGACTTTTTACAGGCTGGCCCTGAACTCGGAGGTCCACCTGCCTCTGCTGCCCAAGTGCTGGCAGCAAAGATGTGCGCCGACATACCCAGTGCAGTACCAGCTCGTAACTGCTAAGCCAGCTCTTTGGCTACCTAAGTCAGTATCCTGTACCCTGGGCTGGCTTTGAATTTTCGGCTGTTCTGCCTTAGCCTCCACACCCCTCTCCTGCAGACTCTAAGGTGAGGCTGTGCTCCACTTCCACATACATTATGGGGAGATATCCCCATAATGCCTGTTCCATGGGCTGCTGGGACCTAGATGTCTCTCCCCCAGCTGCAGCTGCCTGTCCCTGCAGCCCGCACCTTCACACTCTCCAGCATGTCTTCCTCTCTCTCCTCCCTCTGAGGCAGCACCTTCAGGGCGAATGGCTCAGATAGGCCTTCTTGCCTCTCCTGACGCCCCTGCTGGAAGCTGGTGATAGCTTTTTGGTCCCTCTGCCGCTTGGCACGCATCATCTGGCTGCTTGGGTTCCTGCTGGAGGAGTTGATCTCAAAGATGGTCTGCAAAAGGGATACCATGTTTATTGCCTACTACCCACCCACTTCCAGCCCTACCCTGAACCACCTGAGACCTGTATGGGTACTCCTCAAGTCTTCAGTGTGGGAACTGGAGCCTTTCTATCAGCACTGCACAATTAGAGGGAGGCCCAGAGAAAACGGTTGCTTTGCCCAGGCTAGGAAAAGCTAGCACGTGGACCTCATACTGAGTATACTTGGCTTTGAAGCCATTGCTTCCTCTAGGTCACTCCCTATTTTTGCTACTGGCCACCTAGCCAGGCTCTCCTTGCCCAAACCCTACTACATATGCCCACCCATAAACACTCAGGAGAAGTGAACAGGTGGGAGGGTCAAGGCTGGGAATGGGGGGCTCTTTAGGACTCTGAAAGGCAGAGAACACATCACACTCTTAAGGGGATTAAATCTATCTTTGAGTGGACCTGCCCTGGATCACAGAAATGCTCCAGAACAAGGGGGGTGTCCATGAGTGGCCAACAGAACCAATGTGGCATGTTACAAGCTGCAAGCTCAGAAGGAAATCCCCGCTGAGGGGCCCACACTCCAGCCATTCACCGAGCGGATGCCATAGTTCCTGATGCTGTCCACCAGCTTCAGGAGCTGCAGTTCTCCCTCCTCACAGCTCGAGCCTAGAAGGGAAGGAGTGTGTAAAGCCAGGGCAGGTTTTGAAGGGCCAACCCACCCTCACCTACTCCACCAGGCAGAATCTCACAGAAGAGTGGGTGTAAGCCCAACCCTGCCAGGTCCAGCTCCTTGGCTCTCCTGATGGACTCAGGTGAGGGCGCTGGACGGCAGCGCACATACTGCTGCTGAGCATTGCTGACCACATGGTGCAGGCACCGCAGATCCAGTGATGCTTCCAGGGCAGTCTGCACACAGCTGTCCTCGTCATCCACCACACTCTGGGGCACCTGGCCCAGCACGCCGTCGCTGCCAGCTGTACCTGCTGGCCACAGAGCACACTGAGGAGACAGCTGGTAATTTATCCCCTCATGGCCTATGGCCCCCAGGACTACAAACAAGAGGGGCATTGAGGGTGGTGTGTTCAGTTAGACCCCGCGATGCACAGGAGCAGAGGCAAGTCCCCTCTCTGGCAACAGGGCCCCAAGCGTAGTCCCAGTGCCCAGAGCCATCCACAGGTGCCTGTGGCTATCTCCCAGGACATGGTAGGTGGGATCGTCTATGGTCAGACCCAGCAGCCACCTCCTGACGCCAGACTATTGCACCCCTGCCTGCTCATGAACTCCACAGAGACTTGAGTCCCTGTCCAGCCTTGCCTCACCTGAGGGCACTTCATGAGGCTGGGCAAGGGTGATGCAGCGGCCCAAGAACAGGTAAAGGTCAAGCAGGTAGGGGACCTCATCTGGGGCCACCAAGGAGTAAGCTGTGCCACTTCGGCCTGCTCGAGCCACGCGACCTGTGGGGGGAAAAGTTAAGTTTCAGCCGAGGGACCCCAACTCCCTGAGGGCTTGAGTTAGGCCAGGGCCTTCCTGAACTGCTGTCTCTACCTATGGGGTAGGTGGGCAGAGGCCGGCACAGGTTGGTACAGAGCTCAAGTGGGTGAAAGAAGGGCAAGAACCATTGATAAGCCGGACTCAAAGTCCCTGGTATCAAACTGTGGGAGGATTTTCTGTCCCAAGGAATGAGTAAAACTATAAATGCTCACAAAAAAGAGGTTTGGGCCAGAATTTCCTAAAGGTGTCAGGACAGAGGACTGATCAATATGCTGATGACCACACCAGGCGGGAATTTCAGAGCTGAGGAAAGGGTGAGCTCCACTTGATCCACCACTTGTTTGTACAATAAAGTGTTACAGCCACCCAGCCATGCCCACTCATTCACATATTCCCAATGGGAACTTTCCTCCTAACACCGTGGACTGAATAGCTACAACAAAGATAGTTTAGTGTATTGAAATAAAAAATGCTCATTACTCAGCCCGTTACTGAAGATGCGCCACCCAGGAAGAATGACGGCCCAGTAAATGAAAACATCTGTAACGCTTTACAGCGCGAAAAGCAGCAGCTGGTGGGAAATAACCCAACATGACCCCAGCATTGTGTTGAGTAAATTGCAGGTGTCACAGTTCAGCTTAGTTTCTTGTTTGTGACAGGGTCTATGTAGCCCTAGCTGGCCTCGAACTCCTGATCCTCCTGCTTCAGCATGAGTGCTAGGACCACAGACATGTGCCAACATGAACAGATTTCTCCCTTGTCTTAGGCAAACACCACATCCCCTCCTTTGCAGGTTTCAGTGGGCGTGGTGGCCTGTCAGGTGGCTCCTGAGGAATTCCCCCAGTACCTCCGGAAACCCCCAGGTAGGGAGCCAGCTGTGCAGAAACAATGGAGACTAGAGATGGCAGACAGCCACCAGCAAGGACATGATCTGGGACCCACAACAAGAAACACTGCCAGGGTCTCCCACGAGCCTAGCAGTGAAGTGACAGGACACAGACCCTAGCACCTCACACCCCTGCCCCTCCTTGGCCTGACAGCTGCATACAAATCCAGCCACACTCAGTCACAGAGAACAGCCCTAAGAAAGCCAGCTTCTCCCCACGCATATTTTAATCTATCTGCATTTATGAACACAGCACACACGCAGCGTGCCCTGTGCAGGGCTGGCCAGCACAAGCAACACCATGGCTTCCGTTCCCAACACCAGAAGAAAAGAAACTCTGAGAGCTAGGGGCTACCTGGCAGGATCCACCTAATAAACATTGCTTAAGGCCTCAGTTTCCCCAAATTCCCAGCTGCCAGCAGGACACAGTGCTCCTCCCTGTGTCTACCAGTGCAGTCAGGCTGCTCACCCACTCGGTGCAGGAAGACCTTGCCCTTGGCAGGAAAGCTGTAGTTGATGACATTATCTAGCAGTGGGATGTCCAGGCCCCGGGCGGCCAGGTCAGTCACGATGAGGGTGGAACACTTGTTGTGTGTGAACTTCGCCAAGTTGATCTTGCGGGCTGCCTGGTCCAGGGAACTGTAGATGTGGGTGCAGCTCAAACCCTGGACTGTCAGCAACTGCTCAGAGGGAAGACGAGGAGGTGAGGAGCCTTACAGGACTGAGGGCTGGAGGCTGGGCCTAAGCCAAGGTATCATGTAGCATGGGTTTGAATCCCAGTGTGCTGGCTGGCCTGACTGCTGCCTGCATCAGCATAAACGAAGCTTCTGCCACCTCCCAGCTCTGCAAGGCTGTTGGGGCGTCAAAGGGTACAATGTATACAGCAGGCTGCCTCACGGATCCTATGTGACCATATGTAAATCACTCAGTCTCTCTGTGCTCACAGGACTAAGTGGTTTAATGAACCATTGAGTAGTGAGCCTAAAACACAGGAAGCCCGAGAGAGTATCAACCACTCTCTCAATGTTACTATTTCGGTCTCAGATGCTCAGGGGAGGAAAGGACCATTAACATGTCGGGTGAGACCCAGGCATCCGTGTCCTCCACAGGGCCCAGGTGTGGCTGCTGGGGTGTGAGACAGTGGCTAGGCAGCTCCTCCCCCAGCCTTCCAGGTTACTGGGACTCCCCAGACTTGTAGCTAGCTAAGGGTCACATAGGTATGAACGTGCAGAAAAGGCCAGGAGTACACCACACCACTAATGAGCTAGCATTATGTTTAGATGCCAGGGACGTAACAAACTGGAAATCCAACCCCCCCACCCAAAAAAAATCCAAGTCTACTGTGAGTTGCTGCAGATGATCTGGACAGAATGCCAGACAGGCCAAGACCAACTGGGGTGTGCTGGCAATAGCTGCATCCTCACAGTTGGCTGACAGTTCACTGTTGTTGTCTGAGGTCAGTGTGGGGAGAAAGCCCCACCCAGGCTCATGGCTGCTCCGCTGCCGCCCTCTGGTGGCCTTCCTTGAAAGTGGAGCTCTGAGCTCCGAATGAGGCTGGTTTAAGAGCCACTTGATGTCCCCGTCCCATAGCGGCCCTGCTCACCTCTGTGAGGTATTCTGCGTGGTACCTTGTGGCTACAAAAACGACAGTCTGGTCCTGGGGTCGAACGACATTACGCAACAGGTAGAGGAGCACGGCAGCTTTGGAGTCCTCACGAACAAGGAAGAAAGCGGTCTGCAGAAAGAAGGATGGCTGTGGGCTCCTGGCCATGGGCCAGCAGACCCCACCTGGCCACTAGGCTGGGGAAGGGGCCCAATACTGCCTCACCTTGAGCTGCTCACTGAGCTTTGTGTCCACATCCAGACGGATGAGTATGGGCTCTGTGAGGCCTGTTGGGTGGGGTGTGGAGATTGCAGGGGTCACTGAAGGAAGACCCCAGACCCCACCTAGTCCAGCAGCATGCCCCAGTGGCTTACCTGCCCGGGCAAATTCCACCAGCAGTTTGGGCAGTGTGGCTGAGAACAGCACCGTCTGGTGGTCCCCAGGAAGGCGGCCTATGATCTCCTGTAGCTGCTCGGCAAACCCCATTTCAAAGAGCCTACAGTAAGTGGCAGGCAGGGAGGGTCAGGAAAGGAGCTTCTATCCTAAAGAGCTTGGAACCCTGACTACCCTCACTCCAGAATTACTGCTATGTGTTACTGTTAATCTTTTGTGTATCTGTTTTACCAGTGTTGGGAACTGAACTCAGCCTTAGGCATCCTTGGCAAACATTCACCACTGTGTACAGCCAGCACTGAATGTAGCATTCTTTTAGAAGAGTTTTTTTTTAGTATATGAGTGTTCTGTCTGCAGGTAACCTGTATGCCAGCAGAGGGCACTAGATCTCATTATAGATGGTTGGGAGCCACCATGTAGTTGCTGGGAATTGAACTCAGGACCTCTGGAAGAACAGACAGTGCTCTTAACCTCTGAGCCATCTCTCCAGCCCCGGATGCAGCATTCTTTTCAGTACTAAGATATACACTTAAAATGAGTAGTAGTCTCCAGGGATGGGACTACTCAAATATGCATTTTGGTCTCCCTGGGCAGAGGTATTCTCCTGTGACCTCCCCTCTCTTTGCTTCCTGGGCCTTGGGAACAGCCCTGACAGTTGCTCAGAGGTATCTCCGTGGCCTCACCTGTCCGCTTCATCAAAAACCACATACTCCACACTGTGGAGTTTCAAGTTCATCTCCACAGCGATGTGCACCAATCGCCCAGGGGTGGCGATGATTCTAGAAGGGATACACAGGCCAGGTCACCCCAGGTCCAGGGCTCCACCAGTACCCCTGGCACCCTCCAAACCACTCTCTGGGAAGGGCCCCCAGAGTATCTCATCCCAACAACAAACTCACATGTCGGGGTTCTCATGCAGGGCTGCAAACTGGTCTTCCATTCTAGGAGGAAAGCAGGGTCAACCTGAGAAGACGGAGCTTTTGAGTCTGTTCCTCCTGTATCCCATAGCCCAGCATGCCTACACCTCACCATGGGACACACACCACAGGTACCAAAGTGAGAAATGGCTACTGTGAGACACCTGGCCAAAGCTTCGCCCTAGCTGAGACACAATGGAGAACCTTAGGCACTGGTGTCCTCCGTGGTGGGAGCCACAGCAGAGCTGCCGCCAACCCACAGCACCACCTAGTGACTCAGCGTGGAACTGCTGGCTTCACCTAGCACTGATTCCCAATGGCCAAGTGCCTGTCCCTGACTTCTGAAGCACCCCTGGGACAGCTGTAGGAGTGGGAATTCTGGCTTCATGTAGCTTAGGGGAGGCAGGCTTTCTAATAATCATAGACTACATCTCTTGGTAGAAGCTGGAACAGGTGAGCAGGACAGATGGATTGCAGCCTTAGCATGACACCCAGGGAATGACATATCCTGTACCAACCAAGGTCTCACCAAACACTCTGACCCAACACTGTAAGTGGACAGGAACAGAGGGACCTGTCCCAGCTTCTACCACACATCCCCTGACCAGCTTGCTTGAACATGCAAAGAAGCTGTTGTTACTGACTAGCAACTCAGGCCCATAAAAGGAACCCTTGAGGCCTGCACGGGGAAGCTGGGACACGGAGTGAGGGGTCCTTACTTGTCCCCACCAAGGATCAAGGCAGTCCTGAGGTTTGTGAACTTGCCCAGCTGTGGAGAGAGGAAAACAGAAGGATCAAAGGACAGAGCGGGAACGCTGTCCCAACCTCCTCCTGACTTCCCACCAGGTACCTCTCTAGTGAACCTCATGGTCTGCAGTGCCAGCTCCCGGGTGGGCGAGAGGATGAGGGCCCGGGCCCCAGTCTGTGCGCTGTGTACCTTCAGCCGCTCAAACATTGGGAGGAGGAAGCAGGCCGTCTTACCACTGCCTGTCCGGGCCATAGCCACCACATCCTTGCCATCCAAGACTATGGGGATGGTCTGTCAGATACATGATGGAGGCAGGGTCAGCTCTGGCTCCAGCATGGCTGGGCTAGGTGAGCCACCAGCCTCTAGACGTATTCTCACAAAGGCCTGTCAGCACAGCTAAGAGTGAACACCCCCAGCTACTGTACAACCAAGGAGACTCAGCCTCCACCCTGTCTCTCGTGCAGCCAACCGCAAGTGCTGGGTGATCACAGGGCACCTGTGCGCTGCCTGGGCAGGCTCAGCATGACAAGAGGCAGAGAGCCACAGTCCAACCCCTCACAGAGTCCCAGTGTATGGACTCTGCTGGACCCAACCTTCTCCCCCGTGAAATGGCTTCAGCCACAGAAGAGGACAATCAAGATGATATCTGGAACAGGAACAGCTGTCCCATGGCCACTGCCCGCTGTCACCCCAGTCTGCTGCCCTGGCTCTTTACCTTCCTCTGGATGGGTGTTGGCACCTTGTAGCCCTTTTTCATGATCCCTTTGAACACAGGGTAGCTCAAGCCTAGGAGAGACATGGGAGTGGTCAGGGGTCTGGGGGGCCATCGGACATTACAGGACAAAAGACTATGTTGTCCACTCGACACACAGAGAGAAAAGCAGAAAATGGAGAAGTTAAAGGAGTGTAAGACTCCAAACTGCAGAAGGGATGCTCCACCTGACATCTGCTGGAATTCTCACATTTCAATTTTCCCGTCTAAGACCTTGCTATATATTCCACACTGGTCAACCCTTCATCTTCCCTATGCCTATATGTATGTCTCTGCTGGATTCCTCTGATTCTCAAGAGTCAGAACTTTGCTTTTTTTATTTATTTTATGTATATGAATGCTCTATTTGCCTGTACACATACATGCCAGAAGAAAGCAACAGTTCAGATTATAGATGGTTGTGAGACACCATGGGGTTGCCTGGAATTGAACTTAGGACCTCTGGAAGAGCAGGCAGTGCTCTTATCCTGAGCCACCTCTCCAGCCCCAGCACTTTGCTTTTGATCTAAACAGGCATCGAGATGGCTTTTGTGAGTCAGCTGTGCAGTTTCTTCACCCCATTCTCTCAGGGCTTCTGCCCTTTTCTTGTGAATTTGTAAGAACTCTTTGCATATTATAATAACCTTCTGTCTGTCCCGAAGGCTGTAGGTATTTTTGTTTTGTTGTGAGACGAAGTTTTACTATGTGGCCTTGGCATGCACCACCATATCCAGATCCTTTTTATTGCTATTAGAAGTCATCCAGGGGGTGTCTCAGTCCTTGCCGTGGCAGCTGCTGCTGTGTGAAGGGCAAGGCACCTAAGCTTTATCTCGTGCCCATCTCTTCAAGGCTGCCCTCCTGTCCAACACTGAACCCTCTGCCACCTCCTGTGCTTGCAGAGGTGGCCCCCTTTCCAAGCCTGCCGTGAAAGACTACTTGTTTCTACTGCCTCGGTCTATTTGACACAAACCACACTGTCAGGCCTACAGTAGACATCAGTAGCCAAGCACAGAGGGCACAATGATACCACCTCCCCCTCCCCCCCAAGCTGCTCCCCAGGGCCCCAGCTACCAGCCTGTTTACCTACCCATGGACTGGAAGCCTCCAGACTTCTTCTTTTTCTTGTTCTGGGCTCGTACCATCTCCCGGGTGTCAGGCTCCACATCTGATCCATACTCTGAGGTAGGAAAGGAGGGCAAGGCTCTGCCGGGGCCCAGCTGGGAGGGAGGAAGAGAGAGTGAGCATCAGCTCTGACTGGCCACAACAGTGGAAGGCCTGGAAGCAGAGCAACTCTCTAACAAGCTTTCCTTGGACCAGGCCAGGGCAGAGGTGCAGGGTAGTTCTGCAGAGTAACCTCAGGGCTTGCCAGCCGGACTCAGCACGGCCTTGTCCCTGAGCCTAAGCACATCCTTCTAGAAACTGAGGTTAGGTGGGGTGTATAAAGACCCAGGGTTGGCCAGGAGAGGCAGCCGCTGAAGACTGAGGACCTAGGTGTGTGTGTGTGTGTGTTACGTGTATCTATAGTAGCTTGGGATGTGCCTGTAGAATGGCACCTGGCTAGCCTGGAACTCACTAAGTAGATCAGGCTGGCCTCAAACTCACAGACTCACTTGCCTCTGTCTCCCAAGTGCTGGGATTAAAGGTGTGGGCCATTATGCTTGGACCTCATTTCCTATTTGATTAACTTTTTTTAAATAACAATTTCTTTCTATTCTTATAAAAATCTTTATCTCACGCTATTGCACAAGACCCCCTGCCTCTTTCACTAAATGTTTCTGGGGTTCTGATGGCACCCAGGACAGAACGCAGGCCCCTGCACATATTAGCAATATTCCACCACTAAATCTCATCCCCAACCATCTTCTCACTCTATTTTTGAGACATAGTCTCACTAAGTTGGCAGGCTTGCTTTGAACTTGTGATCCTCCTGCCTCAGTCTCCTAAGCAACTGGAATCACAGTCGTGTACCATCAGACCTGGCCTATTTCTATTCCTTTCTCATTTATCCTGAATCTTACTTCATTATTTCATCTCTCTCAGAAGAGACTCTAAGCCTGCTATCATAAAGCTATAAATATGAGATGAACCCAGATTCTGTAACTAGATACTAGAGATTTGGTATTGAAAACCAAACACAGATATTTATGGTGACATGTTGGGTGGATTACAGATGCATGCTACCACATCTAACTCCTTAAATGTGTTTTGCCTGCATAGATTATGTGAGCTATGTGAGTGCAGCACCCAAGGAGACCAGAAGAGGATGAGGGAATCCTTGGAACTGGGGCCTAGGGGAGGGAGTATGGGATGTGGAAGGATAACAAGGCTATTCTGGCTGAAATATAGACACACCCAGAGTACACACCTTTAATCCCAGGTAAAGTCAATTTGTAGAAAGAAGCACCCATATTTGAAAGTAAGGTGGGCATGATGGCACACACCTTTAATCCCAGCACCTGGGAGGGTGAGGCAGGCGGATCTCTGAGTTCGAGGCCAGCCTGATCTACAAAGCTACAAATTCCAGGACAGCCTGGGCTACACAGAGAAACCAGAAAAAAAAAAAATTAGATCCTACAGAGGCTAGAAGCTTCTAGGACTAGGTCTAAGTTAGCAGATGAAGGCAGTAAGAGAAAATAACTTTTACATCCAGCAATACTTTTACAGGTGTACTTGAATCCCAATTTGCTGAAAGAGCAGCCAATGCTCTTAACTGATGAGCTCTCTCTCCTGCTCTCACATCCAGCCTTGTAAGGTGGGTTCAGGGATCAAGTTCAGGTCATCGGGCTTATCAGGCAACCGTTCCTATCTACTGGACCACCTCTCTGGTCTCTCAACCTATTTTCTGGCTTATAAATAACATACTTTACATGTTTTTGTATAACATTTCTGTTTTGGTTTTGGTCTTTTCCAGACAGGGTCTTCTGTGCCCAAGTTGGCCTTTGAACCCCCAATCTTCTTGCCTCCACCTTCTGAGTTGAAACGACAGGTGTGTGGCATCATGGCCAATTCCTTCACTGGACTTCTTTTGATGAAATTCATCAAGTCACTTTAAACATTTTTAAACCTTTGAAGCAGTGATTGTATAACTCATCACGGGGCCCTAGAAAGAATGTAGTGGCACAAACCTGCCGTCTCGGCACTCTGGAGGTAGGAGGATTAAGAGATCAAAACCATCCTTTGCTCCTCAGTGAATCTAAAGCTACAGAAGACCCTGCCTAACACTTTAATATGAGGGGCTGTGGGGGTGTAGCCACAGCGTTCCGGAGGCAAAGGCAGGAGGATCTTGGTGACTTCAAAGACAGCTTGGGCTAAAGAGTGAGACCTGTCTCAAAACAAAACATAACAAGTGAATAAATACAGACATTAATATAAGGCAAATAACCTTCCTGACAAGTTGTTAAGCTTTGCCCCTTGGAATTTTTGTTACTAGTTTAAGTATTCTGTGTGGACTTGGCTGCTCTCCCAGCCCTATTTACACTAAGTGTGTGACAGATCTTTAATAAGTATGTGTTTCCCAGGCTGTAGGATCCTTTATGTCTTTTGTAAAGCAAAATATTCAGGATTGGTGGTGAGCCCTCACCAGCTCACTATATAGCCAAAAGTGGTCTTGAATTCCTCCACCACTCCTACCCTGGGCACTAGGATTACAAGTGCGTGCCACAAGATCTGCTTTTACATGGTGATGGGGCATCAAACCCAACGCTTTGCACACGCGGGCAAGCGCTCTACCAACTGAGCAACATCCGGGGCCCACAAGCTGAGTTTTAACTTGTAAAAAAGTTGAGCAACTTCTTTACGTCCCATAGCCCGTGCAGGACTGGGCCTCAGCAAAACCCTTGGTCTGCACCACGTGGGCAGATTTCGCTTCTTTGGCAATGACCACCTGCGTCCTCTTTGCCTTTAGCAGTTTCTGCACATTTACTGACTGCCTTCTGACTGCAGCTCACTGACAGAGCTGGAGAAATGGAGCAAGATAACCCGCTGTGCACAGGACGGTGGGCGTCAAGTACGTAGGCTTTTCTGCCTACCTTGGGGCTCACACCTGTGTCCCCACGTGCATACACACTAGACCATCCCCACTTTCATTCCTGCTGTCCCCTCTGACAGCGCTGATGAGGCTGGCGCAGCTGAAGCAGGACGAATGTCCGTGAATACCAGTTTAGTTTATAACCAGCCTCTCAGAGGTCTAGTCCAGCCTCTCCTTTATTTTATGTCCTAAGACCACCCCAAAATCAGGCAGACCTTCCGCACTTGCACTTTCCATTGGCCGCTTAAACTGGACCCCGCCCCCACGCGAAGGCACCCAATGAGGGTCCACGATCAGTGAGACGGACAAGCGGAAGAGCGCAGGCCGAGGGCCCGACCTGGGCCCCCACGTTCCTACCTTTCGCACCAGGGCATCATCCTCCGCCTGGATCTCGAACTCCCCATCATCCGAGTAGCTCTCGCGGACCTGGGAAGCCCCAGATCGGCGTTTCCTCAAGCCCATCTTCTTCCACGGGGCCATGGCGGACCGCGACCATGGACCGGGCCCCACGCACCTACCAGCCGCCATGCGGGCCGGGAGGGGGGGGAGAAAACTCGGACCCGGAAGAGAGCAGGGCCTACGGGACGCACAGACTGCGCGGGGGCGGGGCCTGTGGGACGAACGGCTTCACCCATAGGGCGCGGCCTGAGGGACCAACCAACTGCACGGGGGACTGGGCGTCGACGTGGCTTCACCAATGGGACGAACCAACAGAACTAGGGTCGGGGCCTAAGGGATGTTCCAGCGGGGGGCGGAGGCGGGGCCTGAGGGCCATACCAACTAGTGGGGGCGAAGCCTGAGGAATGTACCAACATGCTTAAGGGACGTATCAACTACGCGACTATTGAGGCTTGAGGGATGTACCAACTGAGAAGGTGGAAGGACTTCAGCAATGTACCAACTACACGAGGCGGGGCCCGGGGTATGCAAACGAGGCGGGGGTGTGGCCTGTGGTCCGTACCATCTGCGCGGGGGTAAGTTTTCAGGACGTACCAGCTGCGTAGGGCGGGGCATGGCTCCTGTTGCCCAGCGCGATGCGTGTGGGCGCGTGTCTCTGTGGCACTGCTGCGGATGCAGTGCTGTACCGGGATCCGTGGCGGAGCCGGAGCTTGCTGGCCAGAGGCCCGGGTAGGAAGACCGCCGGGCACGGAGTTCCCTTGATGCCTGCGCGTTTACTCGGCTGTTTGGAGCCTGAGTTGTGATCAGGGAAAATGGATTGAATGTAAGAGACTAAACCGGGCTTTGGGGAGGACTAGAACTGACCACGTTTGTAAAGTGCTTTGCACAAGGTAGGCATGGGGTTGACAGTGGCTTGGGAGTCCCTTTCCCTCTCCCACCATAATTAGTTTGTCTGGTTGGTGCCATCCCCCTGAACGCCCATAGTCGTACTATAAATATTTGTTGAGCATACACTGTAGGCTAAAAGTGTGAATCTGTTTATTCATTAAATATTTGCTGACAGCACTTTCCCATGTCTTGACAACTAAAAAGACAAGAGTGCCTGCTTAGCCTGCGGCATGCACAGAGCATGGGGTTCGAACCCATGCACCTCAGACGCCAGGCGGTCGTGCGGTTCTACGTGGGAAGTAGAAGCGGGAGGATCCGAAGTTAAAGGTCATTCTTGGCTATATAATATAGTATAATATAGTGAGTTCCAGGCCAGCTTGGACTACATAAAACTCTGGGGTGGGAGGGGCAAGAAAGCGAAGCATTTCCACGGGTGCCCCCTGAATAACAATCCCCCTCTGAGAAAGCCGAGTAGCTTTCTCTCAGCAGGGAAAGCCCTCTTTGCCCTTGGGTTTTAGACTCCAGGCCGCTGCTGTTACTTACCTGACCTTGCTATTAGCTCACTCTGCCCCCTTTCACAGGGAGCCCTGGAGGCTGAGTCTGTCTAGCGGGCAGAGCACACCCGCTGGGCGGCGTGAAGACCCCGGGGGAACTGACCCACTGCGGAATGCAGGCGCTCCACCTTGAGCACCGCAGCGCCAGCAGCTACAGGGTCAAGGCCAGGGCGTCCTATGTGGATGAGACCCTGTTTGGCAGCCCGGCAAGAGCCCGGCCCACTCTCCCAGACTTTGACCCACCGTGGGTACAGAATTGTGACAGATCGAGAGGAGTGGACCCAGGACCTCCGAAGGTCTCTTTGGCTAAGAGAGACTATGAGTCCACCCCTTCCAGGGGCAGCACCCCAAACCTCACACCAAGGAAGAAAAACAAATACAGGTAATGGGCCAGGGGTGCACCCCTGTACTTAGGGTGGCTGTCCTGGTCTCTTTTCTGGTTCCTGTGATAAAATACTCTTGGCAGAAGGCACTTAGGTGATATAAGGTTTATTCTGGTACATGGTTTGGGCTGTAGTTACCAGAAGGTGCAGCAGTGGGGGCTGAAGAGAGCTGGTCACATCACATGCTTGCTGCTCAGCACTCTCCTCAGGCCCAGGGCATCTGACCCCCTCTTCTGACATCCGAGGCTTGCACACCAGCACATACAAGTAAAACACTAGCACTAAGAGGAAGATGCGTTGTAGGCCCGCCCATGGGCCAACCTGACAGCCACTCCCTCTCTGCTACTCTTCTCCCCCGGGTGATTCCAGGTTGCCCATTGCAACTGACCATCATAGTAGCCATTAGGCTTCCTGGGCCAGCCTGCCCTTGTGTGGCCATGGGCAAGCCCCTTGACTTCTCTGAGCTCCAGTTTACTTGTATGGAACATGGAATGAATGTTCCTGTTACTTGAGAGTGGGGAGCACCTTGGCACAGCAACCAAATCGAATGCTTAGGAAGGTCCTGATAAATGGCAGCGGTGGCTGCGGAGATGGCTCAGTGCCAAAAGGAAAGCCTGGTGACCTACGGTGGCTGCAATCCTCATAAAGGTGGATGAAGAGAACTGACTCCACAGAGTTGACCTCTGACCTCCACATGTGCGCACACACGCCTGCATATACACATCATATACACACAGTAATAATCTTTTTAAATTTTCTTTTTAAAGATTTATTTATTATGTATACAATGTTCTGTCTGCATGTACACCTATACTCCAGAATAGGGCACCAGATTTCATTTCAGATGGTTGTGAGCCGCCATGTGATTGCTGAGAATTGAACTCAGGACCTCTGGAAGAGCAGCCAGTGCTCTTAACCTCTGAGCCATCTCTCCAGCCCCTTTTTAAATTTTTAAAGGAAATTCTTGGGGGGGAAAAAAACTATTCAGGGAAAAAAAAATTGCATCTCTGCTCAGCTCATACAGACTTTTTGAAAAGTACATTTGTATTTGGTTATTTTTGTATGGGAGAGGTCAAAGGACAACTTGTAGGAGTTAGTTCTTTCCTTCTACTACATGGGTCCCAAGGATCAAACTCAGGTTGTCAGTCTTGGCTGTAAGCACCCTTACCCACTGAGCCACCTTGCTGGCCCATGCTTCTATAGAGTTTTTTGTTGTTCCTAAACATAAGTGTGATGACTGTTTACATAGCACTTAATGGGCCTAATTACTCCATTAATCTGGAGCTGAGTAGGTTCAAGAGAGTATCTCTCATTTGCTGCACAAGACTTGAGCATGTACAGGTATTCACAGGGGCTCATGGAGTGGTCTCCTCAAAGACCAAGAAATGGCTTTGATTGACAGTGGGGCTTATAGGAGGTGTTCCAGGTAAGGGTCTCTCTTAGACCTGCTCCCCTCCACCATGTCCTTCTCTCTCCAGGAGGAGGAGAAAAGCCCTGTGCTGTTTTGGGCTGATACCTGTCAGCCTATTAAAGAATAAGTCAAAGTCCCCTGAGGGTACTAGTATCTGGTGGGGAGTGAGGTTTTAGAGGGCTTTAGCGTTGTCACCCCAGGTCACTGCACTCTTCCCTTTTCCAGGTTGATTGGCCACACCCCATCCTACTGTGATGAGTCACTGTTTGGCTCCCGGCCACAGGGCACCAGCAAGGAGGGGTCTCGGACAGCCATGGGGGATGCTGCCAAGCTCCGGACCCTTTTCTGGACGCCACCAGCCACCCCGAGGGGCAGTCACTCACCTCGCCCCAGAGAGACCCCAATTCGAGCCATTCACCCAGCTGGACTCTCCAGGACAGAGCCCAGAATGGACACAGGTTCCCAGAAGATGTCTCATGATGGGCTGGATGCTTCCTGCTCTTTGGGGCGGAGGCGTTCCCAATCACTTACCCACCTAACTGTCCCCAGCATGGTTCATCCAGCTTCCAGTGTCCCCCAGACCAATGAGCCTTGGAGTCCCCGGCCTTCCACTTCAGGGGTGACTGTCCGGAGTCCCCTGGTCACTCCCAAGGCACATTCAGGCAGTGTTTCAGGGCCAGCTGCCCCTAAGCGAGGGGCTGCCCCCCCCAAGCCAAAGCCTCCTTGGAAATGAGGTTCTCACCAGGTAAGCCTTTGGCCTCAGCCAGGTGTCAGCTCAGGTGGGGACGACTGGGGAGGGTCCCCACAAGCTCAGGATGTCTCCAGCCTTCTCTGTAGGGTATTTGGGATCCTTGAGATGTCCTTTTCACCATGTCTCAGCCTTTCTGCATCAGTGCCAAACCCTACCCAGCTTCCGTGCTCAGGATTCTGTTTCTACTGGGGTCTGGAGGCCTTACGGGAGTGTTCTAGGCTGCCTATGGACCCCAAGGGTAGAACATGGGGAGACATCTTAATATTCATGTATTTATTCCACGTATTAAATGTATTTAGCTCACCAAAATCTAGTGGTGTATTGCTTCCCCCCTTAAGTAAAGGCTTCAGTTAGTTGAAATAGCAGAGCTAAACAGGACAACTGTGACTACAGGATGTGGTAGAGATGACCATGGCTGCTGAAGTCTGAGCTCACAGACCTCAAGTAATGCTTAGTCCTGTTTCTGTCCTGCAACTCCACACATAGGCCAGTGGGTGGTTCTTGTGGGCTCAGGACACAGTGAAAGTCCTTTGCTAGCAGTTGTCTTGTTAGGGGATGGGGACATGGCTTGGTGGTAGAGTGTTTACCTAGCATATATGAATAGGTCCTGGGTTCAATCCCCAGCAACCCCACCCCACCCTCGAAAAAAAAAAATGAGCCAAGAGGAAAAAGCAGCCAGACACAGCTGAGGTCTGCAGAGCCCTAGGCCTGGCTGTGGCCTGCACTCTACTGCACACCACTGCACTGCAGCGGAGCCTTAGGCTTGAGTTCACCCACGGTCCTGCATCCTTCCCTGGATGATGCAAATGGGATCTTGAGCCTCCTCTTGCTGCCTTCCTGAGCATTCCAGGGAGCCCAGTGGGCATCCCACCAGTGGCCTCTACGCTGGGAAAGGGTAGTCATGCTCCTAATCACCTGCAGAGGTCAGTTGTGTCTGGGCACACACACGCTTTGTGCTTTAGCTGTAGATAATGTTTAAGGCTCTAGAACTTTCACAAGAACTTTCATTGGTTAGTCTGCCTCGTCTTCCTGCCTCTTTCCTCCGTGTTGGTGGATGCAAGCTAGAACTAGAAACACATTCTTCTTCCATCTACACTGAACGCTAGCTGGAGCCCAGGGTGATGCCACCAGGCAGTGGTGTGAGAGCAGTTAGGAGTGACAGAACACGGTAGCCTGATGGGAACCACAGAAAATGGAGGAAGCAAGAGTGGAGAGCTGACCAGCAGCTAAGTGCTTACTGCTCTTCCAAGGATCTGGGTTTGGTTCCCAGCACCCACCCATGGCAGGTGGCTCATAACTCCAGCTGGCTTGTAACTCCAGCTCCAGGGGATCCAGCATCCTCTGACCTCTGCAGGCAGCAGGCACATATGTGATGTATATAAGCTCAGGTCCCTGCGTGTGCACACACCCACCTTTTAAGAAAAAAAGTGGGACCGAAGGGGTGACTCGCAGGGTAAAAGAATTTAACGCTCTGTCAGGGCCTACGTTCGGATCTCAGCGCCCTCTTCAAGTGGCTCACAAACACCTGTAACTCCAGTTCCAATAAGTTATGTGCCCAGCTTTGGCCTCCATGGGTAAACACACATAAATAAAAGATTTTTGTTATTTTTTTCAAGACAGGGTTTTCCGGTGTAGCTCTGGCTTTACTGGAACTAGCTCTTTATTGGCCAGGCTAGCCTTGAACTCAGATCTGCCTCCTGAGTGGTGGGATTAAAGGTGAGGCCTGCACCATTGCGTACCCACACCATCCTTGTATTTTGTGGTTGTTTTAAGTTGAAAAAGGAGTCAGCCATATGAGGCAGCCCATGCTTGTAATTTTAGCATTTAGAAATCAGAGGCAGGAGGATCACTGTAAATTCAAGGCCAGTCTGGGCTACATAGGAATACTTTCAAATAAAGTTGCTGGGTGGTTGCTGTGCACCATGGGAGGCACAGGGCTGGAATACTGGGGTACCGGGGTGACGAGCTCCTTACGGAAAGGGCAGTTAAGTTTCTATGGGATAATTCTCAATTTGTGACATTCTGGCAACTAATACTTTTTTAAAAAATCGTGCAATAATCTGAACACCAAAAAACGGGCTGCTGCCTTCCTGCTGGTTCAGAGTGTGGGGGCAGAAGCTGTGGAGAGAGGACAGACCCAGGGCATCCTAGATGTCCTGGTCCCAGGGCTGGGACCAGGACCTCACTTCCCAGTGAAGATGTGGGTGGATGGGGCCCAGAGTTGGCACTCTCCTCAGTGGGCTGCGTCCAGCGGCACACACAACCTCAGCCCGGGCAGACACGTCTGTTGAAGGGTGTGTATGGCTCTTGTGTATGGTATTAAAAGTTTTTTTTTTTTTTTAATTTTACCCATCATTAAAGCCAGGGATAGTAGGGCTGAGGTGGGAATGGGGCGTGGTCAGCGCTAGGCAGGGCGTGGCCAAGTCAGGGCCCGGCATGCAGCAGTCACTTCTTCTTCTTGCCTTTGCCCTTGCCCTTGCCCTTCTTCTCCTTGCCCTTCTCCTTACCCTTTTCTTTGCCTTTGCCCTTTCCCCGCTTCTTCTTCCTGGACCTGAGCATGGAGCGCACCAAGTAGCCCTTCCACACAGCCTGGATGAGCGTGGCGGCCTTCACCATGCGCACCATCTCCCGTTCTGCCTCCACCCGCTTCTTGGAGTTGATCTCACTCTCGGCGCGGATCTGGGAGAACTCTTCCACCAGCACCGCATGCCTCTCCTTCAGCTCCTCCAGTTGCAGCTTTTCCTCCTTGTGGATACTCTCCAGGTCCTCGTATTCCTCCTAGGCGAGGGGCGGGGCTTGGGTCGCAGCACCAGCATGGTCTCCCTGCTCCCCATGCTCTCCGGCTTCTGCCCTAGCCGGGTGGGATGCAGAGCCTTTCTGTACCCGGGCTCGCTCGAGTAAGGACCCAACTGAACGGATCTCGGGATGGGGGGAGGAACAAGGGCTGCGAGTTGTGCAAACGAGGTGTGCTGCGTGTGTTTTGTGTAGGCTCACACATGTGAAAGACAGAGTATACTGCAGCCTTCACTTCTTACATGGGAGTTGGGGATTCGAACTCAGGTCCCTGTCTCTGCATGCATGCATGCATGCATGCATGCATGTATCCCACTGAGCCAGCTCCCCAGCTTCTGGCCGTTGCTTCTCTACAACTTTAGAAGATTCCCTTTTAAGTTTCTAGT
The DNA here is from genome assembly GCA_028658305.1 of Pachyuromys duprasi. NCBI lineage: Eukaryota > Metazoa > Chordata > Mammalia > Rodentia > Muridae > Pachyuromys > Pachyuromys duprasi. The sequence goes on from CM053766.1 coordinate 107,075,381, forward strand.
TTTCCTCATTTTAAACGGAGGGACAATTCCAAGTACCAGGGCCAGTTTCTGGGATCAAGTGACTGTTCGATTGTCAGTATGAACAGCTCCTCACAGACACGTGGTTTGGAAGACTGGTCCCCTGCTAGGTGGCGCTGTTGAGTGGTGACTGAATCATGAAAGCTCCAACCTCATCAGTGGGCTAATTAGTGAGTCACTGAACAGACAGAGGAGGGGCCTTCTGAGAGGAAGTAGTTCCTGGTAGGGGGTCTTGGTCTGTGTCTCCCTCCTTCTCCCCCATTTCCAGCTGCTCTGTCTGTAGTGATCATCTCTGTGATCTTCCCACCTCAGGCTCAAGGCAGTGGGGCCAAGTGACCATAGACTGAACTCTCCAAAACTTTGAGCACAAACCTTTTTTCTTTCCCTCGGGTGTTTAAGCACAGTGGCAGGAAACTGGATATCACATATCTGATACCACAGTGCCAGGACACAATGAGGCCATGGGCAAGGAAAGCTGCTTAGAGTGGTCCCCAAAATTCCCCCTTCTGTTCCCCTTGCTGCAGTTCATACAAGCTTCTCCCTCTCTCCACTTCGTCCTTCTGCCAGCATCTACTGACATGGGCAGAGCACTTTGAGCACAAGGGCTGGGCAGGCAGGATCCCTGCCAGCAAGGAACCTATAGCTCTCAATGGTCTCTGTGTGTAGGGTCTGTTTTGTAGTACTGGATGGACGCTGTGTGCATTAGGCAGGTGCTGAAC
>CM053766.1:107076617-107153687 GCA_028658305.1 Pachyuromys duprasi
TCCCAGCCTACTGAGTTCCCAGTTATATTATTTTAAAGATTTGATTGCATCTATTTATTTTGCATGTGGGAAGTAAGCAGATATACGTGGAGGTCGGAGGACAGCCTTCAGGAATCGGTTCTCTCCTGCCATCATGCTGGTCCTAGGGATTAGACTCAGGTTGTCAGGCTTGGCAGCAGGCTCCTCCATAGATGCCATCTTGTTGCCCCCTTCTGCCCACCCCCAGTGCTATGCTTTGAGGAAATGATAGTTTGGATAGTTTGGAACTAGACAGGTCACAGGATTCTGTCTGTACGTGAGGTGCCCAGTGACACCGAATAGGCCACTTTCAGATGGATATTTGTATTTTATGTGGATTTTACCTCAAATGGAAAGAAACAGACAGCTGGGTGTCATGGGGAGTGCCTGTGATCACAGCCCTTGGGAGCAAAGGGCAGTGGACTGTTGCAAGTTAGAGGGCTCCTTGGGCCACACTACCTAATGCTACCTTTTTACTAGTGTGTGTGTGTGTGTGTGTGTGTGTGTGTGTGTGTGTGTACAAAAGCAATGGTGGACTGTGTGCAGAAGCCAGAGGACAACTTGTATGAATCAGTTCTGTCCTACCATGTGGGTCCTGGGGATTGAACTCAGGGCATCAGGCTTGACAGCAAATACCTTTCTGCACTTACATATCTTCCCAGCTCCACATTATCTTAAAAAGAAAAAGAAGCAAGGAAAGGGACTCCTTGATCCCACAGAGCAGCTCAGTGTGGGCACTGAAGGCAGGCTGGCTTCCTCCAGGGACCTATGAACCTCCAGGACTGTCCACCAACCCAGTGTGCATACCTGTGCTTTTCTTCTAGAAGCACACAACTTCTGTGAAATGCTCAAAGAGTCAGAACACTAGAAAATGGTCTGTAAGAAGGTATCCTCAGAAAGAGACTTGAAAGGAAGGCAGGGCATGGAAAAGATGGAGAGAAAATGAAGCAGCTATTCTTGGCGTATGCCCACTGCACACACTGTTCCCAGGCTTCCACCCATGTTTCCTTATATCCCATTGGAACCAGATGCAGAGGGGTTGAGGTCAGTCTGCCTGAGGGTCATGAGAGCTTACTTCAAGTAAGGGTCATCCCTGGGACTCAGGGGAGTCAAGGAACTTTTTGAAGGTCACTGTCCCCTAATTCTGGGCCAGGGATTTGGCCTCCTTGATCCAAACTCAAAACAAACCCTAGGTGTTTCCTCCTCCCACCTCCCAGGAAATACACCTGTGTTGGACTTTCCCATACCTGAGCCAGCCCTGCTCTGCCCCTCTGTACCCCTGAGACTTTAGCACACCTTCCTTAGGGCCTGCTCCACCTCCCGATTCTCCATGACCAGGTTGTGGAACTGTGAGCGAAGAGCCAGGATGTCTTGCTGTATCTTGGCCAGCCTGGCCTGAGAGGCCCGGTAATCCATCTTCTGCTGCTTCTCAGCCTCCTGCTTCGTGCGGAGGAGGCTGTTCTCAGAGAACTTGAACACCTGGTGCAGGTGATTTTTCAGTTCCTGGATCACAAAGTTCTCCTTCTCCACCTAGGCCGGGACAAATGGTGACAGGGCCCTAATAATAGCCACACAGCCCCCAACAATCACAGGGACAGCTGGCTTTTGGCTGCACCCTCCCTGAATTTCTGAACTAGCCAAACTTATGCTCATCTCAAGCCTGGGACCATATGCTTCCCTCCACCTAGGGAAGGGTTGGCAAACGAATATCCACACACCAAATCTAGACAACCATATCTGCCAAAAAAAGAATTATTGGAAGCTGGCACAGTGGCACATGCCTGTAATCTCAGCATTCTGGGAGACAGAGGCAGGTGGATCTCTGTGAGTTTGAGGCCAGCCTGGTCTACAAAGTGAGTCTAGGATAGCCAAGGCCACACAGAGAAATCCTGCCTCATAAAAAAAAATATTATTGATTATTGATACACAGCCCTTTTGTCCTGATGTTATCATGGCTGGTTTCCACACCATGTTGAGACCTTTAGCCCACTGAGCCCAGTGTGTGGACTGTGAGAGCCTTTGGAGATGAGCTACAGAGCCAGAAAACAAGCAGGCTGCCATTGCTCACCTGTGACAAGTGTGCAGGAAGAGCCACAGCCACCAAGATGTGACAGATTAAGAATCTGGATTGGGGAAAGTAGGGGGCAGGGATGCTCAGGCCACACATTCAGGTACCCTTTGAGCTGCCTGCAGAACCTTTGAATGTTCAAATATTCAAACTGTTCTGTAAGATGAAACATAGCTCTGTGTTCATGGCTCAAGAGTAGACTGCTGTACTTCTCTGTATGTGTGCATGTGCGTGCTTGTGTGTGCACCCTCAAGTGTCATCCTCCTCTCTCTTCAGCCTAGAGCTTGTTGGCTTGGGAAGGTTGGCTGGCCACTGAGCCCCATGGGTCTTGCTATCCCTGGCTCCCCAGTACTGAGATTACAGAGGTATAACACCCATGGCAGCTTAAAACAAACAAGTAGGCTCTGAGGCTCGAACTCAGGTCCCCCAGTTTGCACGGAAAGCTTTTTACTCACTGACCCATGCCCAACCCTGTACTTCTTTTTATAGTCTTTTGCTTCAGTACTCCTGGTGTGTATATGTATTCTGAGCAGTATGTATTGGGTGTGGTAGTGCAAACCTTTAGTCCCAATGCTCATGGGGTACAGGCAGGCAGATCTCTATGATCTGGCCTGGTTTGTGGCATTCCATGCCAGCCAAGGCTGTATAGTGAGACCCTGTTTCAAACAAACAATGGAACAGTATGCACTTTCAACCCCTGAGCCCCTCCCCCACTTCTTATATCTGTCCTACCCAAGACAAAGGACCCGACTGGTAATGTTGACACTTTGCCAACCCCTGGCTGGGAAGGTCTTCCTCACTTGTTTGTTCACTCCCCTCTTCTTTAACCTTCTTGAGCTTGTTTGGTTGGTTTGGTTTGGTTTGGTTTGGCTTGGTTTTTTCTATACAGGGTTTTTCTAGGAAGGCTTGGCTGTCCTGGACTAACTTTGTAGACCAGCCTGGCCTCGAACTCACAGTGATCCATCTGCCTCTGCCTCCCAATGTGCTGGGATTACAGGTGTTCACCACTGCACCCAGCTTTTTGTTGTTGTTGTTTGTTTTGTTTTTCAAGAGAAGTTTTCTTTGTGTAATCTTGGCTGTCCTGGAACTCACTCTATAGACTAGGTTGGCCTCGAACTCAAAGAGATCCACCTGCTTCTGCTGGGATTAAAGGCGTGCACCACCACCACCCTGCTATACTTCTTGTCTTAGTGACACTGTCCCTGGTCCTTCTGGCCCAAGTTCAGTCTTCTCATAGCATCCCTTCACAGTGCCCTGTTCTTACCCTGAATGCACACTGTGAGCTCTTGAGGCTGGGTTCACTTAAAGATATACCTCCTAGTAAAATAATCAATTTCTATGGAATAAATGAAGAGGAAGCTGTTGGAACCAAGGAGAGAAAACCCAAGGAGCCATTCCATTCCTAACTTGGGGATGTGAGAAAGGTATACCTCTGACTCCTTACTCTTCAGCACCTTTGCCAGCTCAGCCTGGAGGCCGTCGATGACCTCTTGGTTCCTTTCATTCCTCCGGGTGATGTCCTGTATGAACTGGTTCTTCTCCTTCAGTTCCATGGGGCTGGTGAGGAGCTTCTCGAAGAGGAAACCCCGCAGCTCCACCAGGCAGTCCAGAAGGCACTGGGCCGCTGGGCTTCTGCCTGGCGCCTGTATCTGCAGCAGCCTAGCACTCTGGGGGTTACTAAGCAGGAGCCTTAGGACAGCCTTGGTGGAGTCCCGGAACTGGTGTGTCATGGGCCACAGGGTGGACTTGTGTAGCTCTATGGACAGCAAGTGATCCCGGCACCAGGTTTCCTCAATGTCCTCTTCCTCTTCCTCCAGCTGCTTCTGTTTCTCCTGTAGGATGTTGGCACTCTCCAGCAGGGCCTGGCTGATGTTCAAGTGCTCTCTTATGGCCATCACCAAGTCCTCGGGTACCATTTCCTCCAGAGCCTCTGGGTGGTACTCTATGTAGGACATCAGGGTCACCAGCCCCACCTTGTGTATGGCCTCATCCAGGACTGACATGATCCTCTTGGCCTCAATGGTGTTGAGCTTGGATTTGGATGGGACCAAGGCCTTCATGGGCTCAGCTGTGACTAGGCATGTCTTCAGCGGGATTCTGTGGATGGCCAGGCCTTGGTAGTTAGGGGCCATGCTGAGGATGTCTAAGGCCATGTCTGGAGCAGCTGGCTTTGCCTCTGTATACCCTGGCCCTGAGACATCAGCCAGTTCAAGGCTCTCCTGGCTTTTACGATCCCTGGTAACCCTGCAAAGGAAGGGGTGGCTGTCAGGTACCTCACTGCTGGCCATGATAGCGGCTGTGCAGTACCTTGAAGCTGATCTTGGCTCTTTTGGTTTTGGGTTTGTTTTGTCTTGAGATGGGATCTCTTATAGCCTAGGCTGTCCTTCCTCCTGATCCAAGTGCTGGGATTACAGGCGTGAACCACCCTGTTAAGTTTATCTTTTAGCGCTGTTCTGGTACTTGAGCCACCAGGGTCAGAGGGCTGAGGGTGAGTCCCAGGCATGTATGTCAGGCAAGAAGCAGCCACTGCTCTGAGGACCTGCATATGGGGGTTACCCTAGGGGCAGGGATGTAGAGAGGTCAGCTTCAGGTGGCTGAGGTCACCCAGCAGTGTCAGTAGCAGGAAGCCACGTGGAGAGAGGGGCTTACCAGGGGCAGCAGACCCTAGAGGAGTTGAAGCTATGGCTGGAAGTGACGGCCACGCACCCTTTTCCTACATGCATTTCCTCCCCATGTTGACCTCAGACCAGTGGGAGGTCAACTGAAGCGCTTAAATCAAGTCTGCCATATCAGCAGCCCAGGACACAGAGGATGCTGGGACAGGGAGCAGGACAGGTCACAGAGGAGGAGACAGACATGGATAGAGCAGGACAGGCCACAGAGTATGAGAGGACATTGACACTGGAGAACAGGTCATGGAGTAGGACATGAATAGGATAGGACACAGACAGAGCTGAAAGGTCACAGCCAACAGTGGGGTAAGAGTGAGCCGGGTAGGTGACAGTGCACCAGTATACTCCAGAAGCGCATGTGTGCATAGTGTGTGCATGTGTGTAATATGTACATCTGTGCGTATGTGTGCGAACACATTACATGTCCATATGCAGTTCATGGGTCCCCATCGGGTGTCTTTCTTTATCTCCACCTTATTTTTTGAGACAGGGTCTTTCACAGACTCTGAACCTCACCAACTCAGGTAGGCTTGCTGCCAGCAAGCCCCAAAACTGTGATTATAAATCCTTGCCAATGTCCTTGGATTTTTATGTGAGTGCTGGGGATTGAACTCAGGTCATCATGCTTGTGTGGCAGGCACCTTCCCAATGCAGCCATCTCCCCTGACCCTAGCAGGTGACTTTTGAGTATTGATTTGAAAACTGGAATAGAGGGCTGGAGAGATGGCTCAGAGGTTAGGAGCACTGGCTGCTCTTCTGAAGATCCTGAGTTCAATTCCCAGCAACCACATGGTGGCTCACAACCATCTATAATGAGATCTGGTGCCCTCTTCTGGTATGCAGGCGCACATGCAGGCAGGATACTGCATATATAATAAATAAATCTTAAAAAAGAAAACTAGGGTGGGATGTTAGGAGTAGTTTCAAAATACAGTTTACAGAAAGTCTGGGGGAATGTGATGCTTGAAGACCGGCACCCAGGAGGCTCCAGAAGATGATAGCTGAGAGTTCAAGGCCTGCCTGAGCACATTTTCAAAATTCCAAAAGCAAATAAATAAATAAATAAATAAATAAATAAATAAATAAATAAATAAATAAATAAATAAAGTTAAGCTGGGTGGTGGCCCATGCCTGTAATCCCAGCACTCAGGAAGCAGAGGCATGAAGATCTCTGAGTTTGAGACCAGCCTGTTCTACAGAGTTCCAGAATAGCCAGGGCTACACAGAAAAGCCCTGTCTCAATTAAATAAATAAATACAAACAAACAGTCCACCAGATGTGGTGGAACAGGCCTGTAATGCAGCACTTGGAAGAAAAGATGAGAGCGAAGAGGAGGAGGAGCCGGGTGTGGTAGCACACTCAGGGAGGCAGAGCGCGGGAGGGAGGCAGAGGCGGGCAGATCTCTGTGAGTTTGAGGCCAGCCTGGTCTACAAAGTGAGTCCAGGACACCCAAGGCTACACAGAGAAACCCTGTCTCCAAAAACAAAACAATAACAACAACAACAACAAAAACAGAAGAGAAGGAGGGAGGAGGAGGAAGGCCAGTCCCATTTTCCTGAAAATCAATTCATGACTTGGACTAGTGGTTCTCAACATGTGGGTTGAGACCCCACAGGGGTCACATATCAGATATCTTGCATATCAGATATTTACATTATGATTATGAACTAGCAATGAAATAATTTTATGGCTGGGGTCGCCACAATATGAGGGACTGTACTAAAGGGTCGCAGTGTTAGGAAGGTGGAGAGCCACTGTGTGGACTATGTTCTGAAATAGAACGGGCATCACTATAGCGTCTGCAAAGTCACCAAGTCCAAGGTTTGCCTAACAGAATTGTATCACTAGTGTCTTAATTATTTGTTTCTTTGTTTGAGACAGTCTCATGTAGTCAGGCTGACCTGGAACTTGCTATGTGTGAGGATTACAGGTATGTGTGGCCACACTAGACTAGCAATGTTACTTCTGTAGTCCTGACCTATGAAGTAACATCAGGGGGAGCTAAATGAAGGATGTAGACAATCTATATTATTTATCTAGGTTTTTTTTTCTATGAATGCACAATTATTAAAAAGTAAAAGGTTTGTCTGGAACTACTGTCTCAAAAAACCCAATGACGATGTCAGAAACCAATAATTTTTTTGGCAAGCCGGGCACAGCGGTGCCCACCTTTAATCCTGTCACTTGTCTGATTTTGAGGCCAGCCTGGTCTACATATCGAGTTCCAGGATGGCCAGGGCTGGCAGAGAGACCCTTACTTTTTTTTTCTGTGGCCTTGGTGGCACAATGGCTGTGGCAGGAGCTTTCAGCAGCACCACTTGAACCCCCAGCCCTTGCTTGGGGGACCTGGGCTTCTTTTACTGTAAGGCAGGAATCCTTGGGTTCAATGGGAAACACGAGCTCTGACTTGATGGGTCCTCAGTAAACAACTAATATTACATTATAGGCCCAGGGAAACGGAAGTGTGAGTCTGGAACATTGTGGTGCCATGTATGAATGCTAGCCACACCCAAGTTCCTAACTCCATGCTCAGCCTGCCCCTAATTGTCCACCATTTTTCCCTTCTCCCAAGGGAACCCAGCAGGGGTTCCTCAGGGTGCATCTGTGACTGGGGAAGCCAAGCCCAGATAGGGGACACACTCTCAGACCTCAGCATTAGAAGGGACAGTGGCACTGATATCTCTGGTTGTGGAGGTCTGTGTCCTCATCAGGTGAATGCACCCAGGTTTCCCTCAAGAAGCAGCCTCTCCCTGGCATAGGCAATTGTGCTTTGTGCAAAATCCCACAGGTGTGTTAAAGCATTGGTCCCCTGCCCATGCTATGCAGAGGTAGTGGGATGTTTCTTTAAGAGGTGGGGCCTGGCAGGGAGACTGTTGGGATTTCCTTTTTGTAGGGTAGGTGAGTGTTGAGACAAAATTTTACTGTGTTAGCCTTGGCTGGCCTGAAACTCACTATGTAGACCAGGCTGGCCTTGAACTCACAGAGATCTGCCCACCTCTGCCTCAGGCTCCAGCTCCTGAGTACTGGGATCAAAAGGCATGGGTAACCATACCACACCTGGCTAGTTCAAGGTTCTGGGGTCATTGGGGAGGTGCCCTTGAAAGGGACACTCACACTGTCTCCCCCCCCCCCCTTTCTCTCCACACCACTTAGAAGCAAGCTCCTCTCTCACAGGCTCAGCTGTGATGTGAAGCACTGTCCCACCACAATGTCCAAATCGGTGAAGTCTCCAACCACAGTCCTTTCCCTTTCACAAGTCATTCACCTCAAGGACTTTGCCATGATAAGAAAGCTGACTGTCACTATGGTCTTGGTGGAACTGTCCATCACATAGTCCTGCCCACTCTCTGAGGGGAAGCCATGGGGTGGGGGTGGGGAATGCCAAGCTTCCTGCTCCTTCTTGAAGACCCTGGTAATCCATACTCTGAAGTAGGGGTGGGAGAAGAGGGCCAACAGTGCTCCTTGGCTGCTGTCTGAGCTCTGAAGCCTGGTTGGTCAGCATTCTTGGTGGGCAGCATTGCTTTCATTGCTAGGCCCAGCCACCATTTGTTTCTGCTGTTTGCCATCAGAGAGGCTCAGCTGAGCAAATATGCAATCCAAGAGCCTTAGGTAATCAAATAACATAGCACTGGTGATGGTGATCAGAGGGATTCAGATAAAGATGCAGGAGGAGAAAGCGCCATGGAAAGCCACAGGAGACTATCTTCAGCTCATCAAACCACAGAGAGGCAATCGGATGGGTATCTAATAAATATGTCTGAGGACAGAGAAGAGAGGCGCCAGATCTGTTGTGAAGGATGGGAGGCTCCTTAGCCAGTTAAAACACACCCAGGATCAGAACTTGCTCAAAGGCTGAAGACCCAGCCCAAGCTAGCACCACCATCTTGCTTCCCTGGGACCCACTCCCACTTCCTGCTTGCTCATCCCAGGGGCCTTTTCCTGACTGAAAGTGCTCTGAACAGCTGTGGTGCCTCTCCCCAGCTCCTCAGATGAAGGGTGCCTGCCTGAGGCCACAGGATGAATGAAGGAAGCGCTGGACAGACACACTTCCATGTTGTCCTCAGAGTTCTCCAGGCATCAATCAAAACTCCCAGAATTCCCAGGAGACAGAGGCTGGAAACTCAGAGCCCATGGGAATGTTTCCAATTTGCTTTCAGCCAAATTGCCTTTTTTGCTTTAAAGGGCAAACTTGTTTTCTTTGATTACCAAGACGCCCGTCAGTTCTTGACAGCTCATTTGGATGAACAAGGAAAAAATAGGGGAAGGAGGCGGTGTGGGGAGAAGGGGTGGATGATGACGCCAGCAAAAATTACTCAAGAATCTTTTCCTTGAATTCTAATATGATTGTTCTGTGTCCTTTTTGATGCTACCAACCTTCATATTGAAACTGCTGTCAACCCAGCCTGCCCTTTGGAAGATTCCTGCCCAGAGTGTGAACCGGGGCTGCAGATGGACCACAGCTCTAATTGCCAAGGGTTCTATTGCTTTATCTTTATAATGCAAATGTGCCTCCATTTTTTTCAAATAGGCCTGTTGGATATTTATTACTGTGCTCTTGTTTAAAAAGAAAAGAAAAGAGGAGCTGGAGAGATGGCTCAGAGGTTGCGAACATTCGCTGTTCTTCCAAAGGTCCTGAGTTCAACTCCCAGTCAACCACATGGTGGCTCATAACCATCTATAGTGAGATCTACTGTGCAGGCAGAATGTTGTATAAATAATAAATAAATTTAAAAAAAAAAGAAAAGAAAGAAAGACAAGAAAAAAGATTTGAGCTAAAGGAGCCCATCAATGCACTTGGAGAGAAACTGGAAGAAACTCCACCTGTGACTATTTCACCAACACTGGCCAGTGGGGAGGTCGGGGTAGCAAGAGGGCTGTCTTGGTTTAAGGACCTTCTTTGTAATACTGGCCAATGTTAGAACATAGGTAATATGTGCCCAGCTCTTCTAAATATGCAAGTGATCCCTGGAGGTGGGGGCAGGAGGATCAGATGTTCAGGACCATCCTTGGCTACACAGTGAGTTGAAGGCCATCCTGAGCTACAGAGTGAGGCTCTATCTCAAATAAAATAAAAAACAAGAAGTACATTCTATTTTTGTCTTGCATTTAGATGGGGTTTCTCTGTGTAGCCCTGGCTGTCCTGAAACTCACTTTGTAGATCCGCCTGCCTCTGCCTCCTGAGCGCTGGGATAAGGGTGTGCACCATCACCACTGGGCTAAGAAGTACTTTCTCTGAATGAGTTTTTTTGGTCCTTTTAACCCTGAAAGGTCGTGTTATTTTCTCTGTTTCACAGAGAAGAAAAGAGAGCTGAGAGAGGTACAGCAGTCTAGTCAATCATGTTGAAAACATTTATTCATGCTCGGTGGATATGGATCAATGGGTAAAGATGCTTGCTACCAAAACTGAGGACCTGAGTTTGATCCCCGGAACCTACGGTGGAAGGAGAAAACCAATTCCTGGAAGTTGTTCTTGACCTCCACACATGTGCAGTGGCACACAGGGACTCACGCACATGTATCATGCACAGACACACAACAGCAACAATAAAATTTTTATGCTAACCAACTGTCACAAAGTAGTTGTTCAGTAAAAACATGGCTGTTGGTAAATGAGAAGATGGTGGCCCTACACTCCCATCATTCCCTGTAGGATGATACAGATACAGTACTGTGTTCACAAGCTAGATTGTGCCATGTCATTTGTGTTTGGTTTTTGTTTGCTAGACAGGATCTCACGGTATTGCTCAGGCTAGCCTTGGCCATGTGATGGTCTGCTTTAGCCTCCCAAGTAGCTTGGAACTACATCTTGTGTATTATACTTGGTTTCTGAAGTCCCCTGGGATGGGCTGTGGCAATAGCGCTGGAGGTGGACTTGTCAACAGATAGCATCTTAGCTGTGGCCAGAGGCTGCAGAGATTCGGAGACAGGAGAGAGGCCAGTAGTGACTGGGGATAGATGCTCAGATTGATGCTCGCAGTGGCCAGCAACTTTCTGTAGCTTGGGACAGACCTTGGCATGGTCACCTGACCTTCCACAAGTTCCAAAGTGAAAAGGGTTAGCAAGGGGCTCACTATGTGGTGACTGAGTTTACATGGAGCCTGATCCCTGTGGCTCCTACACAGTCACATGGGTTTGGGTGAACTGACCACCCTCTCTAGGCTTTGGCTGCCCCTCTGTAAAATGGGGACAGAACTCATGCATGAAAGTAAGACTGCCAAACATGTCTAGTTTCTATGACTTCTATTACTAATGCAGAAATGACATGTGGGAGCTGGAGAGATGGCTCAGTGGTTAAGAGCACCTGCTGCTCTTGCAGAGGACAAAGGTTTGGTTCTCACCACTCACATGGAGGCTCATAACCATTTGGAGTTCTAGTTCTAGGGTATCCAGTGCCCTCTTCTGGCCTATGTGGTAATGCACACATATGACACATATATACACATAAAACAAACAAAAAAAATCTAAACAACAACAAAAGGAAGACAAAAAGAAAAAAGGAAAGAAAGAAGCCCCCAAATGGGCACATCATTCTGCAGACTGAACAGAACCAGAGACAGTAGGATGCTGGAGTTGTTGACTTCCCACCTAGATGAGAAAACTCGAGCCCCAGGTTCAGAGAAAAACCGTGCCTCAAAGGAATAAACTGAGAGTCACAGAGGACACTTACTCCCTCCTATGGTTTCCATGCCAGATGCTTTGAATTCCTTTCTTGGCCACAGTGCTTTAGAAATGTGCATTTCTAGTCACACATACAGTAGATTATTTTGGTTATATAAAATAGAAGGGCACATCTGCTTAGCTTAGCACATGTGAGGTCCTCGGTTCCAGCACAGCACTAGCATACACACACACACACACACACAAACATACATATGCATGCACACATACACACAGGCACATACGTGCCTATACACAGATACACACATACGCACACACACATGCATACACACGCACATATTCAGACTAAGTAAATGACTAGAGTGATGACTCCATCAAAAAACACTTGCTGCTTGAATCTGAAGCTCCCTAACACCCTTGTAAAAGCTAGGTATGACGCACAGAATAAAAATAAATCTTTCATTGCTAGAAAATATCAATTACCGAGTGTAAAACATCAATATAATTAATACATGCAGGAAGCACAGAATTTGTGTTTCCTTGGTGTGTAGGTGCTGGGGATTAAACTTAGTACCTCGAATGTCATGCCCAGTCAGTGCCACCCAACTGCATTTTGAGCCTGCATTATTCTTTCATAATTAAACTTGTTCTGAGACTAGAAGAAAACGCATTTCTTTGTCAATTCAAAGAAAAGAGTCGCCTGCATTTAAAAGCACTAGGGTTAAAATACTTTCATTGGCTACAGGGTTTAACCTGTTGCTCTAATAAAAGCTGAGGTTCAAAGATACTTTGCCCTGATGCTCACTTTCAAATGTTCTTGATTTTTAAAAATCATTTCTAATTCTAAGAACACTCCCTAGGGCCTCAAAGAAAAAAGTGTGTGTGGGGGGGGGATGGGGGTGCGTGTGGGGGTGGTATGTGCATATAAGTGCAGGTGTTTGGGGAGCCAGAAGAGGGCGCTGGATCACCTGGGATAGAGTTTCAGGCCGCTGTGTACCACTTGATGTTGGTGCTGGGAAGTGTAGATCCTCTGCTAGAGCAATGTGTGCTTTCAATGGCAAAGCCATCTCTCCAGCCCCCACCCACCACACTTTATGAGACAGGACTTCATGCAGCTCATACCGCTTCCACTAGCCACAATAAACACTCAATAAACCCATGTTAAATGTGTGAATTATTTGCAGTATGAGCCAAGAGAATGTCCTTGGAAATGTAGAATGAGTCATGGCAGGGAATCACCACAATTAGCTGAGCAGCCATTCTGTGGCTGTGCCCATGCCAACTCGTCATTGTCTCACTTTGTTCAATCTTCCTAAGAAATTCTACTTTGGCTTCAGAATGCACAAGGAAATCACATTTTAAGGATATGACCTTAATTTGAAAGTTAACATCAAAGACAAAATTTTGTGTATACTCAAAATAACCAGGCTGGAGAGATGTCTCGGTGTTTAATAGCACTGGCTGCTCTTGTAGAGGACCTAGGCTCAGTTCCCAGCATGCACACAGTGGCTCACAACCTCCTGTACCTCCAGGTACAGGGGTTCCGATCTCCGCTTCTAGCATCCTCAGTCACAGTACATCCATTATGCACATACGTACACGCAGGCACACACAGATACACATAAAATAAAAATAAATAAATCTTTAAGATTTTTAAAGGCTGTGTATGGCTCATTCAGAGTACCTGAGTTCAGTTCCCAGCACCTATGTCAGGCAGCTCACAGCTGCTTGCTCCTAACTTCAGCTCCGGAAGATCCAAAACCTCTTCTCTGGATTCAAATTCACTTACCACACCAACACACACGCACAATGATCAAAATAACAAAAAACAAACCTTCAACAAACAACAATTAAAGAAGGAGAAAAAAAAAACACACACAAAACCCCCACAACTAATTAGACCAGGTGCAGTGGCACATGCCTTTAATCCCAGAGCTCAAAGGCAAAGGCAGTAGCGTCTCTGCGAGTCTGAGGCCAGCCTGGTCTTCAGCATGAAGTTCCAGGCCAACTGGAGCTACGTAGCGAGACTGTTTCAAAAACAAAACTAACAACAAACTCCTCATTTTAGCATACACTGAAGTGGGATCCTGCACCAGGCAATCTCACCTCAGAATATAGGGTCCTACGTGGGGACGGTGGGCGCCTAACGAACCATCCCATCCTCTTACTTGAACTAAGCTCATTCGGACGTCTACATAAACGGTACTCGTGAGAGACGAGGGGCAGAGCGATGAAATGACATATGGACGGGACAGGAGACAGGACTATCACAAGAGGATGGTGGATGGTCCTTGCAGGAGGCCTGGAGGCCTGGACGGAGGTAGGGCAGGGGAGTGAGGCCCTGGAGATGGACCAGATAGCAGGGGGCGCGGACCCCGCGGGGGTCACTGGACAGCGCGCCCACTCGGTGCACACGGCACGCAGCCCGGGTCTTCCCGCTGTCACTCACCGGCTCTCCAAACTGCAAGTTTCCCAGCCTACAGTTAACCACCTCGGCAGTCCCCGTGTTGCTAGGTTACGCGCCACTCTTAGAAGGCGGGACTTTGTGTTTGACTGACCTCCTTTCTCACCATTCAACTACTAGTCTGGCTGCGTTGGCTCTGCCTCCTGAAAGATGTCCAATCAAAGTCAACGTCTCCCTGACGCTTCGCCAATGGAAAGGCCTGGGATTCCGGTTGGTTGAGCAAGTAAGGCGGAGGAAAGGGGTGGAGCTTCCTCGCCCCGCCCTCCAGACGGGAGGAGGGATGTAAGAACGGTGAGTGACGTGTAGATTACCCTGGCAAATTTCACTCCGGCCTCTCTGGTGGCCAATGGGCCGTGGCATTGGGCCGCGGGGCGGGGCTAGACGGGCTGAGTGACAGGAGTCGGCGGATGCGAGGGCTGGCGCAGCTGCCGCTGTGGCAGCGGTGAGGCGGAGGTGGCGGCTGCAGTGTCTCTGCTGTCGGGATATTGGCGGCAGCAGCTGCGGGCTGAGGTGCACTGTGCAGACCCAGTGCATGGTGCGGGATCCCGGGACGGCGCGTGTAAGAATCCGAGGGCGGCGCTATCTTAGCCCGAGGGCAGGGGTCAGGGGTCAGGGGGCGCTGAGAAGGGGCTGAGACTGAGGGTGGGCGCTCCTTACGTCCGAGGCGGGCCCGGGGGAGGATGCTCGTGTGCCTCTCTCCTTGCAGATCCTTTTCTCCCTGCACCCCTTCTCTTTAACCTGACTTCCTGGGGCGATCCGAATCGCGGTGGGGATCGTGGAGAGCTGGAACCCTCACGAGATCCTTCCTCTCGCTTCCCTCCGCGCTCACCTCCCGGCTGCGTCCTCTTGTGACCCGGCCGGGAACTCCTGCCCCGATCTGCCTGTCCCTAGGGACAGAAGATGGCAGCTAGCTGTCTGATCCCGGGACCTTACTCCAGGGGTGACCTTCCCCTAGAGTTGACTCTCTGGGTCCTCTCCAGAGTGAGAACCGAAGTCTGCCAAAGGGCAGGACCCGAGGAGCTTGGTGTTCTTGCCTCTGAGTCTGCTGTGTGACCTTGGACAGTTTTCTTCCCCTCTCTGGACCGTATTTCTTTCTCGTAGGTTCATTGGGAGGCTGAGGCAGGAGGATGGGAACTTCAAGACTAGACAGGGATGTCCTGCCTCAAAAGACAGAAACAAGAAAGTGGTTGGTGGATTTCACTTAAGTGGAGTGCAGTTTCTAGGAATAGTTATGGGACCGAACTGGAGTTGGAAATGCTTTCGTTCGTGCCAGCTGCGTTCCATCCAGCCTGACTACTTGTAGGTGTTTACTCATGAGAGGCAAGTTAGCCACGCTAGGCGCCCTCATCGATCAAGTTGGCGCTCTTTAACCCGGGCTATACCAAGGGCAGAGCTGTTGAGTCTGAGCCAGGAGGTTGTTTCCTGTGGGTGGGGTCTCAGCTGTGTACTGTAGATGGTCAGTGGCCTCTCTGGACTCCCTGGAGATCATTCCCAAGTCGTGACTCCGGAAATATTTCTAGACAGTGGGGACAAAGTCACGCCAGGCGCGAGCCACTGAGTTAAGAGGAGGCATGCAAGAATGGAGACATACATTCAGCAGTTAGAATGTAAAGCCACCAGCTCTGAGAGTCCTAGTGACAGAAATTAGAAACTGTTGTCACGAGTTTGGAGAGTTTCTTGCTTCCAAATGTATAGGAGAGAGTGCACTGTTAGAGCCTCATCATGGCTTCAGGAAAGTGTATTCATGTAATCCCTTTGCTGTGGAGTGTTAGAAGAGTGAGCTCAGAGTGGGGGAGGAGAAAGTTAAGCCAAAGTACAGAACACAGCGCAGTTCTTCAGACAGCCAAATGATGGTATCTTGTGATAGTTCCTCTTCTGTCTTTTCCCTTGTTGAGATTTCAAAGCAAAACAAATCCCTAAATGTGGAGCGAAAGGAAAAAACAGAAGAAAACCAAACTCCACTTGCAGGAAGTTTGCTGGGCAGAGCGCTTGAGGCTTAGCCGGCTGCAGAATGGTGTTTTTCTCTGCTACTGCCTCTGTTGAGAGAGACATGCTGTCTGTGCCTGTTGGCCCTCATCTTCCCCCAAAAAGGAGGCACCGCCCAGTTGCCCTGCAATGGGTTGGTTCAGAGGCAGAATCCATCAAGCACAGGCCACAGCTGGAGGCAGCAACCCGCTGTAGTTTCCAGGTTCAAAGGTCTCCAGCAGACCTGCTGAACCCTGTGTTTCTCTTCATCTCAGTAAGCAGAACTAGGATGTGTAAACAGCCACTCTCACAGGCCAGTTCGAGTGTGTAAACCTGGAGCGGAGGATGGGTCCTTTGAAAGGGGCTGTGATTAGAAGTTGTAAAATGTGCACATCCACCTTTCCTTATCAAGGATCTCCATCGAGGAGGACCACCAGCAAAGCCGGGATGATCTTGTGTATTCCAGGAGGGCACTTAATATGGCTGAAGTAAGAATTGTTCATAAACATAAAAAGAGAGACAAGGGCAAGCCTGCATAGCAGACACACTTCTTATTACTGCTTTCTGGGGACAAGGCCTGGGGACTTCGAAGGCACCAAGCATGGTGTAATGGCTAGGAATGTAGGCCTGAACTCATACTGTGCAAGACAAAGCTTGGCTTTCTGACTGTGGGCTCAGGAAATTTACCTAATGTTCTAATGTCTCTGTCCTACCTAATGTGTAGAGCTGTTGGTGGGATTTTTTTTTCTTTCTTTTCTCTCTCTCTCTCTCTTTCTTTCTTTCTTTCTTTTTTTTTTTTTTTGTAGCCCTGGCTGTCCTGGAACTCTCTCTGTAGAACAGGCTGACTTAAAACTCACAGATATTCAGCTGCCTCTGCCTCCTGAATGCTGGGATTAAAGGTATACACTATCACACCTGGCTCTGATTTTATTTGTTGAGATCAGACTGGCCTTGAACCCAATATGTAGCCAAGGCTGGCCTTGAACTCCTGATCTACCTGCCTTGGGTGCAAGCCTGGGTCACCATACCTAGTCTTACCTTCTTTATATTTCTGTGTTCCTATATCATTATATACTCTTCTATTCTCTCTCTCTCGACTCTTGCTATACTGTCTAACTTGCCCTTAAACTGTCATCCTCCTGCCTCAGCCTCCCAGGTGCTAGAATCACAGCACATGTGGCAATTCCTAACTTTTTATTTTTTAAGTTGCAATACGGTGGTGTGGGCTATGGCTAAGCAGGTGGAGTGACGCCTAGCATGCACATAGCTCAGGGTTCAGTCCCTGGTTCCCTGTGAACCAGTTTGGTGCGCACTTGTAATCCCACTGGAGACAGGGGGATCAGAAGTTCAAAGTGCTCTTCTACTTCATAGCAACTTTGACACCAACACATACATCAGACAGTCATACATCATACTGTAAGTTACCATGAAAAAGGATAAAATTCATTGGATTTTAGCCTGGCTGGCTGCACAGCTGTTACTGCTACCTGACCCTAGAACATGGTCATCAGTAATGATTATGTTTTAATAGTTACCTTTTTCTTTTTATCCTCCAAACCCTAGAAGATGCCTCTGATGGAGCAAGCTTTGCGAAACATCTGTGGCCCCGTGGCTTTGAACAGGAGCTCAAGCCAGAGACCGTTTAAAGCCCTGGCCATTGCATCCTGAGGACCACAGCTTGGGAGAACATGGCTGTGAGTTTAGATGATGATGTGCCGCTCATTCTGACCTTGGACGAGGGTGAGAGTGCTCCGCTGGCTCCTTCCAACAGCCTGGGCCAAGAAGAGCAGCCCAGCAAAAGTAAGCTGGTGGGCAGATGGGTGGGCAGGGCTCATAGCTTCTCTGCTCAGGGAATGAGAGACAAGTGGGCTTCAGTCTATAAGAGGAAGAAGATTCCTGTCACTCATCTCAAGTGCGACACAGACTTTGCTTCTAGGACATGATGGGTGTCTGCTGCTGCAGCCCGGCCTTGCAAAGCTTTTGTGGTCCAGTGTCCCTCCAGGAGCCCTCGCTCCTGATACACTCTCTTGTCCCTGTGCCAGGGGGACCACAGGCAGGGCCTCTCTATCCTGCCTCAGTCCTTGTTAATGAAAACATCTCTGTGGGTGGCCACCTGAAGCAGATAGGGGAGATGAGCTGCTATCTACTGTCTTGGGATGGGGTGGAGGGCGAGCCTTGTGGTGTATTGATCAAGGCTTTGGGGTTTCACATTGCCTTTCTGGGAATCGAAGCCTGCTACAAAGTAAACCCGAGAGAGAGGGGATGAGCTGCCTGTGTTGTCAACTTTAAGTGTCTTTCTGGCAGAGACAGAGGCCTTAAAGTCCTTTCTGGTCCTCATCCCGAAACCATTGCTTGGTTTACTCAGGTCAAGGGCTCAGGAGAGGCTTAAAATAACTTGCCTTTGCACAGGGTCTTGAGAAGTTAGGCAGCAGGGCTTCAGGGCTCGCTGTCGAGTGCAGACAGCCTGCCATGGTGGAGGGTCAAGGGGAGCCACACTTCCCACAGGGGAAGACGCCATGGCCAGGCAGCAGTGAGCCTGGCATCCCCATCTCCTTTGTCCAGAGAGAAGAATACAGTTGGGCTTTGGGGATCTCAGAGGCTCCCTGGGAAGGGATGAAGGAGAACAGTGTTCCAGAGTGAGGGTGCCAGAGCGTGCCGACTCCCTACAAACCACCCTTGTTGCCTCACACTCACTGCCATCCAGAGTGGATGATTGGGTGGTGTCAGAGGATCCTGGTTTCTCCCCACTGACCCATGAGGCCTACAGAACCCTGGCTCTGACTCCTGGTTTTAGCTGGCTTTCTTTCTAAAAGCCCCTGCATGGAAGGCAATATCATTCTGATTTTACAAAGGAGGGAAACTGAGGGTCAGAGAGGTTAAGTAAGTTTCTCAAGGGCACATAGCCAGCTAGTGAGTGAGGAGAGATTTGAACTCAGCCCGGTCTGACTAAAGTTCCCTTCTCTCCTTTATTTCTTCCTCCTCCTGGTCTACCTGTTCCTCCCTTTCCTTCCCCCTCCTCCATTTTCCCTCACCAGCTATTAATGCACATGGGTGGAGGCCCTTAGGGTTGTTTTTTACTTCATTTATTTGCTATCTTGAGGTTTCAACCCAAGGCCTGGCAGAAACCAGGCTTGTCATGTGACCTCAAGACAGAGTTATTATTGCTATATATTTTATAGAGGAGGAACCGGCCTCAGTAAGGTTAACTAATTTGGCCAGGGTCACACGGCCAGTGAGCAGAGCTCTCTCAGGTTAGTCCTCACAAGTCACTGTGGAGTTGCTCTGGGGACAGAGAGAGGTAAATGAGTCTGCTTCAGAGGACATCCCTTCAGAAAGGCATCTGCCACCTGCAAAGTGGGTTGAATAGGGTAGGGGTGGCTGGCTTGCTAAATGAGCCACGAGGCTGGCTCATTTCTAAATGGGAACCTTGGCTGTCTTCATGTTCTCAGATCTCTCCTGAGTGCTCGAGCTGGGGGCGGGATTCTGCTCTCCCATGTCATGAAAGTGAGGAGAGCAACCGACCGAGTTCTGTACCAGAAGCAGGCCTTGGGCCACTGTTGGGGCTTGAGGAGGAAATGGGCCAGTGAGACAATACGGCTCACCGTGCAGGGCCACCAGAGGTCGCCGGATCTTGGGGAAGTCTGTTGCTTATTTTCGCTCAAGAACAGAAAGCTACATCTCTCTCCACAGCACACTGTGTTTTCTGCTCAGGGCACTGGTGCCTTGGTTTCCCCTCTCACATTGTTATGGGGTGCTTTCTAAAAGCTCTAAGAAGCAGATGTTAACATCTAGCACAGCTGGCTGAGAGGCAAGGCCCCTCTAAGGACAGATGTTGTCTTAATCTCAATTTTTATTGCTGTAATAAAACACCATAACCAAAAGCAATACGGGGTGGAAAAGGTTGCCTCTTTATACTTCCGGGTAACACTTATTATCGAAGGACCTGAAAGCAGGAACCTGAAGGCAAGAGCTGATGCAGAGGCCGTGGAGGGGTACTGCTTACTGGCTTGCTCCTCATGACTTGCTCAGCCTGCTTTCCTATAGAACCCAGGACTACTTGCCTAGGGTTGCCGCCTCCTACACTGAGCTAGGCCCTCTCACATCAACTATCAGTCAAGAAAATGCAATGCAGGTTTGCCCACAGGCCAATCTGATGGTCAGCATTTTCTCAAGTGAGATTCCCTATTCTAGAAGGACTCCGGTTTGTCTCAAGTTGATAAAGTAAGCCTGAAGCCCATAGACCTTTGCCCAGGCCTAGCTATTTCATGCTTAGATTTTCACATTTGTCCTGAGGTCTCCTGCTGTCTGAGCACTCAACATAAACCACACTCAACATGGCAATTTCTTCCATTCTAAAGCTGTCCCATCCCTACATGGGGGAACCAAGCGGTTTTGCTTAGTGTCCCAGGCCTGTAGTGTCCCACGCCTTCTTTCCTGCCTGGTCCTGTTTCTGGGGATAGCCCATGGTGTCAGCCCACTGTCTTTAGTGAGTCTCCAGTGCTGTGTTCAGCCTGGGCTTTGGTCCCGACAGAGTGTCTGGAAGACATTCCTGAGCCTCCTGTTTGTTCAAGGATTCCAGAAACTCTTTCTGCTCACACAGTTCTTTGAGATCTTCTAAGCCCTCCCTTTAGAGAGTTAATGAATCACTTTCCTGCTGTCTTGATGGGCAGGGAGATAGCCTCTGTGTGCTAATTACTCAGTTAGCCATCTGCTCACCTGCTGGGCCCTGTGTCCATTCATCTTTGTGCTCCTTAGCTCAAGTGCCTGCAGGTGCAGGGACTTCTCAGGCCATGGCAGAAATGAACTGAGCTGGTTTCTGGGGCCTCAAAGCCTGTAGGAGTGGCTGACAAATGGCCCTCCTCGGAGGTGAGTGGCGTCCCGTCCTGTCTAGACCCAGTGGCCACGGTCTCATCTCTCCCAATACCTCACACAATCCTGAAGGCCCCATGGCCCAGGCAACAATTCCTGTATATACAGCCTGAGGAATCCAGGGCAGGCAGGGTGCAGACAGCAAGTCAGTGGAGTTGGTAGCCATGTGCCTTGTCATGTTGCTGTCTCCTCAGAATTATGTCCCCTGTCCCACCCACACTGCCTCATTTTACTTCAGTTACCTATAAGGACTCCATCTTGAAACATACATGTCATATTTGGAGGCTCTTGGGGGTCAGCACATCAACATAGGGGTTTGGTTTTATATGTTTGTTTCATTTGTTTGTGTGTATGTGTGTGTGTGTATGCATATGTGGTGACACACGTGGAGGTCAGAGCCTGCAGGACTCTCTGGAGTTATAGGAGCGTATCACTGCACCTGAGCAATGTGGTCTTTGAGGCTCACAGCCCTTGTAACCTTCCTTCCAGTGGTCCCTAACTTCGTGTGGTGCCTTCAGTGTAGGAAATGCAAGGACTGGATCTGCTGATGTGTGGCTTTTATATAAGACTCAGACATCTTTGGCTCTAAGGGTGGCTGGTGAGATGCTAATGAGTGACTCACAGGCAGAAGGGTGTCAAGCAGATAAAGGAGGCAGTTAGGAGTGAGGTATTTAAAACCTGGAAATGAGGGATAACCTTGAAAAGGGTCTGGTGTGTGGCAGGGCGGTTAGAAACAGCCTAGTCTGCGTGCACACTAGGGAGGGATCTTGGCCGCAGCTGCATGCCAGTCTATGCATTGGGTGTGCATAGACTGGCATGCATAGTGTGGACTGGGTGTGCCTAGTGGCTCCTGGTAATTCACACTAGGATTTTGCATTCCCTGTGCCTTTAAGCCCACACATGTGTTTTCTGGTGAGGAGTGGATAGGGGACATGAGGATTTCTGTGCCCCAGTCTTCTGGCTTTAGTGTGGCATTTTTAGAGTTTCCAGGTGACAAGCTGGGATGGGCCTAGGGGGGACAAAGCAGGGAGTCTTACTATTCAGGCCTTGGACAGTGTGCCATATTTATAGGGCTGTCCACTGTCCCCACAGGGACCTGTGTGTGACACCCTGGCTCCATTTCTAGAGACTTTATATGTCCTGAGCCAGCTGGCACCAAGCATTGTCTAGGTGACCAGAGCTGCTGTCCACAGACAGATGTGGCCAAGAGGAGCTGGAAAGGAGCAGTGGGACTGTCCTCAAGGGAAGGTCAGCTCAGCAGTTCCTCTGCACAGCAGTCTCGCTCTCTAGCTCTTTCTTGTGCCAAATGTTCTAGCATGCTTGTCAAAGAGTGGAGGATACCCAAGAGTCTCCATGGCTTCTGTCACTTATAGCCTATGTGGTAGGGTGCAGAGGTCAAGCCCCAGCCCTCATTTCCTAGCTGAGAATATACCTAACTTGATGTCAGGCTCATTACAATTCCCCAGCCAGGTGGGCGGAGACTCTCCATGTGTGGCCATTCATGACCTAAGTGATGAGGCTGCAGACTGGGCTCTTCCCTGGAATGTCTGCAGTGAGCAGGAGTCTTGAACCCAGGATGAGATGTGAACCCATATCGCCTCACTCTTATCCCAGCAGGTGGCCACCACCCCATAGGGACACAGAGGCAGTGTAGCTCCCGGAAACCAAGAACAATTAACTTTCCTCAGCCTCCCGCTTTGCCTGGCCACCTGGCCCTACTAGTCATTCCTCTGGCTTTTATAGGGCTTTGCCAAGGCAGAATGCTGGGTGTCACCAGAAGGTTGGTGGCACCAATTAAAATGAGTGAGCACTCAGCGTGCTGAGATGGAGCCTCATAATGGAGACTTGAAGCCTTTAAGCCTCCTGGCCCTCTACATCTTCATGGGGGGGGGGGATCCTGTCTGTTGCCTCGGGGCCCCCTGCCATGAAATGCCATCTCTTCCCCTGCACGAAGAAAGCCACTGCATCTAAATGGCAGGCAGCAGCAGCTGGGTGCAGGCTGGCACCTGCTGCCCTGCTCCGCCAATCACCCAAAGGAGGTCTGAGATCGTGTGTGCTCTGAAAGTGTTTTATGAGCCAGAACAGTTGACTTCCCAGCCTCCGAGTCAGGGAGGGGAGGGGCACGGGAACAGTCAGAGGGTTTACTGTGCTGTTGATCTAGTTGTTTCTGGCCTCAGTGTCTCCTGGGACTGTCTCAAGTAACAGTGTGAGGCCCCTGAAGGAAACCTCATGCCCTTACAAAAAGGAACAAGATGACCAAAGCCAGGAGCCTTGGGGCCCTTCGTGCTCAGGCACCTGAGGGATAGCCCTTCCTTCTGATCTTGGCTGATCGGACATGGCCATTCTCTGGCTCCAACTCCTATCCCCCTGCCCAGCCAGTCTGAGTGAGTAAGTTCACAGGAGCCACAGTGTTCTGTCACTGTGGAGCCTCTGCCCTGTGTCAGGCAGCTCCTGGAATGAAGTGCTCATGCTCCCTGTGACATTGTGACCCTGCAGACATCTAGGTCCATGCTTTCAAGATCCTCCTGCAGGGAGGAATCTGAGGTTTCCAGAGGTCAAAACCCGTCCCAGGTCACGAAGGTACACCAGCACGCTCAGATCCAAGCATCCTAGCTCTTAGCTCATGTACCTCCAGCAGGAAGTGAAGGTTGAGGGGGCAGGACTTGGAGTGGGGGTCTCATCCAGAGTTGGTCCCTAGCTTCTTTATAAGAAGCTAAAGTATGTGCTATTCCACGAGGGTGGCTGGCCTTTAAGGCAGCATTCTGTCTTGTCAGAATGGCCACCCTGATGGTGTTTTGTTGTACAATGTGTGTGGGGTCACCCGGTGGCCTGGACAGAGGGCAAGGGAAAACCCCAGCTTCCTTTCATGAGCCACAGGCTTCCTGCTCTGTGCACCCTCCCTTAGGCCAACTCCACACTAGAGTCTCTGCATTTGTTTTCCATTATGACTATGAAAGTAGGAACCAGGACTAAGGACCAGGAAAGGAAGGTCAAAGGAGAATGTGCTTGGTGTGAGGGACAGCCCCAGGCCCTGGCATTGGATCCCTGTGGCAGGTGACTGGTATGGAGGCTGGTGGGGGATGTCCCAGACCGGAGGCTGCTAGCGCCAATGTCTTTGGTTCCTGGGATCTACTTGGCTTTGTTTGCTTTCTGTCAGGGTATATAGCTGGTTGTGGAAGTGTTAGACCAGACATAGTGGGGTGTTTGTATAATCTAGGACCCAGGAAGCTGAGGCAGGAGGATCAAGAACCCAGGAGGCTGAGGCGGGAGTTCAAGCCCAGAAAGTGTGGTTCTGAACACTTGGGGCTTTGGTGTGGAAGAAGCAACCTTGGACACACTGGCATGTGTGCTCTGTCTAGTTGTCACAGGGTCACAGGCTGACAGTGCCTGAATCACCTAAAGAAGCGGAGCACACTGGCTCCACCCTCGACATCCAGTCAAGGAAAACAGCCCACACACGGCCAGCCACCTGTTCTGTTCTGAGGTCACCTCCCCTGGGTGTCATTTGGGGATCATCAGAACAGGTTGAGGCAGGCTTAGCCGGTCAGGCAGGGAAATGGAGAGGGCAGCCAGGGGCTAGTCTTCTAGGCTGTCTTCTCTTTTAACCAGTTTTTGAGTTTTGTGCTACAGCTCCAATCCCCAACCTCCGGTGCAGCACTGAGCCACACCCCTCTTTCAGTGACTTGCATTAGCTGATAATGAGGGTTTATTTACTGTTCACTTTTGGCTTTGCTTTTTTTTTTTTTTTTTAATTCACAGTGCTAGAAATTATGGCCTTAGCCATGCTGGCTGAGGGCCCTGCCACTGAGCCCCAGCCCCAGCCTGGAGGCGTTTCTGTGTACATGTGCCTTTTGTCTTTGACTTTGAGATATAGAAGTTACAGGAAAAAAAAATAATTGTGTGGGGGCCGAAGAGGGGGCCTAGTGGGTTGAGCACTGGCTGCTCTGGCAGGACCCGGGGTTCTGCTCTCAGCACCCTCACCAGGGGGCTCACAACTACCCATAACCTCAGTTCCAGGGTGACCTGACACCCTCTGCTGGCCTCCGTGGGCACATGTACTCTCATGGGCCATATACAGTTAAGCACCCAGTTCTTCTTCCTAACCCTCTGCCTTCTTGCCAGCACAGAAGGTGGCATTTTTCTAATGGCCACCTTGTTTGTCCTTAGGATGGTCGTATGGTGGCTGCAGGAAGTGGCCTGTGGAGGTGTTGACAGGCTGGGGAGCGTGTAGTATACCCATTTTGTTGCATGAATTGTTCTCAGAGCACTTGTGGGAGGTGGGAGGAGGACAGGCTTAACAGTGATGGTTCTCAATCTTCCTAACGCCACAACCCTTTAGTACAGTTCCTCATGTTGTGATTCCCAATTGTAAAATTATTTTTGTTGCTACTTCATAACTGTAATTTTGCTACTGTTATGAATCGTAATGTAAATATTTTTGGAGACTGCGGCTAGTCAAAGAGGTTGTGAGTCACAGGTTGAGAACTAGTGCTCTGGATTTTTACGGTTGAGTGTGCCCCACATTTTAAAGGGATGATGAACAGGATGTGAAAGTCTGGCTCTTTAGAGCTGTGCCATTGTGGTTGGGTGGCATAGCAATGCTATAATTACAGGGTGGGATGGGGAACAGACCTTAAGTTTGCCTTGCATCCATCTCAGGCCTGTGCTGAGGTGTGGGAACGTCCTTGGAGTGATGGAGAAGGCCACAGATACCTTAATTAGGCAGGGGCTGCTGCCATTCTGCAGGGGCTTGAGGATTCACCCAGTCTGCTTCCAGAAAGGCACTGGAGATGAGTGACAGGACCAGGTGGCAACTGGGGGTGTGCCCAAGTGTGTACAAGACCCTGGGTTCAATCCCAACCCACCAAAAAAGGGGCCGGGGCACAGGGAGGCGGGAGAGAAGGAAATGACAATGTGGCAGTGGCCCAGGATGACACATTGTCCGTTTGGTTGGACTAGGTATTTAGGAGAGAGCAGGGTAGGCAAGTAGGCATTGTGTTTGTTCTAGCCCGAGCCTTACCTTCTGAACCCTCGGCTTCCCACATTCTAGTAGGTGCCTGCTGCCTGTAGGCACAGGGTTTATAGCCCCTGGAGTGAGTTCTGATTGTCCCACTGTGGTAGGAGACACTAGAGCACCAGGGATGTCACTCCCTCCCGGCATCCCGGTGAACGAGGGCAGGGCCTTTGAAACTGTTTTTTCTTTCTTTTCTTTTCTTTCTTTTTTTTTTTTACTTATAATTCCTTCTTTACAAATGTTTTAAACATTTATTTTCTCTGTGTATATGAACACATGTGTATGAATGCATGCACTCATGCATGTGGAGATCAGAGGACAACTTTCCAACATGTGGGTCCTGAGCATCAAACTCGGGTTGTCAGGCTTGATGGCCTTTTAGCCACTGGGTAATCACAGTGGCCCAAGAAATTTATTCGAAAGCAATTCTTTTTTTTAATATATATATTTTTAATATTTTATTTTATGTGCATTAGTGTGAAGGTGTCAGATCTCTTGGAATTGGGGGCACAGACAGTTGTGAGCTGCCATGTGGGAGCTGGGAATTGAACCCGGGTCCTTTGGAAGAGCAGACAGTACTCTTAACCACTGAGCCATCTCTCCAGCCCCCTCGAAAGCAATTCTTTGCTGTGTATAATTTTGCCCTTTACTAAAGATGAAGGCAAATTTGCGTCGTAGATGAGACCTGTGTGCTCGTTTGTTTTTACATACAGGATCAAATCTTGGCTGAATACTTGACATTGCAGGATGCAGAGACTCCAGCATCTCCTAGAGCTGATCAATATTTAGATTTTATAATCAATACAGAGAACGCTGCTTTGCATAAATACTTAGAGTGCAATGGCAGGAATAAGTTTAGGATCCTCTCAAACTGTTGGAAATTCTGTCCTAATCCTAAGCCAAAATTGATTTAGTGATTTTTTTTTTAAATTTAAGAGACTCAAGTTAGCAACTCAAAAGTCAATGTTTAAAATTGAACATTCAAACAGTACATCCCAACGATATTTGCTGAAGAATGACAATAGAAAAAGCATTTAAAGTCTTTGTTTTCTTCATAATTAAACCCTTATGTTCAGTTAGGTCATCACCACAGTTTAAAGAGTGGGATCTGAGACAAGCGGGAGTTAAGGCTGGGATGAGGGGCCAGGCCTCCCAGTGGAGGATAAACAAAGGAAGTGTGCTGTGATCTTTGGGACAGGGCGGAGACAAGCAGGGCAGAGGTGTAGGGTGTGGGTGAGCCTTGGAACTGGGCTCAGAGCAGCTGAGTGTGAATCCAGCATAGCATATGCTGTGGTCCTTGGGCAGGCCTTAACATGTCTCTAAGCTTGGGTCCTTTCATTCATGAAGAAGCAGTCACACCAAGACTGATCCTTGGTACTGTCCTGAGGGTGATGTGAGAGACTTTCTGGCGAGAGCAGGCTGTGGAGTGTTCCCGGGGGAGGCTTGGTAGGTGGCCACCATTACGGTTGGTTGGTATCAGAACAAGGAATCACAGCTTACTCAGAGGCCACCCTGCCTTGGCCGGAGCTGTGAAGTGAATTGGATGGGACTGTCCTATGGTGATATTATAGATGGTTCTCCTGAAGCTAGTAACCACAGGGTGGGTGGGTCTTGGAGACTCTGGCCATGTGGGCGGGGCAGAGGCAGGTTTGGCAGTTTACTCTCTGGCTCAGGCTCCCCAGCATTCCCTGAGCCTCCCCAGGGCTACATGCATTAATGCTCTGCTCTTCTGCACAGCCTGCCAGCCTAGCACCCTCCTACTTCAGGTGCTAGGAAACATCTGGACCACAATAGGCCTGCTGGACTGTCCCAGGCTACCCTTGTCCTGGCCAGGGATGATCTTTCGATCAGTCTTTTCCTGGCAGCTGGAGGCAGGAAGTGAAGGCCGACCATGCCACCCTCCTGCTGTGCTCTTCCTCATCCCATCCGCTCAGTCCCAGATTACAGAGATCTCCAAGTCTAGACCACTGTCTCAGGCACCTGCTGTGTCCCAGATTTCCCACCCAGTCCCCAAGCTTCCTTCCTGACAAGGGATGGGCAGTATCCTGCTGCTCAGTAGGGTAGCTGAGTTGTGTCACTTTGTTCCTCAGAAAGCAGGAATCCTCTCTCCGAGCCACCCACCCAGCATGCTCAGATCCCTGCAATGTGGATTCTCCACAGTGCCCGGTTGTGGCTCAGTGACCTGGCCAGCCCTGTGTCCTAGCCCTGGAAGTTAGAGTGCAGTGTTGCTTCTTGGGATGGCTTCTGTCTGAGTTATTTGACATATGATACAGGGCTTGGTTTTTCTGTGGAAGACTCCATTATAATCAGGGGACTTCCTGGAGAAAGTTGGTGGCTTCCCAGCCTCCAGTGGGTTAGGGCACTTGCAGATTTTTCTTTGTTTTCTGCAGGTGTCACTCTTGCTCCTTGGCTGGACAGCAAATAAAGGAGCTACAAATGGAGTAACCTTCATGCCACTTAAATGGCAGTCTCTGCAACCACTCTCATTGCCCTTGCTTTTGGTTCTGTGTGTGTGTGTGTGCTTGTGCGTACACGCATATCCCTCTACCATGTATTAATATTATAGGCATTCATGCTCACTTGAGATGTATGTGGGGTTTGCTCCCACTCTGTGGTCAAGCCTGTGGAGATGAGGTATAGTTGGTCTTTACTACTTTATGGGCTCTTTTTCCACGCTTTTCCCTCCCAGTTTTACCCCGTATCCCTAAATAGGAGAGAAAGAAGGATTAAGAAGAGAGAGAGTTCCATAAGAGATCCCCGAGTCTAATTTCTTTCTTGATTCTTCCTTGAACACCACTACTAAAACAACACAGCAACCCCCCTGAATGACCAACAACCACCCACTCCATGGGGCTTTAACATTTATACACCCTCTGAAAAGTTCCCAGAATTCTAACCATCACACAGGCATGGAAACTATCTGCAGCTGGCAAAACCACACTAATGCTCCAGCAGGAGGCAAATCACAGTCAGCTGCTGTGGACATTCTGAAGTAGCCCTATGTCCCAACAATTGGGATTAAAACGAAAACACGTAATATTCTTGTGGGTTGTTTTTTGTTTGTTTGTTTGTTTGGTTTGGTTTTTCAAGACAGGATTTCTCTGTGTAGTCCTGCCTGTCCAGGAACTCTCTGTAGACCAGGCTGACCTCGAACTTAGGGATCTTCCTGCCTCTGACTCCTGAGTGCTGGGATTAAAGGTGTGTGCCACCATGTCCAATTTTTTTTCCTGTGGTTTTTAAAATTTTTATTTTATTTTAAAGAAACCAAAATTCCAGAATTCTCACTATGATGTAGGAGGAAAGCCTCTACCCAGGCAGGCTGGGAGTCACAGGGTCTTTTCATTCAGCAAATGCTGGTGGGCCACCTTGGCCTGGAACAAAGGAGGAACTGGTAATGACCCTGGGGCCCTCTGCTCAAGTTCTAGAACATTCCATTAATGGAGTGTAAGGCCAGCCTGGGCTACAAGGTTGAGACCTTATCTCAGAACAAGACAAAACAAAACAAAACAAAAAAAACAAGAGAAAGAAAAATTGATGTTGGCAGGTTATTGAAAAGAAGAGAGAAGACACCTAAATTCTGGGTGACTCTATGAAGGCTGATCCTCAAGCTTGAGAAGAAGCCTCTTAGTGGGCAGCTGGCTGGCAAGTTCCGCTTCAGGCTGCCTGTCATTGAGGGGCTAGATGTGGTTGACAGCCAGGAGCCTGGAAGCCGTATGCCCACCTAGCAGCCAGCTAGCTTAGCGGCTAGGTCAAGACTGCTGAGACACATGGGCTAGGTAAGGAGGTTGTTTTAACTGTTACTGAGTGTGTCAGTATTCTTTCACTTGGGTAGACTACACAGTCAGAGCTTCAGGAGGCCTTAACTAACAGTAAAGAGTGTCCTTTTTTTTTTTTTTTTTTTTTTTTTTTTGAGACAGGGTGTCAAGTAGCTCAGGCTACCCTCAAACTTGTGTAGCCAAGAACGAACTTGAACTTCCAATCCTCTCGCCTCCACCTCTTGAGTTCCAGGAATACAAGTGTGTGCACCTCACCCAGCAGATTAAAGGTTTTTTTTTTTTTTTGTTAACTTATGTTGAGCTTCTGTTTGTGACTGATTGTCTGACAACATGTCTCTTATCTGCTGCCTCTAGAACTAAAGGTATGTAAGTAACAATATTACTCTTAAAAAATAGTGAGTCCTGGTCAGCAAGGTTGTTCAGTGGGTAAGGTTGCTTGCTGCACAAGCCTGGTGACCTGGGTTCAATTCCTGGAACCAATGTAAAGGAGGAGGACAGCAGAAACTGCAGTGTTGTCCTTTGACCTCCATAAAAGCCCTGTACCATGCACACCCATCCTGCCCCCACATAATAAACAACAGTTTTTAAAAACAACAAAAATGGATTCATAAATGCCACGTGACTTGTATTTTTGGCACCAACTTCTGTGAAGCCTGTCTTGGTAGTTAGTACAAAAGGGCTGGGTATGTAGCTCAAATGGCAGAGGTTTCCATCCCCAGAA
The DNA here is from genome assembly GCA_028658305.1 of Pachyuromys duprasi. Classification (NCBI taxonomy): domain Eukaryota; kingdom Metazoa; phylum Chordata; class Mammalia; order Rodentia; family Muridae; genus Pachyuromys; species Pachyuromys duprasi. The sequence continues at coordinate 107,106,803 of CM053766.1, forward strand.
CAATTAACAGAAACCCAGCCTGATGGTGCAGGCCTGTGAGCCCAGAGGTGGAGGATCAAAGAGTTAGAGTAGCTGTCAAAGAGGAAATCATAGACTGAAGCCACTGGGTCAGCTTCTCATTAACAGTGAGACAAGTGTGTGTGTATGTGTGTGTGTGCGTTCTCTTAAAACCCAGTTAATGGGACTGGAGAGATGGCTCAGTGAGTAAGAGCACTGGCTCCTCTTCCGGAGAACCTGGGTTCAGTTCTCAGCACCCACACGGCAGCCCATAGTTCTGTGTAACTCCAGTTCTGGGGAGTCCTACACCCTGATGCAAACATACGTTCAGGCAAACACCACGTGAAATAAAAATTAATTTTTTAAAAAACCCAGTTAGGTTATGTGACTATGTCTTTGTTTTAATCTCAAGTGTGGGATATGGGGCTGCTTTAGATGGTCCACAGCACCTAAAGGTAACCTGTCTCGTGCTCTGGCAGGGCCACGATTTGTTTCCCTGCTGCGGGTAGTCTAATCCTGGAAACTCTTGAGAGGCTGTAAGTGGGAGTGCCCCAGGGGGCCTGTGGCCGCTGCTGCTCTTCCTGCTGCTGCGTTTGCTGTTGCTGGTTTGCTGGACTTCTGGCTACCCTGACGACCAAGATTGGACCTGCCCAGAGCAATTCCATCTCTGATCAGCAGGAAGTCGCCTAAGAGACTATACCCTCTTTCCCCACTAACCTTCTTTTTCTCCTTCCTATTGTTGAGGGTTTGGAAAGGATTAGGGTGGCTAAGGACCAGAGTATGGGTGTCTTTGGAGGCTAGAAAGGGCTTCAGATAGATCCCCGTAGCTGGTTTTACAGTTAAGAGCTGCTTCACTTCAGAGTTGCGAGTTGAACTCCAGTCCTCTGTGAGAGCAGAGCAAATACTGAACTGTCCGGCCCCGCTTTTGTTTAATTTTTTTGTAAATTGCATTTATTTATTTATTTGTGCATGTGTGTACGTGTATGTAGCCATGGTAGGGCCCGTGTGTGGGGACCAGAGGACAACATATGGGAGACGCTCTTCTCCTTCCGCCCTGAGAGTTCCAGAGATTACACTCAGGTTCTCAGGTGTGCCTTCAGGTACCTTTACCCAGTGAGCCATCTTGGCAGCCTGTATTTTGGTTTTTTGTATGTTTTTGAGACAGAGTCTCACTATGTAGCCCTTAACAGGCCTGGGACCTGTAAACCAGGCTGGCCTCAAACTTGGAGAATTCCACCTACCTCTGTTAGGACTAAAGGCATGTGCCGCCACCATGTTTGGTCCGGTTTGGTTTGATTTTCTTTTTGAGGCAAGGTCTCACAACAAAGGCCAGGCTGGCCTAGAGGTCTCTGCAGTTGTCCCGTCTCCGTTTACTGGGCTGACAGGTGTGCAACTCTGCACCAGCTCCCTGTAACCACCCGTCACTGTCCCACCCAGGGCCTCTCTCCAGCATCTCTCCTCTGCTGTACCCGGCTCCTTTTCTCCTCAGCCTTGCCTCACCAGCATGGAGCTGATCCCGGCTGACAGCCATGCTGTGCTGGGCCCATCACACAGTGGCCGCTCACAGCTTAGCTCCTGGAGAGCTGCATTTGCTGTTACCTAATCTGGGATCACTATGCAGACTGACAGGGTCCTAACAGTTGTGAGAAAATGGAATTTTGGCAAACTGGCAGAGAATCAAAATGTGATTACCACCTTGTCACTCACCCTGCTCAGGCTGGGTTTGTAAATCTATTCCAGTTGGTGACAGCAGTTGGAGCTGGCTGGGTAGGTTGGGGTGGGGAGATGGTGCTCCCGGCTGGGTGGTGGCTGCTGTTTCTGAGCTGTTGGTCACATAGCTCTGTCTCTTCCTGGCACTGCAGGCTTTACAAAGGCAATTCCAGGTCTCATACTCAGTCCCTGTGTGCTTAATATCTGAGATGGAGTCATAGCTTCACCAGCTCCTGGAGCCCTCTGGGGTAAGGAAGAAACACCCTCATGGCCATGTGACCACCCCAGAATAGCCTGTGTGAGGCCTGCTTCTCTAGAGCAGCCTGCATTTTGAACATAGAGGTCTCACCAGGCCTTCAAGCCTGCATGCACCCTGTAGTTACAGTATCCGCCTATGTTGCTTGGTCCACCTCATCTTCTCTGGCATCCAAGCTTCCTGGCCCTGCCATTTGGAGACTACCTGCCATATCTTAAGGATCTCTCTAGCGGAATGCTACTTCATTCTGTTTTACTTTTCTTATTCGCTTAGCTCTTGTGGAAAGTCAGCTGGGGGACTGACTGAGCTCAGCTCTGGCTAATGGCCTGGAGCTGGTCCAGGCCACCGGCTGCATCGGCTCGCACTTGTGGGGTGGTCGACAGCAAACATTCTGTCTTCTGTCTGTGGCTCTCGGGGGTCCTCTCTTCTCACGAGCTCGGCTGTTCACACTTGGCTGGCCTGCCTCGTCATTTGCGATCATAGTCGCCGTACAGACCCTGAAGCCGATCTGGAACCTTACCAAGATTGGATTTTATTAGTGTGGAAGCTGCTTGGCCTCTAGGCCAGTCGGCCATTTCAGTCTGTTGCGTAGTGGGTTTCACCCCCATCTCTCTGTGGAGACTGGGCAGTGTCCCAGAATGTGGAGGGGCTGCAGAAACTGGAGCTAGAGATGGCTTGGGAGAATTCTTAGGCTTTAGGAATCCGTGATGGAGGGGCAGGAAGGTGGTAGTGGTGGCCACAGATAGGGGTTTTAATGTTTCTTCAGTTGCCCAGGCTTCTTAAGGAAAAGAAAGAAGTTGATATAGCAGCTGAACTACTTGGAACAAAGTTGTAAGCTTTTTTTTGTGTGTGTGCTGAGCGTCAATTCTTCATCTGTGTGCTGGTGTTAGGAACAGCTAAGTGAGAGTTGCTGGAAAGTCTAAGGGGGAGATTCACTGTGTTGGCCATTCACAAGGACTAGCGGAAGCTTAGTAACAATGTGTCAGGGTTCAGTCATCAACAAAGTAACTACGCTGCAAGTGTTGACCTCTTGAGCCCTGAGTCAGAGAGGAAGGCTTCTCTCTTTCTCTGAGCACGGCTCTTCCTCATTCTGAATTCTGCTCTTATCCCGGCTGAACATTTTCTTGATGTTCCCCACCCCCACCCCTTGGACAGTCAGGAGCTACCTTCCAGGCCTCCAGTGGTTTTTTGTTCTTTTTGTTTTGAGACAGGGTTTTTCTGGGTAGTCCTGGCTGTCCTGGAACTCACTTTGTAGACCAGGCTGGCCTCGAACTCAGAGATCCGCCTGCCTCGCCTCATGAGTGCTGGGATCAAAGGTATACACAGCATGGCCTGGCTGGGTTTCTTTATAATGTTTCTTTCTGGCTGTTCTACTAAACTTAAAGGGAGACCGAGGCAAATGGAAGCAGTACTTACCTCAGGCATGGCCAACTGACTACCCAGGGTTTCAGCTCCCTGGAGACATGGCATGCCCACTGTGCCCAGACACCCAGGACTTCTAGGACATCAACTTCTTCCTAATGTCACTTTCTGGAGGTGCCTGTGCTGGGAGGCGACTTTGCCCCTGGCTGCCGCCTTTCTGAGCCGAGTGGCTTGCAGCAGCCCCACTCCCAGATGCTGTGGGTGCAGCATTCACGGAGCTGGGACTGGCGAACGACTGGTTGGGTAGGAACTGTGTAGGATTCTGGCAGGGCACAGCTGTAGTCTTGTACTGGCTGAGTTTTGAGCCAGTTTCTTCTCTAAGTACATGCTGTCTGCTGGCCTCCTCCAGGGGCCCAAGGAGCCTCTGGTTTCTCTGCACTCCTGTCCCATTCCCTGAGGTGGGGCTCACGGTATTCCAGGTGCTTCTAAGTAACCACGGGACAGGTATGCATAGATGCTGAAGCCTCCAATAAGAAGCAGTGGATGGAGATGTGTGCATGTGCGTGTCTGTGTGTGTCTTGGAACCCTTACATGTTTGTGATATTCTGAGCACTTTGCTAGGCAAGTGCCCAGTCAGTACTAGGAGTAAGGGGTGAGGTGGGCATAGAAACTCACTGTGTGGCACACCCCACGACTGGAGAACAGTTGTTACAGGTCCAAGCTGGGCCTCGAAATTCCTGGCCTGAAGAAGGTGGGTATCATGTATGAATCAGACAGCTCTGCACCCTGAATGGCGTTGAGGGGAATCACTGTGACTGTGGTTGGTCTCTGCAGTAGGTGTGCCATGGCAGAAATGGATCTTGTGGTTTGATTCAGGTAGAGTGAGCGTAGATGGGCCACATAAAGGTGGCCCACTGCTGGGACATGGGAGCCTTGGGAGCCAGCAGCTAAAGTCAACATCTGTCACAGGGCCTGTGCGGCAGCCTCCATCTCCCAATCTCGAGCTGTCAGAAACAGCAGAGAGATGGGAACTCAGACTCCCTCTCTGACCTTGGGAAAAGTCTTTTCTGCACAATAGTGCCCCCATTCTGTGGAGGGCGGGAAAGCAGCAGTGTCCAGTGCCCTGGAGCCTTGAAAACAAGGCCTGATCCTGAGGGACTCTAGGGTGGGTGGATGTCCTCTGCCCCAGTCCTATCTCTTCTCTGTGAGTCTTTAAGCTTCTAGATTTTGGAACTCTCTGTGACTTGCAAACACACCTTGCTGGCTGCTGCCTGTTTCTGCTTCCGGCCTGGGCTCCCCACTCCTTGCTCCCTCCTCCCTCGTAGAATGTGCCGCTTGTCTGTCCTCCAAGTGCTTGGGCTATAGGCATGGCTAGTGCCTCCTCTTGTGTGGTTTTGGGCAGTGGTTACTACAGGCGGTACCACCTGCAGTGTCAGCGGGCATTGGTCTCCTTTAGAAGCCTTCCCCCACCTGGCTGCACCCTCCCCCTCCTCCCATACTCTCCAGGGCCAGCTGTTTCTATCCTGTTCCCTCCTGCCTTCCCCTTCCTCTGTTTATTGCTTTCAACCTTCTGGCCCTTTGCCTGCCAAGTCCAGGCAGGGCAGACTGCACGGATGAATCCCTTTGAATTTGGCCACTCAAGTCCTGGTCAGGTGGTCGGAGACAGAGTTAGAGGTGGCACATAGCTTTATCCTGACCACTTCCAAGCCAGAATTTCTTCTAAAACAGCTCTTGATTGGTGAGCTGTCCTGCAGAGCCTTCTGTTCCTCCTTGGGCCCAAGTAAGCCTTTGGCAGGACCGGCATTGGTTTGGTGACAGCCATTGACTAAGGCCCTGGGCCAGCTTGGTCTTTCTGGAGGCCGGCCTGTGCGCCTTCACTGGGTGAGCTGATCCAGGGTCCACTCTCCACCCCACCCTGTAGCCAGTTACCAGAAAGCAGAGGTTTGGAAGAGGGCAGCGTGTCTCCTGCCTTCTCCTCGTTCTTCCCAGTTTCTATCCAAGAGTCCTGGCAGCGCCGTCCGCACGGGAGCAGCACAGCTCCATGGCCCCTGCGAACACCTCCAGCAGCAGTCTGCCTCATTTCCCCTCCTCCTCAAGTTCTGCCCGGGGAGTGGGACTCTCAGTGACAACTGGCAAGCAGTTGTGTGGCTGCTCATTGTCATTCTGGTGAACTCCGGTTTCCAGAGGGCTCCAAGTGCTTTCTGGGTACTTGCATTTATTTCTACTGTGCCCAGAGCACAGCTGGCATGGGTCCCAGTGCAAGGGAGGAGAAACTGAGGCTCCACGGAGGAGGGTTACCATGTGGCAGGGGTATTCTTGGGTCACAGAGGGACACACGTGCCAGGTGTATGTGTTTAAGGGTGTGAGGCTGAGGCTCCTGGCCATGCAGGTCACTGGAAGGTGCTTTTGGAAAAGCTGAGTGTAGCAGACTCCAGTACTGGTCTCTTGCATCAGGCCAAACCACTCATTGCTGCCTCCTCGATCAGAACCTCCCACCCAGGTCTTTTTACCCAAAACTACCTTTCCAACAGTGGCTTTCTGACCGGCCGGGTGCAGGCAGGCAGCACAGCCCTTCTCCTGCCCACCCACTCCCTTTCTTCTCTCTCTCTCTCGCCCCCCCACCCCCAGCTTTATGGCTGGCATATGGAAGCCGTTTCTATTTATCCACAGCACCAGGACTCTGCTGCTCGCTGTGCTCCAGCGAGCGGAATCCTCGGATTCCCTGCAGGGCCATTTCAGAGGCTGCATGCGAAGCAGCCAGCTGTTTGCGGGGAGCGTCTGGGCCCGTTACATCAGTGTAGAGGCGGCATGGCCATCTGTGCACATGGGTCATCCTGGGCTGTCTGAGTCTCGGGGTTGGAAGGCAGTCCGAGTTCTGCCAGAGTCTGGGTGGTAGTTCTGTGTCCTAGTGCTTTTCAACTCTTCTCTGTGCTCTCCGATAACTTTGTGTTCATGTCCCTGGGCCCATGGCCAGGGCTTAGGGAGGGAGTTCCGGGGCAGGGACCACACAGCTCTTTAGTGGGCAAGGTCTTCATGTTTGTCTGCTCAGCCTGATTTTTGAAAGAGAGCCCTGCCCAGGGCACCAGCAGTGCAGGACACACTGTTTACTTCTGGGGAACTCTCTTCCCCGCTGAGCATGCCGACTTCTTTGTGGCTGAGTGCTCGTGACCCACCTCCTCTGGCTGGTTCCAAGCTGTGGGTGCCAGAGCTAGGGAAACTGTACTTCCACTGCCCACGCAGGCCCCGTTTCTACATCCCTTCGAGTTTCCAGCTGCCTCCCAGACAAGTGGAAATGCAGAGGCAAAGGGCAGCTGTTGTCCTGGAGGAGGCTGGGGAAGGCCAGCCCCATGACCACCCCCTGATGATGTCATCCTGGCCCCTCCACCTCAGCTATCGTGGTATGCTTTTGCTCCTGGCCCTGCAGGTCAGCTGGAAGGTGCTTTCTGGAGGTACCAAAGTCCCGCAGCCTGATGGGGGTATTTAACTGCCTGGGTTGGAGGAGGCCTGTTGCAGCAGCCATGGTGAGGGCTATGGAGGGTGACGTTGTGTGAGCCCATCTCTTTTACCTGCAGCCTATTTCTCCAGGTAGAGGCTAGGCAGGTCATGCCACCAGGGTAGGTGGGTGCCAGTGAGCACTGGGGCTGTGACCTCGTAGCCAGGAATTGTGGAGCAGATCCGGGGATCAGGGATCCCTCAGTGGGGTCAGGGGCTAGATCGTGCACTGTGGTGACACACGGAAAAGCCACCGGGGCATTGTCTGCTTACTTCCTGATTGGCGTGTGTTCATCAGAGCCAGACCCTGGGACGAGTGCCCCACCCCCAGACTTGCAGATCACATGTTCCACCCTCACAACTTTAACACATCCCTTCTGCCCTTCCATGGGGTCCTTAATTGTCCTTTCCCTCTGGAACGCTGCCGGGCCCCGGCACAGCTCTTACGAGGGACAATAGGCCCCTCAGGAGCTGGAGGGACTCCAGCCTCAGAGCCAGGCAGGCACGGGCAGGGGGTGCAGCTTAGACTGCAAGAGCCTTTGGACCTGAAGCCACCAAAACCTCCACATGAAAGGGCTGAGAGGGCCGGTGGCTCCCTGCCCACCACTTATGACCTTTCTGTAATCCTTAAATATCCTACCCAGCCACCTGCATGGCGGAAGGAGGCTTTGTGGAGTCACCTGTGGCTTCCTTGAAAAGCCCTTGAGTGACCCAGGTTACCCAGAGCCTTTCAGCCCTGTCCCTGGGCGAGAGCCACTAACAAGTCCCAGGCCTTGCCAAGCTCTGTGTTGCATTCTCCACGGTGAAGGGCTGAACGGTTGGGTGCACGGAACAAAGTGGGAGGTCGACTCCCCTGCCCGGATGCTTGAACCGTGTTTTTCCTTTCTGGGCTTTCAGAAAGGACTGTCCATCATCAGCCTTTGTAGATTCGTCCCTCTGCAGCCAGTCTTTACAAGAATATCTCAGAGTACAGAGGGACCATGTTATGTCATGCCCCTTGAACACCCCCAGGTGCTGCCTAGTGCACTGTGGGTAAACGCTGCCAGGTCCTGCGCCTGGCTCTGTGCCCTGTGGGAGTGTGCAATCTTCAGGCAAGATCCTCTATTCACATCGGTCCTGACAGATTTGTTGACTCTTTGTGCCCTGGACTGGCACTGTTCTGTGCTTTGGGAACATCAAGTGACTGTGACAAAGGTCTGTGTCCCTGTGGAGCTGACATTTGGCCAGGGGAACAGGCAAACATGCCAGGTTTTGAGCATTCACTGGGCCGTGCAGGGGTCAGAGACAGATGGCCGTGGGAGTTCGCAGAGGAGCCAAGGGCAGTTTCTCCTGAGACAGTGTGAGGGTGGAAAGCTCACACACCCAAGAAAGCTGACTGTGTAAAGGTCCCTTCGGCAGAAAGTTCCAGAATAACTCAGGCCCAGGATGGTGAAGAAAGAGGTAAATGGGATAAGATGATATGAAGGAGGGCCTTTTTGATTGAAGTATGTGCTGAGATTCAATGCCTAGGGTTTCCCAGAGAGGCAAAAAACGGGTAATTTTGAAGCAGACGACCAATACCAATACTTAGGTGTGTGTGTGTGTGTGTATGTATGTATATATGCATGCATGCATATATATGTATGTATGTGTATGCATTTTGGAGTGGGTGCACGTGCCCATGCATACATGTGTGGAGGCCAGAGGTTATATCCCAGTGTCTTACTTGGGGCAAAGTCTCTCACTGAACCTGAAGCTTACATTTTTAGCTAGATTGGCTGGCCATCAGGACCCACCTGATCAGCCCCCAGCCAGTGCTGGTGCTACAGGCCACCAAGTGCAGCTGCGCATCTGAGTGAGGGTCCTCAAGTTTATTCTGCGAGCATCTCACCAGCAGAGCTGTCCCCTCAGCCCTGCTGTTGTTTTCTTAAGGTGGTTATGCTGAACTGGGAAGTTAGCACACAAGCTCACTCACATATACACACACAGACACTAACACATACTCACACACCCGCCCACTCACACATGGGCAAGCACACATACACATCATGCATGCATGTGCTCACTCGCGCACAAACTCATGCACACACTTCATGGAAGGGCTTGGATTGGTCCAGCAATGGCAGAGCAGAAGAGTCAGTGAAAAGATTGAAAAGGCAATTAATAGCCTGGTCTACAGATCGAGTCCAGGACAGCCAGAGCTACACAGAGAAGCCCGGTCTCAAAAAGCTAAACAAAACAAAACAAAAACCAAACCAAACAAATGACATGTGTACCTATTTTAAATAGTATTTGGTGCTTGTTTGTAACATGGCAGTGAGCAGAGAAGGGAATGTTTGAGGCAGGCATATGTGTGGAATCATTTTGATCCTAGGGGTGGGGCCTGTCAACTTCCTGAGGCCTCTGTGGCTGTGTTGAATCAGCTGTGGCCTCAGCACATACAGGCCAAGGACAGTACATCCTCTCTTCCTGGGATGGGCACACTCATCCTCTGAGTCCAGGCAAATGCACTCACATCTGGACTTGGTGACAACTGCAGAAGCACAGAGGGTGTTGCTCTCCCTAGTGAAAGCCATGCATCGGTAACATACCTGGTGCACAAGCCATGCCCTATAGGTGTTTGGCTTGCCAGCACGGTGATTGTGGTTGGTGGGCTGTGGCTCATCAGGCAGAGGGAGAGGCTCCTGTATGTGAACACTGTTATTGTCTGTTGAAATAATTAATATTGATTCCTGTAATTATTGAAGCAGCGGTTATTTCTTCAACAATTGCCCTCTTGTTGCTGAGCAGCTAGGCAGCATTGGTGAAAGGCCTTGGCCCCAGGCACAGGCCCCTCAAGGCAGTGGCTGAATTTGAGGTTATTTCTTGGGTCACCTGCATCTGCCTGCCTGCTTTTGTTGGTTGGTTGGTGGATTGTTTTTGTTTTGTTTTGTTTTGTTTCTGTTGGTCTTATGAAGCTCAGGCTGGCCCTGAACTCTTGAGCCTCCTGTCTCAACCTCCTAAATTCTGGGATTACATGAGTGTGCTACCACACCGAGTTTCAGTTTGTAGATCTGTGTGGTGCGGGGTCTTCCATCCTGCTAGGCAAGTGCTCTATCAACAGAGCCACAGCCGTAGCCTGCTTACCTGTGATTACCGTCTACCTGTAAAACACATCCATGTCCCCAGTCACAAGCTCGGAGGTTCAGGCCTCCCCTCCCGAGTGGCCTTGTGTGTCTTCTCTGCTCCGGCATCCATGGGCCGTGGCTTCAGAGCCTCCTCCAGAGGCCCCATGTGGGGGTCCTGGCTGCGTCTACAGACAGGCGCTCCCACAGGGGGTGGGGTAAGAGCTGCCCAGCTGCCTCCAGTGAGTCTGTCCCCTGTGCAAGGCAAACTGCTGGGGTCGCGTTCCTGAGCAATGATTAGTTCCAAGTCACAGTTCCTATCTGCGATAAAATAAAATATGTACGTGCCCAGTTGAAGCAGAGCTTAGCACTGATGGTATTTCACACAGTCTCTGCCAGTTGTTATTGAGTCCCGAGGTCTCGCTGAGCAACTCTGCCTTCACTGTTCCTCCCAGCCACGGGTAATCTGTAGCTGTGGAGAGATGACATCGTCACTGTCCTCTGCAGGGCCCCTTGGCGTCTGATGAGCAGCTGCCCTCTATGGCAGCCCCAGGCTGATGACCCGCCTGCCTGTGAGGACTTCGTACGGATTGGGATGTGGGTAGGGAGATGGCGTTCTGGATTTTCTTCCGAAGCTGGGTCTTTCGAGGGCCTGATGCCCTAGAGAAACCTGGTTAGGCTGGGGCTTCACAGGGATGCCCATGCCTGCAGCCGAGAACACAGTGACCAGTACACCCCTCTGGGACCCCAGTTCAACCTCTCACAGTGACAGGGTCCTGGGCACATTCTCTGAAGCTGCCTGCAGAGTCACATTTGTATCAGGACATATCCTATGGGGTTTTTGTGTTTCGGAACTTCCTCAGTTCTAACCACTAGAGCTAGAAGTGGTCCTGTGTGCTTCCTTCCCTGTTGTTGTCCCTTCTGTGATCCTACCTGCATACGGCACACACCCACCTCATATCCCCAACCCCCACTGCACGGCACACACATACACATGTACCCACATTCACACACACATATATACAAACAAGACTTGCTCTGTGACCAGCAGAGGAACAAGGCATCTGGGTTGGACAGGAAGAAATGAATCCAATACCCACACCTTACGAGGTCTCCACAGGAGGAACCCAGTGTTTAGACACTGTCATTTGCTGTCAGGAAGCTGGGAAGCTGTCCTTGTTTTCCAGTAGCATGACCACCTGCATAGGAGAGCTGGGTTGGGGGTGTGGCTGGGGACATGTCTCCAAGTGGAACACTCGCCTGGTGTGCATGGGTCCCGGAGTTCCATCCCCACCAGGGAACTGTGGTGTGCTGTGGTGTGGTAGGGTGTTGTAAGTGACAGAGCTCAGCACTGAGGAGCTACAGGCCAGAAATGCAGCCCTGGCACACGCCTTTCTGGTTGGTGAAGGCCCAGGAACACGTCAGGCTCAGACAGCCGGTGGGAGTAGGGAACTGTGTTACTGTGGGGAATTTATTTGGTGGGTTTTTCTGCTCCTTTTTGAGGCAGGGTCTTGCCATAGCCCAAGCTTGTCATGACCTTCCGCCCCAGTCTCCAAAGTGCTGGGATTGCATGAGGCCACCCCGCCCGGCCCAGTCTGTACTCCCAAGAGGTTAAACTTGTGACCTGTCATCTGACCTCCAGGTATTTATTTGCTCCAAAGGAATGAGAACAGCACATTCCACAGCAAGCCTGCCCCTTCAGGGGCTGTACCTGAGTCGGTGTCAGTGGATGTCTGGGTGAGCACTAGGTGCTTGACATATACTTACAGGAAGGAGCATAGTAACACAGACATGCTAAACAACTCGGATGCATTTCAGAATAGTTAGGATGAAAGGAGGCAGGCAGGCGGGCATGCAGACTGGACGGTGCCCTTACTGAACGCTGTAAGACGGGGCAGGGTGATCAGGCAGGGCTGAGTGGCTGCCTGCGGTGGGACAGAAGGCAGAGGGAGCGATGCTCTTTCATCTTTTTATTTAGGTTTATTTGTATATTTATTTTTGGTTTTTTTCAAGACATCTTTAGACCAGGCTGGCCTTGAACTCGGAGATCAGGCTACCTCTGCCTCCGGAGTGCTGGGATCAGAGTTGTGCACCACCACTGCCTGGCTTTATGTAACTTTTTAGTTTTTTGCTGTGAGGGGGATTGTGCACACTAAGCTAGAGCTCTCCCCCTGAGCAGTGTCTCTGGCCCACTTTTACTTTTGATTCATTCATTTATTTATTTAAAAACGTTGAGACAGGGTCTTGCTATGCAGCCCTGGCTGATCTGGAATTTGGCTATATAGACCAGGCTAGCCTTGACCTTAAAGATACCCACCTGCCTGCACCCCTCAAGACATGTGCCACCATGTTTGGCTTATTTTAAATTTTTTTTAATATTTATTTATTGTGCCTATTTGTGCATGGAAGTCAGAGGACACTATGGGTGTCAGTTCTCTACTTTGTCCATGTGGGTCCCAGGAGTCGGAGGTCATCAGCCTTGGCAGCAAGAGCCTTACCCCTCTGAGCCATCTCTCTGGCGCATCTTACATTCTATTCTGAGATGGGGCTTTCAAGGGGCCGGACTTGAGCTCCACGCCCCAGGCAGGCTTTGACTTTGCACTCCTCCTGCCTCAGCTTCTCACACAGCTGGGAGTCCAGGCCACTCAGGCCCCACCGCTGCAGCTTCTCGATGTAGCTGCTGCCTTCACGATGTGCATAGACATAAAACGTGGTTGGGCTGAGGGCATAGCTCAGCGGTAGAGCATCCACAAGGTCCTGGGTTCCATCCCTGGCACCACCCAAAACCACAATTGTCAAGATGTGCACTGTAAAACATGCACATGTTAGTGCGTGCCAACGGTCCCTTTCATGTGGTTTTATAAATTTGTGGGGAGAGCCTTGTGGACAATCGTGCAGGCAGTGACCCTGGCCTGCATTTCTAGCTCTTGGGACTCAGGGGCCCCTCAGACCCAGCCTTTTCTGTCCCAGCCTGTGTGGTTGAGTGTACCATACACCTGCTTTCCACCAGCTGTGCGAAAGACAGCATCTAAACATTAGGTTTCTCCTATGGAGATGTCATTTACAGTGCGGGCTATGGGGACCCAGATTGTCATAGATTTATTTCTTAGTTAACTCAGTGGACTCACTGCCCAGTGCTCAAGTTCACCAAGTGTTCGGGAGGGACTGCGGCTTGTGACAAGCCTTGCGAGCAGGCTCAGACTTTGAAAGTTAGAGTCCATTCTGTTGACCTTCCCTCTCACTCTCACTCAGCCAGCACACAAAAAGAACTCTTCTTTCCCAGCTGACCTAGGACCCATGCCAAACTCGGCTCCCCTTTGGCTGGCTCCAGTACCCACCATGGTCCCTGGCTCTGCTGGCTGGCTGGGGTCAGCTGCCTGTGAGCCAAGCCAAACGGTGTGGCTGAGGGTGGGAGAGGGCGCTCTGCCGGGCCAAAGCAGGCCAGGGTTCTGGGAGAGGTGGGCACTGGTGGGAACACGGAGAAGCAACAGATGGTCCTGCCCCCCAGGGCAGGCGGGGGTGGGGGTGGGCAGTGGTGGTAGAGAAAAAAATCCACTTCAGTTAAATGTTTGACTCAGCAGGATCGCCACAGGCTTCCAAAAGTCAAGCCTACAAGTGAGCCTGCCCTTCTGCCTGCCCTTACCCCTCACAGTCCATTTCTTGTTTTCCTTCCCTGCATTTTTTTCCCTAAAGATATGTAGACATGAGTATGTCTAGCTATTCCCTCCCACACTCCCTCTGCTCTTTTGCGCTTCTTTTTCTTTTTAAGATAATTACCTTTATTTCACTGGAGGAGGTTGGCAGGCCTACATGCCAGGGCTCACGTATAGTGGTCAGAGGACAAGTTAAGAGTCTATACTCCTCCTATCATGTGAGTCCTGGGGATTGAACTCAGGTCATCATGCGTGGTGGCAAGCACCTTTTTCTGCGGAGTCATCTTGCTGGCACTTTTTTTTTTTTTTTTTTTTTTTTAACATTTCTGAGGAGCCACCGTGATGCTTGGTGCTGGCAGTGCAGGTCGGCACACTGACAGACTGACAGCCAGGCTGGGTGCCTCTGCCCTTGTAAGCCTGGCTTCTCAGTAAGTCTCTCCTCTTCTAATGCAGATGGGGGCAGCCACAGCGTCCAGGACTCCCAGGGTCCCAGTCTGGTCTCCGGGGCCAGGGCCTACAGTTCCCCCTCCAGTCCCTCGGGACACAACTGGGAGATGAATTATCAAGAGGCTGCAATCTACCTCCAGGTGAGTGCATCTAGGTCAGCGCCTGGGGGTGGGTACCGGAGGAAGTCCCCATCAGAGTTTGGGCTGTGTGCAGCCAGCACTCCAGAAGATGCTCAGAACCATGGCTGCCCCTGTTCCAGACTAGAACAGGAGAGCTCACCTGGTCATGTAGTATTTGTGGCCATGCATGCCCCTGATCTCCAGTCTGTCCCCTCTGTCTTCCCACAGACCCAGTTGTCAGGGACCATTTGTCTGCCGCACTATAGTAGGGGATTGTTCGTGCTGGGGATGCTTCCGTGCTCTGTTCTCATGTACCTTACTGCTGCTCCTGATAGTGATGGTTGTTGTTGGGAGGTTTTGTTTTTTTTGTTTTTTTTTTCTAAGAAAGGGTTGCTTTCTGTAATTCTGTAACTTCCAGAGATCCTTCTGACCCTGTCTCCTGAATGCTGGGATCAAAGGCATGCACCACCATGTCTGGCAATGTTTGGGATTTTTTTTAAGCAATACTTTTCTATAAAATCATTCTATGTTTGTTAACATAAATTCAGATGGTCTCAGACAACACAATTTCCTCCCTTTTAAGAAACTGGATCTCTCTCTCTGTGTAGCCCTGGTTGCTCTGCAACTTGTTATGTAGCCCTGGCTAGCCTCAACGTCACCTAGCCCTGCCTGCCTCTGCTTCAGGAGTGCTGGGGTTTCAAGTGTTTGCCTCAGTTCTGGCTTCTCATACCCGCTGCAGCGAGGCTGGAGAAGGCTCAGTCCAGGCCGCTGGGGTGTTCGGGTTGCTGGCCCTGGCCGCATCAAGGGGGGGCTGCTGTCGTTGGCTTCCTCTTCTGCCACATTTGTCTGTTAACTTTCTTGCTTGGGAAACCGTGAGTGTTGAGGTTCTGACGTCCCAGGGGCCCCGGCTGGGTGGTCTGTACACGAGCCCAGAGCTCTCTTTGGGGGCTGAGTGAGGCTGTGCTATGGGTTCTCAGTCTATCTTTGCTGGTGGAGATGAAACCCACCCACTCTGCCGGGGGGGGGGATGAGTCCTGGAGTTCAGAACACAGCCCCCCCACCTGTCACACCTTCCTCCCCAGCTGCTGGATGGAAACAATTGCACAAGAATTGCATATTTTTTTTTTAGTAATTTAAAGCAGAAGCTCCTAGACCTTGTGTGGTGAGATGGTGGGAGACCCTGCCCTGCACGGACCCTGTGGCCTCCCCTGGGCACAGCCCTGCCACTGCTTCCTCTGTGGTTTGTCTTCTGTTGCTGATGAGGAGAGTAGTGTCGAGCTTTAGGGAAGTGACCCGAGTCCCCTGTCAGCTACAGCCTCCTCAGAAGGGGAAGAGGTCATGGGCACAGCAGGGTGGTCCCCCTGTGATGGCTTTCCTGTTGCATTCCTGGATGTGGGAATCTAGCTTGCTTTTCTCTCCAGGACACTGAGCCGCTGAGGCATGAGCGAGTGAGCTTCCAGCCTCTGCACTGTGGCATATGTGGTGCATTGTGAGGCTATTCTGTGCATCGTCCTGGAGTCTGCCCAAGGAGAAATTGGGGTGCTGCGTTCTCCCACATCAGAAAGTCTTAAGCAAGCAGCCGTGTCTACACAGAGTACAGCAGAGGCTCTACTGGGCCTCGCCAGCAGACTATAGGGTTCTCACTGGGCATAGTCACTGGCTTCTCCCAAGTGATAACTGTCACTCAATGTCCTATGGCTGCTGTTTGGTGTGCCAGCCATCAGATTCCTGGCATAAGTCCCCCATTCTTCATGTAACTCTGGGGAAACCCCAGTCTTGTCCTGTTCACTACTGGCAAGGAAGGCAAGGAACTTTACAGTGCCCACCACGAAGGCTGGGGAAGCCGGGCCCACACTGCTAGTTTGGCCAATTCGTGAACACTTTACTTCAGGCCTAAGAGTTCATCCCCTGTGGGGATCAGACACGTCTACATGTCCTCTGAGGCCTTCTGGTTTGACAGATTTTAACAGCATTTCTAGAGCCCTCATCAGCAGGCAGAGGTGGGGGCATTCAGGGAGGCTAGTCTAGGGCCTGAACCACGTCTTGGCCATTGTGACCCACCCTGCTTTGTACTCCACCACCTCTCCAGTGCTGGCGCGCCATGCTTGCATGCTAAGTAAGGTTCTCCTGTCTTTGTAGGAAGGCCAGAACAATGACAAGTTCTTCACCCACCCCAAGGATGCCAGAGCGCTGGCGGCCTACCTCTTCGCACACAACCACCTCTTCTACATGATGGAGCTCCTCACAGCCCTGCTGCTGCTGCTGCTGTCGCTGTGCGAGGCACCCGCTGTCCCTGCACTCCGGCTTGGCATTTATGTGAGTGCCCTGGGAAAGACTTTAGGGGATCTAACCTCCTAGATGTGCAGACAGGAAGGTATAGCTCCCCCATACGCCCCTGCAGCTGGAAGAGTGCCCCTCCGTTTCCCAGCGACTTCATGGACTGGCTGGGGTCACGCTGTGGTCAGGTCTGGGAGAGCCGAGCATGTGTGGGTGAAGCCCCTCTAAGGAGTGTTCCCGGGTCCTTGTCCTCCCATCTCATGGGGAAGCACTGGTTAGAGTTCTCTGTTCACATGTCCTTCTTTTTAAAGAAGTTACTTATTATTGTGTGTGTACGTGTGCATGCATTCACATCCATGCCATGCCACATGTACGGGGGTTAGAGGACAACTGTGGCGTGGGCTCTCTTTCTGTCTGGATGTGGGATGCGGGCACCTCTACTCACCGAGCCGTCTCCCCAGCTCCAGCAGCCCGGTTCGGCAGCTAAACTTGTTGGGTTTTGTCTTCTTTCTGTTTTTAACCCCATTTTTACTTCCTGAATGCCTGAATGTGGACTGTTTTGTAAGTACTGCACAGTTCTCCCTAGAGCACAGAGCTTTTTTGTTGTTCTCTTAGAGCCTCAGACTCCTTCCTAACTTTACACTATGTGGGTCCGCATTTCTAGCTCTTGAATGTCAAGTTTATTCTTAGCCGTCTGGGAGAAGCTCTGTCTCCAAGGCCTTGTCTGGCATCTTGTGGTTTGGTAGGGGTGTGTGTGTGTGTGTGTGTGTGTGTGTGTGTGTGTGCACGAGCATCTTGGGAGAAGTCCCAGGAGAGGGGAGGTACCACGGATGAGCTTCTCAACCATGGCTTTCACCTCTGTGGCCGCAGGTCCACGCCACCCTGGAGCTGTTCGCCCTCATGGTGGTGGTGTTTGAACTCTGCATGAAGTTGCGGTGGCTGGGCTTCCACACGTTTGTCCGGCACAAACGCACCATGGTCAAGGTAATACCTGTCCATCCCATTGCAGCGTGTTCTCCCGGTTACCCCATCACACCCATGTCTATGGCTCCATTTAAAATCTCCTCAGGCCCAGTGTATGCTCAGGAGTGGAGCCCGGTGAGCTGATTTGCATATACCAGGAAAACCTGCATGGCCATGGGATGGAGGGGGGCAAATGCCTTGGGCTTCTCATTTCACATCAGCCAGAGAAAGAGTGGGGTCTCAGGCCTGAATCATGTCTTGGCCACTTTGACCCACCCTACCATGCCAAGGGCCATGCACTTTGTCCAGGAAACATCTTCAAATGAGCAGAGCTGGAGTGAGCCGAGTCCTCAAGGGCTTCCTGGTGCCATGAGGTTGTTGGTAGAATATCGGGGTGGGGTGGGGGAGCACCCAGAGACAGGGTGCTGTTTCACTGTAGAGGGGAGCCACACGCCAGCTTTACCTCAGGCCACACATCCGTGCTGGTTGCAGGAAGGCTCACTCCTGCTGTGGGGAGAGGCAGAAATGGGAGGAGCCCTGCTGGTCCCTGTGGGCTGTGTCCATCAGTGTCTGCTCAGTATGTTGGAGGCAGGGGCAGGGAGCTAAGCGTGTTTTGACCTGTCATCTCCAGACATCCGTCCTGGTGGTGCAGTTCATCGAGGCCATTGTGGTGCTGGTGCGACAGACATCCCACATGCGGGTGACCCGGGCACTACGCTGCATTTTCCTGGTGGACTGTCGGTACTGTGGTGGCGTGCGGCGGTAAGGCCTGGGGCTCAGCAGCCAGATAGCCCCATGTCGATGCCTGGCCCTCCGGGTTGACAGGGAAGGGGATGAGCAGGAGCTGAGCTGACTAGCCCCAGCCCAGTTCTGCTTCTGGGTTGAGTGTCAGTCAGCACATTAGCTAGAACTTGGGGTCGGATAGACATTGCTGGGGAGCACAACCATCCTCACCTGGCCCAGGGTCCTTCCCTGTCTTGGGTGTAGCTTCTCTCCAGCCCTACAACAGTAGCCTCAGGCAGACTTCCCAGCCTTGTCCTGCAGGCTCCTCCCACATAGGCGAGAGCCCTGAGCCCAGAGCTGACCCATCCCAGAATCAAACCCATCCTTGGAGACTCCATCTGGTTACTTGGCCAGGGAGCTGCCGATGGCAGGGATGTGCCCAAAGCTAGAAACAACTATCCCGGGACTAGGTGGCTGTGTGTGTGTATGTGTGCGTGTGTGCGTGCCTGCCCCCTCCTACCTGTGGAAGGTGACGTTGGTCCCCCAGGTGATATAGTCTCCTGCCGTGCCTTCCCTTCCCTCTTAAGGCACTGTCACCAGGTGGTGGTGGCTCACGTGCCCTCATTGTCCTTGCTACCTGCTGAGTGGCAGCCTCAGGTGCATTAGGACTAAGCTAAGCATGGTGTCCAATTGGGCACTGTAGGACGTGGTGTTCCAGGTCAGGTATACCAAACGCATCTCTACCACCAGCCTGTCACCCCCACCCCCCGAGACACAGATAACTCCTCCCACCCCTGCCATGCCTGAGCTGTCTGTCTTTCTCCCCAGCAACCTGCGGCAGATCTTCCAGTCGTTGCCACCTTTCATGGACATCCTTTTGCTGCTGCTCTTCTTCATGATCATCTTCGCCATCCTTGGTGAGTGCCCTGCGTCCAGCCAGCCAGGCTCATTACACACATCCGCCATAGACCAAGAAGGCTGCAGCCTTCCTCTGGGCTGTTCTTTGCACCTCTGGAGGCACAAACCTCCAGAGAAAGTACTACCTCCTCATGTGCTATAGAGGGGCCAGGGCAGCTGGATCTCGGTGTGTAGCTCAGGCTGGTTAAGAACCGTGACTGTCCTGCCTCAGTCTCCTGAATGTTGGGATTGCACTTGCGCACTGCCACCCACTCTTGTCATCTTACGTTTGTCTTCTATATGGGGGCAGGGTGTTTTCCCTGAATCAGAATTCTCAGGCTCCTGAGGAAGGATAGAGTAGCATCCCTGCCTGGCTGCATTTTGCGTGACTTGGCTGTCCTTGGAGCACAGAGAGACACAATCAGCAGCCTGCATCTACCATCCAACCCACCGATGTGATCTGATTAGTTTGAAAGCTTGGTACCGTCATCTTAATATTCAGTCTTACACAAAAATACATATTTCCAGCCATTTTCTTAAAGGATTGACCTGGCTGAGCCAACATTCACTCCCAGGGGTCAGCAGGCTTGTACACAGCAGAACGACTCCCTTTAGAGCAGCACACATGTTCTCTAGCGTGCTGCAGGCCACACCACACCCTCAGCCTCGCTCCCGGCTCTCATTCATTTCAGATCCCTCCCGCCTCGAGTGGGAACTCCATTCTAACTCCACTCTTGGTCTGTTTTTCTACCACATTCTAGGTTTCTACTTATTCTCCACTAACCCTTCCGACCCCGTAAGTAATTAGTTCTTGGCCCTTTGTTTATGGGGACAGAAGGGGTAGATGGGAGGACGGACCCTGGCATGTTAGGAGGGGCACCTGCCTGGTTTCTAGTTCCTGAGAGTGCCCATCCCTCAGACCTGAGACGCTGCATTCCATGAGGGCTGTTCTCATGGGCAAAGCTTCCAGGATCAGGTGTGGAAGGTTGGAATGATCTGGTAGAGAGTGGAGGAAGGGAGCTCCTTGCAGGACCTGTGACGCACGTGGGAACTCCCTCCCTTCGTTGGTAGCCCGCTTGTACCATGAGTACAGACTCATGAAGCACAGGCCTCCATGCGGTACCCCTGCTTTGATGCCCCTTGTATTACAAAGGAGGAAGGGGGAGAGGTGAGCCCTGGAGGTGACTGTCCAGACCGAGCAACACAGTCCTTCCTTTCCCTTAGTACTTCAACACCCTGGAGAACAGCATCGTCAACCTGTTTGTGCTTCTGACCACAGCCAAGTAAGCGTGGGTTCACTTCCACCGCTGACCTCTGTCCTCACCCCAGGCCAGGGTTGTCTCCTTCCACCCTGTGGTGGTTTTAGGTTGTCATCCACTGCCAGGTGCCAGAAGCCACTTCTCCTTTCCTCTGCTGACCCCGTCTCAGTGCACACAGGGCTGAGTGGAGGCCTAGGGGGTGCAGGGGAGCAGGTGCGTCCTTAGAGGTTAAGGTGACCCTCTGCCACCCAGCTTTCCAGATGTAATGATGCCCTCCTACTCCCGGAACCCCTGGTCCTGCGTCTTCTTCATCGTGTACCTCTCCATCGAGCTGTACTTCATCATGAACTTGGTGAGTGCTTCTCTCTTGGCTCCACCGCAGTGGTGGGCCCCAGGAAGGAGATGTTGGGACACCAAGCAGGTGTGTCCCAGGTCCACACCTGTGGTGTCCTGTGTGGATGGCCAGCACCCTCCGGCTCTGTGCTAGACTTCAGAGTGAGGCAAATCTCAACATCTCACCTCATCTTTCCCTTCTTACTATAAACATTTTGCCATGATGAAGCCAGCCAGGCTCTGTGCAGAGAGGAATGCACGAAGGTGCAGGGCGACTGCCATGTGGATCTATTAGCATCATGAACAGGGCAGGGCAGCTGAGAGTCAGACTCACGGGGGACATGTGTGTGTGCCCATCAGCACACAGCTTAGAGTAGCCTGGTACTGCAGCCCGCCCCACCAAGTGCCAGGCGCTTTTGCCCCATTAATTGTGAACCATGAGAAGATCTAAGCAGAAAGCGTTCTGTAAAGGACACAAAGCTCCTGTGCACACTGAGGCTGTGGTGACACCTGCTGTGGCTCAGGGCCACCAGGAGTGTTTTCTGCCATCACAGACTGTGGCCCACACGGGGCCGAGACCCACAGCAACAGCAGGGTGAGCACACACACACACACTCAGGAGCACACAGCAATTAGCAAATCAAAGGAATAAAAGAAATGGAACATTCTCTCTGTGGCTTAGTGAAATCTGAAAGTTTGCAGATTTAGCAAAGAAAGCTTTTCCTTCCTTCCTTCCTTCCTTCCTTCCTTCCTTCCTTCCTTCCTTCCTTCCTTCCTTCCTTCCTTCCTTCCTTCCTTCCTCAAATCACAAAGTAACACAGCAGCTGCTTCCTGTGGTGGTTTTAGGTTGTCATCCACTGCCAAGTGCCAGGAGAAGCCGCTTCTCCTTTCCTTTTCTCTCACCACAGCCGCAAGAGATTCCACAAGGCGAGGGCCTTCTCCCCACCAGCCAGTGAGCAGCACCACAGTGCTGACTGGTGTCCTAAGCACAGTTCAGTGTGACACTGTCCATCACACAAACACAGCCCACACTCACCTGAGTGGAGCTAGCAGACCGTTTGTTCTGGACCTGAATGTGAGTGACCATGGCCTGGGAACACAGATTGAGGTTACCCTGAATCTTGCGTTCCATGGTAACATTGCTGTGAGAGTTTGTCATAACAGAACAAAGAATTTCACCAATCAAGACACTTTTCAGTGCCATTAAGAAAGATGAGGAGGGGCTGGAGAGATGGCACAGAGGTTAAGAGCACTGGCTGTCCTTCCAGAGGTCCTGAGTTCAATTCCTAGTAAGCACATGTTGGCTCACAACCATCTATAATGAGACTTGGTGCCCTTTTCTGGCATGCAGGTATACATGCTGACAGAATATTGTATACATAATAAATAAATTTTTTTTAAAAGAAGAGAGCCCTGCTGTATACCCCAGTGCCGGCTGAGGGCATTCTTAGCCTTTGGATCAGCAGTATGTCTGCATATCCTGAAGGATTTCCTTAATAGCCACTAAGACGTTAGGTCATGGGCAGAGGTGGGGTAGGAAGCAGCTGTAAAAGACCTGAGGTAGTTTGTAATTAAGTCCTAGACCAGCCACATTCCAAGCGCTCTGGTCTCTGAAGAGCAAATGAGCCTGTGGGCAAGCAGGTGTGTGTGCTTTCTAGCAACTCTTGTCCACAGAGCATCCAGACAGCACCATACCCCACAGGTCAGGGCTGGTCCTCAGACTTTAGGTGGCTGTGAGCACCCAGGGACCCCCGTGCTTCTAGCGCACTAGCTGCATGTCAGGGTTCCTATAACCTCTACCTTGGGGTCAGTAACTTCCTCAAGGGACTCACAGAACTAGGGAGATGTGTTTGCAGGTTTCTCATGAGGAAACTGCAAGGAGCCCAGATGGAGATTTACACGGTCACAATGGACACCCCCCTGCCCTCTCCAGACTAGCCCCTGCAAGGCCCTCCCCTTGTGAGGCTCTCTGGAAGCACCCCAAACGCTGTGCTTTGGGAATTCGAAGAGACTCCATTACACAGGCATCACAGAAGTGTGGACAGCCTGTGCCCTCAACATTTACCCTCCAGAGTGAGGCAAGACTCAGGGCACAGAGGGTCTTCTGGCTAGAACAAGGGGAGTCGAAGAATTTCTTTGTGGCTGGCACCAAGTCAGAACAGCGTGGAAGGCTTGGATCTGGTGCCACAAGCCTGTAACCCTGGCACACACAGGAGGCGGAGGCAGGAGGATATAGCAAGTTCCAGACCAGCCATGGCTGTATAGTGAGACTATGTCTCAAAACCTAAAAGAGAGGGCCGGTGTGATAGCTCAAGCAGATAAAAGCACTTACCTATAAGGCATACAGCCTGAGTAGGAAAGAAAGGACTCCTGAAAGTTGTTCTCTGACTCCCTCCCACACACACATATGTATGTGTGTGCATGCAGTAATTACTATTAATAAGTTTTATTGCCACCAGCTGCACCCAGTGCTTATTCTCATCTGTGGCTAATCTCTCCTTGGAACGGTCCAACCACAGGGTTGAGTAAACTCGTGACAGAGCCAATCTGCATCCTAAAGTCTCTCCTATGTGATCTGTGATAGAAACATACTTGCCTGCCATCTACATGGAAAGCAGTGGATCTGCGTGTGTGTGGGGGACGGGGGTGGGGGTGGGGGGTGGGGGTGGTAATCTGAAGCAGTTGAAGGAACAGGAGCGCTCACTCAAAGCAACTTTGAAAGGCAGAGCACATTTCCGATCTTTCCCAATCTCTGTTCCCCTCATAAGTAAACTGACTTTTCTCTGGAGCAGTTCTAGAATTTCCTTCCTGCCGTGCAGGCTCCCCCTATCACTGGAGCCTCACAGGAAGCTGTGAGTCACAGGAAAAGTTAAGGGGGGGGGGGGGAGAAGGAGAAAGAGGAGGAGGCGGCTCCTGGGTCGATGTTCATGCAGTTTCTTTCTCGACCTGTCCTCTGGTCAGCTAGGGACCAGCTATGGGGGACAGAAGAGGGCCCTGAAAAAAAACCCAGTGACAGTGTCTTCAGGAGAGAGCTGTACGGAGGGCAGCAGTTCACGTCCTCCACAGTCAAGCAGCTGCTGCTGTCCTGGGCAGTGCAGCCCACCAGAGGGTCTTCAGTCTCCCCCGGGGGCTGGATGAGAGGCCAGTCTTTGGCTAGAGGATGACTTCTGAGTCCTGCGGGTCCACTCAGAGGGCAGCCAAGGGTCCATGTTTCTCCTTTTCAGCTCTTGGCCGTGGTGTTTGACACCTTCAATGACATCGAAAAGCACAAGTTCAAATCTCTGCTGCTGCATAAGCGAACCGCCATCCAGCATGCGTACCGCCTGCTCGTCAGCCAGCGGGTAGGACAGCAGGGCTGAGTCACAGAGGGGGACTTCATTCTCTCTCCCTACCAAAAGCATCCCTTTTGGCTTGGCCAGAGCTGGCTACCCTCTGGCTGCCATACTGCCCATGAGAGAAAATGCAGGTTGCCAACATGCATCTTGGAATACCTGGCCCCAGGCACAGGTCCTCATGTCCCTGTGTTCCTTCGCCGCTGCCTTCCCTCTCCCCCAGAGGCCGGCCGGCATCTCCTACAGGCAGTTCGAAGGCTTGATGCGCTTCTACAAGCCCCGGATGAGTGCGAGGGAGCGCTTCCTGACTTTCAAGGCTCTGAACCAGAGCAACACACCCGTGCTCAGGTAAGCGCCAGGAACCGTCACGTGGTGGAGCAGTTATGGGCATTAGGAGGTCAGCGTAGGGAGGCCTTTGAGAGATACAGTTCACACCACAACTGTCACATGGTTGTGTTCCTCAGTAATCTTTCACAAGCCACAGAAGCCAAACCATAGTCCATTTCAGTCTGGTTAACTGAAACGTTTGAGGCTGGGTATGGTGGTGCGCACCTCTAAGGCTAGTACTTGAAAGCCCAAGGCAGCCACACGTGATAGTGCACGCCTTTAATCCCAGCACTCAGGGAGGCAGAGACAGGTGGATCTCTGTGAGTTCGAGGCCAGCCTGGTCTACAAAGCAAGTCCAGGACAGCCAAGGCTACACAGAGAAATCCTGTCTTGAAAAAGCCAGAGGCAGGAGGATTGGAAATTTAATGCCACCCTCAGCTCTGTCATGAGTTTGAGGTCAGCTTGCACTATTTCAGATCTCAATCTCAAAAAAAATAAAAATAAAATAAAAAGCAAATAAACAGGAGAGCAAGGTGGCTCAGCAGGTAAAGTACCTGTTGCTAAGCCTGATGGCTTGAGGCTCATCACTGGAACCCACAGGGTGGAAGGAGAGAGTCACCTCCTAAAAGTCGTCCTCTGACCTGCATGCAGACATTCCCTATGTACATCCATGCACACATACACTTAAGCTTGGAGGGGCTGAATCTAAGAGATCCCTAGTTTTGGTCCTGGCCTTGAGGCAGGTAGGTGTGGGGGCGTTGCCCACTGAGCTGGGTATCACCTGCTGTAGAAGTGAGGGCAGCAGGCTCTTTGAGCTGGGGTCACTGCTTAGTCCCCGGAGGCCTCTGCTCCCCTAAGGGGCAGTGTTCCAGGGCACAGGTGGTCAGTGCAGACTTAGGGGATTGAGTCGTCCTAGCTCCTGGAGGACAAAGGCAATCAGGACGCTGTAGGTGAGGGCCCTGGCTCAGTGCTGGGCCCCACACTGTCCATCTTCCTGTGAGACATAGCTTTGGGCAGGTGTGGGAGCAAAGGCTGAGTGTGTGGCAGGCTTGTGTGTGACCGCCCTTTCTCTTTGCTTGTGGCAGCCTAAAGGACTTCTATGATATTTACGAAGTTGCTGCTCTGCAGTGGAAGGTGAGTGTCCCCACATCCCTACCCAGCAGCTGAGGAGGGCCGTTCAGCCACAACAGGAATGGAATCAAATCCCGTGACCCAGCCTTCCCAGGCTCACCTCGGGAGAGTTGGGCCATATTCAAATATGACCCATATGTGGAGCACCATGGGCACTCAATGCCAGCCGTCCCGTTTATCATCCAGATCCATAAATGGCACTGCTGTTCCCAGTTTAGCATCAGGAGCAGGAGGCTAGCCTCTGTGGAGGCTTGGGCTGGGTTCTGGTTCCTGGCCATCTCCCCTGTACCCACAGCCTGACCTTCACTAAGTTCTGGCCCCTGGCTGTGACCTCATTTCCCCTGGGCACTCTGCATTGCAGGCAAAGAAGAACAGAGAGCATTGGTTTGACGAGCTTCCCCGAACGGCTTTCCTCATCTTCAAAGGTGAGAGTGTCTGTGACCAAGCTGGGAAGTCAGCAGTTAGCTCGGGAAAGACCATGAAGGACTCTGATCAGTGAAACCAGGGGCCAGCAAGCCACCTGCAATCACAGCACTAAAGAGGTGGGACAGGAAGATGGCAAGTCTGAAGTCATTCTATGCAACGTGGCAAAACCCAATCTCAAAAATAAAAAAATGAAAGAACATTAAACCGGATGCCCACATCACTGTTCTTCATGAGACAGTCACTCTTTAGTTCAAGTCCAGTTTTGTTTTAAGATTGTTTCTCTGTGTAGCCTTGACTGTCCTGGACTCACATTGAAAACCAGGCTGGCCTCGAACTCACAGAGATCCACCTGCCTCTGCCTCCCCAAGTGCTGGGATTACAGGCGTGTGCCACCAAGCCTGGCTTTCCCTTGGGCATTCTAACCTTTACATGTCCTTCTCTCCAAACAGGAATTAACATCCTTGTAAAGTCCAAGGCCTTCCAGTATTTCATGTGTAAGTGTCACAACCTGGGTCCTGTCCTCATGAGTCCTTTGTTCTTGAAGATGGAGGGACAAGAGATCAGAAGGTGCCAAGCATGTGCCTTGGCCACTGATTACTGGTGGTCCCTAGCACCCCTGAGGAAAAAAAATTTTGAGATCCAGCATGGCTTGCCATGCTTATTGTGTGTGGCAGTCATTATCTTGTGGTCACGTCCTGGTCCCTCCTTCAGTTCTGTGTCTGCTCTAGACCTGGGTCCTTTGGGACCACAGTGTTGATAGATCTCCTTCCTCTGCAGACCTGAGCCTGCACCCTGGCTAAGGAAGGGGATCTGTCTTCCATCTGCCTGTCCCCCACGTACTTACTCCTCATAATTTGGTGCTTCCATCCAGACTCTGGTTGGTCTAACACAGTTCCATTAGCCGCATGTCATACTTTTGGTTTTTCGAGACAGGGTTTCTCTGTGTAGCCTTGACTGTCCTGGACTCTCTTGGTAGACCAGGTTAGTCTCAAACTCGCAGCGATCCACCTGCCCCTGCCTCCCAAGCACTGGGATCAAAGGTCCGCCACCACGCCCAGCTGCTCCTTGTCATTCTTGACATTTAAGCTAATTGGGAAAGGAAACTTAGCAAGTGTGGCAGCTCATGACTGTAGTCCCAGCACTTGGGAGGCAGAGTGGCTACCACAAGGTTGAGGCCAGCCCAGCCCAACAGCAAGCCCTTAGCTGAAGAAAAACATTTCAGGGGCTGGAAATTATCACACGGTGGTAGAACGTTCCCCTGGCACGCAGGAAGCCATGGGTCCCCCCAGTATCACACAGAGGAGGCAGTCACAGAGCAGCAGGTCGAGCCCCCAGCACATTTCATGTACTTGATAGACAAGGGTGGGGGTGGGGGTTCCAGCATCACAGGTTCTGTCTGCCCGAAGAGCTCTGATTCTTTCTGGGAAGAAGTGATGTTCAGAGGCCACTGTGAGGGGCAGGGGGCTCACTGCTTGGCACTGAGGCTTTTCGCAGGCTCAGCCAGGGTTCCGTTTGTTTAGTATTTATTTGTGCGCTTGATTTTATTCAGAGGCTTGATTTGAAACAAGGAGGCAGAAATCCATAGAGACTGACCTCCTCTCTATGGCAGATCTTCCTGGATTCATAATCAATGAAAAGCGTGCCTTATTCATTTATTTTCATTTTATATTTAGTTATTTTTAAATAAAGAAACAAGTATAATTTTCTTAAAGTTGCAAGAGCTGGACATCATGGCTAAAGCCTGTAATTCCAGTCAGTACTCCAGGGGCTGAGGCAGGAGGACTGTCAGAAGTTTGAGGCTAGCTTGGGGTACATAGCAGATGCCAGGATAGTCAAAGCCTATCTCAAAAAAAACCAAAAACAACCAAAAAAAAAAAAAAGAGAGAAAGAGAGAGAGCGTGGTCTACAGAATGAGTCCAGGAAAGCCAAGTCTAAAAAGAGAAATCCTGTCTGGAAAACAACAAAAATGTATATGCAAATTAACTTCCATCTTAGATACATGAACACAGTTTAGGCACCCTTCTCCTACTCCGGTGTGTTTCCATGGCAAGGAAGTAGAGACCAATGCATGGTAACGCAGAGAGGGACCACATGGCTTTCTGTCGTGGGTGGCATGCCCCTTGGCAAATCTGTCAGTCTGTTTAGCCAGTCGCCAAGTCCCATCTTATACACATTTCCCCATGTGTCTAGATTTTGGTCCTGGGGTAAAAGGTTCATGCGATGTGTGATGTTGCTGTGTTCATGAAGTCATCTTGGGAGAAAGAAAAGTTTTACATTCATTTTATGAGTACAAGTATTTTGCCTGCCTGTGTATGTGTACACCACATGTGTCAGACAAGGCCGTCCGATCCCTGGGACTGGAGTTACGGAACCATCCTGGTGCTGGGAACCAAACCTAGGCCCTCTTCAAGAGCAACAAGTGCTCTTAACATCACAGAGTCATTTTAAAGGCAGACAAGCCCATGTCTACTGGCCATCTGTGTTGACAACTTAGACTCATCTGAACCCAGTTGCTGTAGTGACGCAGACTTCGCCATTAGTCATTCCACTGGCTTCCTAAGGGAATTCCCTGGTTGATTTTGGTCCATAGTGAGAACTCTGAGCAGAAGTGGGAGTCCTCCAAGAATGGTGTGTGGCCCAAGCTTGCTCTGTTTGCACCCCAGGGGTTCCTGTCCGTAGCTGGCAGCCCCGTCCCTCTGACTCCCTCTCCTGGCCTCTCTATCGCAGACTTGGTGGTAGCCGTCAACGGGGTGTGGATCCTGGTGGAAACGTTCATGTTGAAAGGTGAGCTGCTGCTGAGGCCTCTCCCTACCTCACTCAGAGCCCTTGGCTGACCGCAGCCGCCACTTCTCTGTCTTCCAGGTGGGAATTTCATCTCGAAGCACGTGCCCTGGAGTTACCTCGTGTTTCTCACCAGTAAGTGTGCCACAGGGCTCCGCCCAGCTGCTGGCTCAGACCCAGCTGTGGGAGCTCTGACCAGCTACCACATCTCATGGCCCTTCCCTAAAATGGGACCTTGAAGGACCTCCATCTTAGTAGGGCCTTTGACCTGTTTCAAATCCCTGCACTTCTCACTACTCCCTGGCCACCCAAGGCCCTTCACTACGTCCCTTAGCCTTGCCTCTCGCTGACCCCTCCGCCATGTCCCTCAGCCTTGCCTCTAGCTGGCCTTCTGCCCACAGTGGGCTGGGCAGAGAGCCCAGATCAGCCCCTGATGTCTCCCTCTTGTCCTAGTCTACGGAGTTGAGCTGTTCATGAAGGTGGCTGGCCTGGGCCCCGTGGAGTACTTGTCCTCTGGATGGAACCTGTAAGTGGAGCACACAGTCACCCTGGGCAGAGGTGTCCATGTCAGCCACCCTCTTCCCACCCACACCCAAAGGGCAGGCCGGACTGGGGACACACCTGGAGGCTCAGAGGACAGCAAGTTCTGTCTCTGGGGCCACCCACACCAGTCCCCACTGGTCCCCAGGCTCTTCATAGTCATCCAGCGTCTTCTCTTGTATTGAAACCACAAAGGTCATCTCCTCTTGGCTGGCAGTGTAAAAAAATTCTGTCTGGTGGCACAGGCCCGTCTTCCTAGCACTCAGGAGGTGGAGGCAGAAGGATTAGGGGTCCAGGGTCATCCTCTGCTACATAGTAGTTACACCTAGCCTGGGCTATGTGAGACCCTGTTTTTTGCTTGCCTTTGTTTGTGTTTGTTTGTTTGTTTCATATTTTTAAAAAATGTTTGTTTGCTTGAGACAGGGTTTCTCCATGTATCCTTGGCTGTCTGGAACTCACTCGGTAGTCCATGCTGTCCTCAAACTACAGGGATGTGCCTGACTCTGCCTCTCGAGTACTGAGATTAAAGGCGCATGCCACCACTGCCCAGCTGTGAGACCTTTTCTAAAAAAATCAAAACCAAGTGAAAAGGGCCACATGGCCTCAGTGTGGCCCTGGAGGTCGCACATCCTCCTCAAGTTAAAGTTAACTCATGTGCAAAGTCAGACCACACTCACAAGGGCTTGGGTCATCAAAATACAACCAGCCAGAGCAGGAAGAAATCGGGGTGGTGGGGCACACCTGTCGTCTCCTCGTATGGTGGGGCAGAGGGCACATCCCAAAGTCCAGAGTCCAAGCTTTACCTGGACAAGAGAAATACCATATCAAAGCGGGATAAGGGGAGACCAAAGGACAAAAGAGGAATTGGCTGGATATACTCAGTCTGTCATGCCTGAGGCCCTGGGTCCCATCCCTGACACTGTGGCATGAGAAAGTGGGGTGTTTGCCTGCTTGGTGTGTCTCGAGTCGTGGCTTCATTTTCTAGTGTGGCCAGCCATCTAGGGGGCCGCTGAGGCCTAAGTTTCTGCCTTGCCCTTAGGGTAGCACCGGGTCTGCAGAGGCAGCTTCCAGGCACATGCACCCTGGGGTCAGAATGTCCAAGGATGACTCAGACCTGAGACCTGAGCAGCAGCCAGGGACAGCCAGCTATACGATACTGTCCTGGGCACTGTGGGGCTATGCACTGTGGCTGGACAGGCCCATGTGGAAACCAGCTACGAGCAGGGCTGCCAGAGGAGGTGGTGGAAGTCTGTGATATCACTGACAAACTGGCTTCTCCCCCGGCCCCAGGTTCGATTTCTCCGTCACAGCATTTGCCTTCCTGGGACTGCTCGCGCTGACACTCAACATGGAACCGTTCTATTTCATAGTGGTCCTGCGTCCCCTTCAGCTGCTGAGGTGACCTGCAGGGCATGGGAATGGGCAATGGGTGTTGGCGGGTGGGAAGCCTTGCTACTGGCCAAGAGGTTTTCCAGCTTAGTGATAGAGCCTCCATCTTTTTAGCTCGGGCTCTGCAGGAAAGAAGCACACAGTGCTCTTTTGATGGGCAGAGTGGCCCAGCTAGCAGCCCAGGAAGAGGTGCACTGTCCCCCTCCCTTCTTCCCCCCTTTCTCCTCCCCTCCTGTCTCCAGTAAGGGCATCCATCTTACCTTTGAGGGCCTGGAGGGACATCCCTGATCATTGCTTCCTTCTTCAACCTATGTTGTTGGGCACTTTGGTGCAAGCTGTCTACTTTTTCAGGCCCAATGAGGCCCCACTTTCCCATATGCCATCTTCTCAGGGCCTCAGGAGTCAGGACTGCCTTAATCATCTACCATGACCCCACTTCCCGCCATCCCTTCCAGGCCTAGAGCAAGTCCACTGTGACTCATCGCTCCTTTGCACCTATCTTTCTGAGGGTCTCCGAGTGTGACTGCACCCCCTTTTCTGGGCTTGTCGTACTGTCTGAGCTGCTGGCTTCATCTGTCCACTCCAGTAGGGGACTTGCTGCATCTTTTTGAAACCACATAACAC
The DNA here is from genome assembly GCA_028658305.1 of Pachyuromys duprasi. Classification (NCBI taxonomy): domain Eukaryota; kingdom Metazoa; phylum Chordata; class Mammalia; order Rodentia; family Muridae; genus Pachyuromys; species Pachyuromys duprasi. The sequence goes on from CM053766.1 coordinate 107,137,924, forward strand.
CATATGAGAGTAGCACAGTTTGCAGCACCCCAGAGGGTCTTGGCCTGCCCCAGTGCCCTGGGTCTGTCCCATCCAGTGCCATGGTTCATGAGTCACGGGGGGGGGGGGGGAAGTGAGCTCAGCTGTGCAAAGTTTCTCAGCCTTGTCTTGACGTGGGGAGGGGAGGAGTCACAAGGTTCTGGCCCGTGTGAGGAAGCAGGCTGTGGCCATGTCCCTGATTCTATGGTCCCAGCAACACAGTGTTCTCTTTGCTCAGGTTATTTAAACTGAAGAAACGCTACCGCAACGTGTTGGATACCATGTTTGAACTGCTGCCGCGAATGGCCAGGTACTGCCTGCCTCTCAGCCTGCAGAACCAGGAGGCATGAGGCTTGTGGAGGGGTTCAAGGAAAGCGGGAACAAGGAGGCATCTCAGGAAGGCTGGATTCAGGGGCGTGGGGGCAGGGGTCTTCAAAGAGACAGACTGTGGACCATACAGGTCCCCTCGGCAGCACTGGCCTGGCAGAATTGTCTAGTGGGGAGGGCAGGGAGCTGTCGACTTACCACCTGTGTCTACGTTCACAGGTAAGGGGTCACCTGTGAGTCTACCTTCACAGGTAAGGGGTGCATCTCTGGTCCAGGGGCATCTGTCCCTAGTGTCCCCACCCTCCATGAGCCACGCGGCCCCTCCCTCGCAGGCACTTGTCAAAGGTCACTTGGCCATGGCTAGGGGCATGCCTCCCGCAGTCAGTGTCGGGGGACTAGGACGCGCTGCAGCCGCCCCTCTCCCCTCCTGCCCTGACCGCCCTGTCCCTCTGCCTCCCCAGCCTTGGCCTCACACTGCTCACCTTCTACTACTCCTTCGCCATCGTGGGCATGGAGTTCTTCAACGGGCGACTCTACCACAATTGCTGCAAGTAAGTGGCCGAGGGCGGGTGGCCAAGGGCCTGCACAGCGTGGGCTGTACTCCAAGGCCGGACACGCGGCTGGGGGACAGCATGGGAGCCAGCAGCAGCCATCCCTAGTAAGGTTCTCAGACAACACACCCCTCCCCAGAGCCAGAGTAACCCTCACTTCTGAGCCAGGAGATGCTGGGACCCGAGGAGACCAGAGAGAGGACACATGGCAAGAAGGTCACAGGGATGAGCGATGAAGAGAAAGGGTGACACCTCTGTGGCCGTACCCCTCATGTTCTCCCTTCTAAAAAGGAGGCTAACGTGCTCCATGATCACTGTGCCCACTTAAGACTGGCTCATGTGGCCTTGAGCACTGATAGGTCACCAGTGAGCCAGCCGAGGGCTACGACAAGAGTCCATCATGATGGTCACTATAACACTCTAGTGCACTTTCCAGACCTCCCTTCGGGGTCCACGTACCTATCAGGCTGGGGACTTGGGACATAGCCTTGTTAGCGAGCTCTCCGGTGGCACGGGCATCTGACTTTTACAAGTGGAAGCAAGGTTTTAGCAGAAGAGTATAAAGCTAGAGTGTGGCAAGTGGGGCAGCTGGGTCAAAGCCAGGACCCATGGGTAATGCTCCAGAGAAGCCTGGGAGGGGGTACACCGAGAGCCTCCATCTCTCGATACCTCCACCTCCTCCGCAGGTTGCGGGCATGCCCAGTGATAGTGCATGGGATATTAGGGGACAGGGCACTGAGAGACCCCTAGCCAGACCTCGGTGTGCATTGCTTGTCCTAGTGAAGGTGGTCAGTCATCTCGTGACCCTGCTGCCCCTTTGTCTCCCTTGTTAGCACCAGCACAGTGGCTGACGCCTACCGATTCATCAACCACACGGTGGGCAACAAGACCAAGGTGGAGGAAGGCTACTACTATCTCAATAACTTTGACAACATCCTCAACAGCTTCGGTGAGTGGGTCCTGGCGGGTACTCCTGGTCCTGGCCTGGCTCAGAGCTGCACAAGGCCTCACTCTCTCCAGCCACAGGGCGTCCTCCCTGGGGTCCCTTATACAGCAGTGCTGTGTGGTTGGAGAACAGGCAGATCCAGGCTTTCCCAGGCACCGGACCTCACAGAGACAGAGAGATGAGAGGCCCTAGCTGGAGGGCTGTGGTGTCAGCATGGCGAGCCTCATCAATGCCATCAGAGGGGCCCCATCATACAGTTGCTGTTTCAGTAGTCGCAACGCTGAGCAAGGCCCCGGGGCTCTGCTGTGCTCCCCCATTCCTTGCAAAAACCTAATGATGAGAGGGACATCACAGGCCTGGCCATGGCCTCTTGGGGGGAAAGGAGGGCACCTCTTTCTCCCATACATACCCTGCTGCTCTCTCCTCTCTACCAGCCCCAGCCAGCCCTGCCCCACCATGGGCTAAGGCAAAGGGCATGCCTTTAGGGGGATGGGTTGGGTGGTAGGACTCCGTGCAAGCAGTTACTCAGGGTCGGAGGGGGCCTCTGTCCTTGGCCTTAGGTGTATCCTCCTTCCCTTGCAGTGACCTTGTTTGAGCTCACAGTTGTCAACAATTGGTACATCATCATGGTAAGCTCGGAGGCTCCCCCCACCTTTGTCCTCTCTCAGGGCTGGGGTACATTTCTCTGCCATGGGTGTGAGGGGGTCTTTATCATGCAGTGTGGGCAGCACCACTCCTCAGCTCTGTGCTCCTGGCTGTGCACCCTCCCTGACAGCCTCCGGGTATCTGGCTGTTGGTCAGCAGTGTGCCGTGCCAGGCGCTGGGGTGTGTGCCCATAGTGTCAGCTACTTGGGAGGCTGAGGTAGGAGGATCACTGTAGTCCACAGACTCTGTCTCTAAAATACAGAGAGGAGAGTAGGGTGGCTGGGCTTTCCCACCCCTCCCCCACATTTCTTACATTCTCGAAGACTGTGCTGAGCTGGCCTCCCGTCAGCCATGCTGGAGAGGGCTTTGGGCTGATGCCACAGAAAGGAATGCTCAGGTCCAGGGAACAAGAGGCCATCCCCTCAGTGTCCCAGACACACAGGGAGGGCCCCGGGAAATGGATGAGTGCGCTTGGCTTTGGGCCTGGGCTTGACGGGCTAAGGAGACTGTGGCCAATGCTGCCCATGGGCTCGCTCACTGTCTCCTCCAGGAAGGCGTCACCTCACAGACCTCCCACTGGAGCCGCCTGTACTTCATGACCTTCTACATCGTGACCATGGTAGGTCCCTACCACAGCCGTCCTCGGTCCCTCAGGGCCGCAGGGTCGGAGAGGAAGGCAGTCACCGGACAGGGCCACGGCACCCACACACTGCCTCTCCCCGGCCAGGTGGTGATGACTATTATCGTGGCCTTCATCTTGGAGGCCTTCGTCTTCCGCATGAACTACAGCCGCAAGAGCCAGGAGTCGGAAGGTCTGTATAGGTGCCACGCCCTGGGCCCCGGCTGCCTGTTGCCTATCGGCTACACTCTGCCGTCCCATTGGCCAGCCCCACATGCCTGCTCGTGTCCACTGCATCAGCTCAGCTGTGTTGTCTATAGCTCGCCTGTGTCCATTGTTAAAACTCTAATAGCAGAAAAGTGCAAGTTCTAAATGTAAAACAAGTAGCCACCATCATTTCATTCTGAGTGGAGAAGGCTGGGGGCGGGGGGCAGCCCTTTGTCCCCCTCCCAACCCTGTGCAGACTCTGACCAGCACATACAGCTGAGAACCACAGCAGTAGGATCCGTCCTGCTGTCAGCCAGTGCCACATTTTGCTCTAACACCACAGCTCCCGGCTCCCCGTGTGCGCCTTCTACCGCAGCCACACTTCTCTGTAATACACTCAGAACACGGCAGCTCCGGATTCCCACATGTGAGCTCTCTCCTGCAGAGCGGAACAGTGTCCCCTTCTGCGGCCCAGTGGACTGCTATGCTCACCTCCGCCTGCTTGTGCAGCCGCCTCCATTCTTAGCTCAGTGGTCAAGCTGTTTCCATACACAGCCTTCCATGCCCAGGATTCCAACCCCGAACTAAAGAAGGAAAAGGGAAGAAACCTGCCAGAGCTGTCCTCCCATTCCTTCTTGTTCTTAAACCGACATGGTGTCCGGCTAATTGATTTTACATATGCACACAGATGTGCGTGGTTAGAGACAGTCTTGCCATATAAGTGATCCTTCTGTCAGTGCATCCTGAGGGCCACCTGATATTTTTCTCTCTTCTTAGAGACTTTGTCTTCAGGCCCTGTGAGATAAGTGCTCATGTAGCCCAAGCTGGCCTCAGACTTGCTGGGTAGCCAAGGCTGGCCCTCAGATGGTCCATCCACTGTCCTCACGCAGATGCTGAGATTACCACACCCTGCTCTCCCTGACATCCTGTGTCCAGATAAACTGTTGACTAGACATATGTCCCTGACACGTTAGTTGGGTGCGGGGCGGGGGGGGGAAGAGGGGGAGCACCTGTGGCTGGGACAGGGGGTTGGTGCTGCTCAGGAGGGAAGATCCCAACCCCACAGTGGGGGAAAATGGTCATGGGACCCGGCTTTCCCCACCCTCAGTGGACAGCGGCATCATCATCGAGAAGGAGATTTCTAAAGAGGAGCTCCTGGCCATCCTGGAGCTTTATCGAGAGGTGCGGGGAACCTCCTCTGATGTCACCCGGCTGCTCGACACCCTCTCTCAGATGGAGAAATACCAGGTAAGGGGCCACCAGCCCAACCATCTCAAGCTGGTGGCACCCTTGCAAATGTCAGTGGGCTAGGAGCAGCCTCCGTGGCGCAGCCCCAGGCGAGTCACCCGCAGCTACGCATACCTCACAGACTCCCTTCCTCCCCAGCAAAACTCCTTGGTGTTTCTGGGACGGAGATCAAGAACCAAAAGTGACCTGAGCTTAAAGATGTACCAGGAGGAGATCCAGGTAGAGACCGATGCTCCGGGAGGGGCCCTTCTGGTGGGGGATTTGGGAAGGTTCCACGTCCTCTGTGGGACTCAGGACCAAGGCCCTTTGCAGCCTTGATATTTTGATGCATTCCTGGGTGGCCACTCTCCCATCCAGTCCACCGCATGGCCGTGCTGTCCCCTGAGGGTTCCAGTGCCCGCTGTGGTTCATTTTGAATGACAGGAAAGAAGAGGCCTGCAGGAGGCTCTCCTCTCTTCCTGCCTCTTGTTGTCTGATGGGAATAGCCCTTGCTGAGCTCGGGGCAATGGGCATTTTGACTTGGAGGCTTTTTGTTTCAAGAAGGATAAAGTGAGTGTCCCTCCTTCCTGCCTGCCTTTCCTTCCACCATCTCCCAATCTTTCCATACTGGCAGCTGTTAAAAGTCTATAAATGCCATGTGGGTTGACACTGTGCCCTTCCAGCAGAACCCAGAGGCGTGAGCCCTGCTTAGGTTCTTCTTCCCTTAGGGTCTCTAGGACTTCCTGTGCAGCACAGGAAGTCGTGGTCAGCTTCCTTACTGATGCCACTGACTGCACCCCCAAGTGACAGAACAGTCTGTGCCTAGTCTGTGCCTTGAAGAGCAGTGGAGCCCAGGAGTACTCAAGGCGCCTAGAGGCCAGGCCACTCTGCCCAGCCACTCTGGCGGCAGTCTCCCCTGATCTGTTTCTTTAAAGATGGTGGAGATGTTTAACCCTTGCTCTACCAGAGTGCCCCAGGCCCTGGAAGTGACTGGCTCTGCCTCCGCTGTCCTTCCCCCCACCAACAGAGGTCCTTTTGCTGTCCCTCATGGTCTGTGTGTCCCTCACAGTGAGTTTGAGGTGTGGGGCCCATGGCAGGCAAGCCGCCCTCTGCAGTACCCGCTTCTTCTCTAGGAGTGGTATGAGGAGCACGCCCGGGAACAAGAGCAGCAGCAGCTCAAGGGCAGGGTGCCTGGTCCGGCCGCCCAGCAGCCCCTCGCCAGTCGCCAGCGCTCCCAGACTGTCACCTAGCTGGGTCTCATCAAGCCAGCTCTTCTATGCAATAACACCATAGTATTATGTACTCGATGTATGGAAACCATGTGTGTATGAAGACACACTCATATATATGCACATATTCACACACAGAAGGAATAGCCAGGGCTGGTTTGAACTGCCTTGCTCTGTCTTCCTGAGCTCCTTCAGTTAGCTTGGGCTAGAGGACCAGACCTGGCTGAGCCCTTCCTACCATGGAGAACTCCAGAAGCCCTGAAACAGGCTGTGCTGTCCTAGCTAGCAATGCCAGCTTTCTTCCGGGGGGTTACACAGGTGGGTCCCTGGCTGCCTCCCTGCTGCTGCCCCGGGCTTCATCCTGCATTGTCCCCACTAGTCCTGCAGCCACCATAGGTGCCCGTGTCTGGTATTAGGGACAAAACCACTAGAGAGAAACCCCACATCCTGCAGGATATGTGTAGATGACAGAGTGCTAGGAGGTTCCCTTGAGGGATCAGTGCCTGTGGTCCAGTGGGACATCTAGTCAGGCCTCTGCTGGACAGAGATGGCGCCAGACAGCAGAGCACACTCCAACCTTGTTGCTGAAATCCTCTAACAGCCTCCTGGGGAAGCTAGGCCCAGCAGGAGGAAGCCAACAGGACACCGCAGGAATTTGGCCAGTCCCTTCTGTAGGTCGCCTGCTCAGCAGTTAATGTGAGCTGGTGCTGAAGGCAGTGCCCTCCCCACCCTCCTCCTCCACACAGTGTAGTAGATACTGTGTCTGGGGAGGGAGCCACAACACAGAGACCTTAACCGCCCATCCCGGCAGCCACCACACCATGGGGAGCTGCTTTTCAAGAACTCTGGGGCACAATGAGGATGGGCCTTCCCCAAGGTTCTCATAAGCTAGCTGCGTGGGGGAGGAGGGTCAGGTGAGCATTCAACCGGTGCCTTGTGGGAGGGAGTTCTTTTGACATCTCATCAAGGTGGTGGTTAGGTAGTGAGGGGGGCAAAGGCGGTAGAAGCAGGGATGGAACTGTGGTCACTTCATCCCGCTGCTCTGTCCCCTGGGAGATGAGGCACAGAGGCAGGCAGGGTTGGGGAGAGCCAGGGAAGCATCTCTGTCTCCACCTGGCACCCCTGCTAATCTGGCCTTCCATACCCACTGTTGTTTGGGAGTTAGAGTGGGCAGGCATAGGTCCCCTCACGTTCTCCCCGATGAAGAACTCACTCGAGGCCAAGCTGGAAAGCAGGTGTTTTCACTTTAAAGCACAGCCCCTGGGAAAGCCACCAGTTCCCACAGGGGGTCAGGACTGGCAGAGTCCCTTCCAGTTTGAAGGGCTCCCTGGGGCTCAGCTTGGACTCAGGGCCACAGCCCCGTCCCAGAGAAGCTGCTTCATTCGCACAGCTGGGTGCCTTAGTTTTTGCGTATGAGTAGCATTTTGGAAGCAGAAAGAGGGAGGCCTCCAGAAAGGGCCTGGTCATAGGCCCTTATCTACCACCAGGAATTTCAAGTATCCCGCAGCCTTGGAGAGCAGAGCACAGGTGTGTAGACTGGTCTTCAGCCCAATGCAGAGGTACCAAAACTTCTGGGTTAAGCACACACCAGCTGGGTGCCAGAGGGAAATAGGGCTGGCAGACCAAACTGCAGCCTGTCTTGTCGACTAGGGACACCCTGGGCACACCATGCTGAGCCTCAGACTTAGCCAAGCTGGGGGCAGACATAATTGCCCAGGCTGTGAGCTAAGGGCCCTGGGACCCTGTCTAGCCCAGATACCCCTTCCCTCTGTTCAGTTGAGTGGGGACGGGTGGCTCTGTGTCACAGCCTGTGGAACCACGTTTCTCCTGATGGGGCAAAGGCATTCTGTGGGGACAGTGTCCAGCCCTTTCCTCCTTGCTTCCCCTCCCCCACCCCAGCCTTACTGCACACCATGCAGACAATCATTTTATATGGGTCAGGAGCCACGTCGTCGGAAGGTTTTATACAGTGATTTGTTACCTAGGAACCCACTGTGCCCAGATTTCTGGTGTCAATAAAGAGCCTCTGCTTTGTAGACATGGCTGCAGCCTTTGATTCACCTGTCAGTGGGTGATCCGCCCCTGACCCCACCCAACCTTACAGTGACCTGCCCAGGCAAAGAACTGATGAGACCGGAGGGCCTCTTCCAGTACGATTGAAATAGCTCGTCTTTTTATTGTTTTTTAGAAAAAAAAGTCAAATCTAGTTATAGCTGAAGGCAGTCAGGGAATGAGTGGCATTTTTAAAAGGCTGGTCACAGCCCTTGTAATGTCCGGGGGGGGGGGGCACTCCCCCTGGCTCCCCTTGAGGTAGGCACAGGACCCAGGCTGGCTCCTGTTCTGTAGCTGGGGAGCCAGAGTTCTGAATTCACAGTTCGAGCAGATCCACTGTGGCAGCCAGTCATTGGGTAGGACAGGACCCAGGTGGTTTGGGGCCACCTGGGTCAGTACGTGCATTACCGTTCACTTGACCTATTTCCTTTGGCCAGATTGACACGGAGGCCAAGAAACCAGGTGGTTTCCAGGTGTTGGGTCTGTTCAGCCAGTGCTACTACTGTGGGACTCAGCTGGCACTGGACAGTGGGAGGGCCTACAAGGGAAGTACAGGGCTGCCCAAAGCCCAGTAGTAATGGGGCTCCCAGGATGTCTTCCCCAGAACCTCCCATCAAACTCCCGCCGTTTCCAGCTGGGATTGTCCCCGGCAGAGCCAGCCTCCAGACCCCCACATTAAGACTGCTGGGACTTTGCTCTCGCAGTGACACACCACCTTGGGAGCTCCAGTTCTCCTCTTAGAAGCTAGGGGGAATCACCTATGAACTACCAGGCCAAGCAGCTTCAGTCATTCCCTCTTCAAGTGAATCACCCCAAATTCTGTGAGCAGGACCACAACAAGGAAGCTGACGTAGAAGAGGAGCAGGCAGAAGCCGTACGCCTTGCTGAGCTGGAAACACTGAAGCGGGACCGAGACCAGGGAGAAGACCAGGCTGAGCCCCAGGGCGCTGGCCAGCACCCACACCAGTAATCCATCTGGCTCCAGCTGTGGGGAGAGCAGGAGAGGCGGTTCAGTACTCGTCATGGGAGCCGCTTGGGCCATGGGCTCCATGCAGGGGCCAATGTTTAGGTCCTCAGCTCACAGCTGTGGGGTCTGCCATGTAGAATGGCAAGGCTCCGTTGTGTAAATTTCCAGACTTCAAAAGCAGAGGGGACTTTATCTGCTAGCTTCCACTTGCACCTGCTTGGGCTTTTTTTCCTGGCTTTCTGTGTTGCCATGACAGCCATGCATTCCCACACCCTGAGTTTGGGGGTGCTGGGGATTCAAACCCAGGGCTTTGTGCATGCTGGGCAAAAACACCCTGCTAACTGAGTCACATCCTCAGTCACCCAACAACCTTCTGGACACAGAGCCTTTTGCTGTAGCTCAGACTGGCTTTGAACTTGGGGTAATCCTCCTGACTCAGTGTCCCAAGTATTGGGATTACAAGCATGCGCCTGTCTGGTTCTGGCTGCATACTGCTACATGCTGACTGCTGTGTAGCTGAGGACGTGTTCCTACATTAACACACTGGATCAGCAGGATGCAGGAAGCAAGCATAGCAGGGTCTGAGAGGGCCTGGAGTGGGTATGTCGGTTTTGGTAGACCGGTAATAGTACCTAGGTAGCCCCGGGTGAAGTCCCGGCACCTAGGCTGGGTGTGCAGGGTTTGTGTGCTTTGTGCAGCAGCTTCCTGTAGACTGTCACTGATGCATCCTGCCTAGACATCTCACCTGAGGAGACCCACATGCCTACAGTGGCTACCATTTTCCAGCCTTTGAAGGGAGATTGTTGGCAGAATCCCTTGTATAACATACATTGGCCCCACTGGGCATGGTGGCACATACCTTCAAGCCCAGCACTCAGGGAGGCAGAGGCAGAGGCAGGTGGGAATCCTGTTTACAATGCAAGTTTTGTCCTGAGAGTGTTTGCCTACACATGAAGCCCTGTACTGCATAAGCAGGCATAGTGTCTCGAGCTCATCACTCAGGAGGAGGAGGAGGCTGGAGGATTAAGAATTCAAGGCCTTCCTTGGCTACATAGCAAGTTCAAGGCCAGCCCGGGCTACCCAAGAGCCTGAATCAAAAAGAGGGAGGGTGGCCAGGGAGATAGCTCAGTGGGTAAAAACAGCTTCCTGCACAAACATGGGACTCTGGTCCTGCACAAACATGGGACTCTGGGTTTGGACCCCCTAACAAGCCTGCAACCCCAGCACTAGAGGGGTAGAAACAGGAGGATTGCTGCTGGGGAGCCCCAGGGTCAGTGTGTACCCTGTCTGGAGGGACTGAGGAAGAGGGCCACAGGAGGTCACTTATTGTCTGCCTTCAGCTTCTCTGCCCAGGTCTATATAACTACATACCACGCACACACACAGAGCAGATCCCAGGCCTAGGGGTGCAGTAGTGCTATGATGCATGACCAGCATGTGTGGGCCATAGATCTGACTCCCCGGCTGCCACAGATTGCAGATTCCCAGACCCCAGGAACGCGGACTATCCTGTGAGTTTAAGATCCTTCTCTCAGCATGCTGGGCCCCACCTCTCTTCCCTGCCCTCCCCTGCACCCCCACCCCCCATGGATAGTACTGGGATCTGACTTCCAGCTTTGGCCCTCACCCCACGAATGCTTATCCAGGAAGTCAGGGTATGTCATCACTCCATTTCAATGACAAGGCCCAGAGATGCCCCACTCTGCACACAGCAGAAGATTTCAGACCAAAGCCTCAGGCCACCTCCTGCCCATTCCACGAAGGCTGTGCCTTAATAACTTCCCTTGCAAGGAAACTCCTTTCAACCCCTATGCAAAAGATTTTCAAGGTATTCTGTAATCACACTAGCCATCCCTCAAAGTAATTAGCTCACCTTCACCTCTGAAGCATGGTTCCGGGCGATCTGCAGCAGGCAGCCCAACCCTACACCCACCAGGATGTCTGCAGCCAGTTCAGGAAGCTTTAGTGGAGCCCATGCCCAACCTTGCAGCCCTATCTCACAGTGGTTCACCCCAATACCGTGGTGCTAAGGCCTCTAATAAAATGGGTGTCAAGAGCCCAGTTTGCCCTCAGCCTGTGAGTCAAGCAGGGTGTCTGAAACGCCCGATACCTGTGCACACTCAGCAGACTGGGAAACTGAAGCTAAGTAACCACACCCCTGTGCCACACAGGAAATGCGGCTGGGGCAGGCTAAGGGACAGGGCCACTTCTGGATCACTCCAGGTTGCTTCCTTTGTACTAACCTGAGGGTTAGGTTGTCACAAGAGTCCGACAAGGCTAGACTCTCAAGTCCCCCATCTACAAATGCAAAAGGGAAGCCACAGGTCCCTGGCCAGTCCCAAGGGTGGGGCTGAGTCTGCCTGTGACTCTCAGAGTGGGGACACCACACCGAGGTTCAGAGAAGCCCACAAAGGATACTGAAAATGATGCCACCAAAACAGGCGGAGAATGCCATCCGAGGGTAGCCTTGGCGGGCCAGTGTGAAATCTGAGAACACATCTGCACAGAGAGAATGATGGGCTATGAGGGGCAGGCTCCTGTCTACACAGCTAGTGAGTCAACAAACACTGGGAAAGGCTGGCTGGGGGAGCCAGAATCCTCTAATCCCCTTTAGCCATTCTTTCTCACCGGGAGGCCCCTTAGGGGTGTAGCACTGTACCCTGAGACCTTCCCTGAGGTCTCCCAGGACTTCATGTGCTTTAGGTAAAAGAGCTGAGCTGAAGACATCTAGGTTCTGGACTCCCAGCTCACGCTGGAATGTTCCTGTTCAGTGTGCAACCTCCTCAACCACAATTGGCCACTGTGGCTACACAGGTGCTATAGGTGTGTAGACGTGACAGCTGGTGTGTCACACCCCCACGTGTACATTAAACACGGTTGGCTGAAATGGGTTTTCTGTCTTGCCTGAACTCTGGGATGCTGCAGAATGATATTCCTGCCCAGTGGTGGTTTAGTGACAGGCCGCCAACCCTCGGTGACAGCCACTTAAGAATGACAGTGGGCACAGAGGAAACACACAGTGGCTAAGGAAGAAAGGAGCACCCCGGAGCCCAAGTCACCTCCAATGCTGTTGCCCCAGGCCAGGAGGGTGAGCCCTAGGACGGTGTTGCTCAGGCGGAAGACCACGCCCAGGGACCTCAAGATGTTCACCACCTCAGTGGCAGCTGCGTTGATCCACAGGGCGCTGGTCAGGAAGCCCAGAAAAGCAAAGAGCTGCGGAGAGAATGGATCCTGATAGGAGCCCAGCCGTCCCCGGCAGGTCACAGCCTCAGGTTCCTCAATGTAAACCGGGTAGCAGGTACCTGCAACTCAAGGTGTGACCCAGTGGCAGAGAATTTGCCCGATAGTACTTAAGCCCTATGAGCTTGCAGTGACTTCATTCGTGCATGTTAGTCAGGGGAGAGCTTTCAGGAAGTCAGTTCTCTCCACAGTGTGGCTTCTGGGGCAAAGCTCATGTCATCAGACTTTTTGGCAAGTGCTTTTACTCACTGAAACATCTTGCCAGCTCTAATTTTTCGCCTATTAGTAACTATTTAAAAGTGAAAAACTTGAGTCAGGTGGTTGTGTTAATCACAGTATTTGGGAGGCAGAGACAGGTGAGTAACTGTGAGTTCAAGGACAGCCAGGGTTACTTAATAAGACAGTGTCTCAGAAAAAAAAATATTTTTAAGTGAAAAATTTGTTCACACCTTGAATCCCAGCACTCAAACCGCAGAAGCATGTGTATCTCTGTGGGATTGAGTCTGAGGCCAGGCTGGTCTACATAGTGAAACCGTGTCTCAAAAAGCAAAAACCTTGGGGCTGTGGATACGGCTCAGTTGGTGAAGTGCTGACCTAGCAGGTGCAAAGCCCTGGGTCTGAGTCCCAGCACTGCCTGTTCTCAGCACTTGGGAAATGGAGGCAGGAGAATCAGAAGTCCAAGTTCCTCCCTGCCTACATAGCAAGCTTGAGGCTAACCTGGGCTACGAGAGACCGTATCTCAAAACAGTGAAACAAGTGAGCTTAAAGTTTTGGAGGAAACAAATCTCTGGGCAAAACACCTGAACATCACACAGAGACCCGCAGGCCGGGAAGAACAGAACGGGAAGAGAAATGCCTGGCAGTGAGTCTGCAGACATGAGGGTGAGCAGCTGCTCTCTCGGGCAACAGCCCAAGTTCCTCAGAAAGCAAAACACAGTCACCACAACCTTGTGACCCCCCTCCCAGCAGAGCACACAATGACGTAAAAACATCTGCACCAGGCTTTTAACCAAACACTTACAAGGTTTTTCTAGTTAGTATTTAAAAGTAAAAATGTTAAACATATATTATTATATTTATAATAGCTGAACAGCCAAAGCAGAGGGCATGCTGTCACTGAGAAACGGCTGGGGCCGTGGTGGTGGGAAGGAGAAAGCCAGCGTCTACAGGTTGTCTCTGACCTCCACAACCACACCATGGCTCATACACACACACAAAGACACACCAAAGTAACAAAACAAGTTTTTTAAGGAAATACAGAAATGGGGGAAGAAAGCTCCAGAAGAGGCAAATCTAGAGAAGAGAGAGAGCTGCTCCCGGCCTCCACAGTTCTAAGGAGGTCACATGTCTGGATGCTGACTGGTGGTGCTCACACAGCTCTGAATGTGACAAACCCATTAGCGGTTAGCGCTGGGGCGCAGCTCAGCAGGGCACTGGCCTAGTGTGCCTGAGTTCTGTCCTCAGCACCGTGAAACACAACCAAAACCCATGTGGGGGCACACACCTGATCCCAGCACTGGGAACTGGGGGCAGGGGGTGGGTCATGAGTTCAAGGTCATTCTGGGTTACAAAAGGCTTTGTGCCAAAAACAAACAAACAAACAAAAACAACAAAATAGGGGCTGGAGGAGTTGCTATGCAACTAAGAAGGTACACAAAGAATGAAGATCTGGGTAGCCCATAACCACAGGGACTCCCGTTCCAGGGGATCCAGCGCCCTCTGCTGGTCTCTTAGGGTATCAGGCATGCACTTGGTGCACAGATACACATGGAAGCAACTCATGCACAGAAAATAAATAAACCTAACCCCCCCGAAAATAATGGAACAAACAAAAATAAGAAACAAAGCATAAAAGATTGACAAGTATTTGAGTAACATCTCAATAAAACAAGCCCATTTTGCTCAAAGTAAAAAGAAGCTCGAACAGGCAAATTGGCTTGGGCCTCAGCTCCCCTGTAGGGTACACTTTGCCATTTACCAAACCACCCCAAAAAACACACCCAGGCCACCCATTGGCCTCCAGTTCTTACCCAGTGCAGTCTAGGAGGTTCTCTGTTAGATGTGGCGAAGAAGGTCACCGAAGCCAGGGCTGTGCCCACAATCACCACCACAGCCCAGATGGGAAGGAGGCCTCCGATCTCATAAAGGCCATCTGTAGGGCAAGAAAGCGAGCTGGGATCCCCCAGCCTTGGCTCCCCACTCTCTCCCTTGAGCCCCCACAGTGACACAGGGGCGTTGAGTAAGTTCAGAAGTTCAAGGCCAGCCTCAGCTACACAGAGAGTTCAAGGGTTGCCTGGGATACACAATACACTGCCTCAAGATGCCGGAGAGAAGGAGGGGGCAGCATGCTGAGGAAGCAGCCTAGCTTGCGCGAAGCCTAAGTTTTCTTCTCCACTATCACACAACCAGAAATTGTGGTGCAGGCCTATATTCTTAGCACAAGAGAGATGGAGGCAGAAAGAACAGGCAGTTCATGGTCATCCTCTGCTAGGTAGTAAGTTCAAAGCCAGCCCATACATATTGAACCTTAAATTAAAAAAAGTGAGAACGGGGGCTAAAGCACAGGCATATTCACATTTAGCTGTGTGAGGCCCTGGGTTCCACCCTTGAAAAACGCCTCCATGACTACAAACCAGGCTGCAGACTTGCCCTGGCAGGAGGCAGGGACAGAGGCTGCAGGGGACCAGGCTCCCAGGCAACCCCATCTCCCTCCCCGCCCCCCCCCATCCTTCCATAAACTGGCCACACACTCACACAAACATGGTTCTGGGTTCACCCTGGCCTGGCAATCAGGTGATGCTCACCCATGCCTTTGCCCTCAGACTCCCACCTCACTGACCCTGGTTGAGGGGAGAGTCCCCAGGAAATAGGGAAATGAGCAGCGTGAGTTACCTCAGAACACAAGAAAAGACACGGGTAAGACTAGAAAGTGCCTGGGGAGTCTGTGTGCTCCTCAGCCGGAACAAGGCAGAAATGCAACTGCCATTCTGGGAATGATGGGGAAAGCCAATGTGGTGGGGGGCAGCGAGTCACGCTGAGGGCAACGTAGGGCCCTGGGACCACACCCGCTGCTCATGCCCATTTGGAGAGACATCTCTGGGCTCTGGCCAGGTTTTCCTTCAGGACCTTTGTCTAGACTACAAGATGATAAAGCTGGATTTGGTGTGAGGTCTCCCATTCTGTAATTTTTTTTTTAAGACAGGGTCTCACTGTATAGCCCTGGCTGTCCTGGAACTCATTATATAGACCAGGCTGGCCTCAAATTTAGAAATCTGCCTCCCAAGTGCTGGGGTTGATTGAAAGTTTGCTACCATGCCCAGCCTTGTTCTTGAATTTAAAATTTTTTTCAATGTTTATTTTTATGTGTGTTGGTATTTTGCTTGTATGCATGTCTGTATGAAGGTGTCAGAGCCCTGGAACTGGAGTTATAGGCAGGTGTGAGCTTCCATGTACGTGTTGGGGATTGAACCTGGGTCCTCTGGAAGAGCAGCTAGTGCTCTTAATCACTGAGCCACCTCTCCAGCCACTTTTTAGGTTTCCCTGTGTAGCCTTGGCTGTCCTGGATTCGCTTAGTAGACCAGGCTGGCCTCGAACTCATAGAGATCCACCTGCCTCCGCCTCCTGGACTGCTGGAATTACAGATATGCACCACCGTACCCAGCTTTTTCCTTTCCTTTTTCTTTAAAGAACTGGACATGAAACCCAGCACCTCAGGGCTAGGCAAGTGCTCCACCTG
>CM053766.1:107153787-107232258 GCA_028658305.1 Pachyuromys duprasi
CCACAGGCAACTGGGGGAGTGGGAGGAGTCAGTGGGGTGGAGTCAGGGAGGAGTGGGAGGAGTCAATGGAGTGGGCGGGGTCAGTGGGGAGTAGAAGGGTGTCAGCTGGAGGCGGCAGGTGGGGAGCTTGGGGGATGTTCAGCAGCTCTGAGAGCTCTGGTACCGCAGAGCGCCCACAAGCAGCCCCAGCTCCACGCCTGCACACGCACTGTCCCATCTCTGCTCTGCCTCCTCAGTGCCAAGAATAGAGGCATGCCGGACACACTTCTTTTATGCAGTGTACTGACAGGACCTAGGCCCTCATGTGTGTCAGGCAAGTGCTCCACCAACAAGCTATGTCCCCAGCCCCATGATCGATCCCCATTTTATACCGAAGGACACTGGGGCTCCAATGACGTCATAGCTACAGGCCTATAAACAGTTCATTCGCTATTCCTGAAACTAAGAAGGCCTAAAATCTACCCAGGCCACTAGATGGGTTTCCCTATCCAGGGCAGACACTTTTCTTCCTCTATAGAGGGTAGACAGCCCTAGGTCAGGTCACCAGCCAAGGTTAAGGACTCAGTTTCCCCACTGCATCCCAGGCTGGCCATTAAAAGGGCATTTCAGTGGGCTCCAGCTGAAAGGTCCCAGTGGCCAGGTGTGGTGTCGCACACCTTTAACCTCAAGACTCAGGAGACAGAGGCAAGTGGATCTCTGGGAGTTCAAGGTCAGCTGGGTCTACACAGCGAGTTCCAGGACAGCCAGGACTACACAGTAAGACCTGTCTCAAAAACAAAGGCCCACACTGTGTTACAGTCATGAGGCTGGGAACCTGGATCCTGAGTCCCCGATTCTTACCTTGGCCACCTTCAAGAGTCTGAAGGCCATCGTCTGAGTTCTCCACTTCCTGTAGTCCAAGGGATTCAGGGCTTGGATCAAGATCTGGGCAGTGGTCTCCTGACCCAGCAATAGAGGCCGGTATTCATCTCCTGTGTGACCAGGCAGGGCAGATGTGGCTGAGAGGCGCATCCAGAAGGCCTATTCTCTTTGCCTCCCCTGCCCTCCCAGGCCAGCAGAGGTCCCCTGATCCCCAGCTGAGCTCAGGGAAGGCTGGTCCCCTGGTGTGCTTAATCCCATGGGCCCAGGCCTCACCATAGTCATAGCTGTTGGTGTTGGAAGATACCCGATCCTCCTCTGAATCAGACAGTATCTCTGTAGGAAACAGGAGCAGGGAGGGCATGGTCAACATATCCTATGACATCCCAGAACCCTCCAGTACCATGCTGGGTCAGGGGGTCACCTCTGGGACAAGGCCGAGTTAATATGTCATTGTCCAGGCCTTCCCTCCTCCCTCCATCCCTTCCTCTTTACCCGCCTCCTTCCTTGGCAGGGTTTCACATAGCCCAAGCTGACACTGAACTTCCAGCCTTCATCCCCCTCAAGTGCTGGGATAATAGACGTGCACCCCCTTGCCTACTTTATACAGTGCGGGCAATGGAACCCAGGACCCTGTCCATGCCAGACATACACTCTGAGTCCTTCATCTTAGCTTTCTCAGCAATGGCCACACATACTCAGAAATCCCTACACTGTGGGAGCATGACATTTCAGGCTGTGGCAATGTGTAGTTCAATACCGAACAGGCAGGTTAGTTCCTGGTGGCTACACTGCTTTTCTCTCTTTCTCTCTCTGTCTCTCTCTGTCTCTCTCTTTCTGACTGTGTATTCTAGGCTATCCTAGAAGTTTAAAGATATATAATATATATTATACATATTTTTAAATATATAGGGGCATGCATATACATGTACACATGTCCTAGAGCACCCATGTAGAGGTCAGAGGACAATTAACAATTGGTTTTCTTCTTCCCATATGAGGACCCCCGGGGATCAAACTCAGGTCGTCAGGCTTGGTGGCAAGCCTCACCTTTACTTGCTGAGCCATCTTGTTGGCCCTAGCCTGGAACTTCTGATTTTCCTGCTGCTGCTTCCCATGTGCTGGATTACAGGGGTGTGCCAGCACACCCAACAAATAACTACGATGCTTTTTGTTTTGTCTAGAATGATCCTCTAAAGTTCCAGCTCTCATTAGGCCTGGAACCTGAGAAGAGAAGCCTCAGGGGAAAGTGCCTCCTCTCCTCCCCTACTAGACCAGGGCAGGCACAATCTTCTTTCTGCCCCTCTCTGACCTCGGCCTCTCTCAGAATCATTTGTCTCTTCCCGGACACAGCAGAGGGACAGGCTCTGAATTCTATCCAACATCTTGCTTAGAATTCTAAGCTTGCTTAGGAAGGGAAATCCCAGCAGGCTTCCTGTAGGAGGGTCCTCGGCCCCTGCTCTACGTCAGAAATGAGACAGTGCTGCCCTCTGCAGGCTCCCAGCTAACACAGACAGGCTTTATGCAGCCGGGGAACAGAATGGTCTATGTGTTCCCGGGTGTGGCCTTCCGAGTCTGAGTTTGCGCCCGTGGCTGAAGCACTAGTTCTGGCCTCACTCCACCTCCTTGGCCTTGGGAGGATTGGATTTCTCCCCGAGTCTGAGGCTGTGAAGCAGAAGTGTCCCCAAGGGGATGAAACCAAATGACATGCCTGGCATGCCGTAAACACTTGAATCCTGTGTGCTGCTTGTGTCTGCGTGTAGTGTGGGCATTTGTGAGTGCATCTGTTTGCGTGTGAGCATGCGTGCGTGTGCGCTTTCTGCGGACCTTGTGCATGCTGGGTATTTTTGTGTGTTTTGAATGCGCTATGTACACGTGTGCATGTATCGTGGGTGTGGTGCAGTTGTGCGTATGGTTGTACTTGTGCTCTATACACACGCCTATAGGGTCGGTTCATATGGACTCTTCCCAAGGACAGAGATGCCAACTGTGACCCTGGACGAGAAGGTTCTGCGCTTTGCTGGCACAAACCAGGGGATGGCTATGGCCCGGGCAAGGTGGAAATTGCAGGGAGAAAAGATGACCAGGCAGGAGACAGACTGACCTTGGGGGACATGACGAGGTAGCAGAGGCGCCCAGTCCCCTCCTTCCCCTCGTGGAGGTTCCTTACCTGGTGTCTCTGGCATGGAATGGGCCAGAGAGCTGCTCCGCTGCCGCTGGTAGACCCAAGTGCACAGGATGACTATGGCCACATAGAATACGTAGAGGCCCAGGTAACCTGCAGGCAGAGGGGCAGACCATTCCCGGGTGGCATCCAGGCTGCAGGTGTCGGCCTAGCACGCTTACTGGTGGGCGAGCGGCTGTCTCTGCAGCCATACCTTGAGCTTAGTATTTGAGGTCCACCTTTCAGGCCTATATGCCTTGGAGCCCCTCCATCAGAGAAGATGGACAGTAACCGTTAACCCACCATGGAGGAAGTTAGAGTCTGAGATATGGTCTCCAATATCTCCCCACTGGGCTACCCTGTCTCTGGCCTATTGCCTTGTATGGCTAGAATGCATGCCGAGTAGTTCCAGCTTGCCAGGCTCCCATTTACCTACCCCCACCTTCTTGCCGGGGAAATGGGGGAGTCCCTGACCTTCCTATCGGCCTCTCTTAATCAGAACTGAGCAATTTTGCTATGAGGCCCCTGAGGTTGCGCTCACATCGGAATGAGTTCTGCCCTCCCTTTGCTTATCACTTGCTGGTCTCAGTAGTGTTTGTCACTTTGAATCAAGTCAACCTCTCTGTCCTCAGACATTTCCAGAGACTCTGTCCTGGACTGCCCCCGACTGCTCACCCAGTGCCCACGCCAGCGTGATCCTGCCGAGATAGAGTGCAGTGAAGGTCAGGAACACAGCCACCATGTAAAAAGCGATGTCCCTGAGGAACGGCCTGGAGGCGGCCGTGAAGGGATGTAGGATGGTGATGCCCCCAGCTACCACAGTGGTGACAAGCACCCCTGCGCCTGAAAGACAGCAGGCCAGAGCTCAGGAGCCTGCACCCAGGGGATCCCCACACCACCATAGCCAAGGGCAGCTGTGCTCACCAAACAGAGCCCCGATGGCCAGCCCGGCAGTACGAGGGTCTGAGAAAGCCACCAGTGCACTGAAGATATCAGGGGCACCATTCCCAAAGGCCAGGAAGGTGACACCATGGGGAAGTATGTCAAGGGGTTCCACGCAGACCATTTCCTGGCACCATCTCTGCCACCCTGTGTCCCTGCCCCACAACCTCTGCTCCAAGGAGCTAGATCAAAGGATACTGCCACGTTGTGGGTGAGCTTGAGGCTGGTGGAGATGGCTGACAGGTTAGGGCAGAAGCTAGGGGAGGAAGAGCCAACTGTCAGGGTCTGCAGGGAGGGAACTCGGGCAGTAAAGAACCTGCCTTGTAAACATGAGGACCTGAGTTCAATCCCCAGGACCCAAGCAAAAAGAGGGACATGGTGGCGTTGTCTTTGTAACCCCTACTGCTAAGGACGCAGGGGTTCACTGGCCATCCAGTCTAGCTCAATCAGTGAGTCCAGGCTAGTGAGAGAGTCCATCTCAAAAACAAAAGAATGCTTAGCATCCTTAAGAATAACACCGGAAGCTGGAATGTGGTGGCACGCACCTTTAATGCCAGCACTCAGGAGGCAGAGGCAGAGGCAGGCGAGGCCAGGCTGGTCTACAAAGCGAGTTCCAGGCCAGCCAGGGCTACACAGAGGTATCCTGTCTCAAAAAACAAAACAACAACAACAACAAAAGCAACACCTGAGATTGACCTCTGGTGTCCATAAGCACGTGCATACACACGCCTGAGGACCTTTCGCCAAACATGGCCAACTATGAGCATGCTCACAGTGACTGGCCCCTGCCCCATCATTTCCCAAAACCAGATCACTGGATTTCAGCTCCCAGGATTACATTTTCCCATCTGTAAGCTGTATACGATCCCAGGCTACACTCACAACTTGGCTGCGGTGACTCCCAGGATCAGAAAGAGGTAAAGCAGCCAGAAAACCTGGTGGGGACCAGAAAAAGGGACAGTTACACCCCTCCAGAGACACATGTCCCTTGCCAGGTCCCCAGGGCACAAACTCACATAGAGGGTGATGGCCAGAGGGAGGAGGTTCGGGGCAAAGTGGCAGAAGAGGCCCTCGAGGTAGTCCAGGTAGCCTCCGTCACTGTGGCAGTCGGGATTCATCCTGACGAAGTTGCATCGGTCAGAAGTGTTCAGGCCACACACAGAGCGACACTGTGAAAAGGGAAGGCGGGGATATGGGTAACAGAGACACCAAGGGAGACCAGATTGTTTTTTCTAATTTTTTTTGTTGTTTTTGTTTGTTTGTTTTGGTTTTTTGAAACAGGGTTTCTCTGTGTAGCATGACTGTCCCGGAACTCGCTCTGTAGACCAGGCTGGCCTCAAACTCATAGTGATCCACCTGCCTCTGCCTCTCTTGAGTGCTGGGATTACAGGAGTGTGCCACTCCCCCATCCACCCCTGCTGGGAGACTAGATTAAACCAGTCTCAGCACTTGAGCATGAGTTCCCCTCAGCCTGTCCCTAACCTGCTCACACACACACAAACACATGCACATACACAGACATATATGACTAGATCTCCTGTCCCCCTCCCCACCCCCAGACATTATGACTAGATCTGCTGTTCCCTGTTGCCAGTTTCAAGCAAACACATCCTTACGGAGACTTCCCCTTTCCTTTACATTAGTCAAGGTCCTATCACTTGGCTGGTTTACAGAACTCAGGATACCCTGGGTCTCCTTTCTGCATTTTGCTTTATCTATAATCAACGTCACATACTAGCAACATCAATAAAGATAAAACATGGAGGGCTGGAGAGATTGCTCAGTGGTTAAGAGCACTGAGTGCTCTTCCAGAGGTCCTGAGTTCAATTCCATGGTGGAATCACATGGTGGCTCACAACCATCTGCAATGGAATCTGATTTCCTCTTCTGGTGTGCATGAAAACAGAGTGTTCATATACATAAAATAAATAAACAAATCTTAAAAACAAAACAAAAGATAAAACATGGAGAGTGACCTGAGTACACCAGGCACAGCGCTTGCTTTAAACACACATGGGTCCTGTGTGGCTGGAACAGAGTTGAGTCCTTGGTAAGGAAACTAAGACAACGAAGGATCCACATGGGGCATAGTCTGCTGGGAGCAGGGCAGACAGAGAGACAGACAGACAGGCTCTCTGTAGCTCCCCCTAACCCTCCCCTCTTTCCTTCCTCCCCTCCACAGTTGCCTCCTTTTCTGGTTCTGCTTCTTTTAAAAAAAAAAAAAATCAGAGACGGGGCTAGTGGCACATGCCTTTAATGCCAAAAGGGAGGCAGAGGCAGGCAGATCTCTGAATTAGAGGCCAGCCTTGTCTACAGAGCAGTTCTAGGAGAGCCAAAGCTACACAGAGAAACCCTGTCTCAAAAAACCAAAATAAATAAATAAAGTCAAGACTGTTTATCCCTGGCTGTCCTGAAACTCAATGAGTAGGCCAGGCCGGCCTTAAATTAACAGAGATGTGCCTGCCTCTGCTTTCGAAGTGCTGGCATTATAGAGGCACATGTGGGATTCCAGGGCCGGGCAAGCCACTGTTCACCCCCCTGTCCCCTGCCTCACTGCCTTTCAGAGGACATCAGCATTCTCAAGCCCTCGAAGACACTAAGAGTCTCCCCCAGGGAGTGACTCATATGGCCCACTGTGGACTTCCTCACACATGACTCCCTGCACGGTCAGAATATTTTGTCAGGGAAAGGCCCTAGAAGTGAAAGTGCTGAGTTGTGTTGTGTGTGTGCGCCTGTGTACGTGTGTGTTTCAGGCTGGGCTGAGATGAGAGGGACTAGAATCTCAACAGTTCCAGTGTTAGAGAGGTCAGTGTGTGGGATAGCATTATAGGAGCAGGGAGGATAGGAAAGGATGAAGCCAGAGAGCAGCGCTGGTACCCGCCACCGTGACCCCGGGAGCCCCAGCCTAGGGGAGGGAATCAGGAATGGTCAAGCACCTCTCCTCTGTCTCCAGTGGGGATGCTTGGAGAATTTGAGGAGGGGATCTTATGCGCAGGCTGGCCTAGAACATACTATGTGCTGGGGATGACCTTACATTTCTGATCCTCCTGCCTCCACCTCCCCAGACGTGCACCACCACGGTTTATGCAAAGCTGGGGGAGGGAACCCAGGGCCTTGCACACCCGTGACAGCGCTCTGCGAATGCATTCTATGAGCAGCTCATAGTCTGAAAGTACCCCACTGCGGGCTCACAGAGTCGGTCCTACCCCACACCCAGCACGTTAGCGGCAGGTCTGCCACACTTGGGGGGGAGGGGCATCGCCCTGTTGGACACAAACGGCCTGGGAAATAGTTCAGTGGATTTTACTTCCAAGAGTGAGAAACTGAGGCACGGAGAGAAGGGACAACCTGCCCCTGCAACCACACAGCCAGCTATTGTTGAATGTGTTTTACCCAGCTCGGCCCGACAGCACCCGGCTACTGACCCAGCACAGTGACACCTCTTGTTCGGTCTCCCTCATCCCCATCCTTAGGGTCAGCCTGGAAGGACACACATACACACACACTCTCTCTCTCTGGACACACTCTCTCTCTCTCTCTCTCTCTCTTTCACATGCACGCATGCGCACACACAACATAACATGGGGAGACATATATTCTCACTGTCTCAGCGACAACAGAATGAGTCAGCGAGGCAAGTCTTGGGATGGTGGCCTCCTGCCACACGGCTTCACTGAAGGAAATCCCTCCCTCTCCCAGGCCCAGACCTCTCCCAGCCTGCTCTCACTCAGTCTGCAGTAGAGGGTGGCACCCTGCTGGGTCTGGCCTAGGCCCTAGCCCTCTCTTTCCTAAGGCTCCACTTTGGCCCAGGAGAACTCAGAGGACGCTAGGCTCAAGGGTCACGCACAGGCAGCCAATTCTGTGCCTGGGAGCCACACAGATTACAGAAATATCAAGCCCACAGGGCCGATTGGCATTCTGGGAAGTCACATGTCCTTCTGAAGGACATCCAAGTTCTAAAGCAAAAACAACCTCCTGCCCCACAGAATCTACTAGGCCAGGCAAGAGGCAAATGTGGCCTGGGACCACAGCACCTCCTTCTAGCCAGCAGGGCCATTGTGAAGGACAGTAAAAGCTGGGTGGTAAGGAGCCCCTGAGTACCCAGCTGTGTGACCTCTGCTAAACAGCGTGCTGTCTCTGAACTCTGGTTTCCTCACTCAAAGTGTTCTGGCCACCGTAACCTTGATGCCATTTGTGCCTACATGCTCCCTACCCTCCCTCTGTGGTCCAGAGCCCTCTTGATTCCAGAAAGAGGCCAATCAAACAACTGGGAAGGCAAGACCCTTCAAACCCCTTACACTCAGTCAGCAGCAGCCAAGAAAGCCCCATGCTTTTGTGTGCTGAGCACACACACATACACACACCAGTAAAAAAAGAAGCTACAACAAGGGTTTGAAATTCCTGAAATAGAGACATCATGCCGAGCCACCCGCTTCTGACGGGGTCTTCCTCCTTTCTTCCTCTTGCACAGTATTCCAGCCAAAGTTTGTGAAAAAAACTCATCTCATGAGGCAGAGGCAGGCAGATCTCTGAGCTCAAGGCCAGCCTGGTCTACATGTTGAGTTCCAGGACAGCCAAGGCTACACAGAGAAACCCTGTCTTGAAAACCCAGGAACAAAGAGAAGAAAAAGAAAACCCCACCTCTCGGAGGCCTTCTCTGATGGCCTAAGGCAAAGCAGCTGGCCTTGCCAGCTCTCAGCACACCCGCTCTTTTGTACTTTATGTTATTCTACAGTTTATTTCTTGGCCTGTTTCCAGAGCAGTGGAAACCACAGGGGGGCGGGGGATGGCTCCAGAAGTTCTCTGCCCAATTCTTGCACACTGTAGGGGCTCAATGAACATTAGGTACCCTGCTGGGCACGGTGGCACAAACACTTTAGTCCCAGAACTCAGGAGGCAAAGTTCCAGGCCAGTTTGTGTTTATACTGAGACCCTGTGTAATACACACACACACACACACACACACACACACACACACACATACCAGCTACTAGTATGGCAGCTAATGTCTGTAATCCCGGTACTCAGGAAGCTGAGACAGGAGCATTAAACATTAAATTTGGAGTTTCTGAGTTTAGGGCCAAACTGGGCTACAGTGTGCGAGTTCCTGTGTTAAAAGAAGGAAGAAAAAAAATAGAAGAAAGGAAGGAAAGAAGGAAGGAAGGAAAGAACGGAGGCTGCAGAAGGGCATACACTGAGGGTGGTGGCCCTCAGGGTCCTGGCACAGGGCAAAGCCTCCAGCTCGGAGGCTGTTGATGGAGTCTGGCCTGGGAGATGATGCCATCAAGAGGAAGGTTTGGTTTGTCACAAGGGAGCCACGGCGCTACTTCACTCGCAGCCAACTTCACAGCCTTGACCCTCAGAATAACAGAAGTAGCAGCCAATTTTATAAGCCCAGTAACTGCAAACCACCCACCTGGCTGTAAAACGGGTTAATTGGCCCATTGCCTCCTCAGAGGGCGGGGTGAGGGCACCGCTGCCCTTGAACTGGTGTGGGCGAAAAGACTCTCAGCACAGGGGGCTCAAGTGTGTGATTTCTGACACAGGAAATACAGGTGCCAGGGCACGGCACAGTGGGAAGAAATCCATACTAGCATGCTAGTGAGGCCCCGGATTCAACCCACAAATCCAGGAATGGTACACACACCTAGAACCCCAGATCTCAGGCAGTGAAGGCCTGGGGACCAGTTCAAAGTCATTCTCCCCTATGTACTGAGTTTGAGCCAGCCTGGGAAATTGAAACCCTGTCTGATGAAGAAGAAAAAGGGCTGGCTGGGTGGCCAGTGGTCAGAGCTGCTCATCCTGCAAGCATGAGGCCTGGAGTATGGATGCCCCAGAAACCATGTCAGTGTTGGGTAAGCTGTAATTCCAGCCTTAGAAGGAAGAGGGGATCCCTCGCACAAGCTGGCTAGCCAGACAAGCCATACCAGTGAGCTCTGGGTTTGACTGCGAGAGGCTGTCTCAGTGAGGACAATGGAAGACCCAGCCATCCTGATGTCGACCTCAGGCTTCCACATGCTCACGCACATGAGCTCACGTGCACCCACCACATGTAACCTTCCACTCAGATACATATGCACATACTTATATAACACATACCACCAAAGAAAAGGAAGTACAGGTAGGGGACTCCAGGTGTCCCTGAGCAGCCCCTGCCTTGCCATCCACTGTGGTCTCTATTCCCCTGCCTCTGCAGCTGTCTGTCTGCCTTTGTCTAGCCCCGGTACCTGTCACTCCTCCCCCAGAATCCCCAATCAAATCTCTGCTCGTGTCCTTGGCATTAGAACCCCCTCAGCTGATGAGGCTGGACTCACCGTGACATCCTTCCTCACCCCGGTCTGCTGGCCACTGGCTCCTATGTCTCCAGTGCTACTCCCAGCCCAACCACCACGTTCCCAGGTTCCCATCCTGGAGGCTGCAGGACCACCCTCTCCCCTCTCAAGCCAGCCTCCTCGGGGCAGCCAGGGAGATTCCATAAATCGGATTTTGATATCTCCCTGCTTAAGCCCCTCTTCTGGCTCCCAACTGTCACCTCCTAGCCTCAGCCCACAAGGCCTTTTACAAGCAGGTCAGCATTACCCCTCCACATGCTGATAACCTTGTACACGCTGACCAGCCCTTCCAGCCTCCTTGCTGTTGGGAGCACACTAAGACTGGACCTACCGCAGGGCCTTTGCACTTCTACCCAAGCCTCTCCCCAAGACGTGTGTCTGTGAAGGTGGCTCTCTCCTTTCCTTCAAAGCCTGGCTCCAAGGCAATGGGTTCCCACAAGCTTGTCACAGACCGCCAACCCTAAGCGGCTGCCAGCACTCACATCCGCCCCACACGGAGTTACCATCTACACAGCTCACGGCTCTGGGAAATCTCCAGCTTTTATCTGTCTGCCCGGCCAGCTAAACTCCCGTAGATTCCAGTCTCCAGCTCTGTCAGTGCTGACACACAGCACATGTGTAATATCCAGCTGGCCATAGGCCAGAGACACCCCACCCAACCCACCTGCCCGCCCTGCCCAGGTACTCACGTCTGCCATGGCAGTCTGGGGGACACTTCCTGCCGAAAACTGGATGTGCTCATGGGCTTCTGAGGCTGGGTCTCTGGCCCCAGATGCCATCTCCAGCATCAGAGGCACACACAGGAAGCCAGGTGCCCAGCGTACATCCAGCCATCTGCCTGCCATTGGCCCCTGGGGCCTGACCAGTGCCCTCCGCTCACTTCAGTTGGGAAGGGCTGACCACTCCAGTGCCTACAGGGCCGGGTAAGGGTAAGGAGGGGACACAATCACTGCAGGCCCAGGAGGAGGAGCCCAAGTCCCTCTCTGCCCAAGTAGAGGCCCCATACCCAAGCCCCATTCCCTCAGCTCTCCCGGGCCTGCATCACATGCTTCTTGCTCTGGAGCCCTGCCTCCTTCCCTCCACTTCCCCTCCCACCTCAGGTGTCTCCCTGAGACCAGCCCCTCACCAGGACATCAGGCCTGCAAGGGGCTTAGGGAGCGAGCCAGACAGCTGAATGAGTCAGGATGAGAAGTATGCAGTACCAAGAACAAGGAACTCAGACTTCTGGGCTTTGTTTGTTTTTGTTTTTTCCGTTTTTGGGTGAGGCATCAGATGGACCCCAGCACTCTCCCACTGGGCCATAATCTCCTGCCTTGGTTACTTTTCAGTTTAGTTTTTTATTTTCGTTTGTTTGAGACAGACTAGCCTGGGATTCGCTCAGTAGCCCAGGCTGCCCTTGAGCTGGTGACAATCTTGATTCTGTATTGGAAGTGCTGGGATTACAGATCTCAATCTCGGTCCGCCTCTAGTCTTCTTCCTGCTTTTTATTTTGAGGCAGGATCTCCTGGGTTTGCTGGGCTGACCTTGAACTCATATTTCTTTTGCCTCAGCCTGAGATTTCAGATCTGCACCAGCCACTGGGTCCTAGCCTGAGAGTACAGACCTCTGAGGCGGACTTGGCTGTGAGCACCAGGCCAAGACCCAGAGGGGCCCATGCATCACACCTCACAACCCACAACCCACTGCTGTATCCTTCCATGTCTTGCAATGCGCCCAGCACACTACACCAGGGACCTCATTTGATCCCTACATGAGGAAACTGAGGCACAGTGAGGTGAGGTGACATCACTCCCATTCCTCACTGTCAGCTGAAGTGGCACACCACATTGACTTAGCTGATAAAAGTTCACCAGGCCACGTGGGGTCATGTGGCAAGGAAGACAGCCACAAACCAACAGCTCTTAGATGGGGAAATTGAGGCCTAAGAGGGAAGCGAATTGCTCAAAGCCACCTAAACTGCCTGGGACCGGTCAAGGCGGGTGGGGCTGCAGTATAACCCATTTCCCTCCAGCCAAGAGTAAAGAGCTTCATTTGTCTTTTCAAGCAGAAAACTTGCTCCAAGTCTTAGGCAAGATGCCTCACATGTTCTGTGAGTTTTATTTTTGCAACGAGGGAGGCAAAGGCCATCAGATTTTTTTTTTGAGGGAGTGTGATTCTTTCAAACAAGCATTTCTCAATTCCCCCCACCCCAGGGACAAGGGATGAGGACAAGAAGAGACCCCAGAGGAGGGGAAAGGAATCCAGCCGCTTCCTCACCTGTTGACAGGAAATGAGTCTCTTCCCTCCTTGTTCTAGCTACTCCACTTGGCAGGGACGTGGAGTGGAAAAACACACCGCCTTTTAGTTCCGTCTCCTCGTTTTCTAAGGGGGCAGCCTGCGGGAAGTCTGGGCATACGGCCTCTGAGTCCGCATCTGTGAAATGGACTTGAGCGCTGACCCAAGGGGCAGGCAAACACCACGTCCCCAACACAAGCCTTCTCTCCACCGGCCGCCGGGCTCTGCTACTCATTTCCAAATAAGCATTTATAGAGCGCCTCCGGCATGCGGACACCTGTGTGCAGCGCTGGTGAGGCGGGCAGACTTGACGGCGAGGGATGGGGATGGGAACCGTGCAGCGCTTTCTGATTTGGGGCCCCAGTTGGAACCCGGGTTGAGAAGTTGAAGTTGGGGTGACGGGTGTGCTCGGGCTGCGGAGCTCCTCTTACCTTGGGCGGGGGCCTGGATCTGCGAGCTCAGAGCCTCTGTCCAGCCGGATGGCCAGCGCCACGACCTTCCGCCCCTAAGAGTCCCGGCCCCGGACCACGCCCACACAAACCCGCCCGCCTACTTCCCCGCCGGACCACGCCCCTGTCCTACTTTCCCCACCTAGGACACTCCCTATAAGGCTCGCCCTGCCCCAGTTCTTAAAGACACAGGCTCCCAGTGGGTGAGCTGTGTCTGTCTTCCCCAGTTCTCACCTCGCTTTCTGTATCCATCCTGTCACTTCTGTTTTTCCGCAGAAGCTGGGGTGAAAGCACGTGGTTTATAGATATCAGGAGGCCCGAGAGAAGTCTACGAGGGAAGCTTAGAGATTCTGTTACTGAGGGTGGAATGGAAGGGTGAGAGCTGAGGTAATGAAAGGGAAAACAGGGTGTGGTGGTGTGTGCCTGTAGTCCTGGCACTCGGGACAGAGGCAGGAGGATGGAAAAGTAAGGCCAGCCTAGCCTGGC
This sequence comes from Pachyuromys duprasi, assembly GCA_028658305.1. Taxonomy (NCBI): domain Eukaryota; kingdom Metazoa; phylum Chordata; class Mammalia; order Rodentia; family Muridae; genus Pachyuromys; species Pachyuromys duprasi. The sequence continues at coordinate 107,167,293 of CM053766.1, forward strand.
ACGGTGGTGCACACCTGTAATCCCAGCATGCGGGAAGGCAGAGGCAGAGGCAGGCGGATCTCTGTGCGTTCGAGGCCAGCCTGGTCTACAAAATGAGTTTAGTCCAGCCAAGGCTACACAGAGAAATAATGAAGATGACAGTAGTGGTGGTGATGATGGTAATGATGAAGATGATGGTGAGGATGATGGTGATATGATGATGACTGTGTTTTTAAACAAAATCCCAAACGTTCTATTTTACCAATAAAGACTCAGGAGCCAGATGCTGTCGTGAAAGCCTGCTACCTCAGATAGGCAGAGAAAGCACCCAACTGACCTTCCTGCTCAGCCAACTCCTGAGAAAAAATGACCTTCTCCATGCTGTCTTATAGAAACCCCAAACTAGTTGGGTGTGGTGGCACACGCCATTAATCCCAGCACTTGGGAGGCAGAGGCAGATGAATCTTTGTGAGTTCAAGGCCAGCCTGGGCTACAAAGTGAGTCCAGGGCACCAGGGCTACACAGAGAAACCCTGTCTTGAAAAAACAAAAATCAAAACAAAACAAACAAAACAGGAGCTGGAGAAATGGCTCAACAGTTAAGAACACTGACTGCTCTTCCATTTGACTTAGGTTCAATTCCTGGCACCCACATGGCAGCTGACAGTTCCAGGGGATCTGATACATATTGAAATACACACAGTCAAACACCAAAATAAAAATAAATAAATTAAACAAACAAAGCCAAACAAAAAATCAAACTGAATGTCCCTCCTTTCTACTTCCTGTGCATCTCTCTATCTCTGTTTTCTGGACTTCCTCTCACTCTCTGTGTTTTTTCCCCCCTATATCTAATTCCTGTCAACTTGTTGCTTGCTCTGCCTCTTGACCTGTAGTTGACTATTTAATCCTCTTTACAGAAAGCTCTTGGATTAAAGGTGTGTGCTAGGGCTGAGCCACACAACTACAAACAGGTTTTTCTAGTACACAATCCAAGGATTCACAGTGTGATCAAATATCCTGTCACAGTGACGATGGTATGATCGCAGAAGACTCCAGGTGGGAAAGATCTCCTGCTGCCTGCAAGCGCTCTGGCTGCAGAGCCTCAAATGCCTGGAGGTCACTCAGCATTCCCCTCTACAGTACCCCTTCAGTGCTAGGCACCCACTAAGCCATAAGCAGCACCCCAGCCTAGAAGACTACAGCAAACATCAAGAACGGGACAGTGGTATAGCCCGACTACTTTGCTGCTCAGGCGGTGGGACAAGAACAAGCTCAAAGCCTGCCTGGCTTCCAGTTCAAGGGCAGCCTCAGCAGTTAGCAAAACCATTTCCCAGAATTCCAAGTGAAAAGGGGGCTGCAGGGCAGTGCAATACTTAGTGGTATGGTGCTTGCCCAGTGTACTCAAAGCCATAGGATCAGTCCCCAGAACCACAATTAATCGATTAATGAACTTAATGAACTTACCAGAGGCTGGTAAGATGGCTCAGTGGGTAGCATGGGCACGTGATGCTAAGTCCCACAACCTGAGTTTGATCCCTGGAATCTAACTTCCAGGAGTAGGATGGAGAGCCTGGAAGTTGCCACATGAGCAACACGCTGTGCAGGCAGGTATGTGTGTGTGTGTGTGTGTGTGTGCCCCTGTGCACAGGCACCCCCCCAAATAAACAAATGTAATGTATTAAGTAACTTTCTCCTAGTACAACATCTGGCATTTTAAGAGTGAACAGGTGGCAAAGAGGGGAATCTGCAGTCAGGATGTAAAATAAATAAAATTTAATAATAATAATAAACAGTTGAACAGGTGTAATTACTAGAATCCACGTTGTTTGTACCACTATTCTTATCTGTTTTTTGTTTGTTTGTTTTTTAAAGACAGGATCTCCATATGTAGCCCTTGCTGACCTGGAACCAGCTGTGTAGACCAAGCTGGCTACAAACTCACAGAGATTTGCTTTCCTTTGCTTCCCTGGTGCTGGGATTAAAGGCAAGCACCACCAAGACCCCCCACACTCACCACAGTTCTTGAGTGCACTGGCCCTTTTCAATGTGTCACGTTTCAGTATTAAATTCCTTCCCTCGAAGGGAAAGATTTCCTACATGTATCAGTTAGCTAGCTATTGCTGCATAACAACCATCCAGAGCCACAAGTGTAACACACCAGCATCTTAATATGTGTCTGAGTGTCCGACAGTCATGATTTTGGGAGAGGCTCTGGCTCCAGCCCTTCTTTTGCTTGTATGTCCAGCCTGAGGCTGAGGCTGTTTAGACGGTTGCCTTTGTCTGTGTAGCCCCAGCGCATCTCCGAGTGAGCCCTGTGCGTGTTCGTGTGATACCTGGGGGAAGGGGGGTCAGCACAAGGAACTGGAGAGTGAAGGGGAAGCTGTACGACCTTCTGGGAATTTGTGGTGTGGCGCAGTGCCACCTGCTCCATAGTCACTGGCCCAGCCGGGTTCACGGAGAGGAAGAGAGGAAACAGCTCCTGACCCGCCAAGGGATGTGGGTGGGAGGGCATGTGACACCCAGGCCTCTGATGTGACCATATTTGGAAAGTGCCAGCTGCCACTGCATTTTGCTCCACAAGTGCCCCCAGCAGGGGCTTTCGAGGGGAGCAGAGGGGACTATATTGTGCAGTAGGAAGTGAGGGACCCCCAAGTCCCACTGGGTGGATGGCTGTCATTCAGACCCATCCTGTTTTCAGTCTCTATTTTGAGGCAAGGTCTCTCAATGTAGCCCAGCCTGCCTTGGACTCCCGATCCTCCTGCCTCGACCTCCTGAGTGCTTGGATCACAGGCATGTGCCGGCCTGCAGCTCCTGCCCTCAGTCCCTTATGAATTAACCCCAAATCAACAAAAAGCTGGGATGTAGCTTATTTGACCAGCATCTTGGAAGCCCTGGGTCCCATCCTCGGTGTCACATCAATCCGGAGTGTTGATACATGCCTGTAACCTCAGCACTCAGGAGGTGGACGGAGGGCATTGAGAAATCTAGGTCAACCTTGGCTACAGAGTAAGTTCAAGGATAGCTTGGGCTACATGAGATTCTGACTCAAAACAAAAACAAACCCCAAACCAAAACAAAGGTGGCACACACCTTTAATCCCAGCACTTGGGAGGCAGAGGCAGGTGGATCTCTGTGAGTTAGAGGCCAGCCTGGTTTACAGAGTGAGTGCTAGGACAGCCAGGGCTACACAGAGAAACCCTGTCTCAACAAACAAACAAACAAACAAATAAACAGACAAACAAACAAAACCAAGGAAACTGCAGCCATTGGCGAGGGACCTACAATACTTGTGTGTATGTGTCTTGGAGGAGAGGGACTGTAATCTCTTTCACTGACGGGAGCAGTTGTTGCTCAGGGACATGACGTGTCTGTCCCCATGGCATGCACTGGGAAGTGGCAGAGACTGGACAGCAACCATGTCTGAGGTGCCTTCCCCTCCAGGCTTGACATCCTGGTTGACACACAGGTAAGGCCAAATCTTCCCCCATAGTCAGCATGCCCACCAGTTTCAGAGGCCAGAGTGTGGGTGGCATCTGGGACACAGTACAAGAACCTGGGGACAGTGCTAGCAGAAGCGGTAAGGGAGACCTAAAGTTGAAAGAGAAATGGAACTTTCTTTTTCAGTCTGAGAGGCCCAGAGACAAAGAGGTTCCTTAAAGATTTATAAGCCTCACCTTAACTAGTACCCTCCCCAATGATGGCCTTACCTTGTTTGTTTGTTTGTTTTTTTGAGACAGGGTTTCTCTGTAGCCTTGGCTGTCCTGGACTCACTTTGTAGACCAGGCCGGCCTCAAACTTACAGTGATCCCCCAGTCTCTGCCTCCCAGAGTTCTAGGATTACAGGCGTGAGCCACTGCGCCCTGCTTCAATGTCCTCACCTTAATTAGTACCCTTCCCAATGAGTCCCTTGCCTTCACTAGTACCCTTCCCAGTGAGGCCCTCACCTGACTAGTACCCTTCTCAATGGTGCTGGCTTCCCTGGGCAGAGTCACAGAGCACCTGCTGAAATCTGCCCAGACCCGGGGAGTTCATTACTGTCTGGCTGCTGCAGAAGTAGCAGATAGTTTCACTGTGAGAGAAGTTTCTCATGGGCTCTGGCTGGCTGATGGGTGTTCCTCAGCTGGAATATCCCTTCAGGACGCCAGTGACAATGGTCCTTGTGGATCATAAGGGCCTTGAAAATTCATGTGTCCTTTGTCCTGCTGTGTCACTCTGAGTTTTTTTTTTTTTTTTGACGTAATGGCAACATGCTTTGGACACAGCTCTGAGAAGGAAGCCGCTGGATGGAGCAATTAGCAGGGTGATAACTGGAAGTAAGCCAAGTGTTTGGCACTAGGGATTGGCTGGGAATACCACTTCACCCTATGGACGCTGCTTCAGTGACTATGAAGCTGCACAACAGCCGGGCACGGCGGCATACACCTCTCATTCCAGATCTCAGAAGGTGGAGGCAGGGGGATCTCCCTGAGCTGTGGGCCAGGCTGGTGTACAAGGGAGTTCTAGGCCATCCAAGGTTACATAGTGAGATGCTGTGTGAAACAACAAACAAGCAACAAACATAAAAATGCAAACACACACAGACACACACGCACAGTTATGCGACATCCAACAAAGAAACAGAAATGTGGTCTCATTCTGTAATATAATGTGAAGCCTGGGCGTTGGGATGCTTTGATGTTAGAGATTGTACCCAAGGCCTCAGGCTGCTAACAGGCTAATGCCCAACTTGCATGTGGAGACCAGAGGTTAAGATTATGAATCTTTCTCAATTATTCTCCACCTTAATTTTTATTTATTTATTATTTTATTTTTTAAAGATTTGTTTATTATGCACAGTTTTCTGTCTGCATGTACACCTGAAAGCCAGAAGAGGGCACCAGATCTCATTATAGATGTTTGTGAGCCGCCATTTGGTCACTGGAATTGAACTCAGGATCTCTGGAAGAGCAACCAGTGGTCTTAACCTCTGAGCCATCTTTCCAGCCCCTACACCTTAATTTTTATTATTGTTGTTGTTGTTATAACTATTGCTACTACTACTATTTTGAGTCAGGGCCTATGTAGCCCTGGCTGGCTTGGAACTCACAGAGATCCAGTATGTCTGGCTCCATCTTATTTTTTGAGAGAGTCTCTTACTGAGCCTGGGGACTCATTCAGCAAGGCCGGCTGCCTGGTGAGAGCCAGCAATCCTCCTGCCTCTGCCTCCTTCCACATCGGGGTCAGGGTGTGTGGACGACCATGCCTAGCCTGTCACATGGGTGCTGGGGTCTGAACTCAGGTTCTTATGGGTTCATTCTCTGGTGTGGTGGCTGTAGAGCAGCAATTCTCAACCCGTGGGTAGTGACCCCTTTGGGGCTGTTAACCATTTCCCAGGGGTCGCATATTGTAGCTAATATTTACTATTCGTTTACATTACATTTTGATTCATAACAGTGGCAAAATTAGTTATGAAGTAGGAACAAAATAATTTTATGGTTCGGGCGGGGGTCACCACAACATGAGGAACTGTATTAAAGGGTTGCAATGCTAGGTGCGTACTGTGTATTGCGACAGCATTGCCCCTCAGTGATCAAGTACCTCGATTGTACCTCTCTGGTATGCCTAGCACCTGGTCCCAAATCCCTGGGGCTGTACCTGCATCCTCACTGTCCTGCTAGTTAGGTTATGTTTACTGAGTCCTCTGCAGAGGCGAGTCAGGTGAGGCTAAGAATCCTGGCATCACCTGTGGCCGAGGGCCTCAGGAAATGAGGACTGGAACCCAGAGCAACCTCCTCCCATCCCAAGCAGGACCAGGCGGTTCAGAGGAGGGCAGGAAATCAAACGTGGACGCGGTTGTGTGTGCCCCCTGGTGGCCAAAAAGGGAAGTGCCCATGGTGTTTCCAAACTGGGTTCGAATTTCTCCCTGTGCTGACATTTCCAGTTTTGTGAATAAAAGTCACTTTACCTGCTTGAGCCTCAGTTTTCCCAGCCTGTTACGGACCCGATGACTGAAAGTGTTTTCAGTAAGGGATTAACAAATGACAGCACTGACTGGAATTGGTGCCAGGGGAATAATTCTCTCTAGAGGGTAAGCTGTGCTTTTAGGTCAGCCTTTCGTGTGGTCTTGTTTATGTTTTTAGGTAGGGTCTTACATTCCCCCCAAATGTCCTTTAACTAGTGTGTAGCTGAGGCTAGACCCTTCTGCCTCCACCTCTAGAGTGCTGGCTTTACAGGCATGAGCTACCATGCCCAGCAAGGGACCTTACACTGTTCTCTTCTTTAAAGATGGGTCTGGGTTGGGGAGAGGGCTCAGCAGATAAGAGCAATGAGTGCTCCAACAGAACCAGGTTTGACACTCAGTGCTCGCATGGTGGTTCACAGCCATCTGTAACTCCAGTTCCCAGAAAACTGACATTCTGGTGTGGGCCTGATGCCCAGGCATACATGCAGGCCAATCATTCACACCTATATATTTTTTAATGATAGGGTCTTACCATATAGCCCAGGTAAGTCTCAAGCTGGTAATCCTTCTGCCTCAGCCTATGAGTGCAGGGTTTACAGGTGTGTGTTTCTTTAAGTGTATCCTTCCTGTCCTGTGAAACAGCCTAGAAAGTTATGCACCAGAGTAGGGGTAGAGGAACATATCGAGTTCCTTTTTCATATGGGGACAAAGGTCTCACAGTGCAGTTCAGGCTGGTCTAGGACTCTTGGCAATTCTCCTGCCCTAGCCCTCCTGAGAGCTAGAATTATGGATATCCTAATTATAGAATTATGGATATCACTTCGTTCAGGTGAACTCAAGGAATGTATCACTGGTCAGAAGCACAGGTGGCCAGTGACGTGTCGTGGTCATCCAAGGTGGGGACAGTTTGCACACCTAAGCCCTTGGCTTCTGGTGTCTGGTGCTTGCTACAGGTTGAGGATCTGAACGGTGAATGGCCAATCGCCACCTTCCTTTGTGTTACTTTTCAGACGGGATCTCACTTTTTAGCCCAGGTGGGTTTTAAAATCTTCGAGAGTATGGGTACAGTTACTCTAACACCCAGCTCTAAAAAAACCATTTATTTCCCCAGCACTCAAGAGGCAGAGGCAGGCAGATCTCTGAGTTTGAGGCCAGCCTGGTCTACAAAGCAAGTCCAGGACAGTCAGGGCCACACAGAGAAACCCTGTTTCAATGCTCCCATCATTTATTTTGTCATAGAGTCTCATACAATGACCCAGGCCAGCCTGGAATTAACTCTGTAGCTCAGGCTATCCTGAGTGACATATTGAGACTATTTCATTAAAAATAAAATAAAATAAAAATAAATTGTGGGAAAAATAAATTGTGGGCCAGACAGTAAGGAGCACTTGATGCTCTTACAGAGGACTTGAGTTCAAGTCCCAGCACAAACAGCAGCCAGTTCACAACTGAGCCGCAGGGATTATAACACTCTTTCCTGGCCTCCACCTGCGTCCATGTTCTCAAATACAGACAAATTCTTAAAAATAAAGGAAATCAAGGTTGGAGAGATGGCCCACTTGTTAAGAACCCTTGTTACTCTTGCAGAGGACCTGGGTTCAGTTGCCAGCACCCACATAGTGGCTCGATACGATCATAATGCTGGTTGCAAGGGATCCAATGCTCTCTTCTGACCTTTGAGGGTAACGGACACTCACAAATTGCACATACGTACATGCAGACACAACACTCAGACACCTCATACACATAAAAGAAAAGAAATAAATCTAAAAATAGAAAACTTAAAAGAATATGAGGAAGAGAAAAAGGAACAATTAAAAAGAAAAAAAGAAAAGAGAAGAGAAAAGAAAAAAAAAAGCCAAAATACACTAATTCCTGGGAAGGCAGACTCTTTAAGGCAGGCCCCGCCCCTGCCGGCCACAGATCCCTCCCACCCCGGAAGCCCAGGCACAGACCCCGCCCCAGCCCCGCCCCACGGAACGACAGTCACGTGGCCCGGCTGCAGCTGGCGATGGCGGCCCCCATGGACCGGAGCATCGGCAGCCGGGCTGCCCGGGCGCTGCGGCGGATGCTGGCTCTGGCCTCACTGGCCGGGCTGTTGGTTAGCGGTCCGGCAGGCGCCCTCCCCACCCTGGGGCCAGGCTGGCAGCGCCCAAACCTCGACCCGCCTGTCTCCCGCATCCGCTCTCTGCTGCTGGACGCGGCGTCGGGCCAGCTGCGCCTGGAGGACGGCCTTCACCCTGACGCGGTGGCCTGGGCCAACCTCACCAACGCCATCCGCGAGACCGGGTAAGGTTAGACCGTCCCCGCCGCTGCCCGGCGGGTGACAGGGCCCTGGACTGCCGTCCTGCCGACTTGGGGAATCCACAGTCGGGTCAGGCCTTTCTCTCCCTCCAGAGCCAGGTCAGCAGGTAGTTAACTCTCATCCCTAACCTCAGGGCTCCTCCCTGAGGGACGGGGGGGGGGGTCAGCCCTCTGTCCACATGGGCCTCGCACTTAAGGCGAGCTGCCCTAGAATTCTCTTGTTTTTAAGCAGGGTGGCCTGGAACTCACACAGACCTGTGTGCCTCTGCTTCCCGAGTGAGTGTTGGGCTACCAGACCAGGGCTCTACTGCCCTTTTGTCCCCCGCCTGAGGGATAGTGACATTTGTCCAGCATCCCAGGCCTTTTTCTCCCTCCAGAGCCAGGGCAGCAGGTGTGCACCTGGCTCCAAGCCAAAGGGAAAGTTGAGGGGCCCAAAATTCACATGCGTAGACAGTGTGCTTGTTAGGTGTTGCTGCAGTTCATTCAGGGACTAGTTTATGGCCCGATGCTACAGAGCTAGCTAGCTGCTCCGTGTTATCACTGGCACTCTTGGAACACAGGCTGGCCCTCTCATCTGTTGTCTCTCCCACTGTGGACCCAGAAATTGAAAGTGGGTTCTTGTGAGGGGGTCTGCCCTAGGAATAACCACTAGTGCCCAGTCATTCTTATCCTGGTGTGTGGCCTCAAGGACCCAGAGCCAAACAAGATTTGGGGCTGATAGAGACACAAGCAGGACCCACGGGAAGCCAGAGCCAGCATTCTGCCTAGAAACCCAGATTCAGGCTGTGCTGGGGGTGGGGGGTAGGGGAGCTGCTGCATGTCCCCACCGGTGCTCGATGTACTCATTCTCAGAGGACACAGCCTCTTGCAGTATGGGTTTTACAGGTTTGGGGGATGGGGCACAAGATGCTAAAGACATCTCCAGTGTTGGTGGCCCTTGGAAGGTTGCTGCAGAGGTGGGACCAGTCTGGGAAGGCTCTCAGGGAGAGAAGGCCGCTGACTTGGCTGCTCTCTCTGAAGGGAACCACAGCTCTGGCTGGCATCAGGGGCAGCCCCCTGTGACTTGATCTGGTGGCCTGTTCTCTGCTGGCTCACGTAGTTTTGCTCTTGTAGCAGAGTCAGGAGGGCATGAGGAACCCCTGCTTGGATGCAGAGGCACAGGAGCGAGAGGCATGTGTGGGAAGGGGGTTTGGGACTCAGGAGGACACAGACAGGCTAGGAACATTTACAGCTACAGGACTCACGATTATGGGGGAGGGTCTTCCTTGGTTGTGTTGGAAATGTCTTTCAGCCTTAGCTCCGCTGCTGTGTGACCCAGGGCAAGAAGCCCCCTTTCTCTGAGTCTGTTTTCTTGCCTGAGATGGGGTTCAAAGGGTCCCACAGTCTACTGGGTCTTAGAAAGCACCACTATTGATTGAAGGAGAAATGAGGGAAGGAAAGGCGTAAGGGTCCTCCAGCCATTTTATGACTGGGGAAACTGAGGCTTCTCACCATGCTGTCCTCTTTTCTGCCCTCTCTCTCCTCTCCTATGTCACATGCCTCTGCACTGTGAGGCCTCCAGCAGGATGAGGAGTTCATAGTGGGAGACCCCGGTTTACAGGCAGAAAACAGACCATTGAGGACTTGGGTCAGATAGAAGACATCTGGCCTGTCCTGGTCCCTGTTAATGGGAGCTCCAACCTGACTCACTTTTTTGGAAGGCAGAGGGTAGAGCTAGACTCTCCTAGAATTGGCCCCCTCTTTCTGGAGGGTTCATCCTTGCTGTTCCTGGGGTTGTTGGGAGTAAGCCCCCTCTCCTTTTCTTCTTCCTTTCTGCTGTTCTGAGTTTGGCTTTTCAAGTTTTAAATTTCATTTATTTACCTATGGGGCAGGGCAGGGGGCCTCTGTGTACTATGATGTGTGTGGAGGTCGGAGCACAACTTGTCTTTTTCCACCAGTTAGTCCTGGGGAATCAAACTCAGGTCATTAGGCTTGGTGGCAAACGTCTTTACCTACTAAGCCATCTTGCTGGCACATGAATGTCTGACTTTGGACCGGCACCCAACACAGTCCTGAGACTGTTAGAATTTGGTGTGTGGGGGATAGAGATGTCCCATTGCGTAGCCCGTGCCCGCCTGGCTGTGGCTACCACCCTGGGGAAGTTAGGCCTCTGTCTCCCTTCTTCTCAACTGGATTCCACCACCCAGAAAGCTCTCTGCTTGGAGCCAGTCACCATGAGGTAGAGTGGAACAGAGGGAGGGAAGGCAAGTTAGGAGAGCAGGCAGCATCTTGGATCCACTGCAGCTGGGGAATTAAGGCTGAGTTTCCTTTGAAGAGTGGTTAAAGAGAAACCCATAGTGTGTAGGGAGGCGATCAAAGGTCGTGTGCACTGCTGAAGGGTTGGTGACGGGAAAGAGTGGCCTCAGGAGACTTGAGACCCCTGCTGACCTCTCAGCGATAGCTCGTCTCATCCATGTGCTCCCTTCCTCCCCCTTACACACACGAGGTTTCTCTGTATAGCCCTGGCTCTCTGGGAAGTGCTCTGTAGACTAGGCTGGCCTAGAACTCAGGGACCAGGGATCTACCTGCCTCTGCCTTCCAAGTGCTGGGATTAAAGTCTTGTGCCACCACCTTCTGGCCATAAACAATTTTTAAAAGATCTGTTTTTAAGTGTGTGTGAGTGTAGGCAGGATATCTACCTTGAATGTTGTTTCTCAGGTGCTACCCCCTTATCCCCCGCCCCCCACCAGGGTTTCTCTGTGTCGCTTTGGCTGTCTTGGACTTGATTTGTTGGACTTGATTTGTAGACCAGGCTGGCCTTGAACTCAGTGATCTGCCTGTCTCTGCCTCCCTGAGTGCTGGATTACAGGTGTGTTGTATGCTACTGTGCCCGGCTGCCACCACGGTTTTTGAGACAGAATTTCTTACTGGGTAGGAAATTTCTCCTTGGTTAGATGAAGCTGGCTAGCCAAGGAGTCCCAAAGATCTCCCTATGTGTTCCTCCTCAGTGCTGGAATTAAACACACAGGCCACCATGCTCGTGAAAGAAACACTTCACTGATGGAATTGTCTTTCTAACACACACCGTCTGTTTTTTTGGGAAAGGGTCAGCTCTCAAGGGCTTTGAACTTGTGATCCTCCTGCCTCCATATCCGGAAGCTGCGATTGTAGTCATGTGGCACAATGCCTAGTTTATGTGGGGTTGGGGGAGGAACCCAGGGCTTTGTGCATGCTGGGTGAGCACTTTACCACCTGAGCTGCATCGAAGCCAGCCTGTTCTACAAAGTGAGTTCCAGGACAGCTACATAGAGAAACCCTGTCTCAAAAAGATTGTTTATTTGTGTGTGTGCATGTGCGCGTGCATATGTGTGTGCGCGTGCGCCATGTGCATGCAGGTGCCTGCAGAGGCCTGAAGGAGACTTAGATCTCCAGGAACTGGATTCACTTGCTCTTGTGAACTGTGTGATGTGGGTGCTGGGAACCAAACCTGGGTCCTCTGCAAGAACAGTGTACCCTTGTAACTGCTGAGCCACCTCTCCAGCCTCTGGAGAAATAAGGCAGTCCTATTAAGAAAACGAGAACAAGGGTTGAGGTGATAATTTATAACACCACCATCCTGGGGGAAATCAGGTCTCAGTGAGAGACTTCATCTAAAAAAAAAAATCCTTGGTGACCTCTGACCCTATATAGGCTAGGTATTGGGCAACAGTGCTTTATAATAACTGACCCTCATGGAGCTGAACCGCGGGGCCTGCTATGCTTCAGCCCTCAGCTGTGCAGGCCTGCTCTACCCTGGGTGTTTCCATTCCTGGGAATGGTGGGCTGGTTGTGATGTCCTTGCATGGCCATGGCACAGGACTGGGGAGCCAAGAGGGCACTCGTTCTTCCTGGCACTGTGTCAGCCCTTCCCTTGTCCCATTGGGCAAAGCAAGCCACATGTGTGACCCAGTGCAGATGGACATGTGGGCAGGGCACATGGCCATGGGTGGAGGCACTGCCGAGGCTCACAATAACGCCAGAGGATGCAGGGTTTCCATCGCTGTGATGACAAGCTCCGTGCCTCAGTCCCCTCCTCCTCTATGTGATGGGACCAGTAACAGTGCCTACCTGGAAGGGCTGTGGGGTTGCTGCTGGACAAAATGGCTGTGGCTGCTAGATCGTTGCCAGTCAGCATGACTGGGGACATGGATTGGCAGAGGTGGGGAAGAGGAGGCCCGTTTAGTCTTTGTTGGAAAGACACCCTTCCTGTCTTCCAAGCAGCATTTCCTGTCTCAGGGATCTGGCCCAGAAGCTATGCAGGTGCAGACAGGCAGGCTGACATCTGTGTGGGCAGCTCTTTCTCACTAGGCTGTTTTCATGGTCCAAAACAATAGGCTGGTCACACATAGTGTCACACACCTGTGATCTCAGCACTTGGAAAGCTGAGGCAGGAGGATTGGAGTTCCAGGCCAGCCTGGGCTACATAGTGAAATCCTGATTGCAAAAGGGACATAAACAAACAACAAAAACCAACCAAACAAACAAACAAAAAACCAAAATGGGGCTGAAGCACTTGCCTGTCCGTGAGGCCCTGGATTTCCCTGTGTGTAACGAACAGGAAGCCGAACCCCAGCCATGAGTCTGGCTGTGGCGGCTGGCTTTGCAGGGCTCCCTGCTGCTGACTGAATGTCCTCCCTCTCCCCTCCAGGTGGGCCTATCTGGACCTGGGCACAAATGGCAAGTACAATGACAGCCTGCAGGCCTATGCAGCTGGTGTGGTGGAGGCCTCTGTGTCTGAGGAGGTAAGGCCAGTGTGGGAGCCTGGGGTCCCAGCTGCCTGGCCCACCCTACCCCACCCTGCCGAGCCATGACTTACGTGGGGCCTTTGGGGGGATCTGTGCATGTGCTGAGGGGTCCCTGCCTCCTGTCCTTCATGTAGGGGAGAAGAGCCTGTTCTTCAAAACAGCACATAAAACTGGGCATGGTGGAACACACCAGTTATTGCATGAGTTGGGAGTCTAAGGCAGGAGGATTGATGAATTTAAGGGGTAACCTGGGCTAGAGACAAACAGAAAACCCTAGACTATGACTTATGCCTGTTGTCCTAGCAATTGGGGGATGGAGGGACAAGATCCAGGAGTTGAGAACCAGCCTTGACTACCCACCTGAAAAAGGAAAACAGTGTAATCTGTTGGTTTGGGGTACATCTCTAAGGTTGTGCAATTAGACCCCTATCGGATTCTAGTGTCTTCATTACCCGGGAAAGAAATACTCTCAGGTCCACAAACGTTCCACCCAGCCTCAGGCCCCACTGACCATCACTTGGATTTTGTTATTCTGAACATCTCATAGAATTAGAATACAGTGGGAGGTGCCACCCCTCCTGGCTTTTATTTTTGTTTTGAAGTAGGGGCTTGTAGCCATGGCTAGCCACAAACTCAGTGTGTAGCCAAGGATGTCTCAGAACTTCTGATTCTCCTGCCTCCCATCTCCCTAGTGCTGGGGGTCACAGTAGTGTGTTACTACCCGGTCTGTGCTAGGATGGGATCGAGGGCTTATTGTGTGCTGGGAAGTGCAAGCCTTTTGAAACTGTCACTTGCCGAAGTGTTATTATTATTATTTGTACATTCTAAGGAAATGTTTTTTAGTTCACATAATGGGTTTCTTGATGACATTTTAAATTTATTTTGTGTTTGCCTGTGTCTCTGTGTGTGTATGTGGGTACACGTGTGTCAGGATTCATGTGTGGAGGTCAGAGGAAACTTTCTGGAGTCTGTTTTTGTTTTTCCATTATGGAAATCGTAGGGACTGAACTCAGGTCATCAGACTTGGTGGCAAGCTCCTCTACCTGCCGAGCCAGCTCCGTGGCCCCAGTGGAACATTTTTATGAATACGTGTTTCTATGCTTCACCTGGGTCCCCTGCTGCTGCTTTCTTTGTTATTCTTCTCACCTCCCAGTGACCCCTTTGTCACCTAAATGGTCCATAGTTTCCCTTCTGCCTGAATGTCTTTTCTCCCAATTTAGTGTTTTTTGAAAGATTTATTTTTATTTATATGAAAGAATGAGACAGATGGAGAGACAGACAGAGAGACAGAAAGAGAAAGAACACCATGTATGTTTGGGTGTCCAAGGAGGCCAGAAAAGTGTCAGATCTCCCGGAGCTGGAGTTACAGAGATGCAGGGAACCGAACTCTGGCCCTCTGCAAGAGGAGCAAGCAGCATGGCGCCATCTCTCCAGCCCCTTTTTAAGATGTCAGGGTCTTACTGTGTGGCCCAGGCTGACTTCTAACTTGAGATCTTCCTGCCTTGGCCTCCTGAGTGCTGGGATTATAGGGTGTGCCTTTCCCCCCACCCTTTCTGATACTGGTGATTAAAGCTAGGACCTTTTGTGTGATGGGCAAGCCTTCTCCCTTTCATCTCTACTCCCGGGCTTCTCTGCGCTTTTTATTTTGAGATGATCTCATGAGCTGGCCTAGCCTGACCTTGAACTCATTCTCTAGTCCAGCTGGCCTTGAACTTGTGACTGTCCTGCCTCGGCCTCCTGAGCACCTATGCACATGCACCTGTGCCTCATGTGGCTCCTACTTTTGTTAAACTAGTTTTTCTGCATGTGTCAAGTCCCCAGGTAGCATAGCCTCTTGTTTATCTGGTTTGGAACTGTAAAATGGCAGTCCCGGTCAGGTGTCCCGGTCAGGTGTCCTGGCCATCAGAAATCAGCTCTGCAATGCTAACAGCTTTGCCCACACTGGGCGGTGGCGGAAGAAGACACCCATTTTGGGAAGTTGCTGGGCATCAACTTAGAGAGTGGAATCCATTCAGGGTCCAATGGCCACTATTTGAATATGTGTCCCATTGGTGACCCAGGCAAGGTGCATGTCCCAAGGGGCTTAAGTAAGAACCCCCAAAATGGCAGGTGGGACCTGGCTGAGGCCCTGTCCTGATGGAGCAGTGGCAGTGAGGGACCATGAGAATATGAGCTGTGTTGTGGGGGATGGGGGACTCATGGGAGCAGCATCATGGGATTCTTTACAAACTTAACTACCAGTTAGGCTTCCCAAGAGCCTTTGTGGTTGGGGACATTGAGGCAAGGCCACAGTGGCTGTTGTGCTAGGATCCCGAGGGATGTGCCTGGCTCTTTGCCTGTGTCATCTCACTGGGTCTCCACCCAAGCCTCTTGCCTGGCTATCTCCACTGGGAAGAGGGGGTGAAACTCAGGTCCTAAGAGGTGAAGGCACTTCTTTAAGGTTAGACAGCAGCCATTCAACCTGAGGAGCGGCATTCATATCGAGCTCTGTGTGGCCCAAATCTTCAGTTTGCTTTATTGCTGCCTCCTGTGGTTGGGTAGTGGGATCATGGCGAGTCCCCGGCTGAGTCCACCTTAGCCTTAGGTAGGGCAGGCCATTCAGTGCTCCGCAGGCTCCAGAAGCCACAAGGAGAAAGGGAGCATTAGTGCCGACTGGAGACGAGCAGGATTTGGCGTGTATCACTGGGCAGGCCGCCCTCATGGTGCAGAGGCTTTCTAGCTGGGTGAGGTGTGGCTGGAAGCTGCCTTCAGCAGCTGTGCAGGACTGGGATGTTGGGATTTTGCAAAAGCAAAAAAGTGTATCTTGACGTGGGCCAATCAGCCCTGTGATTCAACATCTGGCCGTTTGAAGACACAAGTACTTGCCTACCTGTGCCTTAGTTTCCCCAGCTGCAAAGTGGATGTGTTGGTTTCACTTGATTGTAATGAAATACCCAAGACAGTGAGCTCTTATGGCTCCAGCCCAAGGCTGGGTAGATCATTGCTTTGGGCCTCTGGTGGGGTCTGGACAGCAGTGGCAGGGACGTATACATGGCAGAGCAAGATGAGCCAGAAGGCAGAAGCGGAACAGGAAGAGAGTGAGGTCCCAGGTCCCCTTCCAGGCACCTTAGGCTCTCCTCCTCAGTCCTGCCTCCCAGCAGTGCCCTCGCAGTAGAACAAACCCGTAACAGCCCCTGGACAGCCAGCCCAGGCTGGACCACCTGTGGGGATGGTAACCACATCACCTGCTCAGCGCACTGGAGGCAGCAGCATATCCATCCATCTGTGTGATCCTGCTTGTTGGCATGAGCTGCAGGCCAGCAGCCCTCCTCCCAGGGAGCATAGGCTGTATGCTCTGGTTTTTCTGGGCTGGGTCAGGCTGCTCTTGGTGGGCTCTCTTGTGCTGCCGTAGTCAGCTGGCAGGGCACTGGGGTAGCTGGATGGCCTGAGATAACCTCATTCACGTGTCCGTCAGCTGGGGACAGGGAATGCTGGCTGGAGTCCCTTTCCCCAGCAGGCAAGCCCAAGCTCACCACCCTGCACCTGGGCAGTACCGACAGCCTGACACACTTTTCTGGCCCAGTGCGTCAGCAGGGGGATTTGTTTTGTTTCCTCTGTCGTCCGTCCATGCTTGGAATAGAGCAGGGAGCTGTCCAAAACATATGCTTCAGGCCAAGAGCACTGGTACATGCTTGCAGTGCCTGGAGTAATCCTAGCAGCCAGAGGCCAAGGAGTGTGAACCTCTCTAAAAATCCAAGCAATGGCTGGGCATGTGGCTGCATTTGTGGATAGCCCGCCAAGCATGCACAGGCTCCAGACGCCATCCCCAGCACTGTATAACCAGGCTTGGTAGTACACACCTATAACCCCGGCACTTGGCAGGTGGAGGCAGGAAGATCAGGTACTCAAGGCCAGCCTCACCTACGCAAGACCTCACCTTCAAACAACCAAAACAAAAGGAATAAAATCAGACCTCAAGTGCGAGGGTGTGGTGAGGTGGCCTTGCAGACATTTGCTTGAGGCCCTGGCTCCAATCTCCAGTACAAACACCGACAGAAACAACCCAAGACCCCATATTTGATGGCAGAGCACATTGCCCCAGCAACAGAGGAGGAGCAGTGTAGTCTAGACCGTCCACGCCACAGACCCTGGAGGAGGGAGACCTAAGACGATTTGGGCCTTAAAGAGGGGGGCAAGGGCCACATGGGGGTGTGTGGGAGCCGTGTAGGCTGGGGGCCGCCTCTGCGCTCTGGTGGGGGCGGGTCCTCAGGGTCCTGATGGAGAGAACAGCAGCTGCTCTGCCCTCCCCTCCGCACAGCTCATCTACATGCACTGGATGAACACCGTGGTCAATTACTGCGGCCCCTTCGAGTATGAAGTTGGCTACTGTGAGAAGCTCAAGAGCTTTCTGGAGGCCAACCTGGAGTGGATGCAGAGGGAGATGGAGCATAGCCCGGACTCTCCATACTGGCACCAGGTGGGCTGGGCTGCCCTGCTTGCAGGAAGGTGGCCCTGTGGGTGTGTCCATCTCTTGTGCAGTCCCTGACTAGCCCTGAGTGAGCCAGAGGTTCAGCCCACTCTAGCACCTGTCAGCATCTCTGCTCCTCCTCCCCAAGCTGCCATCCTTCCAGATGTCCAGCCTTCTGCTAGCAAAGAACCTAGATACAACTAAGTGGTGGCATTAGTTCTTGCTGTTAGGGAGGTGGCGGAAGGCTAGATACAAGTGAACACCATTAGAAAGTGAGGGAGGAAAAATTGAAAGTGCACAGCATAGTCGAGCTTTGAGTTTCCTTCCTAGGCTAAGCTCTGACTGACTGAGTGCTAAGGGCGAGGTCCTGGGCAGCTGGCTCCTTGGCCTTGGGCTGCTGCTTAGCTCAGTGAAAAAGCCACAGAACCTGTGAATTCTCTACAGACCTGAGGGTTTAGCTGTGCAGCTCAGGCAGGAGCCTCTATGGATGACTGCTGCCTGTGTGCACATCCTTCAGGGCTCATGCTGTTACCCTCTATACACATAGTTCCCCCTGCCAACCCATCACCTGGCACCTGTCCTTCTGTATCAGGTTTTCTTCCCTCACAAGCCCACTCATCCCTCCATGTATCCACCCACCCATCCTTCCGTATTTCTGCTTACCCACCAACACACATCATCCCATCTACCCTCCAGACCACCCATGTGCCTCCTGTCCCATCCATCTATCCACCCAGACACATGGACTTACTAAAGTGTCCATTCCCCAAGCAATACATCTAGCCACCCACACTTGCGCACATCAACCCATCTACCTTCTAAGTCCTGTTGATCCATCCATCCATCCTTCTGTCTGTCCATCTGTCTATCCATCACCTCCTGTCCATCCATCTATTTTGTCTATATGTAACTAAGTTCCTGGTATGTGTTGAGCACCAGCCAAGACCCATTTGAGGCACCTGTGCTAATTCTAGTTACAGGTGCTGAGGCAGAACCGGCAGCAAGGAAAAGGCAATCGTAGGTGCCAGGGGCAGCCACACAGCCAGCATGTAAGACTAGGGAGATGTTGGCAGGCTTTGTGGAGGAGGTGGCTTTTGACCCAGGTTCTTAAGTGAAGGTGACTTGGGGTCAGCATGAGGATGTCATAGAGTTGATATATTGAAAGCAGGAGAGGGATCAGGGCTGGCTGGAGGCTATGGAGCGCCCCTGGGCCAGGTCAGAGCCCCTGCAATGGTGTAGAAAAGGTAAACTGGGGTTGGGGGGGCTCATCCTCCCTCTGCCCCTCCCCTAGGTACGGCTGACCCTCCTGCAGCTGAAAGGCCTGGAGGACAGCTACGAAGGCCGTTTAACTTTCCCAACTGGGAGGTTCACCATCAAACCCTTGGGCTTCCTGTAAGTGCTCCCCCCCAGCCTGTGCAGGATGGGTAAGAAGCCATGAACCTCATAGTCATCCTGGTTCCATACCAGCTCTGCCACTTCCTACTCCCAGACTACATGGGTCGACTGACCCCTGGAGCCTCAGCTATGCCATGGTACAGAGTAGCTGCTGACCCTCCCATCCTGCCTCCTCAGCCTGCTGCAGATCTCCGGAGACCTAGAAGACCTAGAGCCAGCCCTGAATAAGACCAGCACCAAGCTTTCCTTGGGCTCCGGTTCCTGCTCTGCCCTCATCAAGCTGCTGCCAGGCAGGCGTGACCTCCTGGTGGCACACAACACTTGGAACTCCTACCAGAGCATGCTACGCATCATCAAGAAGTACCAGCTGCAGTTCCGGGAGGGGCCGCAAGGTGGGAGGAAGGAGCATCCTGAGAGAGGGTGGGCGTGAGCATGCACACAGGGCTGGGTCCTTGGGCGAAGCTCTAGAGCAGTGCCAGGGAGTCCTACTTGGCAAGCAAGGCCTTCAGTGGGCCCCCAAAGTTACTACCCCCATCTACCCCTCTGCCTGCACCTATCCTCTTAACTTCTACTAACTCTATCCTGAGAGTTGTACCCTGGGCCTTCTTGCCTGAAAAGTGCTGTACCATTCAGCTCCATGTCCTGACTGGCCTTGGACGCTAGCATGTGCCCAACATAGACCATCACCCAACAAGGCAGGCAAAACAATGGCAATGGGGAGAAGCCAGTTGCACAGAGCGGGATGGCACTGAACTAGAAGTCTTCCTGCCTCAGCCCCTCGTACTAGGATGACACACTCAGTACCATGTTTCTTACATTTTTAACCCTTTAAAAACCTACTTAAGCTCTGGGCATGTGGCTCCACAGCAGAATGCAAGTCCCCCCGAACTGTACCACCAACATGCTTTGGAAGTTGTGTGTAGGGGAAGTCCTGCCAAACAGCGAGGACCTCTTGCATGTGACCTTCTCGGCCCTTGGGAGGTTATCCTTGCAGATTGGTTGTTTCCTTGTAGCTATGCAAAGGTCACTTTTGATTTTGCATTGCTTTATTCCTCATTTAGTATCAGTTGTATACAATCACAAACCCAGGGAGTCCAGAGTAGATGCCCACTCCACTCTGAGCTACCCGCTTGCAGACAGACCCTCCTGATGAAGTGAGAGCCAACTACATTTTAAGTGAATTTATTTATTTGCACCTTTATAAAACAAATTCACCACTCAGCAGTGTTCACAGAAAATCTGTTTTGAGCTACACTGAAGAGCATCTTGTTCTCTGTCGTATTGCAAGTTTGTTATGGAACCAGTAAAGAGTCAGTGGGGCTCTTCCCCCCTTTCTTTTCCTGCTCCTCCTTCCCTTTCTTCCTCTTCCTCCCCCTTCCCCCTTTTCCTTTCCTCCATCTTTCTCCTCTGCCCCACCCTGCTTCCTTTTAAACTAGAGTCTCATCATGTATCTCTGATGATACTCACCGCGTAGTCCAGATGGTCCTCTTGCCTCACCTTCCCGCTAGTCACATTCCAGGCAGGAGCCTCCCACATATTTCACTTGAAGGGCCTGGTTTGCTATGACAGATGGCTGAAGGGATGAGAGTGGGCCTCCTGAAGACTGCTTGTTTCCCACTTGAGGCCCCACCCTTGGGGGACAGGGGATGGGGTCTCCACAGGGCCTGCCTGACCAGTTCCTATCCTCCCCAGAGGAGTACCCCCTGATTGCTGGCAACAGCTTGGTCTTTTCATCTTACCCGGGCACCATCTTCTCCGGCGATGACTTCTACATCCTGGGCAGTGGGTTGGTGAGTAGCTGAGTCGCATGCTCCCTGGGAACGTGGCACACAGAGGCTTTGGGGATACAGTGAAGGATAAGGTGTGCAGGGCCTCGGAGCTCTGAGAGAACATATGTCCTTAGGAGATACTGGTGTTGGGGACCGTTGCAAAGTCCTTGCACAGTGGCCTTGGTGTGTTTTTGTGTTCAGCATAAACACCTCCTTTTTGCCAGTGACCTTGCTCTCCCCCTGCCTTCCCCTGTTCCCACCCCCTAACCTGGCCAGTTCTGAGGAGCTGCTGTTTGCCGTGCTTTGTCTCCTGTGTTCCCCTGGCTGCCATCCAAGCCCCTTTAGAAATCTGTCCCTGGCTGCTGAGATCTGGGACTGATGCTGCCAGGAGACAGGCTTCGCTGCAGAAAGCGCCCTGGGTGCATCGGATGCAAGGCCACTAGGAGGGGTAGTGGGGCTCGCGACCCTGTTGCTTCATCCTAGTGTGGGAGAGGCTTGGGAGGGCTAGGGGCTGGGAGGCAGCCCCTTAGGGCTTTAGTCCAAGAAGCTTTCCCCTCTCCCAGAGGGTCTCATATGTGTGTGTGTGTGAGATAGAACTGGAAGCCATCAAACCCATTGCCCTTCCCTGTATTTGTGTCCTAAATGACATTTACAGTGTAGCATGCTAGTGACCTTCTCAGACTCTTATTTATTTGCTTTTTTATTGAGACATAGTCTCACTATGTAGCCCTGGTTTGCTTAGAATTTGCTGTGTAGACCAGGCTGGCCTTGAACTTAGAACCTGCCTCTGCTTTCCAATTGCTGGGTTTAAAGGTATGGGCCAGCTTTTTATTTTTTTATTATTATATTATTTTTTATGAAATTATTTACTTTACATCCCGATCACAGCCCCCTCCCTCTGCTTCTCACAGTCCCTCCCTCCCCTAACTTTTATTTTTTATTTTTGTGATTTTATTTATCTATCTATCTATCCATCCATCCATCCATCCATCCATCCATCCATCCATCCATCCATCCATCCATCCATCCATCTATCTATCTATCTATCTATCTATCTATCTATCTATCTATCTATCTATCTATCTATCTATTTTAAGGTCGTGTATCATTCTATAGCTCAGGATGTCCTAGAACTCAGTGTGTAGCCAGGCCAGCACCCCTCCTTTCTCAGCTTTCCGAGTAGCCTGGCATTACATGCCTGTTCCAGGCCTAGCTTTCTTCTCTTTTTCTTTTTTATGCTGGTTTTCTAAGACAGAGTCTCATGTAGCCCAGGCTGGCCTGTGTAGCTGAGGTTTCCTTGAGCTCCTGATCCTCCTGCCTTCACCTCCCTAGTGCTGGGGTTAAAAGGTGTGCAGCGCTATGCCTGGCTTAAATATCTTTCTTAAAACACTGGCCTAGGCTCACACCTGAACTCTCAGCGCTTGGGAGGTTGAGACAGGAGAATAACCAAGAGTTTAAAGCCAGCTTGGGCTAACAGTGTGAGAGTATAAATGCCTCCAAAAATAAATAAAACTTTAAAATACCATCATGTGGGTCTTGCCAGTTATTGGTTCTTTTTAGCTTCCCCCTGTAAAGGAAGACTCAGACCAGCACCCTTCGGGGGCCCAGGGGTTTAAAGCTGGCTTCAGGCTTCAGAGCGGTGGATCTGTTCGCCAGCCACAAAGCAGCTGGCAGGATTGTTTCTTAGCTTCAGGTCTCGGCACACCTGTCTTCCAGGAGGAGGCATCAGTGTGTGACTGTGTCTCTGGGGATGGTGGGACAGCCAGATTCTCCTGTAGCATCCTATCCACCCTTCAGCTGCTAGGATGTGGCCATTGGGAAGTTCAGTTTCACAGGCAGTGCTTGGTTGTTGATCCAGGTTCTGTGGTTTAGCCAGAGATGGGCCCTTACTCTGTAGCCCTGGCTACCCTGGAACTCACCGTAGACCAGGCTCACCTCGAACTTGTGGCAATCTTCCTGCCTCTGCCTCCTGAGTATGGGGTAACAGGCATGTTCCACCATGCATGGCTGGTTATGCCTTGGTTTAAACTAATGAGAACAAGGTGTGTTTATGTAGACACATAACAGGTCCGGGGCTGTGAAGTGAGAGGCTTCGTAAGCAGCAATGGACAGCTCATGACTCTAAGAGAGAACGAGGTGGGCCAGCTGGAGTCTTCCCAAGGTCTCTGGCTGCTGGGGCTCCAGGTGAATAGCCTCAAGCTACCAGCTGTGCCTGTAGAACGGGGAGAAGGGGTGGGAACGAGGTGCTGTCTCTTGGGGAGAGCTCACTCTGACAAGGGAGGCACCTACGAGTCTGGTCCCCAAGGTAGAGCGTGGGCCTGAGTCTCCCCCAACCCGAGTACTTCTCCAAGGAATCCCTGAGGGGTGTGCATCACAGCAGGTTAGGGCTGTGAGAAAAGTGTTAACATTTAATTTAGAGCTGAGACTGGCAGGGCTGCCATGGAGTTCTCAGCCCACCTCTCTCTCATAGGTCGCCCTGGAGACCACCATTGGCAACAAGAACCCAGCCCTCTGGAAGTATGTACAGCCCCAGGGCTGTGTGCTGGAGTGGATTCGAAACATTGTGGCCAACCGCCTGGCCTTGGATGGGGTCACCTGGGCAGATGTCTTCCAGCGATTCAACAGCGGCACGTGAGTGAGTTCCTGTTCTGCAGCACCTACTTGCGGACCATTTAGTACTCAGACCAGAGGAGACCCATGGGGCTCCAGGGTCCTCTGCCCAGCCTCTTCTTACAGATGCTCACTCAGGTAGCTTGTGCCCCTTCCTTGTTTTATACAGTGGTGAAACTGAGGCTCAAGAAGGACAGGATTTTCTTTTCTCCTCTCTTACAAGCTCCTCCCCTTGGGGTTGTCCAGTTGGAAGAAGTGTAACTTGAGGGTTGATGTGGGTCTGCACAGAATATGCATGGGGTGGGTCCTGGGAACTAGCTGCCAGAAGTGTAGGTCTCAGAGTGCCTGACTGAGGAATTGGATCTTTGCTCTAGGAAGTGTTAGGGAGCCATGGGCTGTACTTGAGAAGGGAGACAGCCCAGGTTTTGTGTCAAGCTGCAGCGTCAGGGTGCTGTTTACCAGTCCTGGCTATAGAAGCAGGAGAGATGCGCTGGAGAGGGTTGGAGAAGGGTTCCAGGCCTGACGTAGTTCCTTCCTTGTGTCTGGCAGGTATAATAACCAATGGATGATCGTGGACTACAAGGCATTCGTCCCCTTTGGGCCCAGCCCTGGAAGCCGGGTGCTTACCATCCTAGAACAGATCCCGTGAGTCCCTGGAGCATTGGGAAGAAGGGAGGCTAAAGGAGGGGTGCCCTTGCTTTGAACAGGAGGGTCAGGACATAACACAGTTCCTGGTCCAGGTGCAGAGGACCCTATCACTGGCTCTCCTCACACAAGGAGCATATCCCCTCACTTGCTTTGTCCATTTCTCCTGGTCTCAGGGGCATGGTGGTGGTGGCCGACAAGACTGAGGAGCTCTACAAGACAAGCTACTGGGCCAGCTACAACATCCCGTATGCATCCGTCCTTCTCATGCCTCCCGCCTCCCAGCCTGTCCTCTCTGACGCAGGGTCCTTCCCCAGGTGGCATTTTAAACAAGGAGAAACGCTTGCTCTCCTGCTGAGAAAGCTCCAGGTCATGTGTGACCTCCAGTTCTAGTACCTGCTGCCTGGGGTGGCCACACCTTGGGACTGGGCACTGCCAGGCATTCAGCTGGATCTGCCCCTACCTACTGGGAGTGCAGATGCCCACGCAGTACCCAGGCTGAAGCTGAAGTGTGGCTGGGGCAGCCTGAGTCTCAACAAACCCAATCTTAGCTGGGTTCTTACATCCTGTGGTTTCCGAGTGCAGCAGCATGTTCTCATTTTACAGATGTGGAAACTAAGGCAGGGGTCGTGGCTCACCCACAGCTCCATGGTCAGAGAATAGTGAAATGGTTCCTCTCGACAGCACAAGAGGACCTTGCTGCACCCTGACCGCAGTGACAGCACTCTCACTGTGACTGCCCCACCCACCATGCTGGCCACAGCCACAGCCAGCTGCGCGGCCAGTGGGAGTCGTGGGTGACCACCCTTGTCCCAGCAGGTTCTTTGAGACTGTATTCAACGCTAGTGGGATGCAGGCCCTGGTGGCCCAGTATGGAGACTGGTTCTCCTATACCAAGAACCCTCGAGCCCAGATCTTCCGGAGGGACCAGCCGCTGGTGGAGGACATGGACTCCATGCTCCGGCTCATGAGGTGGGTCAGCACACTCCTGGCTTGCTGTGGAGAGTAGCCTGTGTGTGTGGCAGAACTGTCGAACCTTGCCACCAGCCGTGGTCTGCAGGTGGCGGGCCCTGCTCCTCACTATCATTAGGGAGTCCCTTCCCCCTGGAAGGTGGAGATACCTTCCCAGGACCAACATCTGTGATCCCCACAGATATTGTCAAGGAATAGACTGGGTGTGTCTGTCCTGCTTGGAGGAGGAGCCTGGAGAACCTCCCTCAGGAAAAGCCGAGTGATAAGTCTGGGATGACTGGTGGAGGGGTAGTCCACATCTGCCCCTGCCTGAGCCAAGTGGTGTTGGCAGAAGCCCAGAAAGTTCAGGAAGCTTCAAGGCCACCCTGTACCATGAGGAGCTTGGCTTTTCCCAAGGGTGACTGTCGTCCCTTCCATCCGCATGCAGGTACAATGACTTCCTTCATGACTCTCTGTCACTGTGTGAAGCCTGCAACCCGAAGCCCAATGCCGAGAATGCCATCTCTGCCCGCTCTGACCTCAACCCTGCCAATGGCTCCTACCCATTTCAGGCCCTGCGCCAACGTGCCCATGGGGGCATCGACGTGAAGGTTCGCCATCCAAACCAGTTGTCACAACATGCCTCGGGGGAGGCTGGGGAGTGGGGCAGGTGCAAGGTCAGAGGTCAGACCCTGGCTGAAGTTGGGTCAGGTTAAGGGGACATCTGCTGTGGGGTCAGCTTCAGAATGGTGCTCTAAGGAAAGGTCAGGGAGAGAGCTGGACTCCACCAGCTCAGTGGCCTGCTCTCTGGCCCTCAGGTGACCAGCTTTTCACTGGCCAAGTCCATGAGCATGCTGGCAGCCAGCGGCCCCACGTGGGACCAAGTGCCCCCGTTCCAGTGGAGCAAATCACCCTTCCACAACATGCTGCATATGGGTCAGCCCGACCTCTGGACCTTCTCAGCCGTCAGGGTCCCGTGGGACTGAGACTCTGCCTCCGCCCAGCTGCCTTTGTCCTGTGTGGCCAGTAGGGTCACACACCTGCCGTCCATCCCTCAGGGCTCTGGACTCCCTGGACGCTGGTCCTAGGGGTCTTCTTCACAGGGACACAAACCCAGTGAGCTCAGAGCTGACTATCTGTCCCCTGAGCCCCTTCATGGCTGTTTCTGTCCCTCTCATCAGTGTGCTGGGGCTTATGCTCAGCTGTGGGCCTGGTGGGGTTCTGGGCATCATTCTCCAGTGCTGGTCCCTCAGTGTGTGGGGACACTGATGGGGCTCATCATTGCTGTCACTACTGGCCTGTGAGCCTATCACCTCAGGAAGCAGTCCCTCTTTCCCCTCTAGGTGGCTTTCTTGAGGGCAGAAGCTTGAAAACAAAAACCAAAGTTTCTGGCTGCTTGTAGCTGCAGCGTCTTTTGAGTCTTCTTTCCGCAGGAGGGGTGGACCATCACCCCACACTCCTACCCCATCCCCCAGCCAAGCCTGCCCTGGCCTCCTGTTAGGTGTCCCCGGTCCTCTGAGAGCCAGGGAAGATGTTGCAGGGTGCAGAGAAAGATTGAGCAAAGCACGGTAGCCAATATCTGTCATCCCAGCACTGAGGAGGCTGAGGCAGGAGGATCTCCAGGTTGCTGGGCTGCCTTTAGACCCCATGTCAAGAACAAACAAAACTCAAAAGATCTTTGCTTTAAATATATATATATATATATATATTTATGTATTTACAATGAAAAAGTACACATTATAAACACAGGTAAAGGAGGATGGGACCGCAGTCAGGCGTACCCCTGCCCACCCTCCTCAGGGGTGCTGGTGCCTCGCTCTCAGGGTGGCCAGGACAGCAACAGACGTCACTTGGGCAGCCCATTCATGCCCAGCTGCACCTTGAGTGCCTGCAGCTGTGCCAGGCTGATGTTGCTGCCGCCACACACAACGACGACCAGCGAGGCCAGTGGGGCTTGCAGCTGCCCCTCAGCCTGCAGCCTGGAGACCACGCCGCTGTACACGGCAGCCAGCGCCGCCCCACACGCAGGCTCCACCAGGATCTTCTCATCATCTGCAGGGGAGCGGCCTGGTCAGCTCTCAACCTCGACAAGTCTTAGAGCAAACCTCTCACTGTGGCCAGGGTCATTGCTCTGAACCCAGCCTTAGTCTCCAGCCTGTGCTGAGGGTTCTCAGGCGTCTGAGAGCGGCACTAGGCATGCGGCAGCAAGCTGAGGTTGTTAATAGCTGGCAGTTGTTCTTATTGGCCACCTTGTTCACAGCTGAGCCCAGAGAGAGTTCCATTACAGACCTCCTCCAAATCCAACTCCTCCCAGTCCTTTCCCTTTTGATCCTGGCTACCGGGAAGCTCAAAACTGGTGCTTTAAAAGCTAATTTGTCCTCCCTGCTGTCATGGTCACCAGGCTCACGTTTTCATGAGCGGCTTTAGTGTTTCTCTTTACACGGGCTTGCTTCAGCTTCCATTTATGAGACAGTCTAGGCAGAGGAGGGAGAAAATAAAGGCGAAAAGACCCCACAGAACCTACCCACGAACTTCTCAATGGCAGTCACAGCCTCCTGGTCTGAGATGACCTCGGAGAAGATGGGGTGTTCATAAAACAGCTTCAGGGTTTGCGCCCCCACAGTGTTCACACCCAAGGCCTTTGCCACACTGGGAGGTGGGAGTGAGGAGAGGGATGGGAACAGGGAAGGAGACAAGAAGGATACATGTGAGAGGCAGGGACTACAGGGAAGTGGTGGGAACGGGCTACCTCTGCTCAGCCCTGGGAACCTGCACAGGGGTCTAGGGCATCCGACTGGCCTGACTCAGATAGGCCTGAAGACCTTGCTGCCTTGCCCCAGCTTGTAACTTCCACTTACTTTGTCCATTTGCCTCCTTCCCCAACCTTCCAGGTCCCAGATGAAGATCTCCTCATCCAGGGAGCCTTCTAGAGAGACTCCTTGGTCCCATGACTTGAGGTTCTCAAACTTCCCACATGCTAACAGAGATAGGGAGAGCTAGTCCTTTCTAAAGTACCAGGTGCTACACACCTCCCAAGCTCAGTTCTATAGAAGGGGAAGCAGAAACAGAGATGGGATAGTAGCTATCCCAAGGTCACATTAACTTAGGGTAAAAAATGGCTGCTTGAGTGCCAGCTACTGCATCCTTATTCCATCTGGCAGGAAAAAAAAAAAAAAAACTAGTGGAGTCAGGATAACATCAGTCCCAACAGTGAAGTCAAGCTCAGAAATATGGATGAATCTCTTACCTGATTAAGTGTTCCCTACTTATGACAGAAATGCTCCTCTTCCTAGGAATATCTCAGAGCTTGGACTGAGTTCCTTGAGTCTGTTGCCTCACCACTCTTGAATGTGTTGACCTACCGTCCAAAGTGGCTGTTTTTGTGCCAGCCACAACACCTACACTGTCTGAAAAGAGGATGTGAGAGCAGAAGGGCTTGCCTAGTACAGACCTTGACCAGCCTCCCTTGCAGCTAGGTATGGTCATGTGACCAAGTTCTGACCAATGGGTGATAAAAAGTACAGCCAGCTGTTTGCTGAGGGTTGGTCTATGTTGCAAAAGCCATCCACACTTGTTACAAACCAGACTCTAAAAGTTGAACTTGGACCTTCTCCCAGACCATGGGTTTGCAGTACAATTCGCTCTTGCTGTGCTGGGTGGCAGCTGTGAGCCACAGCTCTCCATAGTGTATCAGCCAAAAACAGCCAGTTTCGTACTGTGTGCTAAACAGCCCAGGTAAGGAAGGCGTCCAGCAGACCAGGTTAAATTCATTCTAACGAGTTTGCAGGGGTGTAACCCACTGTCAGCTGAGGAGCAGCCCTACTTTGTCTTTAAAGTTTAGATATTCTTCCTTTTCTCAGGCTGGCACAAAAGCAGCTGCTTTGGACCCTAGGTCATCATACTCAAAGTAGTGGGGTAACAGGCTCTTGGAACTCACGCCCCAGCTTCAAGGAGTTGCCCCTAATTGGCTTTCTCTTTTAAGTGAAGAGAAAGAAAGTTCAGTTTTGTTTAAGCTGCTGGTTTGGGGTTTGGTTATAAATTATTTGCAGTCAAGAGGGTGTTTTTGTTTTTTGTTTTCTTCTTCCACTCTGTGTCCAGGGTCTGGCACATTTTCACGGCCAGATAAGAGGCCCACAAAGAAGTGAGACATGAGGACCTACCATTATCACATGGGGCCCAGCATGCCACACATTCCTGTGTGACTTTGGTCAAATGACTAAAGTCTCAGTTTCACAGCTTGTACAACAGGGAGGTGCCCAGGCTCACCTGGTGATCTTGGGCAGCGTGACCAGTTTTCCTTCCTTGGTAGCAGCATGGAAGCTGTGGGCACCGAAGGTCTCCATGGCGATGATGGGCACGTCTTCCCAGCCCACCTCCCGAAGCCCCTGCACCACTCCACACAGCAGGCCCCCACCACCCACAGACAGCACGATGGCCCCAGGCTTGGCACTCAGTGTCTCCTTCAGCTCCTTCACGATGGAGGTGTGGCCTTCCCTGGGCAAGAGAAGGGTGGCAGGGCAGCTCAGGGCTTCCTGAAGACACAATGGTTGGTCTAGGATGCCAGCTAAGGTCTGTATTTTCCTCTACCCAAGGCATTGGTAAACCTCTGAGCTGGCCCCTGCCCTCTCCTCGCCCAGCCATGGTCTCATAGGACATGATTGTGTAGGAGACAAGACTTCCCCCACCAAGAGAGGGGATGGCTGTGGGAGTTGGTGGATAAAGCCCCCACTTCCCACCCACCAGTGGACACATCCCTTGGATGCTCATTTCCTACAGACTCCCAGGGTCCCCAGGGGCTGAGATTCGGCTGCCCATGGCAGATGGCAGCATGTGAGAGCTGCCTTCACTGATGCTTTCCCCAGCTCGTTTATTCCTAGTCACCCCCAGATAAGCTGATCTCCCCAAATCTCCGCATCTGGGGACCCCGTTATTGCTGATGTGTGCATCTGGGCATTTGTGTTTTCTCTCCCGCACACCCTGGGTGTGCAGCCCAGAGAACTAGGAGAAACTACCCATTATGGCAGGAGGTAGTGGGGTGGCCCCAACTTACCAGATGAGGGGGTCATCGAAGGGGGGAATGTACACCCAACCTGGGTTATTCTTTTCTAGAGCTTTGGCCAGTCTGGTGGCATCATCCAGCATCTTCAGGGATGGGGGCGGAGTGGGGGAGAGAATGAGATGATGCGAGGAGGGGCTCTGTCTAGGTGCCAGCCCCCTGAGCCCTGCCACCTACGGACGGGTCTGTGCTCACCTCTCCTACCACTTCAACTGTGGCTCCTTCATTCCTGAGCCGCTCGATGGTGAGGGCAGGTGTGGTGCAGGGGACCACAATAGTGGCTGGGATGCCCAGCCTCCTGGCAGCATAGGCGGTCGCCATGCCCGCGTTGCCCGCTGTCAGGGGGCAGTGGAGATAGTGTGTCAGGAAGGAGGGTCTGGGACCTCAGGTGGGGCTGGTCATTCCTTTCATGTCAGGCTCTGGACTCCCCTCACCTCCTGAGTGACCCCTGCCTCAATCTGGAGCCCCAAATCTGCACTGATGTGAATGGATGTATTGCTGCAGAGACCAGGGCCCAGAGCGGAGAAGTGCCTGGCCACAGGACACACAGCCCAGGATAGGAAGGGAGAGATAGCTGCCTGGGCACTTACCTGAAGAGCAGACAAAATGTTTACAGCCTTGTTTTGCCCTCTGTGGAGACAAGAGGAGGGGGTCAGACCACCCTTCAAGTCCATGCCAACGCTTGTCCTTCCCCCTGGAGTATCTTCTATCTATGCTGTGCTCACCTTCCTTCTCTCAGCGTCTGAAACACCCTCAGGCATATTTTCCCTAAAGAGACTACATAAGGGGGCAAATGTCAGGTCTGTAGAGACCCTCGTGGGTGGGCACCTCTTAGCCAGAGAGAGCCCTAATATGTGTAACCTAAAATTATTTTCTTTTAAGAATATTTATTTAAGATGTATTTTATTTGTGTGTATGTATTGCCTGTAGAGGGCAGAATAGAGCATTAAATGCTGAAGTTACAGTTGAGCCCCTGACATGAAATTCACAGCATAGGTCTTATTTAAGAGCCTCACATATTCCTAATTGCGGAGCTACCTCTCTAACCCAATATTTATTATTTTTAATTATGTACATGTGAGAGCAGTTGCTCCTGGAAACCAGAAGAGGGCACCATATCCCCTGGAACTGGAGTTACCGGTGGTTGTGAGCCACCAGCGGGCCCTGGGAACCGAACACAGGTTCTCTGCAAGAGCAGCTAGTGCTGTTTAGTACTGAGCTGCCTGAACTCCAGCTCCTAAAATAATAATACTGTCAATAATAATATTGTGTAATAATATTATTATTGACAGGCTCTTGCTTCTCTGCCTTCCTGACTGTTTGGAATCCTGGGTGTACGTCCGCACACCTGGTTCCAGAACTGTCAGGTAGGAGGGACTGCCCCCCCCTTCTGCCAGGATGCCACCTGCCCCGTACCGTCTTGCAGAGATGGCCAATGCCTCGGATCTTGAAGGAGCCTGAGGGTTGGGAGCTGTCCATCTTTAGGTACACACTAGTGCCGGCCACTTTGGACAATGCCATGCTGTCACGCACCGGTGTCTTCACATGCAGCGTCTCCTGGGTGGCCATGGCTGGGGGAGCAGAGAGGAGACATAGAAGGTCAAGAGAGGCTGCCCTCCTGGGCTCTATGCCGCCCCCCCCCCCCAATACTCATGATGATAAGCAAAGGGCACAGAATCAAATCTCAGCCAGGCCACCTACTGGCCAAGTAGTTGGGCATGCCCTCAAAACTTCACCCCAAAGTTGAAAGGTCATGAGCTCAGAAACTTAGGCTGCAGCCTTAGGCAAGTCCAGGGGAAGGGGCTTGTACAAGCTGGCTCAGGGGGTGCAGATAAAGGAAGGTCAGGGGCAGCCATGGCCTGTTCCTGCAAAGTCACCAGGAGTTAACCCCAGCTGACCTGTTGCCATGAGCTCAGAGCATATCAGCAGACACGAAAGAAACAGGCCATGTGGAGTCTCTGTGGAAAGTAGCGCTCAGGTCCACAGCACCCCTGCATGCTCAGTATTTTCCCCTATTATATATTACTTATTAAACATGTTTTCTGTGTGTGTGCATGCCTGTGTGTGCGCGCAACATCAGGTGTCCTTCTCAATTGCTTCCCAGCTTATTATTTTTTTTTTTTTTTGAGGCAGGGTCTCACTGAGCCTGGAGCTCACTGATTCAGTTACATGGGCTGCCAGACAACCCCTGAGATGCTCCTGTCTTACTCCGTAATGCTGGGATTGCAGGTATTTATTGCTCTGCTCGGCATTTTTGATGCGCATTCTCGGGGTTTGGACACGGGTCTTCATGCTTTCACAGGAAGCCCTTCACAGACCGAGCCATCTCTCAACCCCACACATGCTTTTAAGAACCCAGTATGTTCTTACTATGTAGCCTAGGCTAGTTTTGAACTTTTGATCCTCTTATTTCAGTCTCCCAATTGCTGGGATCACAGGTGTGCCCTGCCATGCCCAGTGTTCAAAACATATGTATTTTTTACAAAATTAGCCTTTGGGCTTGGTGCAGGCCTGTAATCCTGCCACTTTGGAAGCGAAGGAGAAAGGATTAGGCATTCAAGGTCAACTTTGGCTATGTAGTGAGTTTGAGGCCAGCCTGGGCTACATAAGGTCCTGTTTCAAAACAAAACAAAACAAAACCTCCAAAAGACCTGGGATTCCAGAATGAAGCTCTGAACAGCTCTCATTTAAAATATATATATATATAATTATTATTATTATTATAGAAATTTTTTCCTGATGTGGGGACCTGCGAGGCAACACAGACCTCTGGCCCACTCTCATCACATGCTCCCACCTTGAGAGGAGGCCTTGACACAAGCAGAAGCTACAATGACAAGTTCAAGTTTGGCTAATGGCACCATGAGGTCCCTTTGGTAGCCACGGCAGTGAGGAAGCCTTTGGGTTAACACTGGCTCATCCACTGTCACCTTGTTGCCCTGTGAGAAGCCCCAAGAGGGATCCAGAGTCAAGTGGGATCAAACCCAGGCAGGCAGTGACTCTTTCGAGCATCCACACGTATGGCACATGTGTGCCTTCATGTGCCTGAGTGTGTGGAGTCTATGGGAGAAAGTCAAATCCCTCCCCCCTTCTGGTAGACCTCTTGAATGACAGTTGGGGAAGAATGGCACTCAGCAAGAGTAGCTCCAAATTTGTCTGCTTTATCCCTCAGCTCCTGGCTGGGCCCATCCTGACACACTGGGCCTTCTCTGGACCTAAAAGGCCCAGCTGATGCAGCCTCTGGCTAGGGGTTAGTTCCCACCACTCAGACCCCTTCCAGGTGGCTCTGGGAAGCCTCACTTGGTCCCTGTCCCAGGCTGCAGCATTGGGAACCTTTGGGGAAATGGGGAGGGTATTCCTAACTGATTCCCACCTCAGAGGCCAGTCCCACGGGGCTCCATAGATAACGAGACCAGTGAGAGGAAAGGGGGAAAGGGGTCTTGGCAAAGGTGGAAAGGTGGTGCGGGGCACAAGCTCCGGGAAAGAAGTCCCTGCCTTGTCATATGACTCATGCGAGCACTCAGCAAAGAGAGCCTGTCGCATCCCACTCCCGTGACATTGTGAGCCAAAGCTCCTATGCCGTCGTCCCATTTTACAGATCAGAGCACGGAGACTTGAACTGAATGTGTCCCAGCCCCTCTCCCCTTCCCCAATACCCGACTCCGGCTGTCCCAGGCTGTCAATCCTGGGGTAAGACTGAAACTGGGGCCACATACCCGGCACAGAAGGAGCTGGACAGAATGAGCGAGAGGGGTAGATTGTGTCTGTGTCCTGGAAGAGCAGAAGGTTGGCAGGACACTGGGCTCCAGGGCTTTATTTTCCGGCTGAGCCTCTGGGCAGCCAATAAGGGCCCGAGCATGCCCCGCCCCCAACCAAGCCCCGCCCCCTGGTCCAGGCCTGGGCTCAGCAGGGGAAACACTCAGGCCAGGTCTCCAGCCCTTATTGCATCCTGGTCTCCAACTCTGTCCACCTCAGCTTTCCTTTCCGCTTCTTCAGTTGCAAATGAAGACTCTCATCTCCCAAGGGCCTGTAGGACCTCGGCACGGTACAGCACTGAAGAGCCCCTGCCAGGGGGGCCTGGGGTCAATCCCACAACAACAGAAAAGCCGAGTAGTAGCTGGACACATATCATATGGCCGGGAAATAGCCACAGCTCAGGTACAGCAGCTCACACCTTCGATCAGGCACAGTGGAAGCTGAGGCAGGAGGACAAAAGAGTCTGAGGACAGCCTAGACAAAGGAGTTCAATCTTGTCTCAAAATAGGAAGAAAAGGGGCAGGGAACCAAACCCCAAATTAGTGTCAAACCATGAAAGAGGTTTGCACAGAGTGGAAATGAAGCAGGGCGCAGAGACAGTGAGAGGCGGGACTTGGGGGTTGACTGCCAGGCCTGTGATTGACAGAGATGCTTACTACCATCCCCAGCCTTCCCCTAGGGCTCTTCATACAAAAGGACAGATGGGTAAGACCCAGGGGATCTGGGTTCAAGTCCTGGCTCTGCTGTTACTGGATAGGTGGTCCTGGGAAGGAACCTTGGCCTTCCACAGACTCCGCTCATGCGTAAAAGGGCGTGACACAGACACCTCTGTTCCAGGCTTTGAAGATGGGAATGCGTGTTAGGTGAGAGACTTGAAATTGAGCAGGCAGACAGTGTGTGTAAGTAGCCTTCATCATCACCACTGCCACAATCACTATGGACATCACCATCAACACTATCACTACAATACCATCACCACCACCATTACCATCACCACGATCGCCATCACCACCATCACCATCACTACTACCACCACCATTTCCACCACCATCACTGTCACCATACCATTACCATCACCATCACCACCATTAACTTCATCACTACTACCTTCACTGCAATCACCGTCATCACTCTAAACACCACCATCACCACTATGACCTAGAACTGGGAAATCTTATACTGAAAACTCTCCCAGCTGTACTCCAAGCCTCTGGTCTATTCCTGGCTGGGTGCAAAGGCCTGTGTGTCCACAGGGTAACACCCCCCCCCCCACACACACACACCTTACTGCTTCTTTATCTGGTCTGTGGTGTCATTGTTCCATCTGATTCACAGCAGGAATGACCATGGGGTGTGGGTCAGGGACATGGGGTAGGCAAGCCAGGATGACATGGATCTCACGAAGCCCATGTGTGGACACAGACACCTTGTGCCTCTCGGTACCAGCACCTCATTGCCAGAGCAAAGCTGGGGAGAGCAAGGGAGTCAGGCAGTTTGAATACACCTGAAGGGTCTAGATTTTATTTCTTAGATTAAATTTGATTGGGTCTTATGTAGCCCAGGCTGGCCTCCAACTCACTTAGTAGCCGAGGATGCCCTTTAACTCCTGATCCTCCTGCCTCCGCCTTCAGAGTGCTGGGATTACAGGTGTGTGCCAACCATGCCCACTTTCATGGTACTAAGGATCAGGTGCTCGAGGATGCTGGGTAAGCACTCTACCAGCTGAGCCGTATTCCCAGCCCCACACTTATAACTTTTCCCAACCCTTTCACACATGCCTCCTTCCCACACTCAGAGATCCATCTGCCTCTGCCTCCCAAGTGCTGGGATCAAAGGCGTGTGTCACCAGGCCCCGTTTACAAAACATGTTTTACCCTACTGCTACTGAAATGTACCTCCGAGCGGCATCAAATGGGCGTGTTTGCTCACACCGGTCATCCTAGCACATGGGAGGCTGAGGCAGGAGAATTGCTACAAATTTGAGGAGGCTGGGCCACAGAAAGAGACTTGGTCTCTAAAGGAAAAAAAAAAAAAGGTAAAAACCCATAAACCCAGTGCTCTGGGGACAAAGACAGGAGAATCAGGGGTTTGAAGTCATCTTATGCTGCCTAGTGGGTTTAAAGCTAGCCTCAGATGCATAAAGAAATGTCCAAAAAAAATCTGGTAATTTGGCTCAGTGAGTAAAGACACTTGCTGCTGAGCCTGGTGACCCGAGTTCCATATCTGTGCACAGTAAAAGAGAGACCTGACTCCCACATATTATCATTTGACCCCTACGTCTGTGCCATGGCAAATATGAAACCCTCAAACCCACAAACAAATTTAAAGTTATTATTATCATTATTAATTTTTTTTAAATTTTAAAACATTAATTAATTTATTAATTTTACATCCTAATAGCAGCCCCATCCCACCTCTCCTCCTGGTCCCACCCTCCCTCCCTCTTCCTCTTATACCCCCTCTGCTACCCTTCAGAAGAGGGGAGTCCCCCCCTACCCATCCCAGCATATCAAACAGAATCAGGACTGAGCGCACCCTCTTCCACAGTGGTCTGGCCAGGCAGCCCCACCAGGGGGAAGTGATCGAAAAGCATGAAATAGAGTCCTTGTTAGAGACAGCCCTCACTCCCTTTACTAGGGAACCCAGATGAAGACCAAGCTGTCCAACAGGTATGGATGTGTAGGGGGCCTAGGTCCAGTCCATGCACAGTCTCTGGTTGGTGCGTCAGTCTCCACAAGCTCCCACCCCCCTTCCAAGCTCAGGGCAGTTGGTTCTGTTGGTTTATTATTATTTTTTAAGACAACATGTCTTTGAGTCACTCTGACTGTCCTGGAACTCACTCTGTAGACCAGGCTGGCCTCGAACTCACAGATCTCAGAGATCTGTGCTGGGATTAAAGGCATGCACCCATTACTTCCTGGCTAAAAGCAGCTTCTTGTTTTTAATGTTAAAAAAAAGAGAAAAGAATTTGCCTGAACAATGGGCCCTCCCGTGTTTTGAATTCTGTGTCCACCTCTGGCACTGGCTAAGGACCTGGCAGCCATTGGACTCTCCCAGAACCTCGTGGGTTTCCCTGGTGGCACTGTCTGCTGCTGACTCTCACTGTGCGTCATTCCCAGTGACAAACAAGTCTTTGCTGATATGTAAAGTCAGCCACCAAGCCAAGGTCAGGACCTGGCAATAGCTGGAGCCTCTCCCCGGGGTTATCATAGCCCGTGGTGACCCATGATGGACATGGAGAACTGGCCAGGTCAAATGCCCGGAGAGAGATGTGGCCATGGTGCCCTGGCCAGTGAAGAGGTCTGGGACAGAAATCCTCATACCCCGAGGGCACGTGCAGACAGTCAAAGCCTTCATGATTTTGTCTCACGTAGCTCCATTCTTCAGTCAGCTGACAAAGGTGACAATTTTTTTTCTTTCTCCTAGGGATTGCAGCAACATACTGGGGCCAAGGAGCCAGGTGCTAACTATTCAGTTATGTGGGAACCTTCTTTGCCTTCAGCCCAAGGTATTCCTTCAAGGGCAGTGGATAGTAGGACCTCTTCCCTACCCTCCACCCCCATATCCCGGACTCCAGTGTTTTTACCTCTGACACAAGCTCTTAACATTTCTCTGAAGTCCAGGGGCTTTTGTTCTGGGACAGGGTCTCACCATATAGTCCAGGCTAGCCTCGAACTCTCCATTCTACTGCTTCAGCCTCTTCGGTGCTGGGGTTAGAGGCATATACATCACCATACCCAGATTAGCTATGAATTTTGTGTGTTTTAAAGCAGGGTCTCCTGTAGCCCAGGCTGGCCTTGGATTTCCTTTTTAGCTAAGGATGGCCTTCATCTTTTGCTTATCCTGCCTCTACCTCCCAAGGGCTGGCATGCACCACCATACTCAGTGCCTGGCTCAGAACTTTTAAGTCTCTTGGGAGGCACACCCGGATTTAATGCCCCCCAAAGCTTGGCCCCTGGTCTCTCTGCTGGGTGACCCAACTAGTCACGTAAGTTTTTTGCACCTGACTCCTTCTTTTGTTCTGGGGATGAGTTGTCATGGTGGGGGGTGTCTCTGCCAGGGTTTCAAGGCTTGGCCAAGGGCTGCTGGGGCTGGGCGGCAAACAGAGTGGTAGGGCAGGGGGACCGCAGGACGGTGGCTTGGCTTGGCTGATGAAGACCATGCTCTGATGTAGGCTTCTCAGGCCTGCAGTGGTCAAACTGCGTGGTTAGGGATAAGGAGTCTTTGTGTCGGAAGCCCCTGATCCCCGCCCCTCCCCGCCTTGCTTTATCGCTCCTCACCCAGCTGCACTGGTGGATTCACCTGCCAGGTCCCTGTTCCCACCTCTGTGTGGAAGGGTATGAGGTGTGACTTGTGACAGAGGGTGGCTGGCAAGTCAGGGTTCCACCTCCCTCGGCAGAGTGTCCTGGGAACACCGTGCACACACAGCTGGGGCTGAGGTGGTGAAATGAGTGTTAATGAGCAACCCAGAGGACTGGCCATGGCGGCTGTTTGGTGGCCTAAGGTGCCAGAGACAGGAGCTGGCTGACAAACACAGCCATTGACTGGCCCCCAGCCCCCCTCCAGGCACCCCTCCCCTGCTTAGCCTATCCACCCCATCCTCCCTGTCATCAAAGCGGGCAGCTGGGGAGCCCAGCCCCTCCTGTCTCAGCCTCCGGCTCTGCCCCTGCTGTGTGACCTTGAGTGAATGACTTGGTTTCTCCGAACTTGCTTCCGATCGATGGAATGTTTGGGGGTTTGCGTTGTTTTGTTTGTCCAGGTACATTCTGTGATGGAATGACATCACGGGTTTCCCCGTGGCCTCTGCTGCCGTGGCAACCCCAGGAATGACAACAGAGCACCAGCTGTAGCCCCAGCCCTGTCCCACACAACGGCTCTGCCAGGAGAGGAGCCTGTACCCCTCTCTGCAGCAAAGGCGCAGAGAGGCTGACTCACCCAGGGCCACTCAGCCCGGAAGTGGGGTAGCCCCTGCACGCAGCAGAGCCTGGCTGCAGGCTTCAAGATCTGCCTTCTGAATCCTGTATGCACTGCCTCCCCATGGGAGCCCTGTGCTTAGTTTCCTTTCTGTAGTCACAAAAAGATTTAAAAATTGCCTTTGTTTATTTATTCTGTGTATGTGGGAGCACATGCATGCAATAGCATGTGTGTGTGGAGGAGGTCAGAGGTTTATTTATTTATTTAATGTGCATTGGTGTTTTTCCTGCATGTGTGTCTGTGTGAGGGTGTCAGAGCCTCTGAAACTGGAGTTACAGACAGTTGTGAGCTGCCATGTGAGTGCTGGGGATTGAACCCGGGTTCTCTGGAAGGGCAGTCAGTGGCCAGTGCTCTTAAACCCTGAGCGATCTCTTCATCCCTGAGAGGGGTCAAGTTTTTTGGCACCAATACTGCAGGTCATCAGCTTGGTGACAAGTATTCTGACCTGTCAAACCATCTTAACAG
Organism: Pachyuromys duprasi; assembly: GCA_028658305.1. Taxonomy (NCBI): domain Eukaryota; kingdom Metazoa; phylum Chordata; class Mammalia; order Rodentia; family Muridae; genus Pachyuromys; species Pachyuromys duprasi. The sequence goes on from CM053766.1 coordinate 107,206,350, forward strand.
CCCCCACAAACACACCTCTTCCCCCTTCCTTGCCACGCCTTTTTGTTTTCTTTGAGTCTTATGATGTATGGGTTCCTGACATTTAATTTTAATGGCAATCCTTCTCCACTCCACTCTCCATCTCCAGAGTGCTGAGATTACAGCTGTAACAGCACTTGGCTTTTCCTATTAACTTTTTTTTTTTTTTAAGGATTTAGTTACACAGAGTGGTACATGCTTTTAATCCCAGCACTTGGGAGGCAGAGGCAGAAGGATCTCTTTGAGTTCAGCCAGGGCTACCAAGGGAAACCCTGTCTCAAGAACCAACAACAACAAAAAGAAATTATTATTATTATGTTGGTTTTTCAAGACAGGGTTTCTCTGTGTAGCCCCGGCTGTCCTGGAACTCTGTAGAGCAGGCTGGCCTCGAACTCACAGAGATCTGCCTGCAGCTGCCTCCTGAGTGCTGGGGTTCATGTGTATGGTATGTATAGGCAGTTGTGAACCATTTCGTGTGGGTGCTAGGGACTGAACTTGAGTCTTCTTCAAGGGCAACACATGCTCTTAACTACATGCCCACACGGGCATGTGCGCATGTGTGCAGCTGTAATCCTAGCCCTTGGCTGGTGGAGGTGAGAAGATGAGATGTTGAGTGGAGATAAGAGGATGCTTAATTTGCATAGCAAGTCTAAGCCTTGTCTGGGTTAGCCTGGACTACATGAGCTCCGAGAAAAACTAAAGAGACGCCATTCTGTGGGGCTTTAGCAGAGAGCTTGTTCAATGTGCACAAAGCTCTGGCTTCTGTCCGCAGTGCTGGGGCGAGAGCCTTGGGCATATGCTGTCGGTATACCACAGGCTTGCAGTCAGCACAGGTTCTTATCTACAGCTGAGGTACCCCTCCACCAGGAAGCCTTCTCCAGAAGACACCCTACCGCCGCTTCGGAGACCTTCCACCTTCTGTCCTGTTGTGTCCCCAATGCCTCCTGCAACGCTAGGCACTTGCCAGCAATGGGGGAGGGGTTAATGTGAGGGCAGAGGTGAGTTGGGCAGGGTCCTGGTCACAGAAGACAGTTAGGCAGCTCCACGTAACCCTAGGGAGCTAGGGGTTAATCATCAATCCCGGGAGGGAAGAGGTCACACTTCCCTAAGGAAGACAAGGAACACCTGCATTCCTTGGACCTTCCTGAATCTTGCCTCTCACTTTAAACAGTCCACTTTGTTTTTGAGGCAGTGTCCCTCACTGAGCCGGGAGCACACAGATTTGACTGGACTAACCGGGTGGGAAGCTTGGACATCATCCTGTTTTCACTCCCATAGTGCTGGGAGCATAAGCATGTTACCTCAGCTGGACCTCAGGTGCCGAACTAAGGTGCTCACACTTGTGTGGGAAGCATGCACCCAGAGCCATCTCCACAGGCCATCCTTGCAGATCCTCTAAGTACTTCATTTGGCCTTAGAACTCAGCATAGCTTTCAACACACTCCGCCTGCCCCACTTGGGCTCCCATCCTACCTGCTTCTACCTCCTACAGCAAGGGCATTCTGAGGGCTGGGAGAAGGCAGGGGACACGCTATCGTGTTTGAGGTTAAAGGTCTCGGGACTTCGCGGGTGGTAGGTGTCTGGTAAATATTTATTTATTGAGTACATGAAGGAGTGAACAGCCATTGCTTTGAACAGTAAGTAACGGCCAGGCTTCCTGTGCTGGCTGTGAAATAGGAGAGATGGCAGTATGGTGTAAGAGTTGCTCTTCCTATCCAGACAGGGGGACAACTGCCAGCTCATCCTCATCTTCTTTCCTCTCAATTTCTCCCTCTCTTCCTCTCTCTCCCTTTCTCTTTTCTTTCTTTCATTTCTTTCGAGATAGGGTCTCTATGTCCTGGAATTTGCTATATAGACTAGGCTGGTCTTGAACTCACAGAGATCTGCATGCCTCTGCCTTCTAAGTGCTGGCATTAAAGCCGTGTGCCAGCTGGGTACACTGGTGCACACCTGTAATCCCAGCACTCGGGGAGGCAGAGGCAGGAGGATCTCTGAGTTTGAGGCCAGCCTGGTCTACAAAGTGAGTAGCCAAAGGCTGCACAGAGAAGCCCTGTCATGAAAAACAAAATAAAAAAACCAAAAACCTAAAACCAAAAAAACAAGACGTGTGCCACCATGCCTGGCCTGCATCTTCGTCTTCTTGTCTCAAACCTAAGCTGACTCCAGAGTGGTCAAGGGAAAGTGGCCTGATACAGGAAAAGCCTGGGATCCAGAGTTGGATCTGGGGTGGCTGTGTTATGGAGGTGTCCAAGATGTAGGGTTCACTCTACCTCTTGTTGGCTAGCTCCTGAGGATGTATGTGTTCCCTTCTGAGCCTCCATTTCCTCACCTAGCAAATGAACCCAGGGTGTTCACGAGCCGTGAGCTGTGTGAGGAAGGCAGGGAGTATTAGATATCCCTGGGAGTTCATCTTGGCCATTTTTTTTTTTTTGTTGTGCTTCCTTACCAGGACCCCAGAATCAGGAGCTGTCCCTTTAACAAGGAGGAGGAGCCAGGCCCTGGTGGCCGGAAGCTGATCTGCTAGCCTGTGAGTCCAGGTTGGTCCTGGCTGGGCCGTGGGCTGCTGCTCTGGTGACTGTCCTTCTGGAAGGTAAGGGAGGTATTGTGGGAGTGGCCGGGGACTGTGGGGCAGCGTGCAGGGCAGGGAGTGGGTGTGAGGGTGATAACTACCCTCGTGAGCGTCTGTCATGTCTTGTCGCCCCACAGGAGGCAGGCCCTAGGGTCCCTGAGGATAGATAGCAGGTTGTGCTGGCTGGAGGGGCAGTTGTCAGCCTGGCCTTCTAACCTTTCTCCTGATTTAACTGCTGTAGACCACCAAATGGCCCATGGGGACAGGGCCCCAGGACTGTTAGGGTTGGAGTGAGGCTTGGCTATGGTGAGTGGTCCTGACAAGTGAGTTTTAGTGCAGAAGTCACAGGGCCTCTGCCCCAGCAGCTGCCACAGTGATGAGAAGCAGGGCCCCTGGGCCTTGGTCCCCACCCTGATGGTGATGAGGTTGTTGTCATCAAGAAGGGTCTCTTTTAGTTGTTGTTGCTCTTTATTCATTTGTTTATTTTTAAGACAGAGTTTCTCTGTGTAGCCCTGACTGTCCTGGACTCACTGTGTAGACCAGGCTGGCCTTGAACTCACAGAGATCCACCTGCCTCCGCCTCCCGAGCGCTGGGATCACAGCTGTGCTCCACCTGCACCTGGTGAGTTTCAGCTCTTAAGGATAGTTGTCAGTGAAGTACCAAGCAGCCTCATTTTAAATTAATCATCGTCATCGTGAGGAGGAAGAAGAGGATGATGATAGCAACAGCCCAGTCCTTAAGACCCCATACAGTGTGGAAGCACACGCTTGCATTTGAACTCTGAGCCGAATTTCCTGACCTTCGACCTTGTACATCAACCCCTCTGGGTCACTTGTTTTAAAATGGAGTTAAATCCAGGCCTCTGTCAGGGCTTCTCGGCGCCTTCTAAGATAAGAAGGCACGGTGCCCTACACAAGAGTTAGTCCTTATCATGCCTTGCAGGGTACAGTGTGCACCTTCACTTCCTGGCTGAACTTAGTCCCCTCCCGGACCCCATGCTGAACAGAGATGTGTCCAGCATGTGGCATGGCTCATAGTTAGATCAGTCTTATCTTTCCGGTCCAAGAGACCTTTCCTGACTCCAAGCCTAAAAGACGAACCCTTCGTTCACCTTTAATATTCACAGTTTCCCACTATTTTGTTGGTCTATAGATCTTCTTGGCAAACTACAAGTTGGCTCCGAGATAGATGTCTGTCGTTTATGCCATCCCAGCTCTCTAGACACCCACAGTAGGGCACATAAGAGGTCCAGGCTCCTGGGCAGGAGGGCCTGACCAATCTTTTCTGCCGTAGAGACATTGGGGGGAGGGTGGTAACCGTTTTCATTTTTGTTTTTGTCCCTTTGGTTTGGTGGTTTGAAACAAGGCTTTTCAATGTTTAGCTGAGGCTAGCCTTGAACTCACTTTGTAGCCCAGGCTGGCCCTGAACTCTCAATCCTCCTGCCTCAGTCTCCTGAGTTTGAGTTCTGGGATCACAGGCATGAGCGAGCGACCTCCCAGCTTGTTCCCTTTTTCCAGCATTTCTCCCCTCATTTCTTATTTGTTTGCTTGCTTATAGACAAAGTCTGTGTGGCCCTGGATAGCCTGCCATGTTCTCTGTAGCCTAGGCTGGCCTTGGATTCACAGATCTGCCCGCCTCTTCCTCATGTGTGAGGGGTGGTGTGTGTATCCCCACACTTGCCTCCCCCCTCTTTTAAAATTGTCCTCTCCTTTCCCTTTAAGAGGTTTCTAAGGGTCAAACCCAGGTCATCAGGCTTGTGTGACAAGTAACATCAGCTGAGACATCTTGTCAGACCCCTTTATACAAGTTTTCAAAGTTACTCTTTTTGTTATTGATGAATATTTGTGTTTGTGCACCATGTGCATGCAGTACCAGAGCAAGCCAGCAGAGGGCGCCAGATTCCCCCTAGCATTGGCGTTAAAGATGGTCGTCAGCCATCATGTGGGTGCTGGGTGAATTGAACTTGGGTCTTTTGCAACAGCGGCAAGTGCTCTTAACTGCTGAGCCACGTTCCCAGCCACCCCCACCCCCGCCTTTGTTTTGAGACAGATCTTGTGTAGCCCTGGCTGGCTCCAAATGTTATGCAGCCAATGTGCAGTCCTCACCTCACTGAGTCAGGACAAATGTGGACCTCTGCAAAGCTACATATATACACAGAAAACAAAGCAAAAGCTTACCAGCTAGTGTGGTGTCCTAGCATTATAAACCCAACACTAAGGAGGTTGAGGCAGGATGACTCTGGGTTCTGGGCTAACCTGGGCTACACACGGAGAGCCTATCTCACAACGGCAACTACAACAAAAGCAAGTTAAGGGGGTAAGGAAGGGCCTGGGCTGCCTGGCACCTGCTTAACCAGCATTTTTTTATAGAAAAAAATTATGAATGAGTGAATGCATTTTTATTACTCTTTGGTCACGCTCTGCGTCCCCAGCACTATGGGCAGCCATAGACACTAACTGATAGGACACCCCGCCTCATTCAGATGAGGAAACCAGGGTCCAGAGAGGGGCAGATACTTGCCAGGACTTTGGAGGTGGGAAGCTGGATAAGATTTGGGGTGGTTCCCGTCACGGTTAAAGAGTCCGAAAAGCACATGCTCTTTGCAGGTCTTCAGCGTGCTGCTGGAATGGACGGAGCCTCGGAGGAATGTGACACGGTGGAGCCTTTCCACAGGGTCACGCCCCTGCTGGAGAGCTGGGCGCTGTCACGGCTGGCAGGCATGCCCGTCTTCCTCAAATATGAGAATGTGCAGCCAGCTGGCTCCTTTAAGATCCGGGGCATCGGGCATTACTGCCAGCAGGTGAAGGAGGGTGGGTGGAAGGCTGGGGAGGAAGTGTGGGCCATATAGAGGTGGAGGGGTATTGGATGGGGCACCCAGCCATGTCCCACAGACTCCACCCTTTCTCTCTCCAGATGGCCAAGAGGGGATGCAGACACCTGGTGTGTTCCTCAGGTGACCCCACCCCTCTCTGTTTTACTGGGAGTCCTCCGGACTAGGGTGGGGACAGGGAGCCAGCTAGAGCAGCAGTCACGGTCCAGGACTTGGTTTCCTTCTTTCCTTCCTTCCTTCCTTCCTTCCTTCCTTCCTTCCTTCCTTCCTTCCTTCCTTCCTTCCTTCCTTCCTTTCCTTCCTTCCTTCCTCCCTCCCTCCCTCCCTCTCTTCCTCCCTTCCTTCCTTCTTTGCTGACAGGACTCTGGATCCTCCTGTTTCTACCTCCTGAGTGTCGGAATTACAGGTCCGCAGCAGGCCCAACTGAAGCTCTTCTTAAGCCTCATCACGGCCAGAGTCTCAGATAGCCACGTCATCTCTTCTTAAGTCCCTTCCCTATAATCGGAGACTGGTGATGGTCACAAACTTGACAGAGACCCACCTCACAGAGGTTTAGGCTGCAGGTTCGGAGTTCTGAACATTCTCAGGAGAAATGGCTCCCAGGCATGGCTGGATCCAGCCGGTCTCTTCTGTCACTCAAGGATCTTTCTCTTGCTTTTTCTTTCCCTGTCCTCTCATCCAGGCCTCACAGTAGCCTGAGCAGCATAGTAGTCAGGAGGTTGGGTTCTCTGATTGGCTTGATGTAGACCACCTGTCTCCCTGGTGCAGAGACACAGGTGACTTACAGGGAAATGAGGGGGAGAGTGTGTGTGTGTGTGTGGCACGGTGAAATCTGAGGCACCCCTTCCTCCGCTGTTCCCAGGGGGCAACGCAGGCCTTGCGGCAGCGTACTCGGCTCAGAAGCTGGGCATCCCCGCCACCATAGTGCTCCCGGAAAACACCTCCGTGCAAGTGGTGAGGCGGCTGGAGGCGGAGGGGGCCGAGGTCCAGCTGACTGGGAAGGTAAGGGGGGAAACAAGGGGGAAGTGCTGGGGGATGGTGGGGGAAGCAAGGGGGCGGTGCTGGGGCGGGAGGGCTGGGGGGGGGGGAAGAGCAAGGGGGCGGTGCTGGGGGGGTAGAGAGAATTGAGAATGGGCGGGACAAGGGTGCTGCCCTCTGAGGGTGGGACCTCTGGATCTGTTGCCCCATCCTGAGAAGACTCTTATGGGGGCCCGGAGAGTGTCTTCACTTGGTTTTGGGACTTGAAAGCCTTGCGGTTTGATGAGAGGAGAGCCTTCAGGTGGTGGCTGTGCACTTTGTTTCTTGTTCCGAAACCCCAATGAGAAAGTAATGGGAACATCAGAAGATCCCACCCTGAAGCACCCAAGTGGAAGCAGAAGCGCCCAAAGCTGCTTCTAGACACTGCCCTGTGGAGCTCCCCGACCCACCCTAGCCCTTTCTCCTTCCCTGATGCTTCTTTTTGCTTTGGTTTTTGAGACGAGGTTTCTCTGTGCAGCCCGTAGCTCTTCTGGAACTCTGTAGCCTAGGCTGGCCTGAGCTCAAGGATCCTGTTTCCTCAGTGCTGGGACAAAAGGCATGCACCGTTATGCCATGCCCAGTTCTGCTTCTCTACGGCCTTCCCGTTGTCAAGCAATCCCACTCTCTTCCACTCACTCTCCCATACATCCTATAGCAGAGTGAGGCATCTCTGTGCCACCTGGGGTTCACTCCTCAGAGCTCAGCAGGGTTGAACGGGACAGAGGGGCCACAGCTGCAGTCACGCACAGCTCTCAGTTATTGGTGGAGTCTGTCCCAGGCACGCTCCTTGCTTTCACAGTCCATTTTGCCCACCACCCAGCCAAGCTTCATGATCAGGGCATGCTCAGAAAGAGAGCTCTGGGTGACCTATGATCGGCACAGGTGTCAGGGCCCAGGCCTGTCTATGCTTCAGCTCACCCCGGGGGTCACCATCAGGTGGCAGGCTCTCACAGGCTTCAGGGACTCAGCTGATCTGTAGGGTTGGCGTGGGGACTTCACAAAGTGGGCTTCGTGTAACAGCCCTTGAGTACCTTGGCTCTGCACACCCTGAGCTGTTAGGCCCTGTTGTCACACAGCATCCTGGTCCCTTTGAATCTGAGGGAGGCTCATGGAGTCCTTTGGCCCATGCAGAGGTTACTGTCTTCTTTTTGGGTGGTGTGGTCTCCTGGAAGTCTCCTCCAGCCCCATAGAAAACCCCAGCCTCTGCCACAGTTTCTGTGGAGTCTGCACCCCAGCTTTTGTTTTTGGGTCCTCTGCTTCTCTTTAGGTCTGGGATGAAGCCAATATGAAGGCGCAAGAACTGGCCAGAAGGGACGGCTGGGTGAACGTCTCTCCGTTTGACCATCCCCTGATATGGTAAGGCTTGTGGCTATTTGCTCAGGGAGCCAGCGAAGGTAGACCCTCATTGGATAGAAGAGGAAACCAAGGCCCAGAAAGAAGAGTTTTCAAAGCCAGGCAGACATGGGTTCAGACCTTGCTTATTGGGAACTGTCTTTCATGCAAAGCACCTCACTGCGTGTGTCTCAGTTTCTCCATCTGTAAAATGGGAATTGTAACATGAAGTATCCTTTATTGAATGTGCATGGAGCTGGGCTCAGGTTGCTGGTGTTCCCTCACTGTCTGCTTGTCTCCTGAGAAGCAGAGGTAGCTCCTGAGAAGCCCACGGGGGCACAGAGAAGTCAAGACACACAGTTGGTCAGGGGCAGAGGCAGGCTTCTACGTCACAGGCTGGCCCCTGTTAGCCCTCCCTGAGAAGGGTATTTCTTTCAGTGGCTGAGGAGGGGGGAATCACCTGTCCTGGAGGTGTCATCACGTGTTCTCCTTCCATCCCCCAGGGAAGGCCACGCCAGCCTAGTGCGCGAGCTGAAGGAGTCACTGGGGAGCCCACCAGGTGCCGTGGTGCTGGCCGTGGGGGGCGGAGGGCTCCTAGCTGGGGTGACTGCTGGTCTGCTGGAGGTAGGCTGGCAGAACGTACCCATTGTTGCCATGGAGACCCGCGGGGCGCACAGTTTCAACGCGGCCTTGCAGGCAGGCAGGCTGGTCGCCCTGCCAGACATCACCAGGTGGGCCCGGGTGGGCATCTGTGGGGGCAAGGGTGGAGTGTCTCTATCTGATGGTCTCTTGGTCCAAGCTAGTCGGGGTGCGGGCACCTCAAAGGTCTGCTTGTCCTGAAATGCCAACCGTTACAACGAGGATCCAAGTTAGATGGTATGAAAAGGCCAGGTTTGTTGGTGCACCCTATTATCCTGACATTTAAGAGGTGAGGCAGAAGGCTTCAGAGTGAAAGTCTAGCCTGGGCTTGTGTTAAGAAACCCTGTCTCAAAAACATGTACATGTATATGCAAGATGATCAAGGAAAACACCTGATGTCAATCTCTGAGCTCCATGGGGCATGCGCGCGCGCGCACGCACGCACGCACGCACGCACACAGAGTAGGATGGGAGTCATGCAAACTTCTCATTGGTTGGAATCATTGCCAAAGTGACATCGGTACCATCGGGAAAACTGGGAATGACAGACAAGGAACACAGAGTGGCAGACAATGTCTCCCTCCAGCGGCAGATGTTGCCCCAACATCTGTGTGCTTTTCACTCTTTGCACACACACACCTACATATGCAGGAATAGGGTCTGAACCCCACATTTGTCCCTCTGTCTGTCTTTAAAGTCTCTTCTCTGTGGGCCAGCGGTTCCCGAATGTGTCAGAAGTGAGTGAATGAATTAGACACCCTTTTCTCTGAGACAGGGCATCCTGTAGCCCAGGCTGGCCCCAAACTCACCATGGGACGAGTGTGCGCTATCCCAGTTTGTGCCGCACGGGCACTCTGCCCATGGAGCTGCATCCCGGCCTGGATTAGACATTCTTGAGGAGCTAGCATCCGCCCAGTCTTGTAAGCTCAACTTCTCAAGTTGATCCATGTTATGAATGGGCATGCCTACTGGTTACATCCTACTGATTTTATTGATTTTTAAGTATTTATCTTATTTTTAAGTACGTGTGATCAATGCTCTGGCCATCAGAGCAGGAGCCTACAAAGGCCACCTGGAGCCTCCTGACATGGGTGCTGGGAACTGAACCCAGGTCCTCTGGAAGAGTAGCATTGTTCTTAACTGCAGAGCTGTCTCTCCAGTAATCATTATTTTTTTTAAGATAAGATTTATTTATTTTACGTGAATGCTCTATCTGTATGTACATCTATATGAAGAAGAGGGCAGCATATCTTGTGATCGAAGGTCATGAGCCAGCATGTGGGTGCTGGGAATTGACCTCAGGGCCTTTGGAAGAACAGGCAGTGCTCTTAACCTCTGAGCCATCTCTCCAGCCCCCAGCCATTTTTTTTTTTTTACTTTTTTTTTTTGAGACAGGGTCCCACTAAGTTGTCCAGGTTGTCCTTGAGCTCTCTATGTAGCCCAGGCTGGCCTTGAACTTGCCTCCTCCTGTCTCAGTACAGGGATGACAGGGCTGTGCCACCACACCCGGCTCATTTCCTTCTTCTTCACCTCTGCCCCATCCACCTGTGCCCTTAGTCACCATAGTGACAACAGTGACCACAACCCACACTCTCTAGAGCGAGCTAAGCATCTGGTTCTGACCTAAGCTCCTTACCGGTTTTAACTTGCTCGATACACACACAAGTTGCATTATTCATATGAACAAACCTAGGTCCAGAGAGGTCAAGTGACTTTCTCAAGGCAGCAAAGCTGCAGAGCCAAAGTCAGAAAGGAGACGCTCTGGTTCCGGCCTCAGTGGTCCAGGCTTGTTGGCAGTCAGGTCCCCAAAGGTATCCCTGGGTTCAAAAGGCAAACTAGCCCACCATGGGTAGCAGGGGCGACCTCAGCAACGAGACCCACCGGGTTGGACTCTCCCTCTGGTGTGGACCAGCTGTGTGGTCCTGATATAGCTGCTTACCTTCTCTGAGCCTCCTTTCCTCACTCAAAGCGTGCATGGGAGGGCTGGGAGGGATAGAACAGAAGTCTGCCCTCTGGGCCCGTCCCTTCCGACGGAGATTAAAGGACATCACCAGTAGTTATTAATGGTGGCTTTCTGAGGTTAGCAGGGGGTAGCAGAAGACCCAGCACACTCATGATTCCCTCATGGGGTTCACATCCGAGTGTGTCTGGGTCTCCTGATGACGACCTGTCCATCACAGGGTGTGGGTGACCGAGGCCAGCCAGGTGGGGCTCTGATGTGTCTACCCCCCACACCTCCCACCCTGCAGTGTAGCCAAGAGCCTGGGAGCCAAGACGGTGGCTGCACGGGCCTTGGAGTGTGCAAAGGAGTGTAAGATCCTCTCTGAGGTGGTAGAAGACCGGGAGGCTGTGGGAGCTGTGCAGAGGTTCCTGGGTAAGTGAGGCCCAGGCAATCTGTCCTCAGTGTTTGTGGCTGGCTGGGTGACATCATGGGGGGTGGTGACATCAGGGCTGTCTCTAGTAGTGGATGGGAGGAGCAGCTTCAGGACATTTGCACACACCCTTCCCACATTCCTGCCCCTGGATGTCCATCCTGGCCTCATCCCCTATTGCTTGACTGTAGTGAAGACTAGGTATCCAGTATGGTGCCTCCTCCAGGAAGCCACCCTGATCTCCTCATCACCTCACTAAACAGAGACTTCCAATACATGAGCCTCTCTGCTCACAGCTGGCTGGTTTTTAATCTACTGCTGTGTGACAAGGCAGGGGCTTTGTGTCTTAGTCACTGCTATGGCCCTAGGGTCTTCCTAGCACAGAGCCAGGCAGAGAGTGAGGCATTTGTTGAATGATTGGATGAAGGTTTGAGTGAGTGGGGAAGATAAGTAATGGATGGATGGACAGTGGAGGGAGAGAAGGATGAATGGGGGTAGGTGGGTAGGGCTGGTTAGGTGGATGGATAGGTGGATAGATGGATGGACAGACAGGTTGTTTGATGGGTAGATGGATGGATGGACAGATGGGTGGTTGGATGGGTAGGTGGATGGATGGATAGATGGATGGTTGGATGGATGGATAGTAGATGGATGAGTGGACAGACAGGTAGCTGGATGGATGGATAAACAAATGGGTGGGCCGGTGGGTGGGTGGATTTATTGGTGGGTGGATGGACATGTGGAGGAGCAGGCTGATGGATGGACAATCAAATGATGGGTAGGAGATGGGTGAATGGCTTCCAGATGGATGACTGGCCCTACAGACAAAGGCAATACTGATGGATGGACAGAGAGACAGACAAGTGATGGCGCAGGGAACAGATCTGTAGAATGTCAGACCTGCGATTGCAGAGGGGAATGGATGGAAGGATGGACGCCTCCTGCTGAGCACTGACCAACAGTCCTCCGTCCTCCCCACAGATGACGAGCGCATGCTGGTGGAGCCTGCCTGCGGCGCCGCCCTGGCTGCCGTGTACTCAGGCATCCTGGGGAGGCTGCAGGCCGAGGGCCGCCTGAGCCCCGCCCTGGCTTCTGTTGTGGTCATCGTGTGTGGGGGCAACAACATCAGTAGCCAGCAGCTCCAGGACCTGAAAACCCAGCTGGGCTGCAGCTGAAGAACCCCAGTAGTCCTGCCCTCCTCCTTCAGGTAGACCTCCTGGATTGCTCCCAGCTGTTCTCTGCAGTCCAGTGAATAAATCTGCCTGAGCTGAGTGTGCGGTTCCCACAGATTGTGTGTCTTTAATCCCTCGAGCTACACACCCTGAAGCAGGTTCTGAGACAAATGACTCCACATCACAGCATAGGCCGCTGCATTGAACCTTGAAACGTGCCCCTCCATAGAGGAGATGACGTCACTGGCCCTTGTCACACGCTTAGCTGCTAGCGACTCTTCTAAGAGCCCTTGTGTCCTTCTCTACATCAACACTCACAAAGCCCTTGCCACAGCATGTGTGAAGGTGACATAATGCACCAAGGTCACGCAGCTGTCATGTGACCCAGCCAGGTGTGGACACTACTTTTCAATGTCACTAGGTTGTGTCAACGTGGGTGCTGGAGGTGGTGGGGCTGGAGGGGTGGTGAAGTCAGGTTGTGGCCTCCCCTCACCCCTCCCCTGGGTGGTCAGGCCCTCCAGCCCTAGGAAATCTCTTAGGAAACAAGATGACGCCAACTCCATTAAAGCCACAAGGGGGCAGCAGAGTGTCTCTGGCGGGGATGGCATCTTGTGTCCCTGCCACCCTGGGATTCCCCTTGGCTCTCACTCAATCCCGGGTTGCAGAGACCGCAGAGGGGGCTGGCGCCCACCTTGTCTCTGTGTGGGGTCTTCTGAGTCCCCTCACAGCCTGCCAGGTGACTCTCAGCCTGGAGAGTCACAGCTCAGGGTGAGACTCAGTTCCCTGTGGCACGTGGGCTGTGCTGGCCTCAGGCAAGCGTCCTTCCCTTTCTGGGTCTAGTTCCTACAGGCCACGACTCACCTCCTTTCTCAAGGGCAGGATTCCAGCAGCAGTGACCTCTGCTCTCAAATATGCTGCACTTCGTTCTCTCCTGAACTCTGAGAATCACCCAGACACCTGGGGACCCAGTCCTGTTTCTTTGGAGCCATAATTTGTTAATTTGTAAGGATAGAGGAGACCTTGGTGCCAGGAGTCCTAGAGCCGGATATAGCCAGACCTGAGGAAATCTGTTCTTGCTAGCCCTCTCTCTCTGTTTCTCTCTCTCCCTCTTGCTCTCCCACTCTCTCCCTCTTTTCCTCTCTCCCTCACACTTTCTCACCCTCCCCACCCCCACTCATTCTTGTCTTGTTCTCACTGTCCTGTGTTCTGGGCTGTGATACCGGCTGATGGGGGAGGGTGAGCTGGGGCCAGCTGCGTGTATTTTCCAGTGGCTGTTCTTTTCTCTGTGAGGTCCAACTGTAGGAGTCAGGCGAACGCAGGCTCTAGCCACTTATTGAGCACCTGCACCTTGCTTGGGCCTTTGGCCATTTTATCCCATAATCACACCCTCGGTACTGACATTTGCTAACCTCATTTCAGTGAGGGAACTGAGCCGTAGCAGTTGACACCTTTGGTCGGACCACACAGCTTATGTATAGACTCACCACTGTGCTTCCCCCACCTCATCCCTTTGCTCAGCCTGTGTCCCCTGTTGGGCTTGCTCTCTCTGCTTCTGGCCCTGAAGCCTGTTGTTATGGCTGCCTCCTCCCTGAAGCCTCCCAGGACAGTCCAGGCTGACCCTGTTCCTCCCTTCCCCCCGTCCCTGCGCCTGAGTGGCAGAGACAGTTCAGGTGCTGCGGATCCCAGGAAGCTGTGGTGGGGCCTCGGCCCTGTGGCTGTCCTCCTGGGAGACCTGTCAGCTGCTGGTCTCTGGAGCTGCAGATAAGACAGCCTGAGAGGGCTGTTAACCCATCCCGATAGCATGTGTGTCTCTGAGCTCAGCTTAGACCCTCTGGTTGACACCCAAGGCATTTGAAAGCAGGGAGGGGACCTGAGGAAAGAGTCAGGGGACAGAGGAACCGGGGACACTGCAGCCTTGTCCATAGGGCTTGCTGTTGGGGGGGGGGTTCCGTGGGTGGACACTGACCCTGAGGCTCTGAGCTCCCTGTTAGGGTTAGGAGAGCGGAGCCTGGGGGGGGGGCTGGGGTCAGAGGGCATTGCATAGGCCACTGCAACCTGTGTCTGCGGGTGCGTGCTCCCGCTGGCAGGCACCCCCTCACCCGCTTCCCTTGCTGTGGCTGCCTGCTACCCTTTCTCCTCGGCTATCAGGGTCCATCCAGACCCTCTGTCTCATCTTTACTCTTTGTCTGCCAAAGAGGCTGTTGTCACCCTGGAGCAGGAAGGAGGAGGCAGTCAGGTGCAGCTGCTTGGCCCTTCAAGCTTGAATGGCGTCTGCCTTCCATATAGGCATATACACATATGCACATGCACATACACAGGGTGTTTTAAAGAGAAGTGAGGAAGATGGGAGAGGGTGGGAGAGGGTGCTGCAGAAACCACATAGGCGGTTTGATTGCGATGGAGTATTTAAAGAAGCCCCAAGCCTCAGATGGGCTAGCTCATAAGCTGCATCTCCATATGAGTCTTTAACAGATAAGAGGGGAAGCTGTTTTGGTTTTTTTTACAGCACTTTTTAAATTAAATTTAATTTTTTTAATTTTTATTCATTTTATTTTATGCATATGAGTGTCTTATCTGCATGTACACCTGCACAAGGGGCATCAGATCACATTATAGATGGTTGTGAGCCACCATGGGGTTATCTGGGAATTGAACTCAGGACCTCTGGAAGAATGAACAGTGCTCTTAACCACTGAGCCTACTCTCCAGCCTGCCTTACCTATTCTAGGCAAGCGCCCTATCACTGAGCCACATCCTCAGCCCTGAAAAGGTAAAAATTGCACTGAGACCCAAAAGGCAATGAAGGGGAGCTCCAGTAGCAGCATGTGCAAAGGTCCTGAGACAAGGTCCCATTCCCATGGCCTGCCTTCCTCAGCCCTGTGCCCAGCTTAGGGCTCCCTCTCCATTTTGAGCCAACTTAGCCACTGAGTGGATAAAACCCCATAAAGTGAGCCCTTGGCTGCTGGAGGAGCTGATCACACAGTGGGGAGTTGCATCCCACTTGAGGGAGCCTTGTGTCCAGGGATACGAGGACCCACAGTGGATGGAAGACAAGCTCACGCAGGAATCTGAAATAACAGCAGCCACTGGGTCCCCATCCAGGGTCATCACTCAGGATCTAAGGGCTCTCTACCTACCTAACGCTGCGACCCTTTGCTACAGTTCCTCGTGTTGTGACCGCCAACCATAAAATTATTTAGTTGCTACTTCATAACCGCAATTTTGCTGCTGTTATGAATTGTAATATAAATATCAGTGCTTTCCCATGGTCTTAGGTGCCCCCTGTGAAGGGGCCGAATCACTGCTCCAAAACCACGAGCAGACTCCTAGCTTGGTCTTCTTGCCTGTGTCTTCCTGGCTGTGATTCACAGCTCAGACTCTCCTGCACTGGCCCTATGGTCTAAACGGAGCCCTCTCCCCGACTCACTTGCCTCTCTCTTCCTCAGTGTTTGTGCTGTTTAAATTCCACCAAAAATGTCACGGGCGGGCTCCGAGCCCGGCTTCCAAATTCCCTGATAAATCCAGCGGTTGGCAACCCCGGGAGACGCTTTGTGCAGCAGGGAACCCCATAAATCACCCACTGCTACCCCAGCGTGGGCAATATCTTATGTAAAAAGGTGTTTCCTGGGAGCGCCATGGGCAGGAGAATCCTATTACAGGCCGCCCCATTAATTATAGAGAGTCAAGCAACCCCTTTCCTGTGATTTTTTATCTTAAGTCCAAAAACTGATTGCTGTCCCCAACCCTTTCCCCGCCAAAAAGATCTAAAGAATAAAATCAGTGTTTGAAGAACAAATGGCCAAGCTGCTCTTTCTACAATTGGCCTGGCGGGGATGGGCATGTGATGGGGTGTGGGAGAGCTCTCTCTCATTCCTGGGAGGGTGAAAGTGATACGGAGCTTGCTGGACCTGGTAGTGTCCTGACTCCCCAGTGCCTGGAGATGGGTTTGATAATTAGTCTCACACTACACAGGAGGGAAACTGAGGTTGCACTGAAGTCACGCAGTTTGGGTCATTTTTCTAAGACGTGGAGGTAGGCAGAAGACACACCATGCTGGGTGATGAGACCTGGGTTCAAATCCTACCTCTATTTCTTTCAGATCTTCCCCAACCCAGTGGGTGTGGGAACTGCTCAGAGCCTCAGTTTCTCTTCTGCATAGTGGAAAATAAGATCTTTTTTTAAATTTATATTTTTATTTATTCATTTTACATCCCAGATGTCAGCCCCTCCCTGCTCTCCTCCCAGTCGCACCCTCCTTCCCTGCCTGCCTGGCAGTCCCTACATATTGCCTGTATCCCTGCCTGCTTGCTATGGGACAGAGAAGTTTAAATGCAGGGAAGATCTGTGGGTACCTCTCCCTTACAGAAGCGTCACCCCAATCTCTTATTGTGCCAAGGATGCGGGGCAGCCCCCGACCTGGGCCCACAGGGTATGCTTAATCTAGCCTTCCTTCATCTCGCAGCCATTCCTCCTTTCAGACTCCCAGAATTTCAGCCCATGTCTTGCCTCAGAGCTGACTCTAGACCAGGGGTTCTCAACCTGGTGGCGACCCCCCAAGAGGACAACTATCAGACATCCTGCAAATCAGATATTAACATTAACATGATTCATAACAGTAGAAGAATTATAGTTATGAAGTAGCAATGAGATCGTTTTATTGTTGGGGGTCACCACAACATGAGGAAGTGTATTGAAGGGTGGCAGCGTTAGGAAGGCTGAGAAGCCCTGTGCTAGGTGGTTCCCTCTGTTTGACACACTTTCCCCTCAGATCCCAGCACAATCAACTTCTCATTATGCCTTGGTTCCTGTGCCATCTCCTCTGTGGACTCTTCTGGCCTGTGGCCTGTCCCTCAGAATGAACAGTGGCCTCAGACTGTGGCCTAAAACGCGGTAAAACAAAATAAGTTTAATATAATGAGAGATGGCTCTGCAGTTAGGGGCGCAGGCTGCTCATGCAGAGGATCGGGGTTCAGTTATCAGCACCTACATGGCAGCACACAACCCTCTGTAATTCCAGCTCTAGGGCATCTAATACCCTCTTCTGGATTCTGTAGGCACCTGTACACACATGGCATTCACTCACACAGATACACACACACACAAATAAAGCACATGCATCTTAAAATTAAAGAATGTTCCGGGTGCTGGTGGTATACGCTTTTAGTCCTAGCACTTGGGAGGCAGAGGCTGGCAGGTCTCTGAGTTTGAGGCCAGCCTGGTCTATCAGAGTACATTCCAGGACAGCCAGGGCTATGCGGAGAAACCCTGTAACTGGGCCCCCCTGGTCTCGTCTCCTCGCTTACCTCAACCCAAACAGATTCTCCTATCCAGTTCTGTGCACTGGACCACCCAGGGGCCAGCTCATAGACACATGATCCGAAATGTCACCTCTAGGCTGACTTACCCCACAAGGGCTTGTCCATCCATGCAGCATCTCCAAAGACTCTTTTTGAAAGGTTTTAGGTGTGCAAGGGTTTGCCTGCAGGTGTGTGCGACCTGCATGTGGTACTCTCAGAGGCCAGAAGAGGGCGTTGCGTTCCCTGGAACTGGAGTTACAGACAGTTGTGAGCTGGTATGTGGGTGCTGGGAATTGAACCCAGGTCCTCGCCAAGAGCAAACAGCACTCTTAACCACTGAGCCATGTTTCCAGCTCCCTACAAAGCATCTTTGATAGTCTCACCCTTTAGATCAAATCTCCACAGCCTTCAGAGAGAAAGCATCATTTTTACCGGAAACTGGAAACCCACCTTCCCAGAACTTGCCAGTCCTGTGGATTAGAATCATGAAGGATGAGGAAGGTTTCTTCATAGCTCCCAGCTAGTTTCCAAGCCGAGCCCTCTGGATGTTTGATAGGGAGGCCTTGGGGGATACCGAGGACACCTGCCACATATGGCTTGTCCAACCTGCCTGAGCCCACATGTCCAGATACCGGCCTATAGGCCTCAGAAGATGATGCTGATTTTTGATGTCAAGGACCCCAGACACTATGTAAGGTAGACAGTGTCAGCTGTAGCTGGGAACAAAAATTGAATGGCCCCACCATCAACCAGGGAATCTGAGACTCTCAGCACAGGGCATCTGTCTTAAACCCCTCCCACCCCAACCCCAAGTACTTATCAGACAAATAAATAAAGAAGAGCAATAAGTGACATATATAGGCAAATAGTAAGAGAATAAGTGTGCTGGGGAGGGTGGGTGTGACACATACCTTTATCTGCTTGGGAGGCAGATCTGAGTTCAAGGCCAGCCTGGACAACCAGGACTATGCAGAGAAACCCTGTCTCAAGAAAAAGACAGACAGGCAGACTGCCAGACACACATACACATACACACACACACACACACACACGCGCGCGCGCGCGCGTGCACACACACACACACACACACACACAGAGTGTGTGTGTGAGAGAGAGAGTTATGGGATAGGCTATGTTCACTCCATGATATCCCCTGGAGGGGCTGAAGTAGAAAGAGATAATTTTTGAAAAGATCCTGATTGCTAGGGCCCTATTAGCTGGATCTGGGTAAACATAAGGTCCCTGAAGCTAGCAAAATGGCACTTTTCGATTTTTGAAGATGTAAGATCAGACGCAGGGCCTTGCGGATGCTAGGAAAGAACTCTACCACTGAGCGATATCCGTAGCCTCAAATTATCTTTTTCTAGTCAGAGTCTCACTGCATTACCCGAGCTTCAGAACCATGGTGACCCTCCTGTCTCAGCCTCCCAAGCTCTGGAATGATAGGTGCACACTGTCCCACCTGGCTAGTGCTTGCTTGAAAATGTTCAAAGCGTTTTCTCAAAGAAGGAAATCACACAGATGACACTAATTGTACTATGCTGCAAATGGAGATGCTTGTCAATACCAGGTCTTTTTTGGCGGGTCCCTTCATGAAGGCTCTGTGATTACACTGTAATATACGTGGCCTTGTTCAACCTTGACAATGAACTCTATCTATCATATGTATGTATGTATGTATGTATGTATGTATGTTTCTATCTATCATATGTATGTATCTATCTATTTACCTATATAACTATATATCATTTATGTATGTATCTATTTAACTTCTATCAATCTATCATTTATCTATCCATTCATCTATCATCTGTCATACCTATCTACCTATCTTTGATCTATCATCTATCAATCATATATCTATATCTACCTATCTTCTATAATCTCTCTCTATTGATCTATCATCTATCTATCCATTGATCTCTCATCTCTATCTATCTCTTATTTATCTATCCTATCTATCCTATCTATCTATCTATCTATCTATCTATCTGTCTGTCTGTCTGTCTGTCTGTCTGTCTGTCTGTCTGTCTGTCTGTCTGTTTGAAACAAGGTTTCTCTGCATAGCTCTGCTGTCCTGGAACTCAATGGTTAGCTCAGACTGGTCTTAAACTCACAGAGATCCTCCTGCCTATGCCTCCCAGGGTGCTGGGATTACAGGTATGCACCACCACATCAGGCTCCCAGCCATTTCTGAGCCAAGATTATTCACCCTAGAAGATTTTACTCCAGTGAAGAGAGACGGCTGGGATTTGGATCTGATGTCTGGATGTTCCTGTGTAATCCCATGGACTCGCCTGTGATGGCTCTGTAACTGACAGTCTGCAATGCCACGGTTGCTTTGGACCCTTTCACTTCATGGGTCACATTTAGAGCAGCAAATCCGGCTTCTGACCCCAAAACCACTGTAAAGTCTTCATGAGAATGTAGGCCACTCTCTTGTCCTTGCTTGGCCTCAATTTCATCCCTGATGGTGGGGCGATCAAATACCCCTCCCACGGGAAGATTATCTGAAGCATTGAAGAATTGGGGTGGATGTGAGCTGGCTGAGAGGGCAAGCAAAGGTGTTTGCTGTATTTGGTCCTCACACCATTTAAAGTGAGGATGATCACTCTGCCACACGTGTGCTATATCACCCACAACAAAGTATAATTAAACATTTAAAAACATAGGAAGGCTGGAGAGAAGTCATGATGAGCACATACTGCTTTCCCAGAGGACCCAGGTTCAATTCTCAGCAACCACATACCAGGTGCCTCACAGCTACCTGTAACCCCAGCTCCAGTCTGGCGCCGTTTGCCTCAGTGGGCACCTGCACTGATGTGCACCAAGTCTCTCTCTTTCTCAAGTAATAGAAAAGTTGAGAGGGATTTAAATGAAGACCTGTATAGGAGGCATACCGTGGCTTTCTATGTCCTCAGGAAGCCAGCCACAGGTACATGATGAGGTAAGGGTTGTCCCTTCAAAGTCCTCAGGGTCTCATTATCCGGTGCTGGGGTGTGAGCAGACGGGCACAGACCTGGCTCCCAGCTTGAATTTAAGCAGGGGGAGCTGTCCAGTGGCTCGGCTGGAGCCGGCTGGCTACAGGGTTGGACAAGTTTCCCTTCATCACGGTAACGGCCCATTTGCGGTGATCGGCCGCCCAGGTGTTAATAACGCTAATGGCATAGGAAGGGGAACCTGGCCACTGGGCTGAGCAGGAGAAATATGCAGAGGAGCACCCGGGTTCACATAAATCAGCTGCACGAGGCGCAACGATCGAGGCAGGACTTAAAATTCCAGTCAGGGAGCTGGTGCTCTTCTCATCGGAGCTGCAGAGGGAATTTATTCTGTTTATATGTTTTTACTGCATGACAAGGCTGGAGAGCAGAGCCCTCCACAGCCATTCTGCATTTTAAATATTGGTCCTGAAGATGGGGAGGGGTCAGCTGGAATGTTCTGTGCAGCAGATCAGGAGACAGGGGCGGCAGAAGTGCATGCTGCTGTTGGAGCCCAAGTGGCTTCACTAATGTCCAATGTTGGTCACATGCTTCTAAGGACACTGGGGAATGGGTGACGCCTTTTTTTTTCTCTTTCCCAAAAGCTGAGGACATAGCCAGAACTCGGTTCACCTCCTTGCTTATTTTTAATTTTCCTTTTTTTTTTTTAAGAGACAGGTTTTCTCTGTATAGACATGGTTGTCCTGGAACTCACTCTGTAGACCAGGCTAGCCTCAAACTCAAGATGTGCCTGCCTCTGCCTCCTGAGCGCTGGGATCAAAGGCATGTGCTACCATTGCCCAGCTTTAAATTTTTTTTTTTATTAAAGATGAATTTTTGTTTCTCTTTCTGCCTGTCTGTCTCTGTGTGTGTGTATGCCAAGTGAGGACAATTGCCAACTGTGGTTAGAAGATCTCTTACTAGTGGAGCTGCAGATGCTTGTGGACCTCCATGTGGGTGCCAGGAATCGAATTCGGGTCCCCCGGAAAAGCAGCCAGTGCTCTTAACCTCTGAGCCATCTCTCCGGCCCCTTTAACTCTTGGAAGCTTTTCAGTTCTGAATTCAGGGACTGGAGAGGTAGCAGGACATTGACAGAGACATCAGTGGACTGAAACAGGAAGAGGGTGGGTGGTAGAGAGAAAGAGAATAAAATGAGGTGAGGTGTGAAGGGGATGTCCTGGTGGTTTTTGACCTTGGTGACTCTCATGTGCTTTGTCTCTGCTTAGCTGTGTTGAACCCTGGAGGGGACTCTAAACAAATTCCTGTCACATTTCTACCAGTAATGGCTCTTTCAGGAATCTGTCCTACCCCTCACAATTCTGTGGATTGAGTCCAGAGCCTGTGTGGGCTAAGCAAGTGCTCCATGACTGAGCTACTTTGTTTTAGTTTTGAAACAGTCTTGAATAAGCTGGGGCTGGTCTGAACCTGCAATCTTCCAGCCTCAGCTTCCCAATTAGCTGGGATGTTGTGCAAGTAGTTGGGATTATAGGTATGTGCCACCATGCCCAGCTAAGAGTCCCTTTTATTGTTGCTGAGTTTCATCTATCCGTTTCTTTATCAGCATCCATCCATCATCTACCCATCCATTCATCTATCTCTTTATCTCCATGCATCTTCCATTCATCCATTCATCTAACCTTTCTACTGTTCAATCATCTATCATCCACCCATCTGTCCTTCCCTCTGTCCATCCATCCATCCATCCATCCATCCATCCATCCATCCTGCCCATCTGTCTCTCCATCTATCCAGCTATGATTCATCTATTCATCCCTCCCTCCCTTTGTCCATTTGTCTCTCTCTCTCCATCCAGCCATTGGCTATACACCCATCCATCAATCCTTCTGTCTGTCTGTCTCTCCATCCATCCATCCATCCATCCATCCATTCATCCATCCATCCTCCAGCCACACACACTGCAATGCAGTTCTAGGCAGCTGTTGGGAACCCCTTTCTGATCTCAGGGACAACACAGACTCTCAAAGCTCAAGTCCTTGACTGAACACCAGGTGCTCTGGCCTCCTCCTGTAAAGTAGCAGGGAAAGCACTAGTCTGGAAGAGGCCTGAAGCTTGAGGGAGGCACCAGCTAAGGAGTTAAGGCAGTTGGAGCAATGGTGCATCATAGTCCAGCAAGCTTGGGAGAGTCCTAGGGAGCTCTGGGGAGCTTGATGACTGTCAGGCCTTTTGGGTTTTACTCTGGCTATGGGTGCTTGGGACCAAGACACATATATTTTTAGCAGGTGCCTTCCTCTGGTTCTACTTCAGGAAAATGTGTGTTCTAGAAGATAAGGTCTTTTCAATCGCACTTCCCCCACCCAGCCTTTTACAGTTTGGGGCAGGTGAGAGTATAGTTCCTCCTTACTGTGGCTCTGGGCCCTGAAGACATCTAAGAAGCTAAAATGAGCTCATGAGAGGGGGTGGGTTGGGCCAAGTTGGGTTATCTCAACAACTTTCTCTTTAAGTTGTCTGGTGTGTGTGTGTGTGTGTGTGTGGTGTGTGTGGTGTGTGTATGTGTACATGTGAGGGTAGGGCTGTACTTCTGTGTGTGGGTGAGTGTTGGGAATGGGACCAATTCCTGGAAACTTTCTCATCAATCTCCATCACACTCCTTGGATGAAATCACTCTGAGTCTACTTCACAGCAGAACAAACTGAGGCTTAGGACCAGCCTCTGGTTCACCAAGAGGATAACTTTGGGGACATAGAGCTCCTTATTGAACAGGCTTCTGAAGCCCTTTGGGAGTTTGGTGAGCCACTGGGTTATTTAGTCAACCTCTGAGTAAGCAGATCCCCTCCCATGCCACTCTGGGCTGAGGATATGGATGGTGGAGAGGCAGCTGCAGGATTAGACACTGTAGGCATGTGCATAGCCACGCACCCACGCGTGTGTCATATGCCCACAGGCAATACATGCATGTACCCTCATGTCTTAGCACACACCATCTCCAGAGCATACGTTTCTGTGTGCGTTTCCAACTGTGTGTTGAAGCGAGCGCACACCTGCTTCTGTCGGTGCCCATGTGTCTGCAAGGGAAGGTGTGGAAATGTGTGGCCCATACATGTTTGCGATGTGCTTGCGCATGTGTTGATGCACTTAGAAGAAGGGCAGGAGGGCGGTCCCAGTGTGAACTCTGCTGTCCTGGTGGGTGGAGCCCTCCCAACACCTTGGGGCTCAAGGGCCCCATCCGGGGAACTTGAGCAGCAGGAGAGCCATTCTCTCTCTTGAGTCTACTCACCCTGCTCCTCTACTCTTCCTTTTCCTCTTTTCAACCACTTTCCCTACCTCCTACGCCCTTCTTTCTTTTCTTCCTCCCTTCCCCGTGCCTCCAGCTGCTGTCACAGCCTGTCTTCAGAGAAGCAAGGGGAGAGTCCTCCCCATCCCCAGCTTCTAGTCCCATTCCAAACAAGGCTCTACAAAACTCACACGTGGCCAGAAAGCCGTCAGTTGTCCTGGTGGAGATGGGGGTGTTTAACCCCCTCCCTTCCCCACCACAGTGCTTCTAGGATCTACCACAGCCAGTATGCCCCAGAAGAACAGAAAGAAGCTGACACATGTGTGGACTGAGTGCCATCTCCGTCACTCTGCAGCTGTGTGACCTTGGGTAAGTCCCTCTGTTGGCATCCTGATGGGACACCCACACTGTGTAGTACCCATGCAGAGAAGTCGCTGTGGGGGTGCTTGTGAACCAGCAGGAACTAAGCAAACCCCGATAGGTTTGTTGTTTGAAATCAAACCCCACAAGAGTAAGATGTCCATCCTGTTGAGGAACTAGAGATTAGAAGGGGCTCAGTCTAAACCAGTGGCTCTCGACCTTCCTGAGGCTGTGACCTAAGGTGGTGACCCCCCCAACCACAAAGCTATTTTGTTGCCACTTTATAACTGTGATTTTTGCTACTGTTATCAATTGTAATGTAAATATTTGATATGGGAAGTCCCCCCAGGGGGATTTCCACTCACATGTTGAGAACCACTGGCCTGGAATGTATTTAGGAACCTGGAAGATGCTCTGAACCAGCAGGTGACCCCGTGGCTATACACAGAGCACATTCTTGGGTTTCAAAAGAAAAAGAAAAAGAGGTGGGGAGGATGCGCAGCCCCGCCTTGCCACAGAGCCTGGAATTCTGGGTGATGGAGAGCTTTTGTGGATCTGAACTCTCTAAATTCTTCACAGTGAGCAACTAGCTGTTATCTGATGAAGATCCAAGTGCTGTATGCAAAGGGGAAGGTCGGCTGATTTGCAGGACTGTTTCGAGGGCCGCAAGGACAACTGAGCAGGTTCCTGTCCTGCTGCCCATTTCAAGCAGCTCATTGTACCCTCTCCCTGTACTCCCCTTTACCAATGCCGAAATGGGCCAGCTTCCCGACCTGAGCCTGAGTGACAAGGGCACCCAAAGGCAGAACACTACCATTTTCATATCACTTCTGCCTTTCTGGTCCTATCTATCGGGCACGAGTTGAAAGGAAAGCAGTCTCCCCAACTCCCATATCCCCAAGTCAGGAAACTGAGGCAGAGAAGAGAGAAAGGCTTGCTTTCAGGTGTGGCCCTGGGCCCCTCGTAAGTCATATGCAGGAGCCTGACGTGCAGATCAGTGGCTAGAGTGCATAAAGTCATTGGTTCAATCCCTGGGTTAAATGGCAAGACTCCGTCCTCAAAAACAAAACACAAAACAGCAAGAACAAAAGTCATTGCCAGCCCTGTCCATCTAGCTTTTTCCTAAAGACAGCATGTACTTAGGAGGCTTGGAAGCCCCCAGGCTCACTCCGAGAGCCCGTCAGCTTAGCAGCCTTTTCTGCTTTTGTTTTCAGCTGCCCTTTGGAATTACATGCAACATAGATGGGGGAGGGGCTGGAGGGGTGGCTCAGTGGTTAAGTCTACACCAGCATCCTTAAAGACTTCTTTTCGGCATAATGGAGGCAGCAAAGTATGTTCGTTCCTCAGTCATCCTGAAGGCCTACTATGTGCCTGGCTGGCTTGTGGTTTGCATAAAAGAAGGAGAGAGCATCCTCCACCATAGAAACTCCCAAGGTGGAACCAGCAAGGAGGCTGGTAGAGGCGCTCGCTGCCAAACCAGGCATCTGAGTTCTGTCCCTGGGACCTGCATGTTAGAAGGGGGAAGCTGACCCCCAAATGATACCCTCTGGCCTTTACACACACATCATGTCACACACACACACACACACACACACACACACACACACACACACACTAAAAGCAAAATAAAAATTTAAAAAGAAACCATCCAATAAGAACAAAACCAAACTAAGGGCCTTAGTGCAGCGCTTCTCAACCTTCCTAAGGCTGCGACCCTTTAACACAGTTTCTCATGTTGTGGTGACCTCCCCCAAACATCACATTATCTTCTTTGCTACTTCATAACTGTAATATTGCTACTGTTCCGAACTGTAAATATCTGTGTTTTCTGATTGTCTTAAATGATCCCTGTGAAAGAGTCATTTGTTCCCCCAAAGGGGTAGATACCCAGAGGTTAAGAGCCACTGCCCTACTGAATGGGGGAGGGGTCTTGGAGACATTTGCCCTGACTTCTCAAGAAAAGAAGACCACACAGAACTGAGGGAGAAAAGAATTTTTTTTATTAATCTTTCTTTTTTTTTAAAAATTGATTTTTTTAATATTTTGTTTTTTTAGGTTTTTTTGAAATTTTTTTTGTGGTTTTTTTTTTTTT